>BDMV01000001.1:26294860-26894860 GCA_008326285.1 Oryza officinalis | reverse complement strand
TTTAAACGGTAAACGCATGTTTCTAATAGCATTATATGTACATGCAGCCGTGTGTTATGGCGCTGGCAATATAATTACACAGGTGCAAATAGCATACACGGTTTAAGATATAGATGTGTGTTTGCAAACACCGGGATAATTTAAGGAGTATTTACATTGCCGCTATGACATAAATAGCAGCTTATATAATCTTCAGGTTCCAGCCGGCAGAGTGCCAACATATTGATAAGGGCATTTGCATCATAGCAGATTACATTACTTTCCCCTCTTTTTTTGACTTAAAGCTTTCTCCTCTGGAGAAGCTGAAACTGCATTGCTGCTATAGAAGCAAAGGAAATGATACTAATTATCAACATACATAACAGCATAGCTACATGAAATAAATCAGTTACACTTTTGGAATAACTAAGTTGAAGACTAACAAAGCTCGTTTTTCTACTCTGTAGAAACAAGATAATTCTATAATGAGTACTAACATTTTTTTTAATTAAAGGTAAACCAGTGCCTGTAAAGAGGCTCAAAACGATGCCAAACAAAAAATATGTACATTTGTTGCTGAACGACAACAAGCTTTCCAAAAAAGTCTATTTTACCTGGTTGCATGTATTTTCGGACGACACAATATGGCAAGAGGAAGTAGAGGTAGCATGTATTGTAGAACATTGATCAGTCATATTTATGTGATCTCTAGTAGTACTAGTACCCCTGGAGTGAAGGAAAGAGAACCTGTATAAAGATTAAAATGTGAAATAATTACAAATTATATAAAAAAAGATGCACACTCTTTAGCCAAGTGTGATGTACCTGCAGTTTTTTGATCGGAAGTCTTTAGTTCCAAAGTTTTTTTATTGCAAAATGTAAAAATTGCATGACAATAGATATGTGGTGCTATATGCATTAGCATATTTCTTAATCTAGGAGAACAAAACTTACAAGGCGCATACCTGAAGCCAGTTTCTCTCCACCAACAGGTGCATCATATCTACACTGACATAGAGTATAAACTGTGCTACCTGTGTGCATATGAGCAGAAGGCTCAATTTATTCACTTATTCCTAAGGTAGTAGCTGCAGCAGTTGCAAATGGTGCTACCATAGCTATCGAATCTGAAAATCGACAATAATAAAAGAGGTAGCGCACAAGACCTAAAAGTGGATGAATGCAGCAAACAAAGACAGGTTCAGGCTCTCTCAATAAGAGGTAATACCCTACTCCTGTTTGAGAATTGTATCCACCAGGTGTATATTGATCTGATGATCGATTTGTGCTATGCCCTTGAAAGGCTTTCTGCCCGCCTTATATAGATTGGGAGGCAGGATTATAAAGATAAAAACCTAGCCAGATACAACATCGGTTTCCTAAATCTACTTTACAGCATTACCAAACCAGGATTTTGGGTCGTTCCTTAATACATATGAAAATGTAATACCTAAGTCATGGCCTGTTATATATTCCATATACATAATCTATCCCCTATATCTAGTCGGATAAACCAGTCGTGTGGGTATATGATATTCATAATCTCCACAGTAGTCTCTGAGACCTTCGTGATCGAAAAGATAATCTTCTCTCAAACCGAATTAACCAAAGCTGAGTGCTTCAATCATCTTTGCCATAGTGTCCTGAGTGCTTCAACCAAATCAAAAGGCTGTGAAGGGCTGAAAAGCTTTCAAAAAACAATAAGAAATATTAACTTAGGTGCATTGACTAGATGCACCTAATTAGGTGTAGCCCCCGACTATGTGGTTAGTTAAACAAACTAATCATATAGTCAAGGAATAAATAAATGAACCAACCAAGTGGTTTTAATAGAAATAATTTCAGTCAACCAATTGACTTAATCAAAACATGTAGTGTAAATCCTCAAATCATATGACTCGAGTGATATACCGATTGCTTTGTAAAATATGACGCACATAGCTATAAGCCAATTGCATCTTACAAATAATATCAAACAACAACATACTATTGGTCACCTTTGAAATCATATAGCACATGACTTTAATTAAAAGCCTTCATGCAACAAACAAAGGTTTTTAAAGGTATTGGGCTCATACCATGCGCATATTACAAAAATAAATATGCTTAAGTCCTTATAAGACAAACGGATCCTCCACACCTAAAAAATACATGACATATGTGGTATAAAATTTAAGTTAATAAAACTCACAAATAGATTTATCAACCGCCTATATAATGACCAAAAATATTATAATCAGCCTAAGCCATAATATTGGTCTTTCATAAGGATGCACAAATAAGTGACCAAAAGCAATGATATAGTATCCAATCAATTGCTTTATAAAAACCAAATAATGCCTTAACTTATATAAAAAGGTTAATAGTGCAGCTATATATAAAGCTTCATTGTTTGCCATCTTTTAAATTGCATTATACCAACTCATAAAAAGTTATGTAACAACTGTATAAAAGGATTTTAAGGTATTGGGTACTTGAGCACGCTCATATTTCCAAGTGCAAATATGTCTAAGTCCCTAAGGGCACGTGACAGGCCACACCTGGGAATATGGGCTACAGACATATTGGAATAATGCCCAAAATATGCCCACCGATACCCTTAAAATATGACGTGTATAGCTCGCCTATTAATATGATCCCGAGTGACAAATCTCTCGGGTGATGTAGACTGAGCACATCTCATCTGAGTGGCTTCTGATGCGAGTAGTTCTCCCTCATGGGGTGTACCAAAGTAAATATGATAATTAAGTCCCAACTCACACGAGAACTCACCTTGTGACCCTTGTGGGGAATAATGATTGATCCCGACCTTGGACGTAGGAAATAAGCTCATGGCCATAAACTCCTATTGTACATATCTGGAAAGAGCTGAAAACAAAAGTCTTTTTGGTTTTAGTGAGCCAATGATTGTTGATGAAGCCATCAACTTAATAAAATCTCATTGGCCGAGCAGAAGGTGTAGGCGTATAGATCCTCATGCATATTGACACCAAAGATTGATGTTGGGCGATGGTGAAGGTGAAGATACCCATAAGTGGCGGCGGAGAAACCAAACGGCAAGAACAAAGGCAACCAGTGGGGAAAATGATGTCGCTCATCAACGGCGGTAGAATCCACAAAGCAAAGTGGCGAAGAATCTAATCATCGGCGATGGAGGCGGGCAATGGTGAAGACGATGTCACCCAACAGAGATGGCGGAGTATGCCAGCTATGCAGGCGAGGTAACTAGTTGGTGGCGATGATGTCAAGGCCGGCATAAAGGTGGGGTCGAAGACACTTGTCAGGATGTTGATGAAGATGACGATGTTGATGATCCGGTCAGATCTCAGCATTGATGAAGTCTTGAAGCGAAGAACCTGATTGATAGTAGTAGGACGAAGATGAAGGTAATACCGACGACGAAGGTGCCGGTGACAACGTCAATGATAATAAACTATTGAAGAGATGTCCAAGTTTGAGTAGTTGTCTTAACGTTGGCATGTTGTTGACGACGGATTTTGGTAATCGACTTGGAAAGGAAAGAGGAGACCGAAGCAGAGAAGAAGGATTAAGTTGGAGTCGGACCAAGCTTCGTATCGGACCCGGTAACCGTATCGGACTTGGGGAGTGTTGCTATAGAGGGCACATCGGCCGATACGGATTTGGTTTGGTCACGGGCCGATACGGGTTGTGAGTTGACAGTGTCAACGTGGGCTTGGTCTGGGCTCAAAGTAAGCTTCAAGGAAGTTGCCGAATAGAGATAAAGCTCGGTTTTGGGCAATTGTATCTTGTAAATTAGGTAGTTTAGATCTAATCTGTGGTTAGAGTCTGCCGCAAAGACTTGTTTGTTAGTTGTAGATAAGATCGTGCCCTACAAGGGTTCTGTTGTAATCTCGGGTATAAATATCCCGATAGTTTGTACAGGAAATCTCTCTCGAATCAATCACAAAAAACCAGTTCAATCTACTTTCGGCGCATCGCCAACCCTCGCAAGAGGTCTTCTTCAGCGAGTTCTTGCTTCCTCGGAGCAGAGGTAAGAACTCGTCCCCGACGATCTGCATCGTCGGGGCTAGCGTGTCGCTTTAGACACGTTAAGCCTCGATGATGTGATCGTTGATTATCATGTCTTGGATAATTTTGACGAGTGTCTCGATTAAGCCTTGCCAGCGGTTTACTCGTTTTAGGGTTTATTGCCGACGATGGTTTAATTCTCATGCTTGGCTAAATTATTCAATGCATCTGTCATCCCCAAAAGCAATCGACGGCCTGATTTTCTTTATGTTAAGTCTCAATTCACACTCTGAGTTGCTATCGACCTTAGTCCTGTTTTGAGATCTAACACAAAGCCTGTTTTCGGTTGTAATTAAGGATAGTACCGGGATTTTAGCCGGTCTTACCTAACATATGTGATTGCTTTATATTACTTGCATATGTTTGCCGCTTATATGTGCGGATCGATCAGTATAAATGTGTTGATCATGAAGTAATCTTAAGATTTCTTTATGGTTGATGTGTTTATACTGGCCGATTGGCTTACATAAGGTTGCACCAGAGTACTAGCTGGTGTAGTTGTCTTAGTCATTCTTATCGGCCAATATTATTAGTTGAAGCCTACATGTCAATGAAGGCCGATAAGATTAGATTCATGTTTTACATATTTTCTAAGTGAGCCGATACAGCTTTGCCCTATCGGCTGGGCTGTGACAATGTGTCATCGGTCTGTTGACCGATCGGCCATTGTTTTTTGACTCGGTTTGCTTGTTTCTTGTTGATTGCAGATCAAATCAACTGGCACGCTCTACTTACGACTAGGCAAGCCATTTGGACCTGCACTGGAGCTAAGCAGATCTCCCAGGCCGCCGTGGAAACGCGGAACCCGTTTGGTTGCTGGACGGGTCGAAATTCTGCGCCAACACATGTGCGTGGTGAAAATTGATGTAACGTCTCTTGATTTATGACAATGATAGTAGAAGTTATTGTTGTAGCTGTTGGAGATGTTTCACATGGAGGAAACTAGATGTTAATACTATTGATCAACTCATTGAATCTGAGTTGATTGGTTGATGACTCCAAACTCTTTAGGACCGAACTTGGGAGACTCGAAGCCATATCAGAGTTGAACTCCAAAGGGCAGAGCTAAATCTGCCTTGGAGTGAAGATGAAGCTGATGACTCCCGAAGTTGATTTCATAAAACTCATTGAATGGTTAACTGACTGCTTCATTTTGACATAACGCCTGTCGAATTTTAGTCTTGTGTTTGTGCAACTCCCGACTCTATGCTTAGTTGGAAAATAACTGAACATAGAGTCATGAATTGTAGCTTCTTGTTGTCAAGTAGCCATCGCCTGAGAGAAGAGACACGTGGATGATGTTCGAGTAGAAAGCTTGAGGATTGGAGTGGCACTTATTGTAGTAAATTAGCACAACGTCGTATCTGGTGACGCATGCCGAGGTGTCAAGGTTGGTGAAGTAGCGAAGCTAGTGAAGTAGAGGCAGCATAGGTTGCCGGTGATGAAGACGATCAGCAGCAACAAAAGGCAAACTAGCGGTAAAGAAGAGGTCACCCAACAACGTGGCGAAGACGTGCAACCATGCAGATAAGAACACTAGACGGTAGCGGCGGAGGCAAGCTGGCAGTGAAGACGAAGACGACCATTAGCGATGGCGACGTAGACCAACCGTGACGGCAAAGACACCAGTCGGCGACGACGGAGGTAAGCCGGTGAAGACAAAGATGCCCATTGGTGACGGCGTAATAGGCCAACCGTGAAGGCGAGGACATTAGTTGATGGCAGCGAAGGCAAGCTGACAGTGAAGACGAAGACGCCCATTAGCGGCGGCGTAATAGGCCAGTCGTGAAGGTGAAGACACTAGTCGGCGGCAACGAAGGCAAGCCGACTGTGAAGACAAAGACGCCTATCAGCGGCGACATAATAGGCCAGCCATGAAGGTGAAAACACTAGTCGGCGGCGAGAAAGGCAAGCCGATGGTGAAGATGAAGTCGACATCTACAATGGCGGCATAATCCACCAACCGTGGAGGCGAAGAAACCAGTCAGCAACGTCGGAGGCAACAGACGATGAAGACGAAGACGCCCATCAGTGGCGGCATAATAGGCCAGCTATGAAGGCAAAGACACCAGTTGACGGTGGCGAAGCCAAGCCGACGGTGAAGACAAAGACGCCTATCGGCGACGGCATAAGAGGCCAACCGTAAAGGCGAGGACACGAGTCGGTGGCAGCGAAGGCAAACCGATGGTGAAGACGAAGACACGCATCAATGGTGGCATAATAGGCCAGCCATGAAGATGGAGACACCAGTTGGCGGCGCCGAAGGCAAGCTGATAGTGATGACAAAGACGTCCATCAATGGTGACATAATAGGCCAACCGTGAAGGCGAAAACACCAGTCGGCAGCAGTAGAGGCAAAGCCGGTGGTGAAGACAAAGTCGGCATCCACAATGGTGGCATAATCCACCAATCGTGGAGGTGAAGAAACCAGTCGGTGACGATAAAGGCGACCGACAATGAAGACGAAGACGCCCATCAGCGGTGGCATAATAGTCCAGCCATGAAGGCGAAAAACACCAGTTGGCTGCGACGAAGGCTAGTTGATGGTAAAGACGAAGTCGGCATCCACAACAACGCGTAATACACCAACCGTGGAAGCGAAGAAACTAGTCGACGACGAAAAAGGCGATCGACCGTGAAGACGACGACGTCTATCAGCGGCGGCATAATAGGCTAGCCATGAAGGCGGAGACACCAGTTGGCAGCGGCAAACGCAAGCCAACGGTGAAGACGAAGATGCCCATTAGCGGCGGCATAATAGGCCAGCCGTGAAGGAGAAGACACCAGTCGGCGATGACAGAGGCAAGTCGGGGGTGAAGATGAAGACGCCCATTAGCGGCTGCATAACAGGCCAACCGTGAAGGCAAGGGCACCAGTCGGCGGTGGCAAAAGCAAGCCGATGGTGAAGACGAAGACGCCCATCAACGACGGCGTAATAAGTCAACCGTGAAGGGAAGATACCAGTCGGTGACGGCAGAGGCAAGCCAATGGTGAAGAGGAAGATGCCCATCAACAGCGGCATAATAGGCCAGCTGTGAAGATGAAGACACCAGTCAACGGTGGTGAAGGCAAGCCGATAGTGTATAATTTATCAATCCTGTTGTATAAACATGTAGGATATAATAGCTGTAGCCCCCGACTCACTACTCAACGGAGAACCAGTTGATGTAGTGAGGCAAAGGAAAAAAATATCATATAAAGAAGAAAATTAATGATGATTTAGCTTTTTGGTGTTTTCTCGGTTGATGGCAGAGTTGGTTGATGTGGAGATGAGGTCGCTCAGCAACAATGGTGGCGGAGTCGCAGAACTGTGGAGGCGAAGAAACCAATCGACGGCGACGAAGATGGCCGGCGGTGATGATGATGTTGCCCATCAACGAAAACGGAATCCACCAACCGTGACGGTACAGAAACCAATCGGTGACGATGAAGATAACTGGCGGTGAAGACAATGTCGCCATCAGCAATGACAATGGAATCCACCAACTGTGGAGGCGAAGAGACCAGTCAGCGACGACCATCAGTGGCAGCGTAATATGCCAGCCATAAAGGTGAAGAAACCAGTCGAAAGCGACGGAGGCGAGCCGACGATGAAGAGAAGATGCCCATCAACAATGGCATAATATGCCAGCCATAAAGGTGAAGAAACCAATTGGCGACGACGGATGCAAACTGGCGGTGAAGACAAAGACGCCCATCAACGGTGGCGTAATATACCAGCCATGAAGGTGAGAAAATCAGCCGGCAACGATAAAGGCAACCGACGGTGAAGGCGATGTCGCCATCAGCAACAGCAGCGAAATCCACCAAGCATGGAGGCGAAGAAACCAGTCGAGTACGATAGAGGTGGCCGGTGGTGAAGGCGAAGACACCCATCAGCGACGGTGTAATATGCCAGCGTAAAGGTGAAGAAACCATTCGACGGCGACAGAGACGAGTCGACGGTGAAGACGAAGACGTCCATCAACGGTGGCGTAATATGCCAGCCGTGAAGGTGAGAAAATCAGTCGGCAACGATGGAGGTGGCTGACGGTAAAGACGATGTCGCCATCAGCAACAGCGGCGAAATCCACCAACCGTGGAGGCGAAGAAACCAGTCGAGTACGATAGAGGCGGACAACGGTGAAGGCAATGTCGCCATCAGCAGCGGTGGCGGTGGAGTAGGCTCGTGGCCTGTTGACTGCATAGCGACGTCATGAGCCCATGACCGGCATCAATCGCCTCAGTATTGCCACGAATTTTATGTGAACAAGAACAAAAAATAGCAAGAGATTAATCTGAAATTAGAAATCAATCTAATAAACTATGATAAGTTAGAAGGGAAAAAACCCAGGGATGTCGGAGATTAAATCATCGAACTCGCGAGATTGATTTCCTAGGCTAGACTGAATCCAAGATGAAGAGAACGAGCTTGGCGCAAGCCTTCGCGAGAGACTTGGTTGGCGGCGAAATCTACTAACCATGGAGGCAAAGAAACCAGTTGGCGGCCCATAGATAGCGGCGCAACGCTGATGATTTCTTGCGTGTCGGCTGCTTGCGTGCATCAGCCTTACTGCCGAGAGTCCATGATGATGCTTGCCGTGTGGTCATAACTCTGAAAATCCGATGCCACAGCGTAACATGACAGCTCTGGCAGTACATGCATGTAAACAGATAGATTGATATGGTTAAAATCAAGAAACCGATTCTATATATATGTGTGGTGCATGCATGATTAAGTAAATTAATGGTATATGCATGGTTATGTAAATTAATGGTGCATGTTGATCAGTGGATCAACTCATGCACGTGATTTTTTATGGAAAGCCGTAGGCGGCTGCTCCCATGTGCTCGTGGTGGCCACAAGATGTCCGTCGGCGCTGCTCCGGCGTTTGGATCGCGCATGAATAAAGCCTCTATGTACGAGGGCACCGCCAATGGCTCCGTCGCGATCTCAGACAACCAGCACATGAAAAAAACAAGAAAACACCAGAAGAGCAAATCTCAATTAGAAATTAATCTAATCAAAGTTAGATTGGAACGACAAACCCGATTAAAGATTTGAGCCGTCGAAGTCGGTGAGATTGATCTCAGCGTTTCTCCTGAAGTTGAATCCATCGCACTTCTCGACTGGTAACTCGACAGTGTCCCTACCTGAGCACCAACTATCGAATCTGGAAATCGGCAATAATAAAAAGGGTAGCGCATGAGACCTAAAAGTGGATGGATGTGGAAGACAAAGATTTAGACAGGTTCAAGCTCTCTCGATAAGAGGTAATATCTTACTCCTGTTTGGTGATTGTATCTGTCGGGTGTATATTGATCTGACGATCGAGTTGTGCTATGCCCTTGGAAGGCCTCCTGTCCGTCTTATATAGGTTGGAAGGGCATGATTACAAATATAGAAACCTAATCGGATACAGTATTGGTTTCCTAAATTTATTTTATAACATTACCGAACCAGGACTTTGGGTCGTTTCTTAACACATAAGAAAACGTAATACCCAAGTCATGGTCTGTTACATATTTCATATATATAATCTATCCCCTATATCCAGTCGAATAAACTAACCATGTGAATATATATGATATCCATAATCTCTACGATAGCAGAACCATGAGCATTCATTTCTCGGATGGCAGCTTGCCTCCCAAAGAATGTCTCAACTCCATTAACCCGGAAGGATACACTCCTTTGCATCAGGCATTTTGCAGTAACAGACATATTTCTGTGAGACCACAGATGAAATTTCTTGAGGAAGGTTGCTTGATCTGCCCTCAATTTTCATGAGGCTCATCACAGTATGACCAAAAACCTACTGAGCGACACAACCAAATAACACAAACTTGCCTGAATCAGTGCCATCAGTTCCTATTAAACAAAGCCAATATCCGTGATATGAACAAAATTAATTAGAACATAAGAGTAATAATGTGAATAAGAACCCAAAATCAGATATGACGCGAAAACATGATGATGATTGTTGTGACCGATGAACAACCTCCAGCAAACATGTAGGTAGATCCATAGGCACTTGCTACTCTGTGATATCGAGAGCATGATACTAATGACAACCATGGTTGAGACAGGTACCTTACTGAAAACTAATCTGTCAAAAAATGGAACCGCCTTCTCATGTTTAATTTATTTCCTCATGCTGCCCAGTTTCCTGATCATTTTATAATTACTACTAATTTAGAATTTTGATCACATAATCTGACAAACAAACAAGTGGAGCAAGCAATGAAACTACAGAGAAGATCAAAGGACACAAGAACGTAAGAACTTAGTGTCCAGCAAATCAGGGAGTTCAATAGAAGGAATTCTTTTTGGAAAACCTTGTCAAAGGAGTTCTCAGTATTAATCACATCCAAACTTACAGTTTGTAGGCAACAGTGAATAATGTTTTCTTCAGTAGACCACCAGATCAAATCTTTGTTGTAAGACCTACATAAACAAAATGCATCAAATATTAGTCAATGCCATACGGTCGCAAGTACCGCTAAACATTATGTATAACTTTCCACTGAATTTCTACAATATACAGGACCTTCATTTACGCCCAGTTGAATAGCTAGTAGATCGATCCTTGCAAAGCATTTTCAATATATGACAATTCAACAGTCACCGGTGAAGAAAGGGTTTTAACCCCGGTTCGTAACGCCCTCTAGTCCCGGTTATGCAACTGGGACCACGAATCCAGGACTAAAAATACCCATCTTTAGTCTCGGATGAAATAACCGGGACTAAAGAGCCATCGTTAGTCCCGGTTAGTGTTACCAATCGGGACTCAAGATATTTTTTCTTTTTAAAAAAACAATTGCTGATTCTGCTAGTTGCTTGTTTATATATTATGCATATATATGTATAAATACATATATGCATAATATGAGTATATATGTAATATATGTATTTATACATACATATATATATATGCAATATGCATATATATATATATATATATATATATATATATATATATATATATATATATATATATATGTATAAATACATGTTTTACACATATATAGTTCCTACATATATGTAGTCAAGTAAATATATATTTATATTACCAAAATATACTCACACACATAAGTACATGTATGCACATCTAAATACATACATATATTACAATCCTTTGTTAATTCTAATGTTCTATTATATATTACGAAGAAACCTAAGACATGTTATATATGGGGATAATGATCAATAAGTCTTCCATCGTAGTGGAATTCTCCCGCGGGATCAATTATTTGTTCATTGATAAATCCCATCAATTGTTCTTGAACAGCCTTGATAAATTCTTTGTTGGATAGTATTTCCCTCATGTAAATAATCTATCATTTGAAAAAATTAAGATATAAGTATATGAAGTCAATAAAAAATCGGGACATAATATATGAATAATTTTTACGTACTTCCAGATCCTTGTCACTGTTGATTTGGTGTACAATTGCGTGAGTATATTCGTAGACGTAGTAGCCGCACAAGTTATTCCCCTCCTCCTGTTTTGCATACTTAAGGAGAAACGACGGAAGATTTAATGTACTAAGTTTTTCTAGAACAAATTAATGATTCAATATGTTTTGGAGCATGTACTCACTAGAAAATTAAACCTCCTACCAAGTTTTTCTTTCCAAACCCCACGAACCAATGTACGGAACTTTGCCCATGCCCTATGTACAGTTGGAAGCTATGATTAAATATCGGAGATCCGCATAGTAGCAATAGCAGTGTTCATAATTAATGACAGTTGAATAGATGACATTACCTGTCTATCACTTCAAAAATCTTGGTGAAAGTAGACTGGTTTATCCATTGAGTCATAGACATGAACTTTGCATAGTTCAAGGTCGAAGAGAAAAAGGACCCAGTGAAATCTACAAATTGTGTTAGACGATATATATGTCACGGTATGAGTATGAGGAGGAAGTTGGTACAAATTCGAAAGACAGTTAAAACTCACTCTGTGTTGTAGGGCAATAGTAGTTGGTCTTATAATGCTGTTGCACCAGGAAATGAACAATATTATCCTCTGTAGCTTCCTCAAAGTTCCGTATCATTACGTCATTGACTTTGCGGGGGTCCATGAATCAAATATTGTAAATCCCCTGCCTACGTGTTAACGACCAAATTTGGTAAATCAAATATTAGATCTGAAGATAGAATCAAAGCGGATTTGGAGGAAGCTGGCGGTTACCAAAACAGAACAAGAATCGGTTGGTGACCGAATCGGCTACGGTGTCTATCGACTGGTGACCGAATCGGCTATTGTGACCATCGGCTGAGACAGAGTCGGACAAGGATAGCCGATGTAGCCGATTCCGACGAAAGGATAACAGAGTCTTTGTCGGGGTCGGTTGGTGAGCTTCATGAGGATTCCCATATACGGATTGGGTCCGAAGAAGGGAATTGTATCTATTGCTTAGGATATAATGTTAGTTTCCTAGTAGATACTGTCGGTTAGAGTCTGTATTAGGAAACTGTCTTTAATGTGAGTTGTAATAGAGATAGGGGTCGTGTCCGATAAGGACTTATTGTGAAGTTCTGGGTATAAATTAAGCCCAGGTTCGTGTAAAGAAAAAAGACAGATCAATACAACAACTTCGGCGCATCGCCACCTTTACTCTTTCATCGTTTTTTCGACGAGTTCTTGCTTTCGAGTTGGGCTGCATCGGTTTCGATCTCCAGCAAGAGGTAAAACTTGTTATGGCGGCTTGCGCTCTCGGGATTAGTGCTTCCATCTTCATGACACTCTAATCTTGTTTGCGTAAATCGTCGAGTTATCATATATATTGTATAATCTAGATTGATATCAGCATATAACTCAGATTGGTTAATAACTGTTCTACAGAAAACTAGCCGATAGAGTTATATATTGATGCTGGTTTAGATTACACAATATATCTACCATCTCGAAAAGGTTTTCATCGACTTGATCATCTAGGCATTGTGTTTCTTTACATATTTGGTGCTGCATCAGTTAGGTTTGACCTACTAAATCATGTTCAGAACCATAGTCCCTAGCCTGTCTATGATTACTAATAGAGATAGCGTCGGGGTTTCAGCCGACCTTACCTGGTTTAATTGTCTTGTTATCTTGATATATTAAATCTGCCCTTTATATCGAGATATTAACTTAGTAAAATATATTGAGCTTGTTGTCAAATCTGATTAAGGTCATCTTAACACTAGTTTGACAGTTTGTTTAATATATTTTGTTCATGGTAATATCTCTGTATAAAGTGGTATCGGAGTACTAGCCGATACATGTTAGATTTGCTTAATCGGCTATGCTATGAGCTTGTGTAATCTATGCTTCATAATATATTTAGGCATAAGTGATTTATACTGTCTCGGCGCCCTGTCCGATCTATCCCAATCACTTAGTTTAAATATGTTTTGAGACTTAGATTATATTTTGTTGATATCTACAGCCGATTGAGTAGATTTAGCTTTATCTTGCTTTATCTGTTATAGCCGATTTAATGCATCTTGCATCGGCTCAATGCTCAATGATATGTCATCGGTAAACCAGCCGATCGGCTATCATTGGTGGATTTAATTGCACTTTCTTTGTTTCTTATTGGTTGCAGGATCAAACCAATTGGCACGCCTAGAACCCGAAAGAAGTCTTTGGACCTGCACTGGAGCTAAGCAGATCTCCCAGGCCAGTGTGTGTTTTTTGCATCAACACGCTTTTGGCACGCCCAGTGGGACACGAAGAATTTTCATCATGGTAGACTCCAAGAAAACTGACGTTGACCCAGAAAATATTATTCCAATGACAGTGGACAAGTTGACGTCGGAGCAAAAGGCAGAGCTGGAGGATATAATGAACAAGCTCCAAAACCAGTACTTGCATTCCTTTGTCCAGACTCGAGCAGGAACGGTGGTTCAGAGATACAAAGTGACTTTGCCCAGCAATGAAGAGCCAGAGTCAAGTTCTGGGAAGGAAAAAGGGGTCAAGCAAGAGGAATCTCCTGAAGAGCCCAGGAATTTGCAAGATCGGATCGACTATGCTGTGCATCATGCTTTGATCAACCAGTCAGGAGTGCTGGTCAACACTTTAACAAATATTGTCAAGTCTGTGGTTGACGGTACTATCGCTGAACATCAAGCCAAAGGACCAATATTCTTACCAGATGGGGTCTTCCCGCAATACAGGCCGCTTATGACCAGCCAGCCAAAGCCTGCCAATGTAGCCCCAGGACAGCCGATGGCGTCAACATCGGCTACAGGTCAACAGGAAATACCAGCATCGGTACAGAAGCACGTAGAGTTCAATCCTCATGTACTGGTCCGACAACAACCTCAGCATGTAGGGCATAACATACCACAGATATCAGCTGAGCAAGTTGCAACTATGTTCAATTCCAATCAGCCAGTTGCTCAGCCGATCATGCATACACCGGCAAGACAGCAAGTGCCAACCTTCCAGCAACAGGCTGCCAACACTCAATATGTTCCTAATCAACAAGATTTTAGTGCTCCGCGAATTCCTCAGTCCCACACAAGTGGTAATCTTAATTATCAATATCAACCTCATTCACCACAGGTGCAGTATCGGCAGAGAACGTCTCCTCAGCCATATCATCAACCGCAGTATTATCAAGATGAGCCGATACAGCCACAGCATCAAGATGGGACTCGGCAGAAACCTTGGGCCGATATGATAGCTGATGTAATGAGAGAACAGTTCGGATTAAAGCCAAGGGATGGTGACAACCTGTATCGGCATCCATATCCAGAGTATTTTGAGAGGGTGCCATTACCAAGCCGATACAAGGTTCCAGACTTTTCAAAGTTCTCAGGACAAGATAATGTATCAACTTATGAGCATGTTAGCCGATTTTTAGCTCAGTGTGGTGAAGCATCGGCTACGGACGCGTTAAGAGTCAGGCTATTTCCTTTATCTCTGTCTGGATCGGCTTTCACATGGTTTTCATCTTTACCTTACAATTCTATTCACAGTTGGGCCGATCTGGAAAAACAGTTTCACAAATATTTCTACAGTGGGGTTCATGAGATGAAACTGTCTGATTTGACAAGCATTAGGCAGAAACGAGAAGAGTCTGTCCAAGATTATATTCAGAGATTTAGGGAAGTCAGAAACAGATGTTACAGCCTGACATTGACAGATTCTCAATTAGCCGATTTAGCCTTCCAAGGTTTGTTAACCCCAATCAAAGAGAGGTTTTCGGCTCAAGACTTTGATAGTTTGGCTCATTTGGCCCAAAAGATAACAGCACACGAACAAAGATTTCAAGAGACCAATAGAGCATTCAAGAAGGTGAACTTCATTAATTCTTATGTTTCCGATTCTGAGGAAGAGGATGTTCCCGAAGTAGCAGCAGCCGAATGGGCAAGAAACAAGAAGGTGATTCCATGCCAATGGGTTAAGAGCTCTGGAAAAGAGGAGAAGTATGATTTTGATGTCAATAAAGCTGACAAAATTTTTGATCTTTTGCTTCGGGAGAAACAAATTCAGCTGCCTGCTGGTCATGTGATTCCATCGGCTGAGGAATTAGGGAGGAGGAAATACTGCAAGTGGCACAACACAGGGTCTCATAGTACTAATGAATGCAAAGTTTTTCGGCAACAGATCCAGGTAGCCATTGAACAAGGCAGGATAAAATTTGATGACTCCAAGAAGCCGATGAAGATTGATGGTAATCCTTTTCCTGTCAACATGGTTCATGCAAGTGGTAGGACAGCCGATAGAAGGGATAATCGGTTCAATAAGTTTGACTCTACAAGCATGATCAATAAATATCAAAAGAGATACGATCGGCAAGAGAGCCAATATTATGAGGATGATGATGGCTTTGATTCACATTGGAACTGCGAATTTTTCATATTTTGTTGGAACAAAGGCATGAGGTTACCATCGATAGAAGATTGCCCAGGTTGTTCTAATGCCGATGGAAATTATAATGAGAATTTTAGCCGATTTCGTCTTAAAGAAGATCGGCTGATGCAAAGGAAGTTGCCTGTTCATCAGAGGTTGGGCCCAATTCATCAAGATTATTTCCAGGAGGAGGATACTGAAGATACTTCAAGAGCTCAATGGTGTCCTTCTGGGATTTTTTCCAAAAGTCAGAAGAGAAGGGTTCAGAGGATGAGGAGCAGGGAACAATTTCAGGAAGTTGAACAAGAGATCGATCATCGGCTGAAGAGAGCAAAAACAAAACAGGAATGGCGTGTTAAGAACAGAATGATACCAGCCGATGAGAGTAAAACCGATGAGGCAAGAAGGATAGTTAAAGGAAAAGCCATTGCTTCTTCGTCGGTCAACATGGTATTTGTGCTACCCGCAGAGTTTGGGGTTAATCAAGACAATGCGGATATCATGGAAGAATCTTGTGCCAGATGGGTATTGTCACCGGAACAGGCTGTTTTCGAGAAACCCGAAGGAACAGAGAATCGGCACCTTAAGCCATTGTATGTCAAAGGATTTGTTAATGGCAAGCCGATATCCAAAATGTTAGTTGATGGTGGGGCTGCAGTGAATCTAATGCCGTATGCGACGTTTAAGAAATTGGGAAGGAATTCGGAGGACCTCATCAAGACTAATATGGTTCTTAAAGATTTTGGTGGCAATCCTTCAGAGGCCAAGGGAGTTCTTAATGTAGAATTGACAATCGGCAGCAAGACGGTTCCTACTACATTCTTTGTCATTGATGGGAAAGGTTCATATAGCTTACTGCTTGGAAGGGATTGGATTCATGCTAATTGTTGTATTCCTTCAACCATGCATCAAAGCTTAATCCAATGGCAAGGTGACAAGATAGAGGTTGTTCCAGCCGACAGGTCAGTACACGTTGCTAATGCCGATTTATCTGTTTGGGAGATGGATGGAGTTGATTGTTTATCAGGAAAAATCTGGCAAGGGGATTATCTAAAAGTGTCTGATTGTGATATACAGCCGATCGGAGATGGAGAACCCCAATTGTTGCTTTGAGGGTGCTGTGGAGGGTCCCAATTTTTATACTGAAGATGCTGTAGATGATCTCGATGGCAAGTTAGGTCAGGGTTTTATGTCGGCTGACGAGTTAGAAGAAGTTGATATTGGGTCAGGAGATAGGTCTAGGCCGACATTCATCAGTAAAAATTTATTATCTGACTTCAAGATTAAGTTAATAGAGCTTTTAAAAGAATATAGCGATTGTTTTGCTTGGGAGTATTCTGAGATGCCAGGACTCAGCCGATCGATTGTTGAACATCGGCTTCCTATCAAGCCGGGATATCGGCCATATAAACAGCCACCTAGACGATGTAAAGCTGATATGTATGATGCGATTAAAGCTGAAATTACTCGTTTATATGATGCTGGTTTTATTCGTCCATGCCGATATGCTGAGTGGGTTTCTAATATAGTTCCGGTAATTAAGAAAAATGGCAAGCTTAGGGTTTGCATCGACTTCAGGGATTTAAACAAGGCTACTCCTAAGGATGAATACCCAATGCCGATTGCCGATCAATTGGTAGATGCTGCTTCGGGACATAAGATTATAAGTTTTATGGATGGCAATGCTGGATATAATCAGATTTTGATGGCGGAGGAAGACATTCACAAGACTGCTTTTAGGTGTCCTGGTGCAATCGGTTTGTATGAGTGGGTTGTCATGACTTTTGGGTTGAAAAGTGCTGGAGCTACATATCAAAGAGCCATGAATTATATCTTTCATGATCTGATCGGTTTATTGGTTGAAATCTATATTGATGATGTAGTGGTGAAATCTAAAGAGGTTGTTGATCATATAGCCGATCTAAGGAAAGTATTTGAGAGAACAAGGAAATATGGCTTAAAAATGAATCCCACTAAGTGTGCTTTTGGTGTATCGGCTGGACAATTTTTAGGTTTTCTTGTGCATGAGAGGGGTATTGAAGTACCGCAAAGGAGTATTAGCGCAATACAGAAAATCCAGCCTCCAGAAGACAAGAAACAGTTGCAATCTTTGATCGGCAAGATAAATTTTATCAGAAGATTTATTTCTAATTTGTCTGGGAGATTAGAGCCTTTCACACCTTTACTCAGACTTAAAGCCGATCAGGAGTTTACATGGGGGGCAGAGCAACAGAAGGCTTTGGATAATATTAAGAAATATTTAAGTTCTCCTCCAGTTTTGGTTTCTCCACAGAAAGGGGTGCCTTTCAAATTATACTTGTCAGCCGATGAGAGGTCAATCGGCTCGATCCTAATCCAGGAGTTCGAAGGTAAAGAGAGGGTAATCTTTTATTTAAGCAGAAGACTTTTGGATGCAGAGACCAGGTATTCTTCAGTGGAGAAGTTGTGCTTATGCTTGTATTTTTCATGTACGAAGTTGAGGCATTATTTGTTATCCAATGAATGTACTATAATTTGTAAGGCCGATGTGGTTAAATATATGCTATCGGCTCCAGTATTGAAAGGAAGGGTTGGAAAGTGGATTTATGCCTTAACAGAATTCGATCTCAAGTATGAGTCACCTAAAGCTATTAAGGGGCAAGCTATAGCCGATTTTATCGTAGAACATCGTGATGATTCGATCGGCTCAGTGGATATTGCGCCTTGGACGTTATTTTTTGATGGATCGGTTTGTACTCATGGTTGCGGCATCGGTTTGGTTATTATATCACCAAGAGGGGCAAGTTTTGAATTTGCTTTTACCATCAAGCCATATGCTACAAATAATCAAGCTGAGTATGAGGCAGTTCTCAAAGGTTTGCAACTTTTGAAGGAGTTTGAAGCCGATGCTATTGAAGTCATGGGTGATTCATTGCTGATAATTAGTCAACTGGCCGGAGAATATGAATGCAAGAACGATGTATTGATGGCTTATTATGAAAAGTGTCGGGCGTTAATAGATGAGTTTCGGCTAGTGACGTTGAGATATGTTCCTCGGGAGCAGAATTTAGAGGCTAATGCTTTGGCTCAGGGGGCATCGGGATACAAGCCGATGATGACAGATGTTGAGATGGGGATTGTTACAATTGCAGCCGATGATTGGAGGTATGATGTGTTTCATTACTTGAAGAATCCTTCTCAATCGGTTTCAAGGAAATTGAGGTATAAGGCTTTGAGATATGTCTTGTTAGATGATGAACTGTATTATCGGACGATTGATGGGGTGTTGCTGAAATGTCTAAGTGCTGATCAAGCCAAGGTTGTGATGGGAGAAGTACATGAAGGTATTTGTGGTACTCATCAATCGGCTCATAAAATGAAGTGGTTACTTCGGAGAGTTGGGTATTTTTGGCCGACAATGTTGGAGGATTGCTTCAGATATTACAAGGGATGTCGAGATTGTCAGCAATTTGGATCCATTCAGAGAGCACCAGCATCGGCTATGAATCCAATAATCAAGCCGTGGCCGTTCAGAGGCTGGGGAATTGATATGATCGGCCAGATCAATCCACCGTCGAGTAAAGGACATAAGTATATATTGGTAGCAACCGATTATTTTACAAAGTGGGTGGAAGCAGTTCCATTGAAGAAAGTTGATTCTGGGGATGCAATTCAGTTCGTTAAAGAGCATATTATATACCGATTTGGTCTTCCACAAACAATTACGACTGATCAAGGATCTATTTTTGTGTCAGATGAGTTTGTTCAATCTATGGAGAGCATGGGAATCAGATTGTTGAATTCTTCACCATATTATGCGCAAGCTAATGGACAGGCAGAAGCATCTAACAAAAGCTTGATTAAGTTGATTAAGAGAAAGATTGCCGATTTTCCAAAGCAGTGGCATAACCGATTGGCTGAGGCGTTATGGTCTTATCGGATGGCTTGTCATGGATCAATTCAAGTTCCTCCATATAAGTTAGTCTATGGGCATGAAGCAGTTTTGCCATGGGAGCATGTCATCGGCTCAAGGAGGATTGATTTACAAGATGAATTGACAGCCGATGACTATTATAATCTTATGGTCGATGAGTCAGAGGACTTGGTTCAATCTGGAATGTCTGCTTTACAAAAGATAACAAAAGATAAGGAGCGTGTTGCGCGACATTATAATAAAAAGGTGGTACCGAAATCTTTTGAGGAGGGAGAATTGGTTTGGAAATTGATTCTGCCGATTGGAACTCGTGATAATAAGTTTGGCAAGTGGTCACCAAATTGGGAAGGACCTTTTCGGATTTACAAATCTGTTTCTAAAGGAGCCTACATGTTACAAGGGCTTGATGGAGAGGTATTTGGAAGAGCTCTTAATGGCAAATATCTGAAAAAGTATTACCCCAGTGTTTGGATTAATTCATGATTCGGCTGTATGTTGCCGATACATGGTAGCCGATGTGTTGACATCGCCTTTAGATGGCCGATATAAGTCATATCGCCCTTAGCACAATTCTTTTTAGTATAATCGGTTGTCTCATGGTTATTTGTTCTTAGCCGATTGTAATTTTGTGATGTTTCGTTCTCCGTAACAAAATTAGGGGGCATATACACACAGAAAGATCAAAATTTCACAACAAAAACTTTCAAAGCAATTTACAAGTATGGAGTTTATATTATCATCGGCTGACTCATGTTACAAGTTTTTGGATAGCCGATATGGCCCTTTGCCTAATTTGTTCTATTTCTTCTATGTCTTGGGCATCGGCTGCATCACTTCCTGGGATGACTTTCATGGATTTGTTCAGATCGGCTAAGTGTCTGATTGAGGACTTCAGCTTGGATTTTTGTTCTTCAATGGCTCTTGGTAAATCGGCAAGCTTCTGTTCCTCCAGTGATAACTCAGCATTGCAGGCTTCTAATTCAGCCAATAGTTCAATCTTCCTATTCTTTAGCCGATCTATATTGCTTTGGATAGAACTTGGCCCAGATATCATTTGATCAAGCTTGGCTTTTTCCTCGTTTATGGATTGCCGATTGGCATGGATGGTTGTCTCAAGATCTTTTCGCTCTCGCCTATCGGCTATCCTCTGCCTTGCTCTTTCCAGCTTGTGACGATATTGTTCAAGGAAAACTGCTGGGGAGATGATTTCGGCTACATCGTCTGGGATCTGGTCTTGAATGTCTTTGAATCTTGCTCTGATTGATCCACAGTTGACAACCAAAGCATCAAGGGAACCTTCAAGCCGATGAGCAATATCCTTGAGAGTAGCCTTTAGGTCATCGGCTATAGGAGCAATAGCCTTGCTAGATGTTTCTTCTTCTTCATCCATGAATTGCCTTATGTCAAAAGAGAACATGTCGGCTAAGGCCTGAAAGAAACAAGATTGTTAGTTAATAGAATATTAATGGCCGATTTATATTTTTGATACAAATACTTACAGGAATAGGAGGAATCGGCTGATCTTCAATATGGTGACTGTCTCTAGCCGATGGAGTATGTTCACTTGAATCATGATGAATAGGAGTTGGAGAGCGGATCGGCTGAAATATAAAACGAGTTAATACGTGAGGAAATAAGGGTTAAACAAATTCTGAAGGAAGTGTTACCGATGGAGGCGGTGCAGGTTTCTTTTTGGCAGCCAATTTCTTTTTCTGCATAAGAAGGGTTAACACTGAGATCGGCAAAGAGAGTTGTGGAAAGGCTAAGAGTACAAAGTACATACCCGAGGTTGGTATGTCTTGTGAATCGGCGTTGGTGGGGTTTGCTGAGGAATAGGGATGCTAATTGTTGGAGTTTCTTCTATTGTTTCACTCAGCTCGGCAGCTGCTTCATCGATGGCTTTTTCTATATCTTCTTCATCTGGATCATAGCTTTTCTGCTTTTTGGTGATTTTCTTCTTTGTAGCCGGTGGAGCGGTAGCCGATAACTTTACCCTTTTCCTCTTGCCAGTTTCAGAGGGAATCGGCTCACGTGTTTGCCCTTGGAGTAGGGAAGATGTCTTGGGGGCATTATAGCCGATGGTTGAAGGAGCCAATCCACCATCGTTAGGGAGAATTCCAACGGCATAATTGATATTGACTCCACTTCTGCTGACATAAGGAGGAGAAGACTCTGTGGTCTGCAAGCAAAAGACGAAAAAAGGTTAAGTTATTTTCTAAAAACAATCGGCTATTGATAAGGGTATTGAAAAAGAAGTGTGTTTACCTGTGGGATCATGTCTGGAATGATGTCAGTCAGATACATGGAAGCCGATTGGTGAAAAAGATGTTTTTTCCATTCAACCCACCAATGATCAAAAGTGGAGCTCCTTAGCATAGCCAATTCAATGTTTTCCAAACTTCCAAGGGGAGGTCCTTCTATGCTCAATAGCCTATCCATCATCAGAGCCGATGAGATTTCTCCTCTGGCTTGGATTTTTTCTAAGAAGAACAAGCCGATTGGCATCTGCCCCATTCCCAGTTGTCTGGCAGCACTTATAGGGTGATAGAATTCATAAGATATCTGGATGTTCCTGCCTTGATGGATGCCAACAGGGAGAATACAGGGGGTGATAGCTGTTGTGAAAACTTCTCTGGATTTCTCAAATTTTTCAGAGTTTATTTCATCAAATCTGAAATCGGCTGGCAATTCAAAATCTGCAAAGAATTCATATGCAAACCAATTTCTAGAATCTTTTGGAAATCCATCGTAAAAGTTGCCAAACCAGTCGACAAAGGGCTCAGCCGAAAGTTCTGATCCAGGATATGTGGATGCTGCCTCTCCAAAGGACATACATCTTCTGGTTGTGACTTCATCTCCTTCATCATCTGTGGTTGGCACAACCAGAGGGAAATCGGCTTCAGGTAGTGCTGATCTCTTGGCAACTTTGATGGTATGCAGATTGAGCCATAACTGCAATAGCCACCAAGGTCCACCTGTGCCGATTATTGAGTTGGTAGCAAGCTTAGCCGATGCATTGCTTAATGTTTGATATAAATAACCCAGGAGGTATTTGCCTAGTGGGAATTGCTTTTTGTTAACTAGAGCTTCGGCTATATGTTGCCAATTGGTGGTGGGACCGCAGCTTGAACCACAAAACAGAAACTTTTCCAACCACATCAAGAGGAAGGCTGCGTGTTCCTTAGGAGTGACAGGGCCAGATCCCATATTCAGAGAGATGAATCCGCTCCAACCTCCAATGCTTCTGGTTTTGAAAGAAAATTGGTTTTTGCTGTTCAAGCTGATGGGGTTTGCCGATGAGGTGACATCCAGCCCAGTTATCATGGTGATGTCCAGAAGAGTGGGGGTCATTGGTCCTTGGTTGAAGAGGAAAGCATTCAAGGTGTTGGACCAAAAATAGCTGGCAGCCGATAGCATGGGTTCATCTTTGGCTAAATCGGCTATGGTTAGGGTTAAGCATTGGGCAATACCGATTTCTTCCCAATGAGTTTGTTTGCTAGCTGATATCCTTTTGTACCAATCAGACCAAGTCTTGACAGCCGATGGCCAGGATTTAAAAGTGTTGTTCCAGTGGTCCAAATTAGGGTTGGTTAACCTAAAAGGGATCCTGTTTGTTTCAGCATTGATGATTTCTACAGGGTCTTTGTTGCCGATTGGGCCCAAGAAGTACCGATTGGGGTGAATTAGACTTGGGATTGCAACTTGGTGCGAGAGATGCTACAGAAAAGAAAGGGGAGAAGAAATGAATCGCAAAGGAAAATTAATCTATGAAAAAGGATGGAATTTGGCAGATAGGGTTACCTCAGGAAACTCGGTGACCGGAGCACTTGAAGGAGCGGCGGAAGACGACATTGTCGGAGATGGAGTTGTTGCTGACCGGGGAATCGCTTGTTTGGTCGCCGGAGAATCTAATGAGGCTATTGCGAGAATTGAGGCGATTATGGCTGAAGCGGTGAAGACGGGAGTAACGGCGTGAAAAACTTCAAGTGGTGGTTGCTATTTAAAGAGGGTGTGTGATAACGGTTGAAATAGAAGCGGAACCCTAGATCGATTCGGAGAGGATTCAAGCAAATCCGCAACATTCCAAATATCGCGGACTTGGGGGGCATGTGTTAACGACCAAATTTGGTAAATCAAATATTAGATCTGAAGATAGAATCAAAGCGGATTTGGAGGAAGCTGGCGGTTACCAAAACAGAACAAGAATCGGTTGGTGACCGAATCGGCTACGGTGTCTATCGACTGGTGACCGAATCGGCTATTGTGACCATCGGCTGAGACAGAGTCGGACAAGGATAGCCGATGTAGCCGATTCCGATGAAAGGGTAACAGAGTCTTTGTCGGGGTCGGTTGGTGAGCTTCATGAGGATTCCCATATACGGATTGGGTCCGAAGAAGGGAATTGTATCTATTGCTTAGGATATAATGTTAGTTTCCTAGTAGATACTGTCGGTTAGAGTCTGTATTAGGAAACTGTCTTTAATGTGAGTTGTAATAGAGATAGGGGTCGTGTCCGATAAGGACTTATTGTGGAGTTCTGGGTATAAATTAAGCCCAGGTTCGTGTAAAGAAAAATAACAGATCAATACAACAACTTCGGCGCATCGCCACCTTTACTCTTTCATCGTTTTTTCGACGAGTTCTTGCTTTCGAGTTGGGCTGCATCGGTTTCGATCTCCAGCAAGAGGTAAAACTTGTTATGGCGGCTTGCGCTCTCGGGATTAGTGCTTCCATCTTCATGACACTCTAATCTTGTTTGCGTAAATCGTCGAGTTATCATATATATTGTATAATCTAGATTGATATCAGCATATAACTCAGATTGGTTAATAATTGTTCTACAGAAAACTAGCCGATAGAGTTATATATTGATGCTGGTTTAGATTACACAATATATCTACCATCTCGAAAAGGTTTTCATCGACTTGATCATCTAGGCATTGTGTTTCTTTACATGTTTGGTGCTGCATCAGTTAGGTTTGACCTACTAAATCATGTTTAGAACCATAGTCCCTAGCCTGTCTATGATTACTAATAGAGATAGCGTCGGGGTTTCAGCCGACCTTACCTGGTTTAATTGTCTTGTTATCTTGATATATTAAATCTGCCCTTTATATCGAGATATTAACTTAGTAAAATATATTGAGCTTGTTGTCAAATCTGGTTAAGGTCATCTTAACACTAGTTTGACAGGTTGTTTAATATATTTTGTTCATGGTAATATCTCTGTATAAAGTGGTATCGGAGTACTAGCCGATACATGTTAGATTTGCTTAATCGGCTATGCTATGAGCTTGTGTAATCTACGCCTCATAATATATTTAGGCATAAGTGATTTATACTGTCTCGGCGCCCTGTCCGATCTATCCCAATCACTTAGTTTAAATATGTTTTGAGACTTAGATTATATTTTGTTGATATCTACAGCCGATTGAGTAGATTTAGCTTTATCTTGCTCTATCTGTTATAGCCGATTTAATGCATCTTGCATCGGCTCAATGCTCAATGATATGTCATCGGTAAACCAGCCGATCGGCTATCATTGGTGGATTTAATTGCACTTTCGTTGTTTCTTATTGGTTGCAGGATCAAACCAATTGGCACGCCTAGAACCCGAAAGAAGTCTTTGGACCTGCACTGGAGCTAAGCAGATCTCCCAGGCCAGTGTGTGTTTTTTGCATCAACACTACGGCACGATTGAATCTCCATTCTACAAAGGATAAAGGAATTTGCATCAGTCTTATCAGCACAGTGTAACCATTGAATGATACATAGAAGGAGCTAAGGAACAAAATAAATTTTGTGAAAACGATACTTACAAAACCCAGCAGCTGAGAATGGAGACGTCGAGAGCGTCTAGTTGGTATACATTGAATACATTCTCAAAGTTGATCCACAGAACATCATCTCCTTGATAGTAATCTGTGTTTCTTATCCTCACTTCAACCATCATTCTACCTTTGGATGAAAGTTCCATGTACCATTGATGGAATCGATACATTTGTGTAGAGAGGGTGTTCACCTGACCAGGCTTGACAAGCAGTTCACCGAGTTTAAATTTGTATTTCAAAGCTTCTGTCGCTATGGTTATTGGTGCGTCTCCCACTAGTTGTGCCCTGTTCAGACCTGTCTCTTTCATCCATTGCCTTAGTTTCTCTTCACCGGGTGATAGCAACGGCTCAACCGATTGTTTTGATTGCTTTCCGAGCTGATGCACTTCTTTGGTCTTACCTCTTTGTTTCTTAAACGACTTCGTCACCAACTGGTCATAATCCGAAAGTAAAGCCCTCTTGACCGGTTCGCTCATCTTCTTAAAGAACTTCTTAGCAGTCGGATCTATAGGAATCTTCTTTGGTGGTTTCCGTGCCTCGAAGAACGCCTTCACTTCCGCTCGTACGACCTCCTCATTCTCCTCGGGAGTGCAGTCGTACGCCCTTTTCTTGAGTGCGGGGAGTTTTGGCTCGTCAAGTCTTGGCTTCTTTCTTTGTTCTGCGGACTTTGACGGCGCGGTACGAAGTGGGCATGACTTTTTAGCTCATGAAGGCGGAGCAGACGATGACGGTGCCGACGGAAGAGGCGGAGGTGGAGGAGCCGGTGCATGCGAAGGAGAGGGTGCAGGCGGAGGAGACTGAGGTGGAGGAGCTGGTGCAGGCGAAGGAGAGGGTGTAGGCGGAGGAGCCGGTGCAGGCGGAGACGGAGGAGAAGACGCCACTGCTCGCCCGGGAAACACGATGTACCGCTTGCACCATAGTATAACGGCGTGGGCTGTGTCTCCTAGTTTCGTCTCCCCGTCTCCTCCGAGGATGTCTAGCTCGAGATCCTTGAACCCTCATTCCACCAATTCAACTTCGACCCTTGAGCACCCAAGTGGAATCGGTCTGCAATGGTATGTCCCTGAAGGGTCCACTAGTATAGCCATGCCCGACGCCACCTTCAAGAGAATAGAGGTTACTTAGTAATTAACAGATGCATGCACCACCTTTTGTAATTTACAAGACATATATCATAAAACTACGAGCATACCTTGAGTGATATGTTCTTGAAGGGACCGTGCAGCTCACAAGATGTCCGCCGCGTGATTTCATCTACGGGGTACGATGGTTCGTCGTGAGCTGGGCCTGCTGCACCTTCTATGCCCTGTTCTCTTGTTTGCCCTATAGAAACACAGCTGCTGCGATTGCATGAGGGGCTCACCATGACTGGAGGGACATACAGCTGCACCGTCTGCTGGCTCTGTCGTTCCGCCAAGCGTTGGTCCACTAATCGTTCGACCTCCTCTTGCATCCTTATGTCCTGCAGGGCGACCCTCTCCTCGAGATATCTTAATTTTGCGTTGGTATCCCTCTTGCTCCTCATCCGACTCTTGTAAATGTGGCTGTCCTCTTGAAATCCGTATTTCCAAGCAACCACGTCTTTTCCTCATGTTCGTCCTGGATGCTCGGGATTCTGTAGTGCGAGCGTAAGCTCTTCCTTCTCTCTGTCAGGCTTGAATGTTCTCTGAGCAGACGCCTTCACTGCTTCTGTAAGTCGGCTAGCTGCTTCGTGGATCGCATCACCAAATACAAGGGAGCCATCAGTGGGATCGAGCATTCCACTATGAGCATAGTACCAATTTCTGGAACGTTTAGGCCAGTTCGTTGTGGCCGGCTCAATACCCTTTTCTATCAACCTGGCTTCCAGTTTATCCCACTTGGGGATTGCCTTCTGATAGCCACCTGACCCTAGCCGGTGATGGTACTGCTTCTTAGCGGCATTGGCTTTATTCTTTTCTATTTGCGCTTGCCCGTGCTCAGAGGTGTTGTAAGTGACAAACACATTCCAATGATCCCTTAGCTTCGTTAATTTGTCGAAATCAGGTGTCAAACCCTTCAAGACGTATTTCTTGTATAGAGCTGACTTGTACTTCTGAAACTGTTCAGCCATTTTCTTCATCGTCCATTCTTTCAATCTTGGCTGATCTGCCTCAGGGACCGTGAAGGTCTCGAGCATGGTGGTCCATAGCATATCTTTCTCTGTATCTGGAAGATAACTTTGGTCATCCTCGGCTGACCTTGATTGACGCCAGTGCACTGTGCTAATGGGCATGTGATCCCTCAAGACCCAACCACTGTGTCCCACAAACTTCCGTAGTATACCGGCTGGGGCTACTGGTTCGCCATCTAGGGCCACTTCACTAATAATGTGCCTGCCCTCTAGCTTCCTCGTGGCACCTCGTTGTCCGCATGCCCTCTTCTCTCCAACGGTCGGTTGCCTTTCACTTTCCTCTTGGTTTGTGCCCTCGTTTCCCTCCTCGTTTAGGTATTGGTTGGGGTCCTCTTGCTCCTCATCTGCCAAATATTGGCTGCTGCCCTCTGCAATCTCGTCCATGAGGATCTGTTCATCATCGCGATCTGCCATCTGTTCGTAACATTAACTAGTACACATCAACTAAGAGTATATTGTTATACATATATTGACATTGTTGAGAAATACGTACAATGACCAGTTAATTAATTGTTATACATGCAACCTACGTGCATATGTCATATATATATATATACACCAGGGAATTAATGAAACTTACCTTACTTTTGCTTGGAGTTATTGGAGCCACTTAAGCTTGAGCGACGACGGCGGTCAGCAGCTGCACCACGTATGACAAAGAAATGAAACTTTAGTTCAAAGATGTACAACAGTCGTAAGTGAAAACATTAGACTTGGAGATGATGGAATTAGTATAATTCAGCCCTTTCTTTAAGATGAAAATTAGAAAAAAAAATTAAATCACTATTGGAAAAACAAAAAAAGATCTGCAATATTATATTCAGTGTATCCACGTGAAAACATGAAAACTATTGCAAACAGAATGGAGGTTAGATTATATCATTAACAATGTACATTGAAAACACAGCTATGATTAATCTCGTACATCTATGATTGAAAACACATGTATGATTAATCTATTGCAAACAATTTGGTACATCTATGATTAATCTACACATCATGCTTACATATCTACATTGAAACATATACATAAATATACCACGTTCTCATTCGTTCGGTCACGTTCGTTCTATCGTTCACATTCTATCGTTCTATTGTTCATTCGGTCGCGTTCGTTCTATCATTTGTTCGTTCTATCATTCGGTCACGTTCTATCGTTCCACCCTTATCGTAGGCCCTTTGGAACAAAGAAAAACTAAAAGATTTTTAAAGGATTGGACTTCTACAGGAAAATTCCTATATGTTTCACATATGCTCCTTTGGAACAAAGAAATAGTCTTTGAAATTTCTATGGATTGAGACGTTTCATAGAATTTTTTAGGAAAACTAGTGAGGTTCTATATGTCTCATGTATTTTAGTTCCCATGGCATAAAGTTTGTATGTTTTTCGTTATATGTCGTCAAAATGAAAGTTTTAAAACTTTATTTTAATTCCTATAAAAATTTGAATCACTTTCAACATTTTCCTATTCCTCTAATTTTACAATACTGCATTCAAAAGAAACCCAACCCTCTAGAGTCGAATTATAAACAACCTAGGCTTAGCGGCGCCTTGGTTGTTTTTTCAACTATCCAAAGTCCAAATCGATGAGGTGTTTGGAATTTATGCAACTATTTTTATTATTACAGGAATTTAATAGTTTCACGTCCTAATTTTACAATTTTGGAAGGAATCGAGACAATTCTATCGTTTGTTCGTTCGTTCTATCGTTCGGTCACGTTCTATCGTTCGTTCGTTCGTTCATTCTATCGTTCACGTTCTATCGTTCTATCGTTCGTTCGGTCGCGTATGTTCTATCGTTCGTTCGTTTGTTCTATCGTTCGGTCACGTTCTATCGTTCACATTCTATCGTTCTATCGTTCGTTCGGTCGCGTTCGTTCTATCGTTCGGTCACGTTCAATCGTTCACGTTCTATCGTTCTATCGTTCGTTCGGTCGTTCGTTTGGTCATTCGTTCTATCGTTCGTGGTCACGTTCGTTCTATCGTTCTATATATCGTTCACATTCGTTCACGTTCTATCGTTTATGTTCTATCGTTCAATCGCTCATGTTTGTTCACGTTCTACCGCTCACGTAGCATGGGGTGGCGGCTGCGTCGTGGGGTGCGGGCGGCGCCGCGGGCAGGCGCGTGGTGCCGGCGGCGCCCCGGGTAGGCACGGGGTGGCGGCGGCGCGGCGGGGGGTGGGCGGCNGGGTGGCGGCGGTCAGCAGCCGCGGGATGGCGCGGGTTGGCGGCGGCGTGGCGGTGTGTCGGCTGCAACGCGGGGTGGCACAGGGTGTGGCAGCCGCGCCGCGGCGTGGCGCCGGCTGCGGCGCGGGGCGTTGCGGCGGCATGCATGATGGCGACGACCGCGCACGAATGCGAGAGAGATCGAGGGAGACATAGGGAGAGAGGAGAGAGGACGAGCACAAACCTCGGCTGCAGCGCGGCGGTGAGGTCGGCGACGACGTACGGCGGCGGAGACGGCGAAGACGATGGCGGCGGCAGAGGCGGACGATCGGCGTTGAGAAACGGCTAGGTGTGGATCGGTGGAGAAGACGATGCGCACACCTATTTATAGTCGGGATCTTTAGTCCCGGTTGGTGGAACCAACCGGGACCGGGACTGGAACCAACCGGGACTAAAGATATTACCTTTAGTGCTAATTGGTAGCTACCAACCGGGACTAAAGATATCTTTAGTCCGGTTGATTCCACCAACCAGACTATTTAAATACTATTTAAATAGTAATAATCATATGTACATAACATACGACCTATTTAAATAGTTTAAAATTGCTATTACATATATAATTGTATTAGTAAAAAACACAAACATTGCATGGCCTTCAATACATTATAAATAATTTGCATCGTCCATACAACAACCTATGTCACTGTTTTCTTCACGTACTTTCTCCTCACTAATGTTCCTTCGCTATGATCGTTGCGTGAGTAAGGGGTGTCCTCCTTTGATAGGAGGATGCTCGGGTCAACCGTCACCGCAAACGAAGGTTGCCCGTCAAACTGACCGTAATCTTCGTCAGTCTTATCCTCAACTCCGACGATTTTCCGTTTGCCTGGGAGAACCACGTAGCGCTTTGGCTCGTCGGGTCCTTTACCCTTCTTTGGTTTACTAGACATGTCCTTCACGTAGAAAACTTGTGTTATCATTGGTTAGGACGAATGGTTCGTCTGAGTATCCAACCTTGGTTAGGTCAATCATTGTCATCCCACTGTCATCAATCGTTACGCCTCCACCAGTGAGCCTAACCCATTGGCATCGAAACAGAGGTACCTTCAGGGGTCCATAGTCTAGTTCTCATATGTCCTTGATGACACCGTAAAATGTATACCCATTGATTTCATATCCTTGGAATGTCGATATCGAGCAAGAAGGCCCCCTCGCCAAGAAGGCTAGTTGTCGGTCAATGGTTTCGGTACCCATTAGATGTTGTCGTAGCCAAGCGGGGAAAGTATCAATGTGATGGCGTGTAATCCATGCATCGGACTTGTCGATGTTTTTTGAGCGAACAATCGCCAGGTGCTCCTTGATGTAAGGAGCCACCAACGAAGATTGTTGCAAAACCGTGAAATGTGCTTTACGGAATAAATCGTTGTCCACAGTCATTATTGCTTTCCTTTCAAGAGTCCCCTTTCCCAGTAATCTCCCCTCATGGCTTGATTCGGGTACCCCGATTGGACGAAGGTCTTCAATAAATTCTACGCAGAACTCAATGACCTCCTCTGTTCCATAACCTGTGGCGATGCTTGCTTCCGGACGAGAACGGTTAAGAACGTATTTCTTTAGAACGCCCATATACCTCTCGAAAGGAAACATGTTGTGTAGGTACACAGGACCGAGAATACCGATCTCTTTCACAAGGTGACATAGAAGATGCGTCATTATATTGAAGAATGACGGTGGAAAGATCATCTCAAAGCTGACAAGACATTGGACCACGTCATCTTGAAGGGTTGTTAAACTGTCTGGATCGATGATCTTTTGTGAAATTGCGTTCATGAAAGCACATAGCTTTGTTATTGTTCCCCGGACATTATCAGGAAGGATACCACGAATTATAACAGGAAGCAGTTGTGTCATCAACACGTGACAGTCATGAGACATTAGGTTTGTGAATTTCTTCTGCTTTGTGCTTATTATTCTCTTTATGTTCGAGGAGTATCCAGACGGTACCTTGATGTTCTCCAGGCATTCAAACATATTTTTCTTCTCTTCCTTGCTCATGATGTAGTTTGCAGGACTCAAGTAATGGCTTCCTTTATCCTTCGATTCTGGGTGAATGTCCTTGCGTCGTTGCATATGCTTGAGATCATTACATGCTTCAAGTGTATCTTTCGACTTCTCATATACACCTAGGAAGCCCAACAGGTTGACGCAAAGGTTCTTACTGAGGTGGATCACGTTGATTGCGTGCCGAACGTCTAAGACTTCCTAATAGGGTAACTCTCAAAAAATAGACTTCTTCTTCCACATCACCGCGTGACCATCTTCGCTCTCTATAGGTTGGCTGCTAGGTCCTTTTCCAAATACTACTTTCAAATCTTTCACCATAGCAAACAAGGCTTTTCCATTGCGATGTTTAGGCTTAGTACGGTGGTCTGCCTTCTGTTCGAAATGCTTGCCTTTTTTCCGTACAGGATGGGTTGCAACAAGGAATCGACGATGGTCCATGTACACAACCTTCCTGCAGTGTTTCAGATATGTACTTTCAGTTTCATCCATACAATGGGTGCAAGCCTTGTACCCCTTGTTTGACTGTCCGGATAGGTTGCTAAGTGCAGGCCAATCGTTAATGGTCACAAACAGCAACGCTTGTAGGTTAAATTGCTCCTGTTTGTCCTCATCCCACATGGGGACACCTTCTTCGTTCCACAGCAGAAGCAAATCCTCAACCAATAGTCTTAGGTACACATCAATGTCGTTACCAAGTTGCTTTGGGTCTTGAATGATAATTGGCATCATGATGTACTTTCGCTTCATGCATAGCCAAGGGGGGAGGTTGTAGAAACACATGGTCACAGGCCAAGTGCTATGGCCGCTACTCATCTCTCCAAATGGATTCATGCCATTTTTACTTAAACCAAACCTTACGTTTCGAGCGTCCTCTCCAAAGTCTGGAAATGTTCTATCGATGTTTCGCCACTACGACCCGTCGGTGGAATGTCTCAGCATCCCGTCTTGTTGACGTTCTTCTGCGTGCCAGCGCATCATGATAGCATGCTCTTTGTTCCTGAACAAACGCCTGAGCCGTGGTATTATAGGAAAATACTACATCGCCTTAGCAGGAACTCTCTTCTTCGAAGGTTATTCGTCCACATCACCTGGATCATCTCGTCTAATCTTGTATCGGAGTGCTTTACAAACCGGGCATGCTTCTAGGTTCTCGTACTCCTCACCGCGATAGAGGATACAATCGTTCAGACATGCGTGTATCTTATGTACTTCTAGTCCTAGAGGGCATACCACCTTCTTAGCTTCGTACGTTGTTTCGGGCAATTCGTTTCCCTCTGGAAGAATGTTCTTGATGAGTTTCAATAACTCGCCAAATGCCTTGTCAGTCACACCATTTTTGGCCTTCCATTGCAAGAATTCTAACGTCATACCCAACTTTTTGTGCCCCTGTTCGCAACCTAGGTACAACAAAGTTTTGTGGTCCGCTAACATACGGTCCAATTTTTGGACCTCCTTCTCACTTTCGCAGCCGTCCTTTACGTCCCGCAACATCTGACCAAGATCATCTACATCATTGTTATCTTCAACAGCTCCGTCCGCCTCGCCTCCTGGATTTTCTTCAATCCACCGTATTGATACACCCAGCCCGGAATATTCTCGTCTTCTACTTCATCTTCTTCATTGTAACCCCTAGCTCTCCGTGCGAGGTCCAACAATTATATCCAGGCATGAATCCAGACTCAAACAAGAGCGCATGAATAGTTCTTGATGATGAATACTCCTTCTGGTTACTGCACTTTCTGCATGGACAACACATGAAACCCTTATACTTGTTAGCATTGGCCATATTCAAAAAATAATGCACACCTTCAATAAACTTTTTCGACCGTCGGTCCGCGGTGTATATCTGTGAGGACACCCCGGGTTAAATATTATGTAAGTTGTTTGAAATGATAGCGTGAAATATTTAGTTGGATGGGGTCCAATAATAATCGAGCAACATAGTAACCATCCAACCTTATTGTTTCCTATGAAGTCAAATGACATACATAGTATAAAACTTGAAGCGCCGAGTAGGGAGCATAGAGGATATCGCTAGGACTTTAGCATGCCAATCAACTTCAGCCTGAGACATGCCCGTCAAACCACTCGAAGATGGCGACCAGATGTGTTACACATCTTAGGAGACTTGACAAAATTTGCTAAAGCTCTACGACATCCCAAATGCTCAATACTCATACCGGTGTAGAACTAGATCCCAGGAAAAGCTCTAGTTCCACACTTTCATCTAAGCGATGAAGATCAAAATAATAAGGAGTAAACACAAATAAACTTTACTCTATATTTTAATTTAAATACTTAGGCCAATCGGCCAGATAGTTATTGATCCGTGGAAGCTTGGCTACCCGAAACCACAAGGAGCCGACTGGGAAGATAACCCTTTTAATGCAATCCTAGAAGAAACAACAATATCCCGACTCACTCAGATTAGACTAGGCATACAACCTACAAAATAGATATTCCAGTATAACAAGAGTCAGTACATTAAATGAGTTAATGTACCGGCAAGCATAAGTCAATCCTAATATACTACATGCATAGCATATAATCATGAAAGGCTATATATGTAGCTCATTTTAGCGTAAAGCAAGTTTTAGTGCACAATTCTTTTCAAAAGAGTTGATGATTCAATTAACAAATCATTAACATAGGTAGATCATAATATTTACTATATCAACATCATAAACATACTCTTATTACCCATACCGGCAACAAGTCATAATCTCATCATAAGAATATACTTGATTGCCCGCCCGGCATCAAGTCTCTCATTCATCATCAACACAACACGATTATCATAACTTAAACCAAGTCACCATTTCCAAATCCCATAGTTCACAAAGCATCATTTGAAAACATAAACCAAAGTCTATACTCATGACACTTCACCAAGTCGCTCATGACCGTGAGCACGGCTAATCGATTAGTTTTAGAGAACTCTGCAGAGTTTGTACAACTTTACCCACATGATATGAGCACTTTAGTTTGCTTTGTGTTTGCAAGACACTACCACACTCTTCATGTTGAATGTGGTCTAGAGGTCATAACGTAGCCTTTACATTACTTAACGCCTAACCTTGCATTAGCGATGGCAAGTGTGAACCCATCCTGGGCATGACCCAGAACCGTTAGGTGGCGGGCCCATGCCTTAAACCTAACGCCATGGCAGCGAACACATCCGTTCCCCCACGAGGCACTATACCATTGAATTGGACAGACTTAGACGCCTAAACTACCCCCAATAATCAGCGGGGTAAATAGGTAGTTCCTATTAATCATCGCTCAAACTAATTTATTCTACTTTGGCCTACCAATATGCAAGGCTAGACTTTAAGTAACTTAATTAGCTAAGGCCACCCCATAATAGCACATGTGGATGTACGATATACTTAAGTTGGTGACACGAAGTTCAGTCCTTAATTAACTCAGGCGAACACTCCCCCTATCGGCGTGCAACTACCACCATATGCACACCACTTGTCGCCCAAGTCCAAAATCAATTTACTCGTACTTTAGTTCGCAAATACTTAACATTTTCATTTTCAATCCAGCATTAACCAAATATTCAAAATCCCACTTATCATGTCATAAGATTATTCATTTGCATAGTTCTAGGCATGGCTAAGCAAATGACATATATAAATGCATATAAAGACCTCATTGAGCATTTATAAATAATCAAATCCATCCTATGGTTACAAATGAAAGGTTAACAACATAACAAGAGAGATTATGCAGCAATAAGGTCATAGCTACCATTTACTAAGCTTCAAATATTGTTTTTAATCAAATACATATGCAGTTTTGCAAACAATGTTTTTCATCTCCCAAATCATGGGTTTCAATGTGATCAAAGAACAGGGGAGGTATAACTTGCCTTGATCTGGAACAATGTGATTACCACCTAAATCACTCTTTCACCGTTGACGCAAATTATCTATACAAATGACATGATATGCACATAAATATCAAATCATGCGAAAAATACAAAATGCTCTAAAATGCATGATTTGTGTCCAGTGGATAGGTTCTGACCTAAGATGAATTTAGGTGAAAGAATTCCTATTTTATCTCTCTTCATTTGTGAGTTATGAATTTTCCAAGTTTGCATTGACATATAGTATTATTTATTAATGTATTGTTGTGAAAAATTTTTAATATATGATTTTGATTATATTAACCTTACTGGGATGAAGAGGATTGTTTTCTAAAATTAATACAATTGGTTTCATAATTTTTAGAGCTAGTATGAATTTCCTATAAATTTTAGAAATTAAATTGTATATGTGGTGGTCATTTTACTATATATAATATTAGTATTGTTTCTTGTATAGAAAGTGTGAAATGTTATATTATTAAATTGAAGTTCATACTTTTGTGATTCTATAGAAATTTAGTTCACTCCATGTTGAGCACCCGAAAATTATATTGTCCGGTGTCGTTTGTGATCACCACATGATTTTGGGGAGTGAGATCCATACACGCATTATAGCCACTCAAGCCTCAATGTGCCCCATGATCACAACTAATCACCATCCAATATAATGTACGTAGTGCCGAATATTGAGCAAAAGAGACATTGCTGGGACTTAGCGTATCAGTCAACTTCAGCCTAAGATGTGCCCGTCAAACCACACGAAGACAGCGACCAGATGTGTTACACATCTCAGGAGACTTGACAATTTGCTAAGCTCTACAACACCTTGTTTGCTCAACATCCATACTCATGTCTGGATAGTTCTATAAGTTAGAACAACCCAAGACACTTTCATCAAAACAAATGATATTCATAAATGACTACTAATATACCAATAATTTAGAATTCAAGTCTAAGATATAAATATATGGCCGAATAGCCTTATAATTAAAGGTTCGCACGGAAGCTTTGTTACCCAAGACCCATAAGCAATCCGACTAGGGGTAAACCCCTAATGAACCGTCCTGAAGAGATCAACGGAACCCGTAGCACTCAACTAACCTACAAAACAATTTAGACCAACAGCCCACGGAAGATACAAGTGTCAGTACATTAACTATGTTAATGTATTGGCAAGGCAATACAATCCTACATACATGCAAGCTCTAAATATCAAAGAACGGCTATCTGTAGGTTCATTTGCATAAAGCTAAGTTGTTTCACAATACTTCACAAACGGTAAATTTTGTAAAGTATTTAGTAAAGCATGGTGATCCATATAAGTAATTATAGAAATATAATCATCATTTCTCCTCATCATCATCATCATAAACCATAAACATCAACTTGCACCTCCCCTGGTAGCAAGCCATCATTATCATCATATTCCCATTCCTCAACCATTTTTATAAAGTAATTTCAGAAATGATAAAAATTTACAGTCATGCTATTTTCCCAAGTCGCTCATGACCGTGAGCACGGCTAACCGGTTAGTTTTAACTCTGCAGAGTTCGTACAAGTCCACATGATGTGATAAAAGCCCAGAGGCTACACTCTAGTTGATTCGATGCTGGTGTAGCACCCCACACTCTACAATTTAAGTGCGTACTAGAGGTCACAACTTAGTCGTTACATCGCCTAGTGTCTAGCCTTGCATCAGCGACGACAAGTGTGAATCCACCCTAGGAATGACCCAGAGCCGTTAGGTGGCGGGCCCATGCCTTAAACCTAACGCCGTGGCAGCGAACACATCCGTTCCCCCACGAGGCACTTAACCGTTGAATTGGATAGACTTAGACGCCCATGCTGTGAGGCAGACTACCCATCCCCTCACAGAACACACACAGCTAGTCTTGTTGCTAGCATTATAAATCAACACACACACATGGGTAGTTCCTATGAATCATCGTTCAGACTAATTCATTCTACTCCGGCCTACCAATATGCAAGGCTAAACACTAAACAACTTAATAAGTTAAGGTCATCCCATACTAAAACATGTGGCAGTACTGTATACTTAGTTGGTAACATAGAGTTTGGTCCTTAATCGACTCAGGCGAACGCTCCCCCTATCGGTGCACAACTACTACCATATGTGCACCACTCGCCGCCCAAGTCTAGAAATATATTTAACTCCATTTTATTTCACAAATAACCAGAGGCTTCACCTCAGTCCAGAAGTTGTAAAATTTCACATTCCCAAATATATAAAGTGATCACAATATCCGAAATTATTTCACTAGGCATGGCTAAGCATACAACATTACATTTAGCAATTATAAGCCCACTTGAGCACATAGAGAGTACTCTAAATCATCCTAAGGTTACAAACATCAAGGTTAACAATTCTCAAGGTGGATTATGCAACAAATAGGTCATAACTACCATTCCATTGTTTTCAAGTAATTTTTCCAAACATAACTATCTAACGTGTGCAACTTTGCAATAGAAAACGTTTGCCCAATAAAAACATAGGATCAAGGTGTTCAAAGGAGGAGGGCACTTTTCTTAGTTAGAATCTCCCTCACGGTCAGCGATAAAATCCAAACGTCTCACCGAAAGTGATGTCGTTCGCTATATGAAATAACGGTAACGATATAAACACCAAAACAAGTAAAGATCCAAAATGCTTTTAATATGCATGAATTCATTGTAGTAGATAGGTTCTGATTAAACATGATTTAGGGTGAAGGAATTTCTATTTTATCACTTTGCTTTTAGTGAGTTATTAATTTTCAAACTTTAGTACTAGCACTAGACTAATTAAGCCCTATTAGTCTTTAGGTGCATTTTAGGGCCAAGTTTTGTAAAGTGTTGGGCTTTTGCAGTGAAAGGGATGTTCTCCAGGAGTTTAACAAAATTTGTTTCACAATTTTTAGAGTTAACATGATTTTATTGTGAATTTTATAAGGTAGGTGCCACATTGTACTATTTATTTGATATATAAAATTTTACGAGCATTTTTACTACAGTACATGTCATATCTTAATTCATGATAATTAAGTTTATGAAATTATGGATCTAACAAAACTAGAATCACCTAATTTGGAGTTGGAAACAATTTCCTATGAATTTTATAAGTTCTCATATTAATTACGGCTATTCACGATTATTTAAAATGTATAAAAATATATATGTGTTGACGCCAAATCCGTACCGCCGATGTGGATCCGGCGCGCGGACACATGAAGGCTTGGGAGATCTGCTTAGCTCCAGTGCAGGTCATAAAATTGATGAAGCGCGGGCGTGCCAGTCAGTTTGATCCTGCCACTGACAAGATATGCAAAATAGCAGAACAGAAGGTCTATCGGCCGATAGGCCAATAGGGCAAAAACGTATCGGCCGATAGGCCGATAGCCAAAACAACCGATCGGCCGATGATAACATGATGATATAGCAATGTGATATAGCATAATCCAAATATAAAATAAACATTGATCTGAAGATTAAAACACACATCGGCCAAAGGTCCGATGGCATAAACTCTCAATAAGCAGATAAACAATAAATACTCTGTTGTCATCGGCCAGATCCAATCTATATGTAAAACTCTTGAGCCGATGCAACGTCCAGATAACTCACCGGCTAAAACCCCGATGAAACCCTTATTGGCAACCAACAAGCAGGCTAGAGATTACGGTTCTAATCACGACTTAGTAGGTCAAACCGAACTGATGCAGCACTAAGTATGAAAAGAAACGCAAGACCTAGACAATCAAGCCCTTGACTGATTTTCAGAGTGGTGGATACCTTAGCCAATCTAATCTAGCAAGGCAATTTAGTCGATACCGGCATAAACCCTAAAGCGAATCTCGGCCGATAAGACTAAATTGAGAGGCCGAACCAGATTGACTAAGATATATGATAGTAGGTGTTTACGTTGACGAGATCAAAGTTTTTAGATTTGATATTAGTCAGGCAGCCATAACAAGACTTACCCCTCGTGTGAAGGGCATGAACTTGCCGAAGAAGACGAAAGTAAAAAGGTGGCGATGCGCCGAAGTTGTATTGATCGTGTGATAAAAATTACATGAACCTTGGGCTTACATATTTATACCCATAGGCTAACAAAGATCCTAACAGAATACGACTCAAACTTTCCTAAAGATAAAAGGAAACAGATAAAGTCCTTATTGGACACTAAACACACTTTCCTAAAGATAAAAAGGAAACTAACAAATTTGTCCTAATTAATAGATACAAGTCGCATCCTCCTCAAACTCGGTCTTCTCTGGATAAGATCTTCCCGAATCTAACAAGAATCCGACTGCTGTTGGTGGTTGGTTTAAGATAACTCCCATCGGCCGATGTAGAACTCTAGGCCGATACTAGCTTCAAGCCGATATGGTTCCTACGCCGATGGGGTCTTCGGGGCTTACCAAATTCTGGTGTTAACACATGCCCCCCAGTTTTGGAGTATGAAAAGTCATGCTTTAAAATTACCCTTGCCTTGATCACCCCAAAACTGATTCTTCTCTTCTTCTTGACATCGGCTCTCGTAAGCCGATACCTTCTGTATTAGATGAGCCAGGCTGTCAAACTCATGGAAAAAGAATCTATCTTTGATAGGCGCTGACAACCCTTGGAACGCAAGATCTGCTAGTTATTCATCACTTAGGCTCAAGCTATAACATCGGTTGCGGACATCACGAAATCTTTGAATATACTCCACGGCCGATTCCCCTTCTTGCTGCCTGACTAATATCAAATCTAAAAACTTTAACTCATTATTCCCAGCAAAGAAGTACTGGTGAAATTGCTCCTCAAGATCGGCCCAACCTCTGATAGAGTGCGGCGGCAATGATGAAAACCATATGAAGGCCGATCCAGTCAAAGACAACGGAAACAATCTAACTTTCAGAGTTTCTTCAGCCGATGCCTCCCCACATTGAGCTAAAAATCGGCTGATATGTTCCCTTGTAGATATATCATCTTGCCCTGAAAATTGAAAAAAGTCTGGAATCTTATATCGGCTTGGAGGTGGAACTCTATCAAACCATTCAGGATATGGCAGCCGATACACAGAAATATGTCCCTTAGGCGTAATTCCAAAATGTTCCTCTATTACTTTTGCAATCATATCGGCCCAATCTTCTTTAGACTGATATCTTTGAGTTTCCTCTGGTCGATATTGTTGATGTGGCTCTCTAGGCTAATGCTGATCTATTTGCCCTCCAAGCCAATGTCGCTGTTGCCGATGATGCTGAGATTGTTCGTCGATTCGCCCCCTAGTCTAATTTCTTAAGGCAATTACTCTGGGAACTATCTTCTCGATCAAACCATGTAACGTACTCACCAAAACTCCAGATCGATCAAACACAGCGCAATGAACGATTTCATCAACTGTCTTTTGAAGCGTCTCATCGTTCATCAGCTCTTCTTCTTCATCTATCGGCTTGTGTGGAGATTATGGGTACCGGATACCCTCACAGCTAGCTTATCCGACTTACCATAGGGGATAGGTTATGTTCCATGATTATGTAAACCGGCTATGACTTGGGTATTACGTTACCATTGAGATAAGGTAACGGCCCATAGTCTATGGTTGGTAAGATTGAGGAGTCCGACTGAGAATAGAATAGGTCTCTGACTTGTAAACCCACCCTCCGGGACTATATAAGGAGGGTAGGGCGTCCCTTGAGGGGCATACGAAAAAAACACGGATAGATAGAAAACTTGCAAGAGCCCCTATTGAAAGAGATCAAGAGATCAATAAACACTCGGCGGATCGAATCCCCGAAACAGGAGTAGGGTATTACCTCTCGTTAGAGAGGGCCTGAACCTGTCTAAACCTTTGTCCCGACTAACCCATTGTGTTTGGCACTTGACTGCTACCCCCAGATTGATATTGTCGAAACCAAGTTTCGACAGTTGGCGCGCCAGGTAGGGGCTCTGCGTCAAGCTTTTCTTCTACGTCTCACCGACGAGCGCAATGGGATTTCCATCGAGCTTCGCCGATTTCGTCTTCGCCCCTGGGCAGGCGCTTCGCTTCGGCGGACTCGACTTCATCACCGACAAATTCGGTAAGCTCTCTCTTCTCGACTCGGATTCGAACCAGTCGGGGAGGGAAAATTCCTTGGCGCCGCTCGGGTTACCGGACGACGTTAAAATCTGCCATAACCTCTTATCTTCTGAGTTGGATCCAATCCACTCGGGAGAATCTTCTTCATCGCCTTTGTGCTGTCCCCCGGCCGCGAGGGAGGTCGCGGTCATACTCGAACGACTCGGGTCGTACTCATCTACGGACCTTGATGAACATCTAAGCTCCACCGACTTCGACGACCTCTACGACATCTCCACAGATGAGATCAACAGCTATGACGCAGACAAAGACTACTACGATCCGGACCTTCTCAACGTTCTCATGGCCGAAGTAGCCAAGACCGACTCGGCCATGGCCCGGAGGATTGCGAAGGAGGAACGAGCAAAGCTTGAGCAAGAGCGGAAGCGCGTGGAGGAGGGGAATAAGCGCAAGGAAGAGGAGGAGCTCAGGAAGAAACAAGAAGCCGACAAAAAGAAACGAGACCTGAGGACGACTGGGCGCTTGGCCCGCGAGGCCATATTGCAGACACGAGTCGACAACGCCAACATCTTCCAAACGCCTCAACAGAACGCCGTCGCTGCCCTCACCCTCATCGACACCGTCATCGAAGCGGCGCCGGCTGCGGTGACGCCACTCCTGGACAAGATCAAGACCATCGTCGCGGCTACGGCCAACGGCCATCCTTCTAGCTCCACACGAAGGCCGACCGAGTCCGTTGCTGAAACACCCGACAGAAGCCGACTGCCGCCGCTGCGGTCCAAGGACTACAAGAGACCCGAGCAAAGCAAGACACCAGCCAGATCTAAAGACCCTCGCCACGAGGCAGTATGCAGGCCACAAGTTCATACGGCTGACTCTCACGAGAGAGAACATAGCCGACAACCCGTCCACGACCGGAATCGTCGCAACAACTCCAATTACCAAAGCAGCCCGCGAAGGCCCCCGCCGAGTGATCTGCGGGAGGTGCTCGACCGATGCTACCAGGAACGGGAACGACGCTCTTCAGAAGACAGAAGGAAATCACCTGATGACTACGACGATGGAGTGCCCGCGTTCACTAGGAACCTGCGTCGAGTGGACTGGCCGAGTGGTTTTAAGCCTGCCGGGATTGATAAGTATGACGGTAAGACCGACCCCGAGTCATGGCTAACCATGTACACCCTCGCCATCCACGCAGCAGGAGGAGACAGCAAGGCTATGGCCAATTGCCTGCCCGTCGCTCTCGCCGACTCAGCCAGGAACTGGCTCACGAGTTTGCCAAGAGGCTCGATTGACTCGTGGAGCAAGCTTCGGGACCACTTCATCGCCAACTTCCAGGGTACTTTCGAAAGGCCCGGGACCCACTTTGACCTCTACAACGTCATCCAGAAGCCGGACAAATCGCTGAAGGACTACATTCGACGCTTTTCGGAGAAACGGAACAAGATCCCCAACATCACCGATGACATCATCATAGCCGCGTTCCAGAAAGGCGTCCGAGATGAGTTGCTTATCGGCAAGTTTGGGCGCAAGCCACCAAAGACGGTCAAGCAAATGTTCGAGACAGCAAACTCCTACGCCAATCTGATGACGCAATCAAGGCCTCGCGACAAGATCGGCACGACAAGAGGGACGACAAGCCATCCGGAAGCAGCTGGCGTCCTAGGAAGGACAACGGCAACAACAACAGCGGCCAAAAGGATCGCAAGCGCAAGCCCGAGGATCTGGTCGCCACGACATCGAACTATCAGCAACAGCATCCCCGGGTCGCCGCCTACGACAAGATCATGAACGCTCAGTGCACGCACCATCCAAACCACAAGCACGCGGCAAAGGATTGCTTCATCTACAAATAGTTCGCTGAGCAGTACGCGGCACAACTGCGACAAAAGCCGGCTGATGAGGCCGGCCCATCGGGAACCAAGAGGAACGACCCGGCTAGCAGCACAGAGCCCTTCCAAGACCCAGTGGGCGAGCTAAACCACATCTTCGGGGGACCGCAGGCGTACGAGTCCAAGAGGAAGCAAAAGCTGACTGATAGGGAAGTCAACGCCGCGCAACCCGAAGTCCCGCATTATCTACGATGGTCGGAGGTGGCAATCACGTTTAACCGCTCGGATCACCCTGACCGAGTGGTTCACCTGGGGCGGTATCCCCTGGTACTAGACCCGGTGGTCCGTAATATCAAACTCAAGCGCGTCCTCATCGATGGCGGCAGCGCTCTCAACATCCTATTTGCCAAGACGCTGGACGAGATGCAGATTTCAAGATCCGAATTAAAGCCGAGTTCAGCCCCCTTTATGGAGTCATCCCGGGGCTGTCATCCACGCCACTCGGGCGCATCACTCTTCCAGTCACCTTCATGGTTCGGGAGAATTTCCGGACAGAGAACATCACTTTTGAGGTTGCCGACTTCGAAGCGGCCTACCACACGATCATTGGAAGACCGGCACTCGCCAAGTTCATGGCGGTACCACACTATACCTACCTCATCATGAAGATGCCCGGGCCCAATGGAGTCATCACCCTGCGCAGCGACGTCAAACAAGCTTTCACTTGCAACAAAGAAAGCTGCGACATGGCCCAGACTCACGAGAGATTACGCGGCCAGCAAGAGGTCCGACTGGCTACATCAACATCTGGAGAAGGAGAAGTCCCTGCCAAGAAGATAGCCAAGTCAGGAGAAGGCGACGCCAAGACAAAGAAAATCCCCCTTGACCCATCTGATCCCTCTAAAACTGCTGTAATAGGCGCAGAGCTAGATCCTAAATAGGAAAGCGCGCTCGTCACCTTCTTCTAGAATAATAAAGATATTTTTGCTCGGAAACCGTCTGACATGCCGGGTATTCCTAGGGAGGTGATCGAGCACTCTTTAAACGTCAAAGATGACGCCAAACCTATAAAACAACGATTGCGCCGTTTCGCTCAAGATCGAAAAGATGCCATCAAGGAGGAACTCGCCAAGCTCTTGGCTGCCGGATTCATCAAAGAGGTTTACCATCCCGACTGGCTAGCCAATCCAGTACTTGTTCGGAAGAAGACAGGGCAATGGCGCATGTGCGTGGACTACACCGATCTCAACAAAGCTTGTCCTAAAGATCCTTTCGGACTACCTCGAATAGACCAAGTCATCGACTCAACAGCCAGCTGCGAGCTTATGAGCTTTTTGGATTGTTACTCGAGTTACCACCAGATCAGCTTGAAGGAATCCGACTGCCTGAAGACATCATTCATCACCCTGTTTGGAGCCTATTGCTACATCACGATGCCCTTCGGCCTGAAGAACGCCGGAGCCACCTATCAGCGCATGATCCAGAGATGCCTTCAGACCCAGATCGGGAGAAATGTGGAAGCCTATGTCGACGATGTTGTCATCAAGACCAAGCAGAAGGAAGACCTGATTGCCGACTTAGAAGAAACCTTTGCGAACATTCGGGCCTTCAGAATGAAGTTGAACCCGGAGAAATGCACCTTCGGTGTACCGTCAGGCAAGCTGCTCAGTTTCATGGTGTCTCATCGCGGCTTTGAAGCAAACCCAGAGAAGATCAACGCTATCCGGAGCATGAAGCCCCCGAGTACCCAGAAGGATGTCCAGAAGCTCACCGGCTGCATGGCGGCGTTAAGCCGTTTCGTCTCCAGACTCGGCGAACGAGGTATGCCTTTTTTCAGGTTACTGAAGAAGACCGATGACTTCCAATGGACCACCGAGGGCCAGAAAGCTTTTGAAGACTTCAAGGAGTTCCTCACGACGCCGCCCGTGTTGGCCTCGCCTCACCCTCAAGAACCCCTGTTGCTCTACGTCTCCACAACTCACCAGGTGGTCAACACGGTTTTGGTCGTCGAGCGCGAGGAAGAAGGCCGAACTCAAAAGGTTCAACGGCCAATCTACTTTGTTAGCGAGGTGCTGGCAGGAGCCAAAACCCGCTACCCTCAGGTACAAAAATTGTTATATGGAGTTTTAATCACTGCTAGGAAGCTAGCCCATTATTTTCAGGGCCACTCGGTCACCGTCGTCACATCCTTTCCACTCGGCGATGGCATCCACAACCGGGAGGTCACCGGGCGCATCGCGAAGTGGGCTTTGGAGTTGATGCCGCTGGACATAGCTTTCAAGGCGAGGACATCTATAAAGTCTCAAGTCCTGGCGGATTTCGTAGCCGAGTGGACCGAACAACAAGAAGATGTACCTAGAGAAGATTTGCAGTACTGGACCATGCACTTCGACGGATCCAAAAGAGTCACCGGCTTGGGAGCGGGAGTCGTGCTGATTTCCCCGACTGGGGAGAGGCTACAGTATGTCCTTCATATCCACTTTCCCGCCTCACACAATGTCGTCGAGTATGAAGCCCTCCTTCACGGCCTACGACTTGCTATTTCACTCGGGATACGATGGATGATTGTGCGAGGAGATTCCCAGTTGGTGGTCAACCAGGTGATGAAAGATTGGTCCTGTCTGAATGAGACCATGGAGGCCTATCGACAGGAAGTTCGCAAGCTTGAAGACAAGTTTGACGGATTGGAGTTATCCCATGTCTTGAGACATAATAACGAAGCGGCAGATCAGTTGGCGCAGTTTGGGTCCAAGCGCGAAGCAGCCCCGACTGACGTTTTCGTGGAACACCTCTACGAGCCGACTGTTGCCAAGAAATTAACCCCCGATGAGGAAGACACAAACCAGGTTGCCATGCTCGACGCCGACTGGAGGACGCCGTTCATCAAGTTTTTAAGTCAGCAGGAGTTGCCGGATGACCGGGATGATGTGGAACGAGTCCGACGTCGCAGTCAAGGCTATGTCATGGTTGATTCAAAGCTATACAAGAGAAGCCCCTCTGGAGTTTTGATGAGATGCGTCACGCCGGAGGAAGGACGACAATTATTGCAAGATATTCACTCGGGCATCTGCGGCAGTCACGCCGCGGCGCGCACTCTGGTAGGCAAGGCTTACAGACAGGGATTCTTCTGGCTCACGGCGGTCTCCGATGCAGACAAGGTGGTTTGCACGTGTGAAGGTTGTCAATTCTTCGCTCGGCAAAGCCACGTTCCAGCCCAAGATCTTCAAACAATTCCCTTATCATGGCCCTTTGTCGTATGGGGCTTGGACATGGTCGGTCCTTTCAAGAAGGCGCCAGGAGGATTCACGCATCTCTTCGTCGCGATTGGTAAGTTTGCAAAGTGGATCGAGGCTAAGCCGGTTGCTACGATAACTGCGGACAAGGCGCGAGACTTTATTCTAAACATCGTGCATCGGTTTGGTGTCCCGAACAGAATTATAACCGACAATGGGACTTAATTCACTGGAGGCGTTTTTAAGGAGTTCTGCGAAGACTTCGGTATTAAGATTTGCTATGCATCGGTGGCGCACCCTAAGAGCAACGGACAGGTTGAACGTGCTAATGGCATGGTTCTTCCAGGTATCAAAGCCTGAGTGTTTGATAGACTACGACCGTGCGCCGGAAGATGGGTTCAAGAGTTACCTTCGGTGTTATGGTCATTGCGGACCACACCCAGTCGGGCTACCGGCCAATCTCCTTTCTTCTTGGTTTATGGAGCAGAAGCAATGTTGCCGAGTGAGATGGAGTACGAGTCTCTTCGTGTTCGTAGCTTCGACGACGAGCGTTACGACCAAGACAGAGTTGATGACCTCACCCGACTGGAGGAAGCCCGTGAAGCCGCATTGATTCAGTTGGCGCGGTATCTTCAAGGACTTCGGCGCTACCACAACCGCAATGTTCGGTCACGTGCCTTCATTGTTGGAGACATGGTTCTACGCAAGATTCAAACTACAAAAGATCGTCACAAGTTATCTCCACTATGAGAAGGGCCCTACATAATCGCTGAGGTGACTCGGCCAGGGGCATATCGTCTAAAGCGTGAAGATGGGACCATGGTGGAGAACTCCTGGAATATTGAGCATCTTCGTCGATATTATACTTAGGCATTGTTTTTTCTCTATGTTCTTCTTGACTGCCAACTTCAAGCAGGATGACCTCTTGGGTTGTCAGTCGGGGGCTATACGTATATCAATAAAGCATGATTTTCTTTGATAACTTGTTCATATTTAGTTTATCATTGTTTAGTGTCTTGGTTTGAGTCCAATAGATAAGGACTGAATTTTTTGATGGCCTAATCAAGCTTAGGCTTAGTGACAGTCGGACGAAAATTCTTAAGAAATTATATATAAAGACTCGGATCAGGGCATTAACATAAATAAGCTATATATTTACAAGTCAGCATTACAACAAGTTATATATACAACAAGACAATTATCTCTGGAAGTTTTCGGCTACATCTGCGGCTACCTTTTTCGCCGATTCCTGCGCTTCATTTACAAGCTCCAGGGCTCGTTCATCTATGGTGCCGTCTGCGAAGCCATCTCCTACAGAGTTCACATCTATCCGAGGATAGAGTGATTTCGTTTGCGCAAGAGCAAAGCCTGCACTCATGACGGCCACGTCGGTGATATTCTCCATGTATTTTGCTAGTGCCGTCCTGAGCTTGTCGAAGACTTCAACAGCATCCAATGAGCTCGTCCCGAGTCCATGCTTATATAGTGCTGACAAGATCGGCGCGGCAGCATTGGCAATGTCATCCCTTACACTTTCAGCCCTTCGAACTCTCTCGGCGAAGACATCAAATTGTGCTTGGGATTTGACCTTATAAGCTACAAGAGAGATATGATTACATAAATATTCAAGACCAAGCGAGTTGTAGAGTGCTATCTTAAAAGGCTTACCTTCAAATTCTTCCAAGATTTTCTCATTGTCAGACTCCAGCTTGGCTTTATTGGTACTTGTTTTCTTCAGCTGGGCCTTGAGGGAGTCGATTTCAGATAGGTTAGCTACAACATGAAGACTTGCGGATGTCAGGGTCAGAAAGATATATGAAGACAAAGCAAGGACAAAGTGGTTTGGCTTACCCCCGATTGAGCCACGGAGTTCCAAGTTTTCATCTCGAAGCTTCGCGATCTCTGCCCGCAAGACGACCTCTCGAGCTGCAGCTTCTTCTCTGGCGGCCTTGAGGTCTTGATGAACGTTTTCCAGAGAATTTACATGGGGGACCAGCTTTTCGAGGGTGTCTGATTTGGCCATTGAGCGACAGTATATTCTCTGCATAAGGGGATGAAGATAGTCAATCGCATCAGACGACGATGACAAGACAAAGAGGAGATATATTTACATTCATTAGCCGGATCGCTTCATTGAGGCTGGCCACGAGCATGTCGCGTTCTTCATTTTCCTTTTGCTTATTTAATACGATGCCTTGCTTCACGCCTTCGGCATCGCGCCACTCGATCTTGATAGAAGGGACCGAGTCACCTGGAGACTTCAGTCGGGCGATTTCCTCCTCTTCGGCTGATTGATCTAGAGAAGATGAATGAAGATAGAAGTAAGAAATATATTGAAGACAAGAGTCTGGAGACTATATTAAAGCTTACCTGTTCTGGGAGCCGGGTCCTCAATTGGTGCCCCCTGACTGCGTGAGCCCTGTAGATCTTCGTCTGGATGGTTTCTAGTCGGGGCATTTTGATTGGCAGTCGAGGGTCCCTCTTCAGCCGACTGGTTTCCAGCCGGGATGTTTTGGCTGGCAGTCGGGGGCTCTACTTCAGGAGCATCCTTACTCGGGGGCTCTGCCTCAGGGATATCCTCACTCGGGGGAGGGTCTTGAGTCCCTTGTTCTGCAGATCTTGGTGTTTCTAATGTTGCAGGTGGATTTGTGGTTTCAGCCTGCCCAGTGGGATCTATATCTTGAGGTTTCCTGCAAGAAAGAAGATAAAGACAATTGAGTTGGAAGTGAAAAAGATTTTTAACAAAAAGCTAATTCTGGTTATGAGAGATACCTATTAGATCTCCTGATCTTGGGAGTAGATCTGGGGAACGGCTTCGGAGGGTTTATGTTGACTTGTGGAATCTGGATTTCTTCGTCATCCGAGTCGTCGACGACCAGTCTTCTTTTACTCGCCCGCTTGCTGATATCTTCATTACCGGCAGCCCTTTTGCTTTGAGGCTCCACCTTGATTTTGGGGCCACCGGTTGGTTTTTTGGCAGCAGGCCGAGTTGGCATATCGTCATGATACACCTTGTATGGCTTGGAAATAATGAGAGCATTTGCATGCAAGAAGAGTTTTTGAGATATATTGAAGGATGTGTGCAAGATTGAAAGAGTTTTGAAGAGCCGAGTTGACTTACCGGAGGAGGAGGTCGGAACAAGTTGAACGGAGGAACCGACAACTTGTGGCTGCGATCTACTGTGATTCCAGAGGAGAAGATCTTGTACATGCGAGTGCACAAGGCCTGATAACTCAGAGCATCGCGGTCCTCCCGATTGGGGTCGCTTTCACCCTCATACTCGAACGCTGGCTTGGATCTCTCCTTGATGGGCGCCAGTCGGTTCTTGATAAAGTGCCGGGTAATTTGTTCTCCTTGGAGGCCTTTCTTCTTCATTTCAAGAATGTTAGCCAGGAGGTTATTCGCTTCTACCCAATCTTGGTTTTCTGGCATTGTGCTCCAGTTGGCTCTTTGGATCAGTGGAAGGCCGACGAAGTCAGGCAAACTGGGATGGGGGTTCGAGATATAGAACCAGTTTGCATGCCAGCCCTTGTTGGAGGATTTCAAGGGGAGAGAGAAGTAATCTCTGCGAAGAGTCCCGCGGAGTTGAAAGCCAGCCCCACCAACAACGCAAGGGTCATCTTTGTTTGGGTGTGGCTTGACATAGAACATGCGGCGAAAAAGATTGAAATGGGGGAGGATGCCTAAGAAAGCTTCACATACATGAATGAATATTGCAATGTGGAGGACAGAATTGGGATTCAAGTGATAGATTTGAAGGCCGTAGTATTCGAGGATACCACGGAAGAAATCGAAAGTGGGAAAACCAAATCCGCAATAGAAAAGACCACAATCTCACCGGTGTTTGGAGTGGGGAACTCCTCGCCGGCCGTCGGATGCCAACCGATGATTTCTTTGGGCGGAAGAACTCCGTTCTTCACCATTTCCTGCAGGGTCGACTCCTTCACATCCGAGGTCGCCCATTGGTCAAAAGGGATTTCTCTCTCTTCCGCCATGGATGCGAGTTGGGTGAAGGTGGATCTAGCGTAGGAGATGGGGATTTTTTGAGGGGATACTGGCAGCTGGATGCGGATGATGGATTGTGGTGGAACTTGAGTTCTTTGATGGATGATTTTGCGTGAGCACGAGTTCTCGAATTCCTCAGCGCGGCTGGTGAACAGGAGCGCGAAAAGGGGAAAGATTTCGAGAAGATGAAGCGGCAGGGACGACGCTGGCGCTTTGAGAAAGATTTTAGGGTTTTTTGCTGGGTTTTCTCGTATTTGGGCCGAGCCCATGAGAAACTTGCGGCCCATCTTATGAGTACGGCTAGACATATGTCCATGAGGACTTAAGCAAATTTGCTCTGGCAATATGCATATGTCTCATTGCCCGATGACTTAAAAATCCTTTCATAACAGCAGTTATACAACTTGTTGAAGATTGGTACGGTGCAATTTGGAAGGTGACAAATAATTTTTTACCCATGAGGGTCGGCTGTGAAGTCTGCTCTTAGATAACTCAGGCAAAAAAACTCGGATGAGCATGAGCTAGCCGAGTATTAAACACTATGCCTTGATTATAAGGTTCTGTGTTATATGATCTATTATGATTGCTTTTGGCTTAGGCTAGGCATTTATTTAACTCAGGAGAGTGTGATTATTATAGTTCTTAACTATATGCTTAGTTTGTTTAACTAAACACAGAGTCGGGGCTACACCTAATTAGGTGCATCAGTCGATGCACCTAAATATCTATTTTTGAAATTTTTGAATTGTTTTCAGCCCTTCACAGTCTTTTTTAGATGATAAAGCACTCGGGAGACTCAGGCAGAGGTGGAGGCACTCGGCAGTATAAGCACTCGGCTAAGAAGTCACTCGGCTGCGTGTTATTCAAGTTCGACGCAAATTTATCTCATCGACTACGAAGGTCTCGGGGGCTACTGTGGAGATTATGGGTACCGGATACCCTCACAGCTAGCTTATCCGACTTACCATAGGGGATAGGTTATGTTCCATGATTATGTAAACCGGCTATGACTTGGGTATTACGTTACCGTTGAGATAAGGTAACGGCCCATAGTCTATAGTTGGTTAGATTGAGGAGTCCGACTAAGAATAGAATAGGTCTCTGACTTGTAAACCCACCCTCCGGGACTATATAAAGAGGGTAGGGCGTCCCTTGAGGGGCATACGAAAAATACATGGACAGATAGAAAACTTGCAAGAGCCCCTATTGAAAGAGATCAAGAGATCAATAAACACTCGGCGGATCGAATCCCCGAAACAGGAGGATCGAATCCCCGAAACAGGAGTAGGGTATTACCTCTCGTTAGAGAGGGCCTGAACCTGTCTAAACCTTTGTCCCGACTAACCCATTGTGTTTGGCACTTGACTGCTACCCCCAGATTGATATTGCCGAAACCAAGTTTCGACAGCTTGAGAGATTGTTCTTCCTTGGCCTTGACTTCCTTCTCAGACATCTTGTTGCAATTGTGGGTTCCATGAGCCATGTAAAAATCTGTTGTCAAAAACACGGTCCCACTGGGCGTGCCAAAAATGTGTTGACGCCAAATCCGTACCACCGATGTGGATCCGGCGCGCGGACACACGAAGGCCTGGGAGATCTGCTTAGCTCCAGTGCAGGTCCTAAAATTGATGAAGCGCGGGCGTGCCAGTCAGTTTGATCCTGCCACTGACAAGATATGCAAAATAGCAGAACAGAAGGTCTATCGGCCGATAGGCCAATAGGGCAAAAACGTATCGGCCGATAGGCCGATAGCCAAAACAACCGATCGGCCGATGATAACATGATGATATAGCAATGTGATATAGCATAATCCAAATATAAAATAAACATTGATCTGAAGATTAAAGCACACATCGGCCAAAGGTCCGATGGCATAAACTCTCAATAAGCAGATAAACAATAAATACTCTGTTGTCATCGGCCAGATCCAATCTATACGTAAAACTCTTGGACTGATGCAACGTCCAGATAACTCACCGGCTGAAACCCCGATGAAACCCTTATTGGCATCCAACAAGCAGGCTAGAGATTACGGTTCTAATCATCACTTAGTAGGTCAAACCGAACTGATGCAGCACTAAGTATGAAAAGAAACGCAAGACCTAGACAATCAAGCCCTTGACTGATTTTCAGAGTGGTGGATACCTTAGCCAATCTAATCTAGCAAGGCAATTTAGTTGATACCGGCATAAACCCTAAAACGAATCTCGGCCGATAAGACTAAATTGAGAGGCCGAACCAGATTGACTAAGATATATGATAGTAGGTGTTTACGTTGACGAGATCAGAACGTTGAAGCCCTAGCCCCGACAGCGCAGGCAGCCATAACGAGACTTACCCCTCGTGTGAAGGGCATGAACTTGCCGAAGAAGACGAAAGTAAAAAGGTGGCGATGCGCCGAAGTTATATTGATCGTGTGATAAAAATTACATGAACCTCGGGCTTACATATTTATACCCATAGGCTAACAAAGATCCTAACAGAATACGACTCAAACTTTCCTAAAGATAAAAAACTTTCCTAAAGATAAAAGGAAACAGATAAAGTCCTTATTAGACACTAAACACACTTTCCTAAAGATAAAAAGGAAACTAACAAATTTGTCCTAATTAATAGATACAAGCTGCATCCTCCTCAAACTCGGTCTTCTCTGGATAAGATCTTCCCGAATCTAACAAGAATCCGATTGCTGTTGGTGGTTGGTTTAAGATAACTCCCATCGGCCGATGTAGAACTCTAGGCCGATACTAGCTTCGAGCCGATATGGTTCCTGAACCGATGGGGTCTTCGGGGCTTACCAAATTCTGGTGTTAACAATATGCTGGTTGCTCGATAACTCAATTCACCTAAATTAAGTTGAGAATTTGATGATTCTAACAAATTTTAATTCAAGTTATTTAGAGCTAAAATTAATTTCCTACAAATTTTTTAAGTTATATTGTGCTTTATGCAAATTATTCTTTACACCAATAATTAGAGATATTTCTTCTACTATAAGTGGTAAGTTTTATACTACCATATTAAAGATCATAATTTTGTGAGTCATATGAAATTTGGTTCTCTCAAAATGGAGCTAAGATGAATTTTCTAGGAATTTACAAAATTTGATGACTTTTCAAATGAACAATAATTGCTTTAATTATTTTCTTTATATTTTCTAGATTTTAGTAGCAATGGGTCCACTGGTCAGTGACTGGTAGTTTTGCAGAAAACCCCCTTGTTTTTCCTGAAACCAACCCGCAGTCCTATGGCCGCTCGATGTGTGAGGGTGTTTTAAGTATAGGTCCCTAGAGTTTTGACTATTTCCGGGACGACGTCCTCGTCTTCAACCTCCAGCGTCTCCATGGACAGGAGGAGCGGCTGAGAGCTTGGCGCGCTCGCCGGCGGCGAACGATGGCTCAAAAGGGGAAGAGGTCAAAAGGTAAAATGAAGAGAACACTCTTGAGATTCCATACCTCTACTTTTCTCGGTTAGTGGACATCGGAGTAGCGCCGGCGGCGAGTGCGAGCGGAGGATGTTTCCGGTGGTGGTGCATGTGCACCTACGACCTTGTATTGGCTAAGTATGTGCATGCATGTATGTCATAGAGGTTCAAGGGTGCTCACCGAGAGCTTGGTTGGAGTTGGCAAGGTCCGGACAGTGGTGGCGAAGAAGAAAGCTTCTCGGCGGCGGTGCATAGCTCCGGCGAATGTGGACAGATCAATCTGGCCTTCGAGCTGCCATGAATGCATGCACATGGTGTTAGATAGGTCCTGGGGATACTCCACGCGCAAGGAATCGGACTGTGACTCACCGGAGAGGATGGAATCGATGATGGCGCTCGACAGCCGGAGTTGGGAACGACGACGGTGATCTCCATGCGCACTGTGACTTTGGTTGGGATTTTTTGGGGCTTTTGCAGAGGACCATGAAGGGAAGTTGGTGGCGCGACGACTCGGCTCGAGGTGGTCCATGGCAGCCGGAACAGCGACGACATCATGGCGGCGGCGCTCGGTGCACGCTCCGGAACCCCCGTGGGCACGACGGCGTTCCCGACGATTGGCTGCACGAAACGGAAGGGTGTAAAAAGGGAATTTTCTCGGCATGGAGAGAGGAGCATGGAACGTGGAAGATATGGAAACGACTATGGTTCGTTGACGAATGGGACCATCGTCTTCCTCGCGGCCGGCAAGAAAGAGGTTCGGGAAAAGAAGATCTGGGCCTCTCCTTCTTGGTTTCATCGGGCGTGGTGTGAAGAGAGGAAAAAGCGATGTAAATTAGGGCTAGTGGGAGCAAGGAGAGGGGGTTTTGCTTGGTGGCGTCGGGCGTCGGTGGAGGTGGCGGCCGGCGTCGTGGTGCGTGTCTGACGCGCGATGTGAGCGTGTCACGCGTGTGATGAGCGGTGGGGCGACGTGGCCAGGTTGAGTGACTGACCAGTGGGTCCCACCATGCCCTGGGGCCCGCTTGGCAGTGAGAGATGTGAAAGAGTTTGAGATCACTGGGGAAAAACTCTGTTCTATGAGCTGCAGTACTGTTACCACTTCAACTCGAATTTTCTTTGTGTTGCTGTGATGAAAGTCCCATTGGCTAGCTTGTTGGTGGTTTAGGGATGTTTGGTCTAATGTCTAGACAAGGTTTGAACTCTATTTGTATTATGGTTGAATTTTGGGAGGAGGTTAAAGAAAGGTAAATGAAAACTGTAATTTCCCAGGATTATTTTCTCCCTCTTCTTTGTCAATCTATAACTTAATTTGTGGGCTTGATAAATTAAGGTGGATTTTACTGCAGGTAGATAAAAATGCCTAGTTTCAATTTTCCTTGGTTGCACTCAAAAATTCCCAGCAAAATAAAGAATATAGGCCTGGCTGAAATTAGATTGAATTTTTAGGAGATCAAAACTAGTCAAATAAATTCTAGAAAAATTATATTAATTCATGATAAATAAGGTAGTATTTAAATAAATTATGTTCCATCTACACATTCATATAATTTAATGCATTTTTGAATGAGGTATGAGTTTTGCCGATTAGGGTTTAGGATTACACCGAATTTTGACCTTTTGACCAATTTGATTGAGGATCTAGATGTAAAGATAAAATCATGCCAAAATTCCAGTGAGTCTAGAATATTGAGTAGCATCCACATGAATTTTTCCATGATTTTATCTTACACAAATTATTTTTAGAAATTCACTAAGCTTATCTTTACATATAGGTTTCCTATTATAAAATATAATTAAAGGATTGTAAAATTATATTTAGATGATTCTTGACCTGACATGATATTTTTGAGCATGATTTATACTTTTAGTTACTCAACTTTATGTTTTACATGTATATACATTCTTGTAAATATATATTTAGTATTTGCCTCAAATTTTTAATTTATGCTCATCCTATTATGAAATGCTAGTAAAATCCAAAAACAAGAAAAAGGACTCAAATCTCAACAATACATTATGCAATTACATGCACACACTATGTTTTATTTTCTTCCTTTGAGTTATCAAGCAAAAGGTTTTAAATTATTCACAAATTTGTATATTAAAACTAGTCATATTAGACTCACCTAGGTTTTTAGTTGAAAAATATTAGTATTCCTATTTAGGAAAAATATTCTCGACATTTTTAGATGCAAAATTTGAAATTCAAATTTTGGGTATGTTACACACCACTTGGAGTATAGATGAATTTTTTACAAATTTTACAAGTTCTATGTTAATTATTTCATATTTGAAATTTTAGAAATAAATATCATACTGTAAGCATAGGATTTTATTCTACAACATTAAAGTTCACAATTTTATGAACCTACTGAAGTTGGTTTCACCTCAAAATGAGTTATATTTGATTTTATATAAATTTCACAAGTTTGAGATAATTTTCAGTTGAAAAGATATTGATTTACCCATTTCCTGTTATATTTCCAAAATATAAATCCTTGGGGTCCACAGGTCAGCCTCTGGTATTATGTAGAAAGGTCCCTAGGGTTCTCAGGAATTAACCCGAGCTCCAAAACACGTGCTAAAACAAATACTATTAAGAGTCCCTGAGGTTTTCACTATTTATAATTAGGTCCTGGTCCCATATGTCATACTAAGGATCTTTACAAGTTAAACCCTGCAAGTTTTAAATCTTTACTAAGCCGAATCTCTATCGCTTAATTAAGTGGGGCCCGCTTGTCAGTGGCTCGGCGGCTAGGAAGCAGAGGCAGCAGCGCATCGGCGAGATTCTCACCGGCGGCAATGGCGAACGGCGGCTAATCTCCCTGGGCGGCTAAAAGAGAAAATGTAGAGGGGTTCTCGGCGAAGCTATCGGTGGTTGTCTCACTAGTTGCGGTGGTCGGAATCGACGGTGACGATGGCGCAGGCGGCGGTGGCTCTCGGCATGCAAATGCATGTCGAGTTCCGACTCGATTTAGTGCGAAAGGGTGCATGCATATGCGTCTATAGGGCTCCTGGAGACTTACCGAAGGGCTGGAAGGGGTCGGCGAAGCTCGGACAGCGACGGCGATGGAGAAAACTCCCAGGCGGCGGCGAAGATCTTTGGCTTCACGGCGACAGCTCGCTTCAGTCGGTGAATACCTAAAAGAGGACATCCATGAGGTATCTATGGTCCCTAGGATAACTCATGAGCAAGGAATCGTAGCGGGGCTCACCGGAGAAAGAGTAATTGGCGATGAAGTCCGGCGGCCGGATTTGAGGAAGAAGAGGCCGATCTCTAAGTTCACAGCATCCTAGCTCGATTCTTTCGGTCAGCTAGCTCCTGGGGTCGAGATGAAGACGATGGCGCGGCGGTTTGGCTTGGCTTGGTCGAGGATGGCCGGACGACGATGATGCGGTAGCGGCGGCGCTCTGGAGCTTCCGTGGGCACGACAGCGTTCCGATGAGACGGCTGCAAGACATGAGATGTGGTTAGAGAGATGGACTCGGCATCTTGTGGGGTTGATAGAACGCAGGAGGAAGAGAGATGACCGTGGCTCAAAGGCGGTGGCGACGGTCGTCGTCTCCACGGCCGGCGGCGAAAGAAGGGGCGACGGAGAGGCTGGGCTCCCTTCCTCTCGGTTGGATCGGCACAGGGATGGAGGGAAGGATCATGCAACGCGGCTGGGAGGTGATATGGGTGAGCTAGGCGGCAGACACGTCCTGGCCACGCGTCGAGCACGCCGGCGTCGACCTCTCGCGCTCTCTGTCTCTCTCTCTGTTGGGTTAAGCGGTGGAGCAAGACACACAGAGGTGAGAGCAAGCTCGTGTGGCTGCCATGTGGGTCCAGGGTGGTGTAAACTGAGGTAGAAGGAGAGAGATGGGTAGGAAATTAGGTAGACACAGTGTTATGGCAGATTTAGAATTCTTCTCTATTTCTTTTCTTTCTCCCTTCTTTATAATTCCATAACTTAATTTCTGTACATGATAAATTAATGTGGATTTTTCTGGAGATAGAAAAAAATACCTAGATTCCATTTTATTTGGTCCCAAACAAAAATAATCTATATTTTAATCTCAGGAAAATAGAGAAATCCAGTCCAGCCGAAATTGATTTGAATTTTTAGGAGGTAAAAACCTATAAAATAAATTCTGGAAAAATTATATTAATTCATGATAAATAGATTTGTATTTGAATAAATTATATCCTCTATACATTTTCATGTGATAAAATACACATATGAGATGTGTATCGATTTTGCCGATTATGGTTTAGAGATAATCTATAATTTGACTGTTTTGACCTAATTATTTGAGGTATCAAACGTACATATTAAATTATACCAAAATTCCAGTGAGATATTCATATTGAATAGTATCTACATGAATTTCCCCATGTTTTTATATTGCACCAATTATTTTTATATATTCAATGAGTTCATCTTCCTTTAAAAGTTCCTATTATAAATATATATTTTAAATGAGTATAAAATCATATTGTAATTTATCATTAACCAGAGATGTTGTGTTTAGACTTTAATTTCATTTTACCATGCTCAAGCTCATAAGATCCTTATGCACTATTGTGTACTAAAGGTGACAACTAGTGTAGTGCTTTTATTATTTATGGATTATTATGTGTACACATCTATGCTCATGAGACCTAAAATGAAATGCACCCAAGATCCAGAAACATTTAAAAGGTCTCAAATCACACATCCTATTTAATGAAAATGTTTTACATATCAAATAAATTTGAGAAGGAAGAAGTTTTAAGTCATTTGCAACTTTGCATATAATCACTAGCTAGTTTGACCTATACATAGGTTGTATAATTTGGAGAATTTTTGGTCATCAACTCGAAAACACATTTTTATTATTTAACTGAAGTCAAAATTCAAAAATTCGAATTTTTGGTACGTTACAATATCCATTGCCGATCCATCTATACATCAAATAGTCCAATGTTACTAACGAAATCCACACAATTGAAATTAATTAAATAATCATATAATAATTTAAAACATCATGATTCAAAGTGAAACTAATTTCTAGAAAAGAGCTACCAAGATGGCGATGAGAAGGAAGAGAAGTTTACAATTATTTTTAAATTTTTATTAAAGTGCTAAACATATTTTTTTATAGTACGAACAGTATTTCTAGCTATATTACATATTTTTCAATTACCTTTGTTTTCTACTTTTTTTACAAATAATCATACAATAATTTTACAATAGTCCCACATATTATTCTTTTTTATTGTTTGTAAAGTTGAAAATATATCTTTAACGAATTATACTTTTTTCTAACTATTTTATTAAACTAACTTAGTTTTCTATATTTTCCCTCGGTCATCTCTTTTATAACATATATATCCAAATTTTCAATCTTCAAAATCAACCTAATTTTGCCTACACATATTTTCTCTCTCATTATTTTGCATAAACCTTGTTGAAGACAATATTTTATAGAAACAAAGCTATGAATGTAATATTCTAAGCATACATTATTAGAGAATGGATTTGCTAACCTTTTCGATCTCTTCGATTTGTATATTATCACCAAAACAATTTTATCAAAAATTTCAGCAGCACCTCCCTTCTTCCTCCTCCTCTTGGCAGTAATGGCTCGGGTTGGAGAAGAAGGAAGATGTATAAAAAGGTAGATCACTTTAGTCCTGGTTAATAACACCAACCGGGACTAAAGATCTAAATCATCTTTAGTCCCGATTTGTGTTACCAACCGGGACTAAAGTGAGGAGCTATAGTCCCGGTTGGTGACATCAACCAGGACTAAAGATCCCCAGCTCCCTGACATGCTTCTGACAGGGTCGGTGAAGGCATGAACCAGGACTAAAGATTATCTTTAGTCCCAGTTGGTAATACCAACCGGGATTAAAGATCATCAAGACCCGTTACATCTTTAGTCTCGGTTCCTATTCAAACCCGGACTATTCCGGTTTTTGTGAACCCGACCAAAGATCAGTTCTCTAGTAGTGAGTGCTTTTTTGTTTGTACCCTTTTTTCATCCTTACCAAAATCTTTCAATCTAAAGAGATACTTGTAAAAGAATTTCAAGTAGAAGATTAAAATGATGATCACCTCCCTATAAGCATAAAAGTCAGAGAGTTCATTTATAAATTTACTATTGTTCTGTAGCATGTCATATGATTGGTAAATCCCACATTACCAGTCAGAAAAGTTTAATAACCAAGATAGTCTTGAAATATATTGATATAAAGGACTAAGTAAGTTGAAGCAATTTATAACTTACCATGATCAGGAACCCTCCCATGAATATGGACATTCCAAGGTTTTTAGCATCTTCCTTTTTGGCATTTGTCACGCCTCCAAAGTTGACGATTGCAAATGAAAACTGAAGAGTAAACCATCTATTTGACATAAAAGTAGATATGCGTAATCTGAAAAAATGGATGAAAAATGCATGATATACCTAAGAAAAAGATAAACAAAAATTGGGTTATTATATTTTTGAGTAAATTTTACTTTGGGCCACCTTTTATTACCGATATTTCATTTTGGACTACCCTTTCACTACTACAAAATGTATTTTTGCAAACGGCCAAAATGTATTTTCGTAGACGGTTGGGCGAGCCGCATGGAAAAGAAGGTATGCGAAAATCGTGATTTTCGCATGCGGCCAGTGCAACCGCATGCAAAAATCCGATTTTTGCATGCGGGCGCTTAAGCCAACCGCATGCGAAAAGAAAAAATCACAAAAAAAATAAAAATTTCAAAAATCCAAAAATAGACCGCCAACCCTGGCCCACCACCGTCCTCATCGTCCAGTCGCCGCCGCAGCCGTCCTCATCCTCCAGCCGACGGATCGGGACGAGGGAGGACGCCGGCAGCGGAATCGAGTGGGGGAGGACGACGGCCGACAGATTGGGACGGGGAAGGGCGGCGACCGACGGATCGGGGCAGGAGAGGACGCCGACCGCCGAATCAGGTGGGGGAGGACGACGGCCGGCAGATCGGGGTGGGGAAGGGCGGCGACCGATGGATCCGGGTAGGGAAGGACGGTGGCCGGCAGATCGGGGCGCGGGAGGGCCGCCGCCATCACCCACGTCAGCCTCCACCGTGGCCCTTGCCCGCCGCCGCCGCTGGAGTCCGCGCCCATCGAGCCATGCGGGGTGCACGCTCTTGGCCACCTCGACGGCGGCGACGGCACCGCCCGCTCCCGGCGCCTCCTTGTCATTGGTGGCGGCGGCGCCGGGATGGAGCCGCCTGCTCCCGGCCGCGCGCTTCCTCGTCGGCGGCGGCAGCGACAACACCGGGGACAGTGACCTCCTGGTCACCCGCCGCTACCCACTCGGAGGGAGAGAGAGATTGAGGAGAGGAGAGTGAGAGGAGAGGAGATGAGAGAAAGAAATATTTGGAGAGGGAGAGAGAGGAGAGGGGTGAAAAAATTGAAGTGGTGACGAGGGAAAGAGGAAGAAGGGGAGAAAAAAGAGGAGATATTTTTGCATGCGGACCGCTTAAAGGTCCGCATGCGAAAATTATTGCATACGGACCACTTAAAGGTCCGCATGTGAAAATATATTTTCGCATGCGGCCCTTTAAGAGGACCGCATGCAAAAATAGGCTCATTTTTGCATGCGGCTGCTTAAGAGGTCTGCCTGAAAATCGATTTTTGCGTGCGGGCCTCGTAAGCAGCCGTATGCGAAAATAAAGATCGATTTTTGCAGACGCGGTCAGTTATGGTCCGTTTGTAACCTAACGAGAATCTCGTCCAGGAAAATCGTTTATGTAGTAGTGTTTAACCAACGTTTTTACTTTGGACCGGGTATTTTTACCTTTACGTCACTTTGGACCATCATCAATTATTTTTTCCACCTACATCCAACTTATCATATGTTAAGAAAATGGTTTTACATATAGCTGTAGGAGTTTATTGACGAAGAGGAACCAACATATTCAAGATTGTTCATATGCTTGAGAAAAGAGTCGGTGGTCCAAAGTGAAACAAAGGTAAGAATACTTGGTTCAAAATGAAAACATTAGTTAAAGGATGATTCAAAGCAAAACATTGATAATAAAAGATGGCTCAGAGTAAAATTTAGTGTGAAGGGTAATGCTGAAGGAACCAAACGACAGAAACATATGCTAGTGTAGTGAGTACCCAAATTGACTAATCTAATGTCGTTGGTCAGGCAGGCAGTCAAAAGAGTAAACCATAGATACTTACACTCGCCTCCATAAATAATCATTGTCAATCCTCCAAGGTTACTCGATTATTGATGATGGAAGAAATATAAATAAAAAACCATGCATCATCTAGTTATGGCATTTAATCATAATTTGTAAGTGTCATTAGTTGAAGCCTGCATCTAAATTACCCAACAGTAATTTCATCAGTATAAGCTTATGTCCCTACATGATATCACATGATATCTCTTAAGTGTGACTAAAACATGTTAGCGTTCCCTCGTTCCTGCCCCCACATCGTCTCTTGCCGATTTCTCCCCTTGAGCTCATCGCCCTACAGGGCGAGGGAGAGGGGAACGCGAGAAGAGTGGGACTGCCCAATGGCAGCAGCTGAACAATGCTGTAACTAACGTCAATCTGAAGCCTTGATGCGGAAAGGCTAATCCGGGGATGACCGCGCGCCCGTCCCCCCACGCGGCGTGGTACATGGTGCGCGCGGAGAGGGCGGCGCGCGGAACGGTGCGGTGACGCCGCGTGGCGTCGGTTTTTTTCTTTTTTTTGTTTTTCTTTTTTTTTGGTTTTTTGGTTTTTAACATATACGTGTATACAAAGTTTGTATACGACTTTATATACATATATATATAATATATATATAAAGTTTATATATGTGATTTTTTCTGGTTTCGTATACAAAGTCCGTATGCATACATATATAAACTTTGTATATATACGTGTATACAAAGTTTGTATATGTGATTTTTTTTAGTTTTTTCTTTTTTACTATGTACTTATATAAACTTTGTATGTGTATGTATATAAATTTTATATACGTGTATATATTTTTTATATATAAAAAGTGTATGCATATAAAAAATTATATATATATATATATATGTTTGTATATATACATATGTATATACTATATACATACATATAAACTTTGTATATATACCAAGTCTATACGTATGTATATATGTATATACATACGTATGTGTACAGCAGAGAGGACTATAGGGGGGCGACTGACTGCGCAGGCGTGCAGGCGCGCGGCTGGTCGCGCATCAGCGCCCCCGCCTTGATGGGCGTCACCGCAGCGCCACTACTCTGTTTGCTGGACACCCTGTCCGCTGGACACCCAGCTGCAACCAGGAGCAGCGGCGAAGCTACAGGGGGGCCGGGGTGGGCCGGTGTTAACGACGGATTTTGGTAATCGACTTGGAAGTGAAAGAAGAAACCGAAGCAGAGAAGAAGGATTGAGTTGGAGTCGGACCAGGCTTCGTATCGGACTCGGTAACTGTATCGGACTGGGGAGGTGCTGCCAGAAAGGACGTATCGGCCGATACGGATTCGATGTGATTGTTGGCCGATACGGGTTGTAAGTTGACAGAGTCAGCGTGGGCTTGGTCTGGGCTCAAGAAAAGCTTTAAGGAAGTTGCCAAATAGAGATAAAGCTCGGTTTTAGGCAATTGTATCTTGTAAATCAAGTAGGTTTAGATCTAATCTGTGGCAAGAGTCTACCGTAAAGACTTGTTGTTTGTTAGAGATAAGATCGTGTCCTACAAGGACCCTGTTGTAATCTCGGGTATAAATATCCCGGTAGTTTGTACATAGAAACTCTCTCACAATCCAATACAACAAACCAGTTCAATCTACTTCGGCGCATCGCCAACCCTCGCAAGAGGTTGACCTTGACGAGTTCTTGCTTTCCCAGAACAAAGGTAAGAACTCGTTCCCGACGATCAGCATCGTCGGGGCTAGCGTGTCGCTTTAGGCACGTTAAGCCTCGATGATGTGATCGTCGTCTATCATGTTTTGAGTAATCTTGACAGGCGTCTTAGTTATGCTTCGCCAGCGATCTATTCGTTTTAGGGTTTAGTGCCGACGACGGTTTAATTATTATGCTTGGTTAGATTGTTCAATGCATCTACCATCCTCAAAAGCAATCGACGGCTTGATTTTCTTTGTGTTAAGTTTCGATTCACACTTTGAGTTGCTATCGACCTTAGTCCTATTTTGAGATCTAACACAAAGCCTGCTTTTGGTTGTAATTAAGGATATAACTGGGGTTTCAGCCAGTTTTATCTGATACACGTGTTTATTATAATGTTTTCATGTGTATCTGTCATCTACATTAAATGGATTGATTAATAAGAATGTATCTGTTATGGATAATTCTCTAGGGTTTATCTGTGATTGAGATGTTTTTATTGGTTGATTGGTTAATGTAGATTTGCACTAGAGTATTAGCTAGTGTAGTTATCTTTATTGTCCTTATCGGCCGATGCCGTTGATTGACATTAACATGTTGATAAAGGCCGATAGGTTTGGATTCATGCTTTAATCTTATTTTATCATGAGTAAGCCGATATAGCTTTGCCCTATCGGCTGGGCTATGACAATGTGTCATCGGCCTATTGGCCGATCGGCCGTTGTTTTCTGACATGGTTTACTTGTTTCTTGTTGATTGCAGATCAAATCAACTGGCACGCTCTGCGTACAACTAAGCAAGCCATTTGGACCTGCACTGGAGTAAAGCAAATCTCCTAGGCCGCCGTGGTAATGCGGAACCCGTTTGGTTGCAAGGCGGGTCGAAATTCTGCGCCAACACGCTTTTGGCACGCCCGGTGGGACCTCAAGAACGCAAGCTTTGCAACAGCAACAAGAACATTCAAAATGTCGAAGCAGGCCGAGATCTCCGAGGATAACGTCGTCTCCGTAACCATCGACCAGCTCAACGCAGAGCAAAAAGCCGAGATGGACAAGCTAGTTGAGCAGTTCCAGAATATGTACCTGCAGACATATTCTAGGACTCGGCAAGGCACCTTGATTCAAAAGTCTAAGGTGATAATGCCGAGTCCTGGAGATGAAGCTGGCACGTCGACGGCGGCACACAATCACACCGTCAAGACCGAGGATACCGCGGCACCGACATTGCAAGATACGATTGACTCCGCGGTTCACTCTGCGCTAGTCAACCAATTAGGGATCCTGGTGAACACATTGACCAATACGGTCAAATCGATCCTAGATGGGTTGATCCACCAGTACAAGCCTCAAGGCCCAATTTATCTCCCGGAGAATAAGTTTCCTGCCTATCGGACCTTGAGGAACGACCTGAGCACGACTCAGCAGACGGCGCCGATGCCACCCCCATCAGCGCAGCCAACAACAACACTGCCACTGGTCCTCACCAGGCAGACAGGAGGGAGCCTTCAGCATGTCACGGAAGAACAATATGCACAACGGACCAAGGGGAAGCAACCAGTGATCGAGCCGATGCAGCACGTTCCTGTTAACCAGCCATCGGCCGGACAGCCACAAGCCCCTGTGTTCAACAACCCTCCACCACAAGCTGCATACAACGCGCCACAAGTCTACCAGCAGTATACCACAGGGCAATACGGCGCGCAGAACCTTGATCACCATTACCAGCCGTACTCTCCCAGGCAGTATCAGGCAGATGGCTTGCAACAATCATATCAGCAAGACCTCCCGCATCGGCCCGCAGGATACTGGGCTGATATGATAGCCGAAGTGATGCGAGATCAGTTCGGCTTGAAGCCCAAGGAGAATTCTACGGTGTATCGGCACCCGTACCCCGAGGAATTTGACAGAGTGCCATTGCCAAGCCGATACAAGATCCCGAACTTCTCCAAGTTCTCCGGGCAAGACAATGTCTCGACGTATGAGCATGTGAGCCGATTCCTAGCATAGTGCGAAGAAGCATCGGCTATCGAGGCGTTGAGGGTGAGGTTTTTTCCTCTGTCCTTATCAGGGTCTGCATTTACATGGTTTTCATCCTTACCCTGCAATTCCATCAGAGGATGGATAGATCTTGAGAAACAGTTTCACAGATATTTCTACAATGGTGTACAAGAAATGAAACTGTCCGATCTCACCGCCATTAGGCAACGAGTTGACGAATTGGTCCCAGAGTATATCCAAAGATTTAGGGACATAAGGAACAGATGTTACAGCCTCAGCTTGACTGATTCTCAATTGGCCGATCTGGCGTTTCAAGGATTACTCGGGCCGATACGAGAGAGGTTCTCGTCACAGGAATTTGACAGTCTAGCTCAGCTAGCACAGAGGGTATCGGCCCACGAGCAACGATTCCAGGAGGCAAAGAAGTTTGCAAAGAAGATCAATACGGTCTATCAGTATGCCTCCGACGATGATGATGAGGAGGATGTCGACGTCGACTTGGCCGAGTGGGCCCGGATGAGGAAGCCAACAACATGCCAGTGGGCAAAAAAGGGTAACAAAGAAGACAAGTTTGACTTCGATATCAACAAGGCCGATAACATATTTGATCTACTGTTGCAAGAAAAGCAAATTCAACTGCCAGTAGGTCATGTATTGCCATCGGCCGAAGAAATCAAGAAGAGAAGATATTGCAAGTGGCATAACTCTTATTCACACCATACCAATGAATGCAAGATCTTCAGACAACAGATCCAATCGGCTATCGAACAAGACAGAATTAAGATCGATGACGCCAAGAAGCCGATGAAGATAGAAGGACACCCGTTCCCAATCAACATGGTGCGAGCAGACAGGGCCGACGGCGGTGGCCATTGGACCGGCAAGCGACCTTATCAGACCTCTGAGGGCCTAATCAGAAAGTACCAGCGGAGGCAGGAAGAACAAGCTCAAAACTACGCCGATCAAGACAACTCTTACGAGCCACATTGGGAGTGCGAGTTTTTCCGGTTCTGCTGGAATGAGGGGATGAGGTTGTCATCCATCCAGGAGTGCCCTGCGTGCAATGAGGCAAAAGATTCCTATTAGGGCAGCTCAAGTAGGTAAGCGCATCGGCCGGCCAAGCAAAGAAAATCTGTGCATGAAAGGCTGGGCCGATGCGCCAAGAGCAACAGATCGAAGCCGAGGAGCAGATCCAGAACCCCCAATGGTGCCCAAGCGATGTGTTCAGCAAGACACAAAAACGGCGGGTTCAGAGACTAAGGAGGAAGGAGCAAATCCAAGAGCAACAGGCGACAATAGCCCACCGGCCGGCCAAGACCAAGAAAGAGTGGAGGATAAAATCCACGGTGGTCACGACCGATGGGGGCACCTCCGATACAGCTCAGGCTTCTGCGGCTTCAAAAGGTAAAGGAGTGGCATCGGCGTTTGTTAACATGGTTTTTATTCTGCCAGCAGAATACAGCGTGCAGGTGGCTGATGAAGCAATGGCCGGCGACGAACAATCTTCGGCTAGACTACAGTTGTCACCAGACCAAGCCATATTCGACAAGCCAGCTGACGACAACCACAGGCACCTGCGGCCGTTATACATCAAGGGATTTATCAACGGGCGGCCGATGACGAAGATGCTGGTCGATGGCGGCGCGGCAGTCAATTTGATGCCATACACAACCTTCAGGAAGCTTGGAAAAGTACTTGAAGACCTTATCAAGACCAATATGGTGTTAAAAGACTTTGGTGGCAACGCTTCTGAGGTGAAGGGGGTGCTCAACATGGAACTCACCGTGGGCAGCAAGACGATACCCACAACCTTCTTCGTCTTCGATGGAAAGGGTTCCTACAGCTTGTTGTTGGGACGAGACTGGATCCATGCAAACTGTTGCGTCCCTTCAACAATGCATCAATGTTTTATACAATGGCAAGGGGACCAGGTCGAGATCGTGCAGGCCGATCAGTCAGTACACGTGGCCAACGCCGATCTCGCAGTTTGGGAGATGGAGGGAATCGATTGCTTGTCCGGGCGAGTCTAGGACGCCGATTTCCTCAAAGTAACTGATTGCGATATCAAGACGATTGAAGATCAAGACAAACAGTTGCTTTAACAAAGATGTCCCATCCACTGTCCAAGACGAACAAGCTGGTCCCTACACAGACGATGCAGTGGATGAATTAGATGGAAAATTGGGACAAGGCTTCACGTCGGCCGACGAACTTGAAGAGGTTGATATAGGAATAGGTGATAGGCCTAGGCCGACGTATGTAAGTGCTAGCCTGCCAAAGGAATATAAGAATAATCTGATAAATCAGATCTTTATGGCTAAGGAAGACATTCATAAGACAGCTTTCAGATGCCCAGGGGCAATCGGCCTATACGAGTGGGTTGTCATGACCTTTGGCTTGAAAAATACTGGAGCTACTTATCAGAGGGCCATGAATTATATTTTTCATGATCTTATCGGTTCTTTGATTGAGGTTTATATAGATGATGTCGTCATAAAGTCAAAAGAGTATGATATGCACTTGGCCGATTTACGCAAGGTACTAGAAAGGGCGAGGAAATATGGTTTAAAGATGAACCCTAACAAGTGTGCTTTTGGCGTATCGGCCGGTCAGTTTTTGGGTTTCTTGGTCCATGAGAGGGGAATTGAAATTACACAGAAGAGTATTGATGCCATCCAGAAAATCAAGCCTCCAGAAAACAAGACCAAGTTACAATCTCTGCTCGGGAAGATCAACTTTGTCCGGCGTTTTATATCAAATCTTTCAGGCATAATAGAGCCATTCACTCCACTGTTGAAGATAAAGGACGATCACGAATTCATATGGGGTGATAAGCAACAGAAGGCGCTGGACGATATCAAAGAGTATTTAACCTCTCCCCCAGTTCTAATCCCTTCACAGAAAGGGGTCCCATTCAGGCTGTACCTATCGGCCGATGAGAAATCCATCGGCTCAGTCTTGGTTCAAGATATTGATGGTAAGGAAAGAGCTATTTTTTTATCTCAGTAGGAGGATGTTAGATGCCGAGACAAGGTACACGCCGGTGGAGAAATTATGTTTGTGCTTATATTTTTCATGTACTAAATTGAGGCATTATTTACTTTCCAACGAGTGCATTGTGGTAAGTAAGGCCGATGTGACGAAATACATGTTATCGGCCCCTGTATTAAAAGGAAGAATTGGGAAGTGGATTTTTGCCTTAACAGAGTTTGACCTCAGATATGAATCGGCCAAAGCGATCAAAGGACAAGCCCTGGCCGATTTCATTGTTCAACACCGGGATGATTCAGTCGCATATGCAGATATCGTACCATGGACGCTGTATTTTGATGGATCTGTCTACCGACACGGATGCGGTATCGGCCTAGTCATTATATCCCCTCGGGGGGCAAGTTTTGAGTTTGCTTTTACTATCAAGCCTTATTATACTAACAATCAAGCAAAGTACGAAGTGGTGCTTAAAGGCTTGCAGTTATTACAAGAAGTCGAGGCTGATTCCGTAGAGATCATTGGTGATTCACAACTGGTAATTAATCAACTTTCTGGAGAGTATGAATGCAAAGATGATATCCTCAAAGTCTACAATGAAGAGTGCAAGGTGTTGCTTCAAGCATTCAAGATCGTGACAATGAGGCATATACCCAGGAAGCAAAACTTCGAGGCCAATGATCTGGCTCAGGGGGCATCGGGATACAGGCCGATGGCCAAGGATGTATGGGTTTGAGTCGCCGTCGTGGACGCCGACGATTGGAGATTTGCTCTCATTGATTATTTGAAGAATCCTTTCCAATCGACGTCATGAAAGATGAAGTACAAAGTATTGCAGTATGTTCTGTTAGATAATGACTTATACCATCGGACGGTTGATGGTGTCTTGCTCAAGTGTCTAGGTCCTGAGGAGGCCAAAATTGTTACGAGCGAGGTCCATGAAGGGATTTGTGGAACACATCAATCGGCCCATAAAATGAGATGGCTGTTGAAATGCATTGGATATTTTTGACCGACAATGCTAGAGGATTGTTTCAAATATTATAAAGGATGTCAAGATTGTCAGAAATTTGGAGCAATTCAGCGAGCACCGGCATCGGCTATGCATCCAATCATAAAGCCATGGCCGTTTCGTGGATGGGGAATAGATATGATCGGCCAAATTAACCCGCCATCAAGTAAAGGGCACAAATATATCTTGGTGGCTACAGATTACTTCACAAAGTGGGTTGAGGCCGTTCCCCTTAAGAAGGTTGATTCCAAAGATGCGATTCAGTTTGTCAAGGAATATATCATATATTGGTTTGGGTTACCTCAGACAATAACCACCGATCAGGGATCAATCTTCGTGTCCGACAAGTTCGTCCAGTTCGCCGACAGCGTGGGCATTAAATTATTAAATTCTTCTCCTTACTACGCGCAAGCTAATGGGCAGGCAGAGGCTTCTAATAAGACTTTAATCAAGCTAATCAAGAGGAAAATTGACGAATAGCCGAGGCAATGGCACGCGACGCTGACCGATTCCCTTTGGGCGTATCGGATGGCTTGCCATGGTGTGATTCAAGTGCCTCCGTATCAGTTGGTTTATGGACATGAAGCTGTGCTGCCATGGGAAACCAATATCGGCTTAAGAAGGATTGCTTTGCAAGATGACTTGACAGTCGATGAGTACCATAATCTTATGGTCGATGAGTTAGATGATTTGGCGCATGTCCGATTACGGGCATTAGAAAAATTAAACGTGATAAAGACAGAGTGGCTCGTCATTATAACAAAAAGGTTGTTGCCAAGTCATTTGAGGAAGGGGATCTTGTATGGAAGCTAATAATGCCCATTGGTTCCAGAGATAATAAATTCGGCAAGTGGTCACCTAATTGGGAAGGTCCTTTTCAGATTCATCGATGTGTCCCTCACAATACTTATTTGCTTAAGGGGCTAGATGGTGAGATTTATGGACGAGCTCTTAATGGCAAGTACTTAAAGAAATATTATCCTAGCGTCTGGATTGATTCATGATCGGCCCCTCAGCCGATTTATGATAACAGCCGATGTGCTATGCATCATCTCTAGATGACCGATATATACTATCGTCCTTAGTTCAAATTTTGCAACATGAGCCCTCATCTTCTAAAATTTGGGGGGACATATATATATATGACTTTTTGTAGAATTTTTGCAGAATTTTTTGGAATTTCAAGGAATTTTTCAGACTTGGCCTTTTTCAGATTGAGATCGACTTCGGCTGCTTGGCCGATGAGATTGATTGTAATAAGGGGATATCCGTTTGTGCGATGGACTTCACAAAAATTTTTTAAGCTGGAATGTCTTCAGATCCATTTAGACCAAATTCGGCTGCTTAGCCGATGAGATTTGTGTTTATATAATATAAAGGCTAAATATGTTACATCACCCGATGAAATCTGCAATAGCTGTGATGGCTCTACGGCGAATCTGCACGATATCTTCTATGACTTGGGCGTCATCGGCCGTCCACCCTGGGATTGGCTTCAATGATTTGCTCAGGGTCGCAAGGTACTTGGCCGATGCCTTTAACTTTGCCGTTTGGTCTTCTATAGCCTTGGGTGATGCAGCTATCCCGGCCTGGACTTCTTGGATTTCCTTGCGAGTTGCTTCTAGCTTGGAGATGAGGTCTGCTTCGAGGCATTGGAGTTCTTCAAGTCTATTCTTCAAGACAATCGGCTCCACAACTAGCTCATCCAACCTGGTCTTGTCAGAATTGACTTGAGCCTTGCTAGCGGATAAGGCCGATTCCAGGCTTTCGCGTTCCCGCCTCTCCGCAATCCTTTCTTTAGCTTTATGAAGCTTGAAGCGATATTGTTCCAAGAAGATGGCTGGCGTCAGGATCTCCATCAGACCTTCAGGCAGTTGATCTTGAATCGCTTGTACTCTAACCCTGATGGGAGTGCAATCCTCCACCAAGAACTCTAGAGAGGATTCCAGCCGATTGGCAATGTCGGCTAGCTGGTTCTTTAGCTCGTCGGAGATCGATGTCTTGGTTGTGGCAGGAGGTTCCTTGTCTTCATCATCAAGAAACTGGCCGATATCAAAGGAGAACATATCGGCTAGGTTCTGCAAATATCAATATGGGTCAAGGTTAGCCTTGTCTAGCAGGGATCGGCGAAAAAGGGATCAGAGTAATCCTGGTTACCTGTGTTGGAGCGTCAGTGGTGCTTGCATCGGCTTCCTTTTGCTGTGATGAAATAATAGGCGAGGGGATTGGCCGATGTGGTGCAGGTGATGGGGCTCCTGGCTAGAGAAAAGCAAGAAATTGATGAACAGATCTATGTTACTAGAGGCACAATGTAAAATTAGCTCTTACCGAAGCGATCGGCGAGGGTGGCGGAGAAGGAGAAGGGGTCCTCAATCGGGCTTTAGCTCGTTCACGCCTCTGTAAGGTTGCCTTCTTGGTTCTTGAAGGGGCCGATTGGGTTCTCTCCTTGAGTATAGACGACGCAGCAGCCTGAAAAGATGTCAAATTATAGCATACCAATAAGAAGGGGATTGCATGAAGTCCAGTAAAAGAAATATTTTAACCTTGCGGACTGCATGTCTAGTCTTCCTTGGTGGGGCAGCACCGGCTTGGTCATCGGCCGATGGGATTGTGGTGGTCTTGGCCGATGGTTTCTTGATGGTCTCAGCCGACGAATCTTCTTCTTCAGACACATCGGCGGCTGCTGCATTGATCTCCTCCTCCATCACTTGTTCATCAAGGAATTCTTCCATGAGGGGGTCCAGCTCTTCGAGATCGGCTTGGTCGTCAGTTTTGGCCTTCTTGCTGGATTTTTGGGATTTGTCCTTGGCTGGTGCTTTCCTCTTGGGATTTTCTTTAATCATCAGCCCTTGAAGTAGCGTTGAAACCTTTGGGGCAGTAAGGCCGATGATGGATTCCAGGATAGTTGATCCTGATGGAGCTATGGCTTGAGCATAAAAGATTTTCCGTCCACTGTTGCTCACGGATGGTATCGGCCCGTCTGGGACTTGAGGGCTGATACCCTGGATAAGCTCTGTCACATAAAATCTGGCCGATTGGTGGAAAATATGAGCGGCCCATTTTTGCCACCATGACTGGAAGTTGATATGAACGAAGGCGCTCAAATGCAATCGGTCGCAGTCGCCAAGATTTGGGAGTTTGATTTCTAGTGCTTTGCTCATGACCAGCGCCGATAGGACTGTGCCTCTGCTCTCTAGGAGTCTATGAAGATACAAATTGATAGGGAGTTGTCCAAGCCCGCACTGTCTAGCAGCTACCATTGGATTGTAAAACTCGTAAGATAGGCTGGTGCTTCTTCCTTGAAATATGCCTACTGGGAGCAGGCATGGGGTGAGGCCGATCATGAATAGTTCCCTTGACTCCATGTCATCATTTACCAAGCTCAATTGAGGATCATCAGGGAGTTCAAAATCTCAGTCCGAGGTGTAGATGAACATGTCCATCCAAACTGATGGAGGGCCGGTGTAGAATTGGATGAACCATGTAGACATGTCTTCGGCCGATTGGTCTGCTCCTGGATAAACGGAGGCTGCTTCCCCATAGGACATGCATCTTCTGGTCCTGGGATCTTCATGATCGGCATATTTTGATGGGAAGCAAGAGTCCGATAGTGGTGGCCGATCAACTATGGTGTTGGTGTGGATGGTGAGCCAAAGCTGAATAAACCACCATGGTCCTCCATGAGCCACGGTTTGCTTCAACATTAAGTCTTGAGTGGAGGTATGGAGTAGCCGATACACAGCTCCCAAGAGGTATCGGCCAAGAGGGATTTGCTTCTTGTCGGCCAAAGCTTGAGCCAAGTGTTGACAATTTGTAGTAGGGCCACAGGTCGATCCGTAGAAGACGAATCTTTCCAACCACAGTGTCAGGAAAGCCACATGTTCTCTTTCTGAGACTGATCCTTATTCCATGTGTTCAGAGATATATCCGGACCAGCCTCCAATCTTCTTGGTTTCAATTTGTGACTGTTGTTCACCAGGAGGCTGAAGGGATTGATTTTGGAGTCAATGTCCAATCCTGTTAGTATCTTGACATCAATCAGAGTTGGGGTCATCGGACCTTGTTTGAACAGGAAGGCGTTTAAGGTACTAGACCAGAAGTAACTGGCGGCCGACATGAGTGGCTCGTTTTTCTTGGTATCGGCCAGGGATAAAGTAATGCATTGGTCGATTCCTATTTCGTCCCAGTGGATTTGTTTGGCTGCAGCGATTCTCTTATGCCAGGTTCTATATCCGTTAAGCTTCGACGGCTAGGATCTGAAGGTATGTTTCCATGAAGAAACATTGGGCTTGGCTTGCCTAAAGGGGATTTTGTCTGTTTCAGCATTAATCAGCCAAGTCGGGTCACAGTCGCCCATGGGACCTAGTAAGAAGCGATGTGATTTGTCGTCGGTGGGGATCAGGATTTGGTTTTTGAAGACCTAGGTCATAAGAACGACGATGAAAATATAAGACCCGGGAGGCAAAATTTTGAATCCCTAAAAGTGAGAATGTGGATTTAGAAGGGATTGACTTACCACAGGGACCTCGGAGGCGTAGAACGGAGCGGAGGCCATTGTTGTCGTCGAAAGGGGTCGCTGTTGAGGGGGTCGATGTCGACAGGACGCCGAGGGGTCGCCAGAGTTGAGGAACACGAAGGGATTGTCGAATCGGCGGCGGAGGGATGTGAATCTGGATTTGCGCGATTTTTAGCCAAGCTCTAGTAAGGAAGTCGATGGGTTCCTCGGAGCTAATTCCGCCACATTATATAATGAAGCGGAATTGGGGGGCATGTGTTAACGACGGATTTTGGTAATCGACTTGGAAGTGAAAGAGGAAACCGAAGCAGAGAAGAAGGATTGAGTTGGAGTCGGACCAGGCTTCGTATCAGACTCGGTACCATATCGGACTGGGGAGGTGCTGCCAGAAAGGACGTATCGGCCGATACAGATTCGATGTGATTGTTGGCCGATACGGGTTGTAAGTTGACAGAGTCAGCGTGGGCTTGGTCTGGGCTCAAGATAAGCTTTAAGGAAGTTGCCAAATAGAGATAAAGCTCGGTTTTAGGCAATTGTATCTTGTAAATCAAGTAGGTTTAGATCTAATCTATGGCAAGAGTCTACCGTAAAGACTTGTTGTTTGTTAGAGATAAGATCGTGTCCTACAAGGACCCTGTTGTAATCTCGGGTATAAATATCCCGGTAGTTTGTACATAGAAACTCTCTCATAATCCAATACAACAAACCAGTTCAATCTACTTCGGCGCATCGCCAACCCTCGCAAGAGGTTGACCTTGACGGCTTGATTTTCTTTGTGTTAAGTTTCGATTCACACTTTGAGTTGCTATCGACCTTAGTCCTATTTAGAGATCTAACACAAAGCCTGCTTTTGGTTGTAATTAAGGATATAACTGGGGTTTCAGCCAGTTTTATCTGATACACGTGTTTATTATAATGTTTTCATGTGTATCTGTCATCTACATTAAATGGATTGATTAATAAGAATGTATCTGTTATGGATAATTCTCTAGGGTTTATCTGTGATTGATATGTTTTTATTGGTTGATTGGTTCATGTAGATTTGCACTAGAGTATTAGCTAGTGTAGTTATCTTTATTGTCCTTATCGGCCGATGTCGTTGATTGACATTAACATGTTGATGAAGGCCGATAAGTTTGGATTCATGCTTTAATCTTATTTTATCATGAGTAAGCCGATATAGCTTTGCCCTATCGGCTGGGCTATGACAATGTGTCATCGGCCTATTGGCCGATCGGCCGTTGTTTTCTGACATGGTTTACTTGTTTCTTGTTGATTGCAGATCAAATCAACTGGCACGCTCTGCGTACAACTAGGCAAGCCATTTGGACCTGCACTGGAGTAAAGCAACTCTCCCAGGCCGCCGTGGTAACGCGGAACCCGTTTGGTTGCAAGGTGGGTCAAAATTCTGCGCCAACAGCCGGGCACCCCCCATTCGATTTGGGACCCCCCCAGGCCACAGCCCATGTACGTATGTGTGCAGTCGTGATCAGCAGCCCATGAGCAAAGTAGTAAGTATAGCTGTATAGGATTACCAATACCAGGTCCAGATCGATCGCTTCGGCTTTGCACCTTCGCCGCTTCGCATTCGCAGTTCGCACGCGCGGCAGTTTGACGGGATTGCCGCCGCTGCCGATCGGCACTGATCACTGTCACCGATCGCTGCCGAGCACGTCATCTTCAGGAGTTCAGGTAATCTGTAATCAGATCAATAGATAGTATGTCTGTATGTGTCTATGTGATTTCTAATCTACTCAGTACTCACTAATTACTCCGTATTCCCCAAGGAGGCAAAATACCTAAATCCCTAATTTGGTGATAATTAGTTGGTTAGTTCTAATTTTCCTTTTCTAGTACTGATTTAGACAATATAATCATGTGCTTAGTACTCATTAGTCAATTACAATTTTGTGATTTCTTTTTCCTTAGCAAAGATGAAGAGAAAGACGATTGATTGTTTCTACAAGCCACTCGTTCTGAGGGATGACCCTGCCTCTGATGAAAATCCTCCTAACCCAACCATCATAGAAACGATTGATCAGGCTAATTTGCAACCTGAACAGCAAACAATTGTAACTACAGCATTTGAGAGGGACCCAGGTAAACGTGTTCAAATCTCCGCACTTCCTCCTGATCAACATGATGATGCCAGGAGATTTTATATATCAGAGGGCCCATATCAATTTATCTTGGATCAGTACCCATTGAATGATGCATCTCATGCTCGCTGATTCCAAAGCAATTGGTTTAAACAATTTAATTGGCTAGAGTATTCTCCCCACACAGATTGTGCTTATTGTCTGCCATGTTTTCTCTTTTCAAAAAGACCAATTGGGAGATATGGATCAGATACATTTACTGTTAAGGGGTTTCAAAATTGGAAGAAAGTAAATGAAGGAAAAGAATGTGCTTTTCTAAAACACATGGGAAATCCTGGATCTGCTCATAATTATTCAGTTGGCTGTTTTGATAATCTCAAAAATAGTATGAAACACATTGACAAGGTGATAGTTAGACAAAAAGAAAAATTGGTTGAAGGAGCAAGACTAAGGCTTACAACTACCATTGAGTCCATTAGGTAATGACTTTCTTCTTCTTATTCTTCTTCTTCTTCATGCATAGGCTATAATATCCTAATAATTTAATATCTAACATTTCTACTGTTGTGTTTTTTATTTATTACAGGTGGTTAACATTTCAAGGATGTCCATTTAGAGGCCATGATGAATCTTTAAATTCGTTAAATCGAGGTAATTTTCTTGAAATGGTCAAACTGTTAGCTTCATTTAACAAGGAGGTGAAAGATGTTGTTTTGGAAAATGCTCCAAAAAATGCGAAGTACACTTCATCTGATGTGCAAAAGGAAATTCTAAGCATAATTGCTAGAAAAGTGCAAAAATCAGTTAGAGAAGAAATTGGCAGTAGTAAGTTTTGTATCATGGTTGATGAAGCTCGAGATGAGTCTAAAAAGGAGCAAATGGCGATAGTTATTCGTTTTGTCAACAAAGAAGGAAATATAAAGGAGCGTTTTCTGGATCCCATTCATGTTAGTGACACAGCTGCATTGACTCTTAAGAATGCAATTTGTGCTGTCTTATCTGATAATAGCTTTAGTATACAAGACATCAGGGGTCAAGGTTACGACGGGGCAAGTAACATGAGAGGGGAGCAGAACGGATTGAAGGCTTTAATTCTAAACGAGTGCCCGTATGCATATTACATTCATTGCATGGCTCATCAGCTCCAATTGGCTCTCGTCGCAGCATCAAGGGAAGTACAAGAGGTACATAATTTTTTTCAGCATGCAAATCTCATCATAAATGTTGTGTGTGTATCCCCTAAGCGGAATGATGAGTTACTAGCTACACAAGCTGAAGAAATAGCTCGTGAAATTGAATTAGGAGAGCTTGACACTGGAAGAGGGGCAAATCAGATGGGCTCTCTACAAAGGCCTGGGGACACAAGATGGAGTTCACACTACAAGTCAATTCAGAGTTTAAAGAAGATGTTTGGTGCCACGGTTTCGGTCCTACGCAGTGTTGCAAATGATCGTTCAGTTTCGAAGTATTCCCGTGGAGATGCTGCTGGTACCCTACGAATCATTATCACATTTGATTTTGTATTTATTCTACTCATGATGGAAAAGATTATGAAGATCACCGATGTGCTATGTCAAACACTCCAAAAGAAGACAATAGATATTTTAAATGCAGTGGATTCTGTTTCTAACACCAAAGTGTTACTTGGTGACTTGCGAAATGACGGTTGGGAACCTCTTCTTGAGGATGTCAAATCTTTTTGTGAGAAGCATGAGATTGATATTCCAGATCTGAATAAGAAGTATGTTCTTTTCCCTAAACCTCTATTGACTATTTACTTTGTATTAATTAATCTAATACACCCTTGTGTTGCAAATTTGTAGGTTTGTTGATGTGACCAAATCTCAAAACAAGCATGACAACACCACAACTTTTCACCATTATTGAGTTGATGTGTTTAATGTTGCAATTGATCAACAACTGAATGAATTAGAAGACCGGTTTGGTTCTCAAGCGACAGACCTTTTAGCATTGTGTGTCTCACTGAATCCAAGACTCGATTCATTTGACATGAAAAAGGTATGCACTCTAGTGGAAAAATACTATCCTGTTGATTTCTCAAATCAAGAAAGAATGCAATTAGAGTGCCAACTGCCACACTTTCAACTTGATGTGTGTAACCATCCAGAATTAAAAATTTTATCATCTCTGGCTGATTTAACAAGTGGGCTAGTTAAGTTGGGAAAAGATTCCTCTTATCCAATGGTGGATAGGTTGTTGAGATTAGTCTTGACTCTCCCCGTGTCAACTGCAACCACTGAGAGAGCCTTTTCAGCCATGAAAATTGTGAAGACACGTCTTCGAAATAAAATGGGAGATACCTATTTGCGGGATTACTTGGTGGTTTACATTAAGAGAGATATAGCAACAATAATGAGTTCCGATGATATTATTAAGGCCTTCGATCTAGTTTGTACCCGTAAAGCTAAGTTCAAGTTAATTGAGATGTAATTTTTATTTCTATGGCACAGATATAGCCTTGTTTCACTATATTGAACATTTGAACCTCTTTTATATGTGAAAACATATGCTGGTTTTGGCCATTTGGCCTTGTGGCTTCACTGGCTTGTCCCCCCAACCTGAAATCCTGGCTTCGCCCCTGACCAGGAGCGGGCAGCCCCACAGCCATATATGCCCATACATAAGCATAAACGGAGGAAGAACAAAGTTGAGAGAAGAGAAAAGGCAACAGTCGGTCCTCGAAATCCGTCGCCTCATGGTGGCTGGGCGTCGTCGCGGCCGCAACAATTGTTGTCCTTGGGAACGGGAGCAGGAATAGCACGACCACATCGGCGGCTACCGCAGGGATGCCCACCAACGAGGGACGGCCCTGCACACCGTTTCTCAGCATCGTCAGGCCTCCCTCAACCTCATCCACCTGGTGGCTGTCGTCGTCCGCGATCTCCAACCACATCAGCAAACGGCAACCGGATCTGCGAGCCTCCTTGAAGGCCCTCGTCGTTGACGCACCACTCCTTCCCGTATTCGTCGACACCACCGCGCCTGGGTTTCGGGCGGGCTGTCGGTGGGGCTTCGGGGGGACCCATCTATGCCACCACCACGGGATGGACCTCTAGGCCGCCGTCGCCGCCTAGCACTCGGATCTGGCCCCGAGAGGACAAAGACCACGTCTGCCTCTAGATCCAAGCCTACATCGGCCCCCACTCCCTCTGTCGTCTCCTTCTCAGGTTGCGGCGGCCAAAACCCCATAGCGGTCTCCGTCGTCTCAGGCCGTTGGCGATCCGACCTCGTCGACGATGGAGGCCGCACTCGCCTCCACTAACCACCACTACCAACCTCCAGGACTTTGTCACTGCCACCTCCACTCCTGCCCGCCCCGACTGCCCGACTGCGTCGGTCTCCACTCCCCTATTCTTCTCTTTGCTCACCGTCGTGTTGGGTGGAGGCAGAAGCGGTGCTCGCAAGGGGGAGGCGGAGGCGGCGGCGCTCGACGACGGGGACGGCGATGGCGATGGCGCGAGAGGGAGGCGGAGCCGCGGAGGTGGCAGCGCGAGGAAGAGGCGGAGGCGGCGCTCGGTGGCGACGGCGGCGCGAGGGGAAGACGGAGGCGGCGCTCGGTGACGGCGGCGGGAGAGGCAGAGGGAGGACAGGGTAAGACGAGAGGGAGGAGGGAACGCGGGCGGCGACAACTAGGGTTTGGGCGGAGTGTGTTAGTGCGTGTCCTTTTGCGAAAAGGCCCCTCTGCTTTCACTTTTTACAGCACGACTCTAATTCACGATTTTTCTCTGTTTCACATAGAATATCCGACTTTCCAAAAGGTCTCTATGTAAAATGTTAGCTCAGAGGAGCTATTCAGGAGGAACCTAGATCAAATTACACATAAATTAGAGGACTTTTTCGCAAAATTTTCAGCACCCACGCACTCTCCCTGTCCAACGTGACATCGCCAAGCCAAGCGGCCGCATCATACGCGTTGCTTTATCCCTGTCCTACGTGACATCGTCAAGCGGCCGCTTCATACGCGTTGCTTTATGTTTTTAATTATTGCCCCAAGTTTATGTTATGTTAAATATTTTGTTAGTCCCATAAGAACAATTCTTGAAAACTTGACTGAACTTTTGATAAATGTTTAAATCAGCACTCATGATAACTTCCGATTGCGCAAGTTCTCCTCCTATTTTAATAGTTTGACTGGGGAAAGCCAAGAGATATATAATTTCATGTCAGCTGTGATTTTGATAGCATAATACGTAGCACTATTCATCTAATCAAGAGTGTGGTCTTTTCTAACTGCGAGGTAGTTCGTCCTATAGCTTTCTTGCTATGAATATGTGTTTCCAAGAAGCTGCATTGATGCCACTCAGAAGCAAAGCATATATATAACGGGCCTATTCGGCTGCTGGTTTGTGGCTACGGTGCAGCCGGCACCAACAGCGCTGCACGTACGCAACGCAGCCGCAGCCGCCATAGCCGGTTTCCCGAACAGGGCCAACATAAGTACGAACTTAAGCCTTTGGGCTTTATGTTTTCTTGAACCTAGAATAATGTTTATTTTATATATATATATATATATATATGGCTGCTACGTAGCCTAGTAGCGCGACTCACATGCTCACATCCGGTTTTTTGGTTCATCACTCCTCCCCGTGCAACCTCTCTCCCCACCATTGTCATGTCGGTTAAAAAATTACTCACGCCCCGGATTTCTCTTTTCTCTCTCTTAGCGCTGCTGAGATGTCCTCTCCAGTTTTTCTGCCAATTTCATCTTCTATTTTTTCATTCTCTACTAACACCTCTAGCTGATTCCATTAGGAGTAAAAATATCACTGGCTTGACACATTAAAAAATTACCATGTCTTATCTCACATAGTCTCATCTGTAGTAAAAAAAAGTTATTTACTAATATGCCCAGTAAGAAAGGGTTGTAAAAATTTTTCTACCAATCTAATACATGGCTAGTAATTTTTTTACTAAACATGTTTTTACGTACGGTAATGTTTCATATTTCTGGATGCAGAACTCTTGCATGCACTACTACAGAATATGAGATAGGTGCCGGTTTGCAAGGGTTCTTAGGTGCCGGATTTTCATCCGGCACCAATTGATCGGCACCTATAGTGTATATCGGCACCTATGAACCCTATAGAACCGGCACCTATACATTCGCACGAGCCAAAAAAAAGAGCCGGCTTGAATCGAGCCGCACTCACCAACGGTGTCGTCGCCCGCCGCCCGCCGCCTCCCCTTGGGTGCCGCTGCCTGCTGCTACCTCCCCTCCCACCGAATCTGGAGAAGGGGAGGGCGCCTCCGCCGCCTGCCACTTGCCGCCTCTCCTCGGGCACCGCCACCTGCCGCCTCCCCCTTGGGCACCGCCGCCTCCCTCCCACCAGATCAGGCGGAGGGGAGTGCGCGCGTCGCCGAGGCGCCTGCCGCCTCCAGAGAGGGAGAGAGAGAGCGAAAGAGAGAGAGAGGGAAATGGAAAAGGAGGATAAGGATAAGGACGGACCGACGGTTAAGGATAAGGATAAGGGCGGGACCGCACGTTGCCGCCGCCAACCCACCACCCCGACAACCCCCTCCCCAGATCTGGCCGCCTCCGATGAGGCCGACGGAGAGGGAGTCTAGAAGAGGGGACCGGATCTGCGCCTCCCTATCATCCGTGGGGAGGCCGCCAGTCGCATGCGCCGCTGCTCGCCGGAGGGAAGCGGTCGGCCGGCTGGGAGAGGGGGCGGAGGGGGAGGGGAAGCGGATGGGGAGGGATTGGGGGGAGAGGACGGCGGCTGGAGGGGAGGGATTGGGGGGAGAGGGCGGCGGATGAGGGATTGGGGGGAGAGGGCGGCGGAGGAGAAGGCGAGGGGGAGGGGGAGGGGAGGCGCGGCGGACGGAGGAGGGGAGGGCGAGGGGGAGGGAGGGCGCTCGTGGGGGATAAGGAAGAGGATGCGTGCACGAGTGGATCAACCGATCAATATAGGCAGCCGGCTGGCTTGGCTCGGCAGGGTCGGCTCGGTTTGGTATCGGTGCCGGTTTTTTAAAAGAACCGGTACCTATAATATATTATAGGTGCCGGTTTTTTTTAACCAGCAGGTGCCGGTTTTTACCGGTTTTAACTAATGAACCGGCACCTATATTCTTTAAAGGTGTCGGTTCTTTTTTTTTACCGTGTGAATGTGAGAAAAGGCCTATAGGTGCCGGTTTTAAATGAACCGGCACCTATAAGACCGGTCCCTATAATGGTTTTTGTAGTAGTGATGAGTCCTTTAGTAATTATTTTACGTATGGTAAGGTTTCAGGTTTCTGTGAAAGATATGCAAAACTCCCACAAACATCATTCAGTAATTATTTTACTACCACTCCTCGCTCCCACACATCCACGTCCATTGTCGAGTGATTTTTTTACCCATCATTGTGACCTCCGTATCCATTATTTGATAATTTTTTTACCAACAAAATACATGTATATAATTTACTTGGACAATAAAATGTAGTAATTTTTTTACTCCGATGTGATACGTGGATTGCAAGTTGTTTACCAAACTTCTGTTGCATCCAGTCCTACAGCGAATAACATGTATAAAAAAATCACACGGGCCGAGTGAAAAAATTACAGAAACACAAAAGAAAAAAAACATTGGCCATCGGTTCTTCTCATCGGCAACGAGAATATAGCAGGAGTCCTCTAGGCTGCAGAACAGCAAATATAACCGGTGACGGCAGCGTGTTGTTTGCGGAGGGCCGGCCGCCGGCGACACTTGCAGGATGTAGTGCGACGGACCCTCTCGGGCAGCACGGGCATCGGTCTTCCTCGGGGTTGTCAAAAATGCAAAAAAGAATAAAAGATAGAGGAATAAAGAAAAAAGAAAAAAAACAGTTTTACCGATGACTTGCCGCTGGCATCGGCTCGCTCTTGCTGATGTTGCGCCGCCAAACCAAGAACCTGTGCAGGATCCATCACGCCGCCTGGAGCGCCTCCCATTGTCGAGCCCGTGATCACCGGGAGTGAAAGGGAACACAATCACTTATGGCTATGCGACACAATGAATAGGCAGGTCCATATGTCGGTGATAGAGGGATGGCTGATGGCACCATGCCGACCTCAAACCACGTCGGAGTATCCGACCTTCGCCGCCATAGCCAGTGGTCCCGGAGGAGTGGCCAACCAATGCAGGTGGATATGGGTGTGTCCACCAACGACCAGCAACCGCTGCCCATCGCGATCGGACATTAGAACGAGTCGTTGAAGACTGGATCCCGCCGCCTCCACCAGATGCATACGATGACTTCTTCTCATGCCGGATCTGGTGTCTGCATCCCCGCTTCCGCCTCCGGTCACTGAAGATAGGGACTGGATCCCAACGTCAGGTTCGGTGGCGGTGCCGCTCCTCTTAATGGTGTCGTTGCCGATCTGAAAAATTAGGATTGTATGGGGAACGAAAGAGTAGGGATAGTCGATATGGCTGTGGTAGCACCTAATATAAATAAATATGCATACTACAGTAAAAAGAATTATTCCTAACCACGTATTAGTGTAATTATTCCTAACCGCATATCAGGTTTAAGTGAAAAAATTACTCATGTTGGGTAGGACAGGGGTGTGTTTAGCGTGGTATGTAACGTAAGTAAAATAATTACTATGTGTAAGGTGAATGCAAGTCCATATATAGTCTCGTCCACAGATAATGTTGTTGAGTAAAAACTTCACTTAGGAAAAGTGAGGGGTGGGAGGGCGTGCTGTGAGAGATGCTACGTAGTTAGGTAGGGCGTTGTGTGCTAAGTAGTATCTATATATATATATATATATATATATATATATATATATATATATATATATATATATATGACACCCATATAACTCATAGGTTAAGGTTTGAGATTTTAGTATCACGTTTGATAGTGCTATTGAGTTTAGCTATGTTTATGATTTTTTTAGATAATAAAAGGGGATCTTTAAATAATTTATTATTATAGATCACGATTGACGGAGCGTTGGCTCCTCAACAGGGAACAGAGAGAGCCCCCTTTGCCAGTCCGACCGGGGGCGCATGGTGAAATCTGTCTTCTCCTTGATCACTCTAGAGAGAGAGAGAGGAACATGGACACAAGCGTTTATACAGGTTCGGGCCGCTGGGAAGCGTAACACCCTACTCCTGTGCTCTGTGGGTATACCAATGAGGAAACAGGGAATACAAATCTTTGATCTCTCCCCCCTTTCACTCAGGCCTGGGTCTCCTTTTATATGTCAAGGGGCTACCACATGGGCCACAAGCTATCTAAGATAGAAGAAAAACATTCTTTTACATTTAATGGCTGTCTTGTTGCTTGACTCGAAAGCCACTCGCATAGTCGCTGCAGCACGGCCTTCGCTCGGTCAGGCGGCTGACGCCGAGGACGCCCGTGTCAAGCTTCATTAAATGGAAGGAGACTTCCGTGTTCCGTTCGCATCGGGAAACGGAAACCATCTGACCGGAGCTGGCATACCAACTCCGGCTGAGGGACGAGAGGCAAAAATCTCTCATCATTCTGATGGGACGGGGCAAGGCGTGTCGCACGCCGCCTGACGCGCAGGTTACGTGCGGGTACCCTGCCACCGTCTCACCCATGATCTGGCCGGTCTACGACCGATCATTCATCGCGACCAGTCGCAGACTGGCCACGCACGCGCCACGCCGCATTAATGCGGTTAGGTGAGTTCTGGCCACGCTCACCTAACCCCGCACACGCGGCACCACGCCGCATTAATGCGTTATGCCTGCTCAGGCATTCTCAAGGGGTGCCCAGGCTTGACGCCACCCCTTGGGTCTAGTGACACGTGGGCCCGGGTCCCTGAAGCAAAACCCCAATGGTCACAGTCCCACTCACAGCAAGGAGCCGTCACTCGGCAATAATGGGCAGTCACCTCATAACCATCGCATTATTCGGGGCAGTGCGCAGACCGGGGCAAGTCGGTCCGTTTTGCCAGGAGATATAACGATAGCGCTTTTCGCGGTAACCATGCGCAATTAATACGGACACGATCTACCCCGCCTCGACCGCAACGGCCGCACGACTGGCGCGTGCGCCGGAAGCGGGCGAGTGGCGCGAGTGGAGGAGTGGGCGCGAAAAACAAGGGAGCGAGTTTGTGGGCGCGGGAAACAAGGAGCCGAGCGCGGCGGGGGCAAGGGTATATAGGGCACCGAGGAAGGGATTCGCTTCCTTCCTCTCGCCACTTTTTCCTTGCCTCAGCCAACCGCACCCTAGTTCTCTCGTCCTCCTAGCTCCCTTCTCGCCACTCGCACTCGTTTTCACGTTCCTCCTCCACCCACGACATGACGTGGAGCTCTGTGCCGCTGGATGGCAACGTGCTACTGCCTTCTCGCATTACGAGCGATAGGCAGGCTGGGCTGCCGCGCCGGTTCATGCCAGCGTCGATCGACCGAGAAGTGGTCATGCTGGGCGAGGGGCGCCCGGCGCAGCGCTACTCGGAGCGGTCAGTATTTTTTCTCTCTTTCGCCATGGCGGGGTTGATCCCGCCATTCTCCACGTTCTTCATGGACGTCCTGGAGTTTTACGGGCTCTAGATGGCGCACCTCACCACCAACACGGTCATGACATTGGCCATCTTCGCACACTTGTGCGATGTTCATCGGGGTGCGCCCATCCCTTCGGCTGTTTCGGTGGTTTTTCACCATGTAGCCGGTATCGCCGCCGACGGAGATCGGTGGCTTCTACTTCCAGCCGCGGGGGCAAGTGTTGAACCGCTACATCCCCTACATCCTACGCAAGAAGTGGGACGATTGGAAGAGTGATTGGTTCAACACCCCCCCCTCCCCGATGAAGCGCGCCTCCAACTCCCGAGCCAGCCACCTGCGCAGGCGCCGAACTGGCGGGCGACGGTGGAGCTGGGGGATGCCTACGACGCCGTCCTGAACCGCCTGGCTGGGTTGTGAACCCAGGGGCTCATGGGTGCCATGGTGTTCGGCGACTATCTCCGCCGCCGGATTGTGCCGCTCCGGCGACACGCCCGGGGCGCTTGGGAGTACACCGGTCCTGAGGACCTCCTGAGGACCCACCAAGGACGCAAGTGGGATGGGACCCTGAGGACCTCAGGATGGTGGTCCAGCAGGTGCTAAACCTTAGCGCCGTGGAGTCGTCCCTCTTCCCTCAGGGGATCCTCCCCGTCTGCAGCGACCCAGAGCGCGTCTACATCCTGGCCATCATGCAGGCGGTCGGTGCCTCGGGGGAGTGGGCCCACCGTGGCAACGGTGGCGTGGGCGGTAGCAGCGGAGGAGGAGGGGAGCGATCTACCCCTAGAGGGGGCCATGCAATGGGGCCCCGCGGTGGGTTTTGAGGGGTAGCCGCCCTGCCGACGCCAAGGGAAAGAGGAAGCAGGGGGAGCGTGCCGGCAGCAGGCGCCCGGCGAGCGCTGCGCCGATGTCCCTACCCGAGGGCGAGAAGAAGAAGATGAGGCTCCACAAGATGGGGGAGACCGAGCCGTGCAGGGGGAGCCTCATCAAGCCCTCTTTCAACCACCCACCTCGCAGGTACGATCTCACGCCCGAGACGGTCGATTCTCTATCCTCCCGGCCCCTCGTTTTGTTCTCATTCATTTTTTGGTACCTCAGCGAGATCTCGTCCCGTGGCACCCGAGGCGGCGATCCCTCTCGCCACTCCAAGGCCGGCCGGCCTACGGGCGGCGGGGCCGAAGAGACGACGACCGAGGAGGCACGACGGTGGGAGGCCGACCATCGGGAGGCCGAGGAGGCTACCCGGGAGGCGGCCCAGGCCCGCCAGGCCGAGGCGGCCGCTCGGGCGGCCGAGACGATCGCACAAGAGGCCGAGGCCGCGCTTGCGCGCGAGGTCGAGGCGGTAGCATGAGCGGCCGAGGCCGCCGCGCGGGAGGCTGAGGCTGCCAGCGCGCAGGAGGCCGAGGCGGCTGCCCGGGCTGCCGAGTTGGCCGTGCGGGAACCCGAGGCAACCGCGGGGGCCACTAGCGATGGCGCGGAAGGGGCACGCCAAGGGCCCGATGCCTCAGCAGATGCCGAGAAGGAGCAGGCCCAAGGGGGAGGCCCCGAGGCCCAGGGGGAGATCGACGTGGCGTGGGCGCGCGTCAAAGAAGGGCGACGCTCGGTGGAGGCCATGGTGGAGGTGGCCCGCGAGGTGGAGCAGGCCTCGCGCTCGGTGGAGGCCTCACGAAGCTCGAGGCTCGCGGCAAGGCCCTGGCCGAGGTGGCCCGCGAGGTGGAGGAGGAGAGGCAGACGACCCTCGTCGCCACCGTCGTCATGGACGAGGCGTGGGCCGACTTCCGTCTCCAGTACGGGACCCGCATGGCGGAGTTAGAGGAGAAGCTTGACACCGCACGCGAGGTGCTCGACGCCACCGTAGCCCAGGAGCGGAGGGCGGCGGAGGCCGAGTCGACGCGCCAACGTGAGGAGGCCCTGGACGGCCGCACCATTGCGCTGGAAGAGCGCACCGGCACGCTCGGGGAGCAGGCCTCGCGCTTACTGGCAGAGGAGGCCGCCGTGCACCGGCGAGCCGAAGCCCTCGACCAGCGCGCCCGGGCGCTGGGGGCGCTGGAAGAGAGCGCCCGTGCCCTAGACGAGCGGGAGGCAACACTGGTGGCGCACGAGGCCGCTGCCGCAGAGTTGGAGTCCACATTCCACCTCCGTGAAGATGTGGCCGCCGAGTGGGGGGCGTCCCTGAGGAGGCCGAGGCCATGGCGCAGCGGCTGGCAAAAAATCTACGCCTCCGCGCAGAGGCGCAGAAGGAGCAGGAGCGTCGTCATCTGGAAAGTGCCCGCACTGAGAGGGCCGCGCTGGATCAGCATGCCTCTAAACTCAAGGCGTGGGCAAAGGAGCTAAACGCACTGGCGCGCAGTGGCGGGGTGGCCGCAGGCCAGGACAACCAAGCTGCCCGCCTTGCGGCCGCCGAGCTGCATGGCGCCCTGGACTTGTCTGCCGGGGAGCTCGAAGCTCTCCGGCTGGCGAACGAGGTGGGGCCCGGCATGCTGCGGGATGCCGTCACCCGTCTTGACCACGCGGGGTGTCGAGCGGGCATCTGGCGCGGCCGGCACCCCAAATACGCCGCCAACTAGGGGGGCCTCGCTCACCGCTTCTCGGAGATGGACGGGGACCTCGAAAAGCTCCGCGAGGAAATCAAGGAGACGGTGAAGTCCTCCTCGAGGGACCTCGCCCGGGGGACGGTGGAGCTCATGCTAGTGAGCTACCAGGCCCGCGACCCTGACTTCTCCCCGTGGGTGGCATTCGAAGAGTTCCCCCCGGGACCGAGGCTGGCGCACGTGCCCAAGTCCGAGAGGCTGCTGACGAGATCGTCCACGGCTTCGAGGGGATGGCCCCTCGGCTGGTCTTCACATTGGACTCCGATGAGGAGGATGGTGGCGACGACGACAGCGATGATGGCGACAGCGACGGCGAGGCTGACGGACCAAACGCGTCGGGCTGAGCGGGCGAGGCCAAACCCCGGGTCGCCGCACGCCTTTACCTTTTTCTCTTTTCTTCTTTTTGCTTTGAGGCCTCCGGGCCATGCTTGTATATACATTTTCTGTCGCGCATTATAAGACTGGCCTGTCTCGTGATCCCATTGAGCTTGGCTTGAATGGGGGTTTGGGCTCGGGCCCCGGCCTCAAGCAGCATGGGTCGGAGCTAATGTCTTGGGGAGATCCGCGTGTCGAGGCTGGCCAGGCCGGGAGCGCAGTGACCGGGGTTATGGAAGACCCGATTGTGGGCCATTGCTGATTCCCCCCCAGAGTTCACCCTGTCCCGGAGCACGGCTCGGTTCTGGGCTCCATTGGCGTTCTAGACGGCCCGGGCTACCAAGGGTAGGAACGAGCACGAACAAACCAACTCAAGCCAAAATACCAAGAAGCAAAAAAACGACACAAGCCTTAGATAAAAATTAGAAAAGCTTGCTATTGAAGTACAGAATGGAACATATATAAATATGTGCATGTATGTAATGGGAGCCCCCGGCCAACCCTGTATGCCCAAGGGGGCATGCGGGGTTGGCCCGAGCCCGAGGCACAACTCTCGACCCCTTTACGGGTAGAAGCGGCGAAGATGCTCGATGTTCCACAGGTTAGGCAACTCTGTGCCGTCTTCCGTGGCCAACCGAACCGAGCCCGGCTGGGGGACACCGATCGCTCTGTATGGTCCTTCCCACCTCGGTGAGAGCTTGCTCAATCCAGCACGCGTTTGGACACGGAGTAGGACGAGATCAATGATGCAGAGTGACCGGGCCCGGACGTGGCGCTGATGCTAGCGTCGCAGGCTCTGCTGGTATCGCGCGGCTGGGAAGGCCACGCGCCGCCTTCGCTCTTCCAGGTAGTCGAGGTCGTCTCGGTGAAGCTGATCTTGATCAGTCTCGCTATACATGGTGGCCCGAGGGGACCTCAGGGTGAGCTCGGATGGGAGGACTGCCTCTGCACCGTAGACTAGGAAGAAAGGCATTTCTCCTGTCGCTCGGCTCGGGGCGGTTCGGTTTGCCCAGAGCACTGCTGGCAACTCCTCGATCCATGAGTCCCCATGCTTCTTGAGGACGTTGTAGGTCTTGGTCTTAAGGCCCTTGAGGATTTCCGCGTTGGCATGCTCGACTTGACCGTTGCTTCTGGGGTGGGTGGGGGAGGCGAAACAGAGCTTGATGCCCATGTCGTCGCAGTAGTCGCCAAACAGCTCACTGGTGAACTGGGTGCCGTTGTCCGTAATGATACGGTTGGGCACCCTGAACCAAGCAGTGATGCCTCTGATAAACTTGAGGGCCGAGTGCTTGTCGATCTTGATGACCGGGTAAGCCTCGGGCCACTTGGTGAACTTGTCGATGGCGACGTAGAGGTACTCGTACCTACCCGGGGCCTTCCTGAAGGGACCCAGGATGTCTAGCCCCTAGACTGCAAACGGCCATGAAAGCGGAATGGTCTGTAGGGCCTGGGCCGGCTAATGCGTCTGCTTGGCGTGGAATTGGCATGCCCTGCATCGTCGGACCAGGTCGGCTACATCGTAGAGCGCCGTCGGCCAGTAGAAACCCTGGCGAAAAGCATTGCCGACCAAGGTGCGTGAGGCAGAGTGGGCTCCACACTCGTCCTCATGGACATCGGCGAGAAGCTCGATGCCCTGCTCCCGAGGGATGCATTTCAGGAGGACCTCATTGGCTCCGCGCCGGTAGAGGGCCCCCTCTACCAGCACGTAGTGCTTGGAGACACGGGTGACGCGCTCTCTCCCTTCGCGATCCTTGGGTAGAGTCTCATCTTTGAGGAACGCTTGGATCTCAATCATCCAGGCGATCTGTCTTGGGGGGCCGAGCTCGACCCCCTTGGGCCCCGAGGCCTGGACTCCAACGGGCCTCAGGGGTGACGTGGCAGTGTCCGAGTCCCTCGGGGGATCGGGGCGTGTCTACGGCTGGGCAAGCCTTTCTTCAAAGGCGCCCGGTGGGGCTGGGGCTCGTGAGGAAGCGAGCCTTGAGAGCTCATCGGCGAGCGCTATGTCCCGCCTGGGCACGTGCCGAAGCTTTAACCCGTTGAAATGGCGCTCCATACATCGCACCTCGCGAACGTAGGCTTCCATTTGCTAGTCAGAGCACCGGTACTCCTTGGAGACCTGGTTCACGACCAACTGAGAGTCGCCTAATACCAAGAGGCGGCGGATCCCCATTTTGGCCACCACTCTGAGTCCTGCAAGGAGTCCCTCGTACTCTGTCATGTTGTTGGTTGCCTGGAAATCCAGGCGAACCAGGTATCTGAGGACGTCCCCGCTTGGCGAGGTCAAGGTGACCCCCGCGCCGGCGCCGTGGAGAGCAAGGGAGCCGTCAAACTGGATTACCCAATGGGCGGCGTGAGGCTGTCGCGAGGGTCCTTCCTCGGCCTCGGGGGCGAGAGCACGAGGTCGGGTCCACTCGGCCACGAAATCGGCAAGGGCCTGACTCTTGATTGCGTGGCGCGGTTCGAAGCGCAGATCGAACTCAGATAGTTCGATCGCCCACTTCACCACCCGTCCGGCACCCTCTCGGTTGCACAAGATCTGGCCGAGGGGGTGGTAGGACGTGACCACGGTGACCCGATGCGCCTGGAAGTAATGGCGCAGCTTCCTCGAGGCCATCAGAATTGCATAAAGCATTTTCTGGGCTTGAGGGTATCGGGTCTTGGCGTTCCGTAGAGCCTCACTAACAAAGTAGACCGACCGCTGCACCTTTTGGCGGGGCCTAGTCTCTTTGTCGAGGGCACTGGTCTCGGGGCGCCCGTCACCAGAGGGGTCTTGCCGGGCCCGCTCGGCCTCTATGGCAGTGACCTCAGGGTCAAAGGGCGTCGGGCCGCTCCTTCCCTGAGTGGCCCCGGGGCCTTCCTGGGGGTCGGGGGCACTCGGCGTTGTTTGACGAGCGGGCAGAGGGCCACAACCAGTCGTCAGGGGCCTCAGGCCGCCGTCCGGCTCGGGAGCCTCTCCTCCCTTCTTTGGCCCGGGTCGTCCCGACACAGGATGGGGGCATGCGGCCGAGGATCTTCCTCGTCGCACTCCACAACCAATGCCGCGCTAACTACCTGTGGGGTTGCCGCCAGCTAAAGCAGCAACGACTCTTCGGGCTTCGGGGCGACCAGGACCGGGGGAGAGCTGAGGTAAGCCTTCAACTGGGCAAGGGCTTGCTCAGCCTCCTCCGTCCAAGCGAACGGCCCGGAGCGCTTAAGGAGCTTAAATAGGGGCAACGCCTTCTCTCCCAGCCTCGATATGAATCGGCTTAGGGCAGTCATGCATCCTGTGACGCATTGCACATCCTTAAGCTTGCTGGGGGGCGCATCTGCTCTATTGCTCGTATCTTCTCTGGATTGGCCTCTATGCCTCGGGCCGAGACCAAGAACCCAAGAAGCTTGCCCGCGGGCACACCGAACATGCACTTTTCGGGGTTCAGTTTCATGTGCGTGGAGCGGAGACTTTCGAAGGTCTCTGCTAGATCCGAGAGCAAGGTCTCTTGGTTGCACGTTTTCACAACCAAGTCATCTACATATGCCTCAACATTGCATCCTATCTGACTACCCAAAGAAATGCGAGTAGTACGTTGAAAAGTAGGACCTGCATTCTTTAATTCGAAAGGCATGGTTGTATAACAATAAGTACCTACAGGAGTAATGAATGCAGTTTTTTCCTCATCCTCCCTAGCCATGCGAATCTGATGATACCCTGAGTATGCATCTAGAAAACACAAAAGGTCACACCCCGCACTGGAGTCGACAATCTGATCTATGCGTGGCAAGGGATAAGGATCCTTAGGACATGCCTTGTTGAGGTTGGTATAGTCGATGCACATCCGAAGCTTGCCGTTCGCCTTGGGGACGACGACCAGGTTGGCGAGCCACTCTGGATGGATGACCTCACGGATGAATCCGGCCTCCAGGAGCCGCGCCACCTCTTCACAGATGAAGGCTTGGCGCTCCGGGGTCTGCCGCCGCACCTTCTGCCGGACAGGCCTTGCGTCCCGCCGCACGGCGAGACGATGCTCGATCACCTCCCTGGGGACCCCGGGCATATCCACCGGTCTCCACGCGAAGACGTCAGCGTTTGCCCGCAGGAAGGAGACGAGCGCGTCTTCCTATTTGCCGTCCAAGAGACCACCAATCTTGGTGGTCTTGGACGGGTTGTCGCCCAACGCAACCTCCTTCATGAGGACCTCGTCGCCTGAGGCCATCCGCTGCCTTGGGGCGCACGAAGTGGAGGCGTCGGGCCTCTTGTCACCGCCCGCGGGGTTGGACACCACGGCGAGGTCGTTCGCACGCAGCTCCATGCAAGCCAGTGCGATCTTGAGGTCGCCATGGACGGTGATGGGGCCGCTGGGGCCCGGCATCTTCATCTGGAGGTAGGCATAGTGGGTGGCCACCATGAACTTCACCAACGCGGGCCTTCCCAGGACCGCGTTGTAGGGCAGATTGAGATCCGCCACATCAAAGTCCAGTCGCTCGGTGCGAAAGTTGGTGGGGCCACCAAAGATGACCGGGAGGTCGATGTGACCTAGCGGCCACGTGTGCCCCAGCGTCATGCCGATGATCGGCTGGGACGGCCGGAGCTTCATCCCCGGGGCCTTGATGATGTCAAAAGGCGCGGGGGACAAAATGTTGAGGGCTGCGCCGCCGTCTATCAGGACGCGCTTCAACTTCACGTTGCAGACGGTGGGGGAGACCACCATCGCGAGCTGCCCTCCCCGGGCAACGCATGGCGGGTAGTCGGTCTGGTCAAAGGTGAGGGTGGCCTCCAACCAGCGCACCCGTCGCGTCGCCTCGTGGGTGGGAACAGCGGCCAGAAGCTCTCGCTTCATGGCCTTGAAGCTGTGACGAGAAGCGTAAGCGCACACTCCCCAATCAACGGTGGCAACAATGGCCTCGGGCTCTTGGAAACCCAGGTCTTTGTCGTCATCGTCAACAATCTCGGCGGGGGCCTTTTGCTTGGCCTCAATTCGCCGGTTACCGACAGAGGTCGTCGGGGCCTTGCCCTCGCGGCATTCCTGCCTCTTCTCCTCCTCCCACTTCCTCGTCCGCTCGGCCAAGTTCTTGACCGCACGGCAGTCAGTGAGGTCGTGGAGGGAGGTGTTGTGCACCATGCACCACTTGCCTACCGGGCGCTCTCCGCTGGGAGCGCCGGCTTCCTTCTTTTTGTCGCCCGTGGCCCTCCCCTTGCGCGGGGCCCGCGAAGCGCCCTCGACGGCGAGGATGTGACCCTTGTCATCGAAACGGGCTGACCTCCTCTTCCTCCTCCTTTCCCGCCGCCCAGAACGGGCAGCGGACTCGGGGGCAACCGGAGCCGCCGCTCCAGAGCCGGAGGAGTTCCAGGTCCAGGCCTCCTCCTTCCGGGCCATGCGGTCCGCGAGCTCGAAGAGCTGCGCGGTGGTCTGGGGCTCCTTGGAAGCTATCTTTTCGAGCATGCGGTGGTCTGGGGCTTCAAGGTATTTTAACGGATAGCTGATCCTGCACTATCTTTATCAATCTGACCTTCACCTTTTGCCGTGAAAACAAACATTGTCTGCATCTCCAATATTCAAGAATTGCTTCATGTAACGGTGACTCCTTAACCTTTCAGGTTTTAGTTCCCAATACAGCTTCTTGTATGGCTTGACCATCAATCATCCCAACAAACTATCAAGACATTACTCCCATCATTAGTGTAAACCACTCTGCGACCATATTTTATGGCTTCTACAGTTTCAAAATACCTTAAATTAGAGAACTTCACAATTTGACTTGATATCATACTGATCTGGTGATTAAGGTTCCATTTCAAATTGGTTTTTATCCATCACCTTCCTGCCTATCCTTTCCTTGATTATCATCCTCATACTTCAGATTAACGTAATAATGATGTTCATAGTAAATCTTCATACTTCAGATTAACGTAGTAATGATGTCCATGGTAAATCTTCATTGTACTATGGGTGTATGTATAACTGATAGAACAATTGCTATCTCACAGAAACTTTGTAGTGATACGTCAAGACTTGTACCGGTGACGTGTCGGCAGGCAAACCATTCCTGACCTTGTACCATTTTGGTAGAGTATAAATCTTCCTTAGTGCTTTTTCAGTAATCTTTGATGTAGGAAACTTCCATTATGACTTTATATATCCTTGCTTAATCATCACTTTGTCTTTATTCTTGTTTTTCCAAGTGGCCATAAACATATGTCTGACTTGGGCATTATACTAGCCTTTGATGAATATTGAAGTTCATGTATAAATTACAAGATTTCAGAACAACCTCGTAGTTTTATCCATAGTCTCACTTCACTGGATTATATTTGTTCAACACAATGATAATTCTGTTTAACTGAATCCATAACCATTAAACAGACTGGCATTCTTTAAAAGAACTTTCAATCTCATGTATCCATGATAAACTGAAATACGTGAATAAACTGATTGCTTGGATCCACATATTATCCTCAGATTAATCATTACTGGACTTGCCGAAGCCATTTCTTTATTTGAAATCTCTATCTCATTCCATAACTACCACATAACTTCTATGTTTAGGGGAAAACACAAACCATTTGAATCTCTTGAGCTGTTGTTGATCCTTTGCAATATAGACATTGGCTAGCCTTTCATTCACTTGGGTGAGAACAACTGTACAGTTTACCAGTCCTTGTTACATTCTAGGCCTTATCTACGGGTATAACTGCGACCTTGCATCCATTAATATTGCTCTTCGAACTTGTTCCACTTCTCATGGTATTGACTGTAAACATAGAGGATAGAGTTGTATGTGAAGCAATTTATTACTAGTATCCCTCTTACTTGATTCTCTACTGATGTTGAAATTCCAACTATCGACCTTCTCTTAGAAACTGTCTCATTTGGTTTAAACTGGTCATAAACATGCCTTCTCCATATCTTTCTACTGGAACTAGACATTTTTAATTGAAACTAGTGTTGTCTCTATCATAATGTCTTGACTCGAAACACATACCAATCTCCAATCTTATTGCTCAGGCTAAAATAGAAACAAAACTTGAACCTTTGTTAATAATACCTCCATTGTTCACTTTTGACAGTACTTGTTTGTCCCAACTAATAGAAATGTTGCCATGGTTACCCTGACTGACAAGCATCTGCTAGAACTTCTGTTCGTTCTTTATGACCTTGATTATTACTGAGTTTATCTGGCAACCACTAACCACTTGATCCATTTCTTTAACCAAGACATAGACACTTTATGAATAGCGTATTCACTAGAGATATCTTCATGACAGTGATTTGAATAATGGGTCTATACTTAATGTGTTCCACTTTTTCAAACCAATCAAATCTCCACATTCCATTTAATTATCATTGAAGACTTGTAAATTCACTTCCTCCTACTAATTCTACTTTTAAAACAACACCCCTTTAGATTCCTCAGTGTTAACTATTTTGATTATGCTGACATTGTCGTCCATTGATTTTTTAACCTTTAACCTTCCTTAGGACACTGGTCTCCTAAGTGCTTGGATGACAGACTGTGTTGTCCACAACAGTATCATGTTGTCCAAATAATGTTCCTCCTGGTACTATTGAGCACAAAATTTTCTTTCCTTGAATTCATTCTCTTGGGTGGAGAGGTAAGAGACAAAAAGAGAAAACAAAGGAGACAAGGGACTAAGAATAGAACAAACTTCTTTACTAAACTTTAACTTTTATTGATATGAAATGAGTTGTTTTTTTTAACACAGGACTGAGCTTCCGAACTAGCATGGTTATATCACAACCCTTGATATACACCATACGCTAAAAACCCACACACACAAACAAAACTTAAGCAAGCAAGCTAACACAACGCTCTGACTAACAAAACACTACTACTCTTAAGGGTAAAGCTTAGGTTCTGCCATAGGTTCTTGAAACTTCTTCATTCTTTCTTTGGACATGGAGGCTTCTCCCTGACTCATCTTCACGGGAATTGACTTTTCTTGAGAGAAAAAAAAACTCCAGTGCAGAGATGCTGGACAACTCGAGTAGGCTTCACGTCCTCTTCATCTTCATCCGAAGAAGTTTCTCCTTTTAGCTTCCTCAGTTCATCTTCTAACTCAAAAATTCTTTTTTGGCGAAGAACAAGCTTACGATTGGTGTCTTTCCGATATTGGGCAAAACGAGCTTCAGTGTATTCCAACATCTTGATGGTGTCACTGTCTTTAGGCTGAGACTTGTCCCTCACCTGTTCAACCATCTTCTGCAACCTAACAATCTTCTCATTTTGGGCATGCTTCTGAATCATGGCTTAGTCTTGTAATCAGAATGGAGGTGGTCAAGAGCATGCAACATCGTCCTCATGTGCATAATTGTCTGATTCTCTTCATCCCAAGTGTTTGCGCAACCATTCATCCAAAATTCATCACCATGTTGAGGATGGTAGTGGTAAACAGTATTCTTCAGACGATCCTTGAAAAGCTGACGGAGACGACACAAAGCTTCATAAGCAACTTCTTCTTGAGCGTAGAGGAAACAATCTGCCTCGCCATTGAATGAGAGTTGAGGAAGATCTTCCTTGTCGGAGACGAGAGTAACAGTTGCTTTGCAGTGATATTGATTTCCAACATGAGTAGATACTTTAGTATACTTAGGTGGAACCTTATATCCAAGATCATACGTCATGTGACAAAGCTCACTTGTAAAACCATAGTTTCCATGTTGTTCAACTTCCTTTTGAAAAAGTGCCTTGCGTTCTTGTGCTGCTCTTCTTTCATTAAACTGATCAATCTTCTTGGGTAGATCACCCCAGATTTCATCAAAGCATGCCACCATCTTTTCCATCTTCTTCTTGGAGGGATCCATCTAGAACAAGTTGAAAGCTGAAGAAGGGAGATGAGTAAAACTTTTGCAAAGACAAATGGGGTAAGGAGGAAAACAGAATGTTGCATTTAGATTTTTGTTTTAGCAAAGACATGTCCTTATGGGTTTAACCATTTGGCTTGACCTACAGTCGAGATGGCTCTGATACCAACTTGTCACGCCCGGAAATTCACAAGTAATTTCCAAACTAATTTGTGCATACAATCCTCGTCCAGGAATCAGCCGAGGTACACAAATCGACAATTTAATATACAGAATCATCAAAATAATAACGATACATACTTACAAAAAATAAAGAAAACAGCAGCGGACAAACGATCTAACGATGGCTTCAACTCCACTCCCACAGGCAACTCAACTGGGGTATAAGCCAAACGTCTTCTCCTTCTGAATCCTTTTTCTTCAACTGAGGTTTGATGATTATTGCAAAGTGAGTACATGGAATACTCAACAAGACACACAGCAAGTATGCAAGTGCAAGGGATACCAAAGGATGGCAATAATAGGGTTCATTTGCAAAGGCAGCATTTAGCAAATATTTGAGAATTGTAAAACAGTTGAGTTACTAAATATCAATATCAACCAATCACTGCACAACACATCAATGCTGCACAGGCCCAACCAAACTTGAACAACCAATCCCGGTCGTACAAATCAAACCTCAAAACCGGAATTAACCATTCCATACCAGGAGTTAAGAAATTATCATCATTTATCACATTCCCTCCATTAACGAACAGTGTGAGACTAATCACGAAAAACATTGTTAGGCTCGCCCATAACCGCGGGCACGGCTATTCGAATAGTTTTACTCTGGCCAGAGGTGTACAAATTTACCCACAAGACACAGCCTCAACATCATGTCAACCATGCGTCGCGATACTGCAAAAGTACCCGAATAGAGACTGTGACAGTGCCCCCAACATAACACAACGCAGAGCAGTGCACCATTCCCGGGTCATAGTCACCCCCTTTAGCCAAGGTATGGACTCCCCAGCGACCCCCATGGACTTATCGCCATTTCACAGTCTGGTGCGCCGCTAAGAACCATGTTATACCAAGGATAAAGTCGTTGCCCACGCTGGCTTGTGGTTAGTACGGTTAATGCTTCACAACAGTAGCTCGTGAACCGGTCCTTAATTGTCATGAGCACAACTATCCACACCTCAAACCATGTGCTCACAACCCACCATTAATCAAGTTTTAGTTGGACCAATTAATTAATCAATCACGATTAACCATCGTGAGCTACCATTAAATATCCATCATTAAATAATAGTGAAGCATTAGTTATCCCAATAGTGTACTAATGTTTCTAAGCATGACTAAGCAATTATAACTAATTTCTAGTTGAACCAATATATATAAAGTCCAACAAGTCAAATTATAACCCAAGGTATCAATGAATAAGGTAATCAATGCAAATTGGCCATACAAAGAATATGTTCACATCACCCAATGACATTCGAAAATAAATGCGTATTTGAAATAAATAGAGAATTTAAATATAGGATCAACATGCTCAAAGGATTATGTTTGGGATCTGTGTGACTTGCCTTGCAAACAAGCGTCTTTAACTCGTCTTCAGGAACTTCTCCAACGAACAAACGATCCTTCGAAACGAACGAACGACAAGCTAACACGCAAAACGAGGAAAGAGACTAAGAAACTCCAAATAAACAGTACAATTAAAATAAACAAACATATAGACCATAATTTTAGATGAATTATGAGAATTGAACGGCCTCATTCCAACTTTATATGAATTAGTTATGATTTTTACAATATTTAATCCAATTAAAGCCTATTAAAGAAATGCTATTCCAAATTAATTAAACAATTTACAAATAATTTATAACTGAGAGAAAAGATTAAAAACATCCTCCAGAAAAGATTGGATCAAATTTGGTGGATGACATATAGCAAAAAGGACCAATATGTCATTGATAACGGAGGGTTAATTTGGACGGCTAGGATTAAACTTGATCTAAGGTTTCAAAGGTGACTGTCATGCAAGCAAAAGGGCCAAGGTGGCAGCCAACGAGGCAGACGACGTGGCGTGCCGCGCGAGATCGCCGACCAGTGGCTCGGGACGACGGCGACAACGACAAACGACGGCACGACAGCGGAAACGGAGGGCACCGGAAGGAAGAGCATGAGACGACGAACCTTACCAACACTTACGTGACGACGGACGGCGAAGGAAGATGCCGATGGCGAGCTCCGGGAGACGGCACGGTTCGGGTCGATGGTGGTGATGGCGCTCCGGCGATCTTCGGCGAAGAAGAGATGGTGGATGGGCTTCTCCTTGCAGCTGCGAATCCAATGGAGGTGGTGGCGAAGCTTAGCGACGATGGGAAGAGCAGCAGGGCTTTGCTGGAGATCAAAACACGGCGGCAAGCTCGGCCTTCACGGTGACGGGTACTTCCGGAGGGATATGGCGCAAGTCAACCGGTGGCCGGGCTAGTCCTCATCCTTGCGAAGCCGATGGAGGCGACGGCACAAGGCGGCGTCGACCAGGGCGACGGCGCAAGGTGGCTGGAGCGGCGGCCGAAGGTGGAGAGAGAGGGAGATCACGGGGAGAGGGTTTCGGGTGGCGGCAAGCTTGGGCAAGGGGGTGGAAACCGAAGAGGAGGCCGAGGGGATCCTATTTATAGGCGCAAGAGGTCGAGTCCGGGCCCAAGACGATGGGATTTGGCGGCGGAAGAGAAGAGTTAGGGTTGGTCGGCAAAATAGGAGCTCGAAACCGTGTCGAATCCGCATGATATACAACAGAATTAAAGGGGATTTCTTGGGGATAAATTAGAGGAGGATAAGGTAAACAAATCCCCTCAACTAATTTTGGAAAAGATCGAGAGGGGAGGCCGGATTTGGAGTAGAAAACGGCGCCGGGTCAGGCTCTGTTCGGCCGGCTGGAGGTTGAAGACGCACTGTAGCGAGAGGGACGTAGAGTAGACTTTTCCTTTTTATTTTTTTTTTGGGCCGGTTGAAGGAAGGACACAAGACAGACTTTGGAAGGGAGGGGCATTCCGGGCTGAGAAAGAGAGGGATCTAATTTAGACTTCTCCAGATTCGGCCCAAAACAGAAAAGAGACTTAAATTGCTTTTTCCAATTAAATAATTGCTGAAATGATCTTTTGATTATTAAAAATACTTCCAATGCTCAAATAATTCTAAGAAAAATCTTGAAAATACTTGGACACTCAAAGTATTTAATAAAATTTTAACCTTATCATTTACTGATTAATTTATTATTGACACATTTATTGAAATGTTCTTTGTATTACTAAAATTAGTACTTGAGCTCCGAAAAATCCAAGAAAATTCCAGAGAGTGTAATTAACTATGGAGAATTTAATAAAAATTAAACCCACCAATGATTTATCGAGGAAATTTTTATCTAGCTCGGTTTAATGTTCAAATTTTTCATAGATTTTATTCAAACACTTACTTTAATTATTAAATAATTTCTAAAAATTCCTTTTTCACAACAATTTATAATTTAACGATTTTTAGGGTGTGACACAGCGGTGGCAGCACCAGACGTCCCGGAGGTGGACGACCACCCGCTGGTGCCTAGGCGCTGCTGCGCCGTCATGACCAAGTCAGCCACGTCATCCAGCCAGCGCTGGACCGAGGTCTCCGGATCGGGGACAATAGGCGGGTGGCGCAGGAGCGCACCCGCAGCCTGGAGCGCGCCCTGAGGCGTGCCGCCGTCACCGTAAGTGAGGTGGCGACGTACTCCGCTGTGCCGTCCCACTCCGCCGCCCACCGGTGGCGAGGTTGCGGATCCCTCCGGTTCTTCAGGTGCCTTCCCCCGCCTAGGACTTCGGTGGGAGGGAGGCGACGGAGCACGCGCTCGGTGACAAGGATTCAGCTCCCCGTCCACGTCGCTAGCGCTCGGAGTGGGGGTGAATGCCACCGCCTCTTCAGTCATTGATCCTACCTGGCGAAGCGTGGCGCACACGAAAAAGAGTGTGGAGTTAGGAAAACACACAAGTGTCCCCTACCTGGCGTGCCAGCTGACGGAGCGTTGGCTCCTCAATGGGGGACAGAGAGAGAGAGAGGAACAAGGACACAAGCGTTTATACAGGTTCGAGCCGTTGGGAAGCGTAACACCCTACTCCTGTGCTTTGTGGGTATGCGAATGAGGAAACAGGGAATACAAGTCTTTTGATCTCTCCTCCCTTCCACTCAGGCCTGGGCCTCCCATGGGCCACAAACTGACTAAGATCGAAGAAAAACATTCTTTTACATTTAACGGCTATCTTATTGCTTGACTCGGAAGCCACTCGCACAGTCGCTGCAGCAAGGCCTTCTCTCGGTCAGGCGGCTGACACCGAGGACGCTCGTGTCAAGCTTCATTAAATGAAAGGAGACTTTCGTGTTCCGTTCGCATCGAGAAACGGAAACCATCTGACCGAAGCTGGCATACCAACTCCGGCTGAGGGACGAGAGGCAAAAAGCTCTCATCATTCTGATGGGACGGGGCAAGGCGTGCCGCACGCCACCTGACGCGCGGGTTACGTGTGGGTACCCTGCCACCGTCTCACCCGTGATCTGGCCAGTCTACGACCGGTCATTCATCGCGACCAGTCGCAGACTAGCCACGCATGCGCCGTGGCGCATTAAATGTGGTGTGGTGCGTTCGCCTGAGCCGCCATTAATGCGGTTAGGTGAGTTCTGGCCATGCTCACCTAACCCCGCACACGCGGCACCAGCGCCGAGGGGGTCGGGGCGACCCAGGCCTCGGGAAAGGTCTGGGAGCGGCCCAACCCTCGGGGGAAACAGGGAGGGTAACCGCCACGTCACCCTCGGGCCCGACCCCTCCGGGGGACACGCCACGTGGGTGCACAGGGCCGCCCATCCCTTTAGTCTTGATACCCCCGGGCCCGTATCACCGATAACGATTCTTTCGTCAAGTGGATGATAAAAAAGAAGTATAGATTAACTAGATGGGACATTATTACTCAATCAAAAGATCAAGGTGGACTGGGGCTGCATAATATAGAAATACAAAATCATTGTTTGTTAAGCAAATGGCTTTTTAAACTAATCAATAAGTAAGGAGTATGGTAGGACTTTGATAAAACCTGAGCAGCTCTGATACCACTTGATAAACCCTAAACTCCATTCGATACGCTCAGGGATTTGATTGTCCCGATCTTTCGGTGAGTTGATGATAACTACGATTTGGGAGAAACATTGACGACCCGACTACAACCGTACGAGACGTTGTTGTGTTGCGCCTTAGCGATCGATACACCTCTCCGTGGGTTGTTGATCTTGCCGGTGAAGATCAACCTTATTCCTGCAAGCAAATTGAAGAAGCAAGTAAGAACAAGATAAAAACAATCTTAATTGCAAATAGGAATTGAATACAAAAGATAAGTTGGGATTCCGTATAAAGTCATGGTGGTTGTTACAAGTCGGTGCTGTTCTGTAGTCCGAATCCAGCCCACGCGAATATGTTTCCTTTTGGGTCCTGTCCATCGTTCCTAACCAAAACAAGAGTGCAAACGTTTCCATGGTCTAAATAAGATGGACAAGAAGATAAGAATGAAATCACCTGGTAGTTTATTTGGCATGCACGAGCACGAGTAATCGAAACGGAAATCTATTGTCGCTGTGTAGGCGTGGATGTATTGATCACGTTGATGTCCTCATCAGACTTGCTAAAGAGAAAATATCTGCAAAATTATACAATTACCTGTCAGGACACCCCAGGCTAAATATTATGTAAGTTCTTTGAAGTGATAGCGCGGAATAATTAGTTGGATGGGATCTAATAATAATCGAGTAAAACGGTAACCATCCAACCTCATCGCTTCCCTATCAAGTCAAATAACATACATAGTATAAAACCTGAAGCGCCGAGTAGAGGGCATAGGAGATATTGCTGGGACTTCAGCATGCCAGTCAACTTCAGCCTGAGACATGTCCGTCAAACCACACGAAGATGGCGACCAGATGTGTTACACATCTCAAGAGACTTGACAAAATTCGCTAAAGCTCTACGACATCCCAAATGCTCAATTCTCATACCGGTGTAGAACTAGATCCCAGGAAAAACTCTAGTTCCACACTTTCATCTAAGCGATGAAAATCAGAATAATGGCTATATATGTAACTCAATTTTAGCGTAAAGCAAGTTTTAGTGCACAATTCTTTTCAAAAGAGTTGATGATTCAATTAACCAAAATATTAACTTAGATACATCATAACATAAACATACTCTTGTTACCCATACCGGCAACAAGTCATAATCTCATCATAATAATACACTTGACTTCCCACCCGGCATCAAGTCTCACATTCATCAACAATATAACATAATTATCATAACTCAAACCAAATCACCATTTCCAAATCCATAGTTCACAAAACATCATTTGAAAATATAAAATAAAATTAAAGTCTATACTCATGACATTTCACCAAGTCGCTCATGACCATGAGCACGGCTAATCGATTAGTTTTAGAGAACTTTGCAGAGCTTGTACAGCTTTACCCACATGATATGAACACTCTAGTTTGCTTTGTGTTTGCAAGACACTACCACATTCTTCATGATGAATGTGGTCTAGAGGTCATAACGTAGCCTTTACATTACTTAACGCCTAACCTTGCATCAGCGATGGCAAGTGTGAATCCATCCTGGGCATGACCCAGAATCGTTAGGTGGCGGGCCCACGCCTTAACCTAACGCCGTGGCAGCGAACACATCTGTTCCCCCCATGAGGCACTATACCATTGAATTGGACAGACTTAGACACCTAAACTACCCCCATAATCAGTGGGGTAAATAGGTAGTTCCTATGAATCATCGCTCAGACTAATTCATTCTACTCCGGCCTACCAATATGCAAGGTTAGACTGTAAGCAACTTAATTAGCTAAGGCCACCCCATAATAGCACATGTGGATGTACGATATACTCAAGTTGGTGACACGAAGTTCAGTCCTTATTCAACTCAGGCGAACACTCCCCCTATCGGTGAACAACTACCACCATATGCACACCACTTGTCGCCCAAGTCTAAAATCATTTTACTCACACTTTAGTTCACAAGTATTAACATTTTCATTTTAAATCCAGCATTAACCAAATTCTCAAATTCCCGTTTATAAATCCATAAGAGTGAATATTTTGCTTAAATCTATGCATGGCTAAGCAAATGGCATATATAAATGCGTATAGAGACTTCATTGAGAATTTGTAAAATAACCAAATTCATCCTATGGTTACAAATGAGAGGATAGCAACATATCAAGGTAGATTATGTAGCAATAAGGTTATAGCTACCATTTATTAAGTTTCAAATATCGTTTTTAATCAAATAGATATGCAGTTTCGCAAACAACACTTTTCATCTCCCAAATCATGGGTTTCAACGTGATCAAAGGAATGGGGAGGAATAACTTGCCTTGATCTGGAACAATGTGATTACCACCTAAATCACTCTTTCACCGTTGATGCGAACTATCTATACAAATGACACAATATGCATATAAATACCAAATCATGCGAAAAAATACAAAATGCTCTAAAATGCATGATTTGTGCACAGTGGATAGGTTCTAGCCTAAGTTGAATTTAGGTGAAAGAATTCCTATTTTATCTCTTTTCATTTGTGAGTTATGAATTTTCTAAGTTTGCATTGATATATAGTATTATTAACTAATGTATAGTTGTGAATCATTTTTAATATATGATTTTCATCAAATTAACCTTACTGGGACAAATAGGATTATTTTCTAAGATGAATACAATTGGTTTCATAATTTTTAAAGCTAGTATGAATTTCTTATAAATTTTAGAAATTAACTTGCATATGTGGTGGTCATTTTACAATATAAATTATTAATATTATTTTTGTTACAGAAAGTATGAAATATTATATTTTTAAATTAAAGTTCATACTTTTGTGATTCTACAGAAATTTGGTTCACTTCATTTGGAATATAAATGAATTTTCTACAAATTCTGCAAGCTCTATGTTAGCTATTTCTTATTTGTAATTTTAGAAATAAATTTCATATTGTGAGCATAGGATTTTATTCTACAATATTAAAGTTCACAATTTTATGAACCTACTGGAGTTGGTTTCACCTCAAAATGAGCTATATTTGATTTTATATGAATTTCATAAGTTTTGAGTAAATTTTCAATTGAAAAGATATTGATCTAACCTTTTTCTATTTTATTTACAAAATATAATTCATTGGGTCCACATGTCAGTCTCTGTCATTATGCAAAAAGGCCCCTGGGTTTTACAGGATTCAACCCGAGCTCCTTAACACGTGCTATAGCCATTTTCATTAAGAGTCCTCAAGGTTTTAAGTTATTACTAATCAGTCCATGGTCCCATATGTCATACTATGAAATCTTACAAATCAAACCTTACAAACTTTAAATTTTTGCTAAACCGAGTCCTCAGCGCTTAATCAAGTGGGGCCCGCTTGTCAGCGGCTTAGCGGCCGGGAAGGCTGAGCAGAGGCACGCGGTGTACTTCTCGTCGGCGGCAACGGCGGACGGCGACAAATCTCGGTGGGCAACTAAAAGAGAAAACAGAGAGGGATTCACGGCGAAGCTAATAGTGGTCTTCTCAGCGAGTGCGATGGTCGGAATCGATGGCGACGACGGCGCAGGCGGCGGTAGCTCTCGGCATGCATGTGTATGTCGAGCTACGGCTCAATCCCGCACAAGTGAGTGCATGCATGCGCGTCTAAGAGGCCCCAGGAGGCTTACCGAAAGGCGCGAGTGGGTCGGCAAAGCTCGGACAGTGGCGGCGATGGAGAAAGAGCTCCGGCGGCGGCAGTGAATGGCGGCTTCACGGCGACAGCTTGCTTCGGTCGATGATCTGCTAGAAGGAGACATTAGCGATGTCATTAGGGTTCCTAGGATGATTCATGCGCAAGGAATCGCAACGTAGCTCACCGAAGAAGAAGAGCTCGAGGATGAATGTCAGCAGCCGGATTTGGGGGAGAAACGGCTGATCTCCGAGTTCACTTCTTCGTGGTCCAATTCCTTCGGTCGGCGGCTCCCTGGGGTCGAGATGAAGACAGTGGCACGGCGGTTTGGCCTGATTTGGCCGGAGCTGGCCGGACGACGATGATGCGGTAGCGACGGCGCTCTGGAGCTCTCGGGACCGTGGCAGCGTTCCAGTGTGATAGCTGCACGGCAAGAGGCGAGATCAGAGGGATGGAATCGGCATAATTTGGAGGCTACAAAACACAAGAAGGGGAGGGATGACCGTGGCGCAATAACGGTGGCGACGGTCATCGTCTCCACGGCCGGCGGCAGAGAAAAAGCGATGGAGAGGGCTGGGGGCTTCCTCCCTCGGTTGGATCGGCTCTGGGATGGAGAGATTGGTCATGCGACACGACTGAGAGAGGTTATGGGCGAGCTCGGCGGCGGACACGTCTTGGCCACGCGTCGAGCACGCCGGCGCCGCCTCCTCCCGCTCTCGGTCTCACTCTCTCAAGCTTGAGCGGTGGAGCAAGATATACTGAGGTGGGGCTAACTTATGTCACTGCCATGTGGGCCCAGGGTTGATGTAAACACAGGCTAAGAGAGAGAAAGGGGTAGATAACTGGGTGAACAACAGTCTAAACCATTTACAAAGGATTTTTCAAATATATTTCTTTCTCCCATATTTATACTTCCACCATTTAATTTGTGTGCTTGATAAATTAATGTGTATTTTACTGGAGGTAGATACAAATACCTAGATTCCATTTTCTTTGGTTTCACACAAAAATAATCTATATTTTAATCTTAGTAAAATAGATAAATTCAGTTCAGCTGAAATTGATTTGAATTTTTAGGAGGTCAAAACCTATAAAATAAATTCTGTAAAAATTATATTAATTCATGATAAATAGATTAGTATTTGAATAAATTATATCCTCTATACATTTTCATGTGATAAAATATACATATGAGATGTGTATCCGTTTTGCTGATTAGGGTTTTGAAATAACTTATAGTTTGACTGGTTTGACCCAATTATTTGGGGTATGAAAATTACTTATTAAATTATACCAAAATTCCAGTGAGATGTATATATTGAATAGTATACACATGAATTTTCCCATGATTTTATATTGCACTAATTATTTTTAAATATTAAATGAGTGCATCTAACTTAAAGTATCCTTATTTTAAATACACATTTAAATGGTTGTAAAATTATATTTTGATTTTTATTTAACCAGAGATGATGTTGTTAGGCTTTACTTTCATTTCACCATGTTCAAACTCACAAATTCTTTAGGTATTAGTGTATATATATTTAAGTTGAACTTAAGTACCAAGGTGGTGGTAATCAGTATAACGCTTTTATTATTTATATAAATATGAACTAACAAGGATTCATACACTTGTTCCTAAAATCGTTTTACATAACAAATTATTTTGAGAAGGAAGAAATTTTAGATCATTTGAAACTCAATACATAACCACTAGCTATTTTAAACCTTACCTAGGTTATATATTTGGAAAGATTTTGGTCATTAACTTGAAGACATATTTTATTTATTTAACTGAGGTAAAAATTCAAAATTCGAATTTTTGGTACGTTACATTACCCATGTTAAGAGAAAAAAGGAGATTCTCATTTTTGTCTGGCCTCATGAAGGTTAATATCTTTTTAAACAGATAAGATTTTGGGAGGATAAATGGGTAAGAAATACTTCCTTTATGGACAAATATTCGTCTCCGTATAATATTCTTCGTAGGAGAAATGTCTCAGTAGCAGCGGTCATGAGTTCTCTTTCTCTTAACATTTTCTTTAGAAGAGCTTTGGTAGGTCAGAACTTAGCAAATTAGCACAATTTGGTGGCATCTATTGTGCATATTCAGTTGAATGATAAGTGTGACTTGTTTAGATGGAATCTTCATTAAAATGGTCAGTTATCGGTTCATTCTATGTATCTAGCTTTAATAAATAATGGTCATATTGTGGGCAATAATTTTTTTTGGAAATTAAAAATGTCTCTTAAAATAAAGATTTTTATGTGGTATCTATTCAAAGGAGTAATATTAAGTAAGGACAATTTAGCAAGAAGGAATTGAAATGACAATATGAGATATTGTTTTTATATGAAGAATAAAACTATACATCATTTATTTTTTGAATGTCATTTTGCTAGATAACTTTGGAGATCGGTACATATTATCTTTTAGTTTGAAACCTCCAAATATTACTTCTCATATTTTTGGGAATTGGTTTGTACACGTTCTAGTAGTAACATATGTTATATGTTAGGCTCTATGACTAAGTAGAAATGATATGGTTTTTGACAAATACCAAAAAAAATCTTATATGCCGGTACTATTCAGGACAATGTATTGGCTCCGGTTTAAGCACAACTACAAAGGTGTAATGTCGAGCACGCCGAATTTATACCGTCCAGTGTTATTTGTGAGCACCACATGATTTTGGATGAGTGGGATCCATACACACATAAATAGCCACTTAAACCTCAATGTGTCCATGATCACAATATAACACCATTTGATATAAACTCTACGATGCCGAATAATGAGCAAAGGAGATATTGCTGGGACTCAGCGTGCCAGTCAACTTCAGCCTGAGACATGCCCGTCAAACCACACGAAGGCGGCGACCAAATGTGATACATAATCTCAGAAGACTTGACTCAAATCACTAGAGCTCTACAACATCTCAATTGCTCAATATTCATACTCATGCTCAGCTAGCCCCAGGAAGATGCTAGCCTTGCACTTTCATCTAAGCCATGATATTAACTTAATTACATGAAGGGTGACTTAGATATAACTAGATACAAATAACAAAATTACTTACTTATAGCCATCCGGCTAAATAGTTAATGTCCTTCGGAAGCATGTCTGCCCAAAATCCCCACAAGCAACCGACTAGAGGTAAACCCCTAGATAGGACCAGTCCTGAGGAAACAACGATTCCTGTAACACTCAGCTACCTGCAACAAATTCTAAACAAACAACATATACACAAGGCAAGAGTCAGTACATTAATCAAGTTAATGTACTGGCAAGCGCACAATCATCCCTACATACATAAAGGCTATATTCAAAGAAAGGCTTATATATATATAGTCGAGGTTTTCAGCATAAAGTTAATTTTAATTCACAAACATTTGCAACGTAGTTAGATAAACCTTTGTGAATGTATAAGATAAATAGCATGGCATAATATCATAATAGTAACTTAATAGCGTCATAACCATCATCATAATATTATTCTTGTGCCATCCATGGCAGCAAGCAATACATCACAATATCAGCCCACACCGGGCAAACTCATCATTATAATCATCAAAACTCAACATACTTCACCATTCCCATAGCCTATTTCATAAACACATTTGTAAATCATAAGTCTATACCCATGACAATTCACTATGTCGCTCATGACCGTGAACACAGCTAATCGATTAGTTTTAGACTCTGCAAAGTTTGTACAACTTTACCCACATGATGTGAATCGCTCTAGTTTGTCCAGTACCCGTCGGTACCACCACTCTACACATTGAATGCGGTCTAGAGGTCACAACGTAGCCTTTACCTTACTTAACGCCTAGCCTTGCATCAGCGACGGCAAGTGTGAATCCATCCTGGGAATGACCCAAAACCGTTAGGTGGCGGGCCCACGCCTTAAACCTAAGGCCGTGGTAGCGAACACATCCGTTCCCCCACGAAGCACTTAACCGTTGAATTGGACAGACTTAGACGCCCATGCTGTGAGGCAGACCATCCATCCCCTCACAGAACACACACAGCCAGTCATGTTCGCTAGCATTATAATCAACACACACACATGGGTAGTTCCTATGAATCATCGCTCAGACTAATTCATTCTACTCCGGCCTACCAATATACAAGGCTAGACTTTAAGTAACTTAATTAACTAAGGCCACCCCATAAATAGCACATGTGAATGTACGGTAAACAATAGTGAACAACACAAAGTTCGGTCCTTGATCAACCCGGGTGAACACTCCCCCTATCAGTGCACAACTAACACCATATGTGCACCACTTGTCGCCCAAGCCTAAAAACATGTTTAACTCCATTTTAGTTCTCAAATAATCATAGTTTTCATTTCTGTCCAAAAGTAAAATAATACCCAAATTTCATTTATAAAGTGATTACAATATTATTTAGCGAATTGCTAAGCATGGCTAAGCATATGGCACATGTAAAGCATAATTAGACCCATTAGAGTACAACCAATGTACTCCAATCATTCCTATGGTTACAATCAGCAATGAGTGAAATTTATTGAGGTGGTTCATGCAACAAGTGGGTTATAACTACTATCTTCTCAACAAAATACAATTTTCTACCAAATAGCGCATGCAAAGTTATAAACCCAACATTTGCCCATAAAACGTAGGATTCAATGTGTTCAAAGGAAAAGGGGCACTTGCCTTAATTAGAATCTCCATCATAGTCAGCAATAAAATCCAAACTCCTTACCAATATCGGATTTATACACTATACGAAATAATGGTAGCGTATAAATACCAAATCATACAAAAATCCAAAATGCTTCTAATATGCATGAATTTATTCTAGTAGATAGGTAATGACTAAACATGATTTATGGTGAAGGAATTTTTATTTTATCACTTGTATTTTAGGGTATATATGAATTTTATATGTACTATACTAGTAGTAGGTTATTTAAGCCTTATTTAAACTTAGATCATATTTTTATTTAAATGGTGTTAAGTTTCTGGTTACAGCAGTAGAGGGTATGGTTTTCTAAGATTAATACAATTGGTTTCATAATTTTTAGAGCTAGTATGAATTTCTTGTAAATTTTAGAAATTAAATTGTACATGTGGTGGTCATTTTACTATATATATTATTAGTACTGTTTTTCCTGAACAGAAAGTGTCATATTTTATTTTACTAAATTAAAGTTCATACTTTGCTGATTCTACAGAAATTTAGTTCACTCCATTTGGAGTATAAATGAATTTTCTACAACTTTTACAAGTTTTATATTAGCTATCTCTTATATGAAATTTTAGAAATAAATATTATACTGTAAGCATAGGATTTTATTCTATAACATTAAAGTTCACAATTTTATGAACCTACTGAAGTTGGTTTCACCTTAAAATGAGTTATCTTTGATTCTATATGGATTTTACAAGTTTGACATAATTTCAATAAAAAAGATAAAGGTTTAATATTTCCTTTTATATTTTTGAATTATAAATACCTAGGGTCCACAGGTCAGTCTCTGGTTAATATGCAAAAAGCCCCTAGGGTTCTCAGGAATCAACCCAAGCTCCAAAACACGTGCTGATACAAAAATTGTTAAGAGTCCCTGAGGTTTTTAGATATTACTAATAAGTCCTTGGTCCCACATGTAACCCTAAGGAATCTTACAAATTAAACCTTACAAGATTTAAACTTTTGCTAAGTAGAGTCCTTAGGCGCTAATCAAGTCGGGCCCGTATGTCAGCGGCTCGACGGCTGGGGAAGCAGAGGCAGTAGCGCACCGACGACGTTCTCACTGGCGGCAGCGGCGAACAGTGGCCGATCTCCATGGGCGGCTAAAAGAGAAAATGGAGAGGGACTCCTAGCGAACCTATCGGTGGTCCTCTCGCAAGCTACAGTGGTAGGAATCGATGGCGACGACGGCGCAGGCGGCGGTAGCTCTCGGGTTGACGACGCATGATGAGCTCCGGCTCGATTCCGGGCGAACGGATGCATGCATGTTTATCTACCAGGGTCTTGGAGACTTACCGAGGAGCGCGCGAAGTTTGGTAAGGTCCAGACGACGATGGCGATGGAGAAAACTCCCGAGCGACGGCAAAGATCCTTGGCTTCACGGTGACAGCTTGCTCCGGTCGATGAATAGCTAGAAGAGGACATCCGTGAGGTCTCTGTGGTCCCTAGGATGACTCATGAGCAAGGAATCAAAGTGGGGCTCACCGGAGAAGGAGGATTTGGCGATGGCGTCGGTTAGCCGGAGTTGGGGAAGACGACGGCGATCTCCCTCATCGATGGATGATCTTTGGGGATTCTTGAGGGCTTTTGATCACCATGATGAGGAGGTGCTGGTGGCGTGAGGATTCGGCTTGCGGTGGTCTCCTTCGTGCTGTGCGACCATGATGCCAGCGGCAGCGGCCTTTGGTGCATGCTCCCGAGCATCGTCGGCACGGCGACGTTCCCGTTGCTGTAGTGGACAACACGAGACCAAATCAAAAGGGAAAAGTTTTGGCATGGTGAGAAGAATAGGGAACGCGGAAGAGATGGAGATGACCACGGCTCATCGGTGACGGCGAGCATCGTCTTCCTCGCGGCCGGTGGCAAATTTCAGGGCCACGGAGGGGCTAGGGTTTCTCTCCTTCGGTGTTCACGGCTCCGGATTGACGACTGGAGACGGGCAACGCGTCTGGGGGAGAAAAAGATGGAGCCCGACGTCGGACACGTCAAGTCCACGCGTCGAGCAGACTCTCTGCCCACGTTGTCCATGCCACCGCCCTTGATCTCTCTCTCGGCTGTGTGCTGCACAGAGGTGGTAGCTAGCTTGTGTGACTGTCAAGTGTGTCCAGGGTGGTGCAAACAGGGGTAGGGTGAGAGAGATGGTTAGAGAATTAGGTGAACACAGTGTCAGGAGAGTGCTAGGGTTTTTCCCTATTTATTTTCTTTCTTCCTTCTTTATAATTCCAAAACTTAATTTCTGTACATGGTAAATTAATGTGGATTTTTCTGGAGGTAGATAAAAATACCTAGATTCCATTTTATTTGGTTTCACACAAGAATTCCCAATATTTTATTCTCAGGAAAATAAAGAAATTAGGTCTAGCCAAAATTAATTTGAATTTTTAGAAGGTCAAAACCTATAAAATAAAATCTGGAAAAATTATATTAATTCATGATAAATATATTAGTATTTGAATAAATTATATCCTCTATACATTTTCATGTGAGAAAATACACATATGAGATGTGTATCAATTTTGCCGATTAGGGTTTAGAAATTAATTTATAGTTTGGCTGTTTTGGCCTAATTATTTGAGGTATCGATTGTACATATTAAATTACACCAAAATTCCAGTGAGATATATATATTGAATAGTATCTACATGAATTTCCCCATGATTTAATCTTACACCAATTATTTTTAAAAATTCACTAAGCTTACAAATATACATAGGTTGCTACTATGAAAATGCATTTAATTGTTTATAAAATTATATTTAGATGATTGTTGACCTGACATGATGCTGTTGAGCATGATTTATACTTTTAGTTACTCAACTTCCTATATCACATGTATATACATTCTTATAAATATATATTAAATACTTGTTTGAAATTTTTAATTAATGCTCATAAGTCCTATTATGAAATGCTAGTAAAATCCAAAAATAAGCAAAAGACTCAAGACACAACAATACATTATGCAAATACATGCACCCTCTATGATTTATTTTTCTTCCTTTGAGTTATCAAGTAAAAGGTTTTAAATTCTTCGCAAATTTGTATATTAAAACCGGTCATATTAGACTCACCTAGGTTTTTAGTTGAGAAATTTTAATATTCCTATTTAGGAAAAATATTCTTGATATTTTTAGATGCAAAATTTGAAAATCAAATTTTGGGTATGTTACATGTAATGAGGACATGGAACTAATATATATACTGTGCATACCAGAAGCTAGAGACAGCGGTCATGCAGATATTTGCCAACTTCGAATGGAGATTTACAAATAGACTCGAATAAATGTCTTCTCGTTTGGGATCATTAGTTATTGTCTAGTTTTTTTGATTTTTTTTATGTTCTCCATTCAGTGAATTATGTAATAAATGGCTATAGCTTCTTTGAAGCAAAGGCCGAGATTTTTTTTATTATCTAAAAAAATCAATAAGTCATACTTCTAACTTTGTGTGCTTGGATACGAAGACCCTGTTTGGCAGGGCTCCAGATCTCAGATCCACGATAGATTTGATGTTTAGATGTTAAATTATAGTGGTTTAAAATTTTAAATTTCATCTAAAAACAAATTGATTTATTCAAATGTTATATACGTAATCATAGATTCAAATCCATGGATTTGTAGAGTTAGAAATACCCAGTTTTATAAAATCTTGAATCTGAAGCTATGCCACAAAGACCGAAACTACCTTAAGTCTTTGTTTTTAAACGACCACCCCCTCTCCTGCCGTGCTGACACCTCACTCTTCACTCTGCCACTCACCAACAATGATGTCTCTTTTCTCAACTTCTTCATTCTTGCAATTCACATGCATTTGCTAGTAGAGCGTAATCATATATGCAAAATAATGACTGAAATTAAATAAGAAAATGTCTGAAATTAAATAAAAATATGACGCCATATTTTTATCCAACCCGGTCTATAATTCACATCTGCTTTGGGCTAATAACATGCTTCCTATCAGATTTAGAATTACATAAGTCCTTATCTGACATATGTATTTGCTTCATTAAAAAAAAACCATAAGATATGACATATCTTAGGTTTAGTTTTGTTTTTTAGGACGGAGGTCCGTCCCACTTCACACTTCACCACCATTCCATTCCATTCCATGGCGCCGCCGCTCCTCGATCTCCCCTCGCACTGCCTCCTCCCTCGCCTTCAACGCACCACCTCCGGCCGTCTCCTCCTTCACCTCCGCCTCAAACCTCTCTCCTCCTTCTCCTACACCACCACCACCAATAGCTCCACCTCCTGCTCGCGAGCGCCTCAAGTCCCACCTCGTCTCCATGGCCCCTCGCTCCGCCGCGGCCGCCGCCTGCCCGGCGAAACCGACAGCCCGTTCTCCTTCGTCCGCATCTTCGACCTCGCCGCCCTCCGCGTCCCGGCCGCCGCCTGCGCGCCCCTCGAGCGTCGCCTCCGTGGCCACCTCCTCAACTGGCCTCGCGTGCGCAACGTCGTCCGCCTCCCCGGCGACGACGGCGGCCTCCTCTTCCCCGTTCCCCTTCCAAGCCCCGCCACTCCCTCCTCTCTGCCGACCGCGGTGGCTCGCCGAGAGAAGCTGGCCCGCGAGTTCAACGCCCGAGGCTTCGTGCAATTCCCCAACCTTGCCAAGATGTCGCGGCCCCCCGCAAGGAAACGGAAGGGGAAGAAGGACGAAGGAGGCGGCGAGGCTGCGGCGACAGCAAGGGATACTAAAGACAAAGTATATGTGGTGGAGGAGATCGGAGAGAGAAAAGAGGAGCACGGCGACGAGTGGATGGGGTTGGTCGGGGAGGAGGGGTTCGGGAGGATCACGTGGAGAGGAGGCCCCACCCGGTTGCTGCTCCTGGACGAGAGCTATGCCAACAAGAGGGTTGATGACCTCCCGGAGGCTATCAAGGTGATGAATTCTTGTCACCAAATAGCCTTTCATAGTTGCAGTTGTACAAATAAGAATCACATAGGTTAGGAAGAGTTTCTATTTTAATGATTCTGTGGACTCAACTGTGATCAAATGAGGTTCGGGTGTGCACTGGCCATATTGTTCAGCATTCTGCCTTGATGATACTCACAAGAACTCACCATACTAGACAGTATTTTCTTTCTAACTACTCTTTTCAAGACCAGATGAGGAAAAAATCACACTTTCAGCATGTTTAAAATTTAATTTACGTATTTCATTGGTTTTGTCACAATATTTTCTTATTTGGACCCGGAAAAGGTAGCTTATTATTATTATTTTTTTTGCAAAATTATCTTCAAGGTTTATGAAGTTATTAAAAATAGTATACCAAGAGGATACATGAAGAAATGATGTATATCTTACTTTTGTAGATTTTCTCTTTCAGTGGAATCTGTTTACTAGTTTTAGTTAAGCTACCGTTTCAGGTTGTGTTGGACCATGAAACTAACAAGGATGGATCTTCAGCCTATGAGCTTGTGCAATGCCAATTGACCTTATTCTACAATTACTGGCCAATGAATGAGGTATTTTGCCACCTTTTTACAGTTGATGGTCTAAGCATCATTTTCTTTCAGTTCTCTTGTTATGATTTTTGTCTACGTATTTGCTGTTTTTTTGTGCTAGTGCATTTTTTAGATTAGGTTATTATACCAATGGCTTCCTTTGTTATGTAATGCCAGTGTTGTCCTTGAGATGTTCTAGTCTCCAGTTGTATCCCTAATATTATAGGATACACATGGATTTCAACACAAAGAATCAGTTAGCAGAAGTGTGAGCCAACTACTATCATGCGTTGGCAATTGATTGAAAGGATCAATCATCAAAGTTGGTTTGACTATGTGCAGTAACTAGCCATTCATTTTGTATTTCCAACCTTCTAGGCTTCTATCTGTTGATCTGGAAGCCATAAATGTTATATATGCTAAGAACAACATCTTGCTGCTGCTCAATTTGCTGAAACTGGCCAAAGTGAGAAACATTGTTACAGCTGACAATTGTAAACCATCTTAGTGCAAGTGTTGCATCTCACATGTAAATAAATACAGAGGTGAAAGACTTTATCCAGGAGAAAACAAAATATTAGTTGGTTCTTACAGGCAGTGTTACCTAGACCTGGCAAGACTACTTGTCTTGTTTGACATGTGTCACAAGTGGCTGATACTTAGGTGCCTGGGTCAATCTGACCAAGGTGGGTAAGATGAACCATTACCTCTTACCAACTGGGCTATGCTCAGTTCCTTTTGAGATCTTTGAGACACCTATTTTAGTTCTAAAGGTATTTGCCCTCGTGAAACACCTTTTGTTCTAGAATAAAATTATCCAATTTCTGTAGATTTAATATAATGCTTGTTTAATTTACTATATTGTTTTCAAGTTCTTCAAAGTCTGTAGAACTCTTTCTTTTCAAGCTTCTCATTTGTGTCAGTATCTGATGCTTGTGTACTGTCCAGGTAACACTGCCTTTGCAAATACCGGATACAGACCAAAAGTTCAGTCTGTACAGGTTAGATTGAATTGTCTCAAGATCAGAGTCTGATCCCAGTTTTCTCATAGATGATTGGTCTACTCTGTTCTTGCTTCAAAGATGTGACAATATAGAAATGCAATTGAAAACTCAGTTGTACAAATGCATTATCAAGGCACAAATATGAATTGTGGGATTACTAATTAACTTTTAGGCAGCACAAATTTCAACTCCACAGCTTTTGTTTTCTATCCAAATGCTGTATAATGGTTTGATCTACCGAAATGTTTAGAGATTAAACCGTATGTTCCAGGAGCATGAGGACTGCACTAGCATATCATCACATTGTTACCTGTGGGGGTCTATTAGATATGTTGATCAACATTGCTTCACATGGAAAAAATTATAAATATTCTTATACACCATGCTCGTCTGTTCACTTTCTGCTGCTTAACTGGTTTTGATCCTTATCTTACTTTTTATAGGTTTTAGAGGAATTACTCCCAGAAGGAATAATCGTTCCTACAGGGTTTGAGACAGTAGGGCATATTGCACACTTGAACTTGAGGGATGGACATTTACCTTACAAGAAGCTTATTGCTCAGGTAATATCTAATTGCATGATAGTATGATACATTGACTTCCCATTCTTGAGTATGATTTTTTGTGCTCTAACATTTGACATGCAGGTGGTACTGGACAAAAACAAGCCAAAGATACAAACTGTTGTCAATAAGACTGATGCTATTCAAAATGACTACAGAACAATGCAGCTTGAAGTCTTAGCTGGTATTGATTCCCTTGTAACTACGGTTATTGAAAGTGGTCTTCGGTTCCAAGTTGATCTTTCAACAGTGTATGTTCTTATCCTCTCTTGGCTCATATTTGTCACAACATTTCTGATTTATTGTGATTGTAAAATAACGAAACAAAATGATTTCATTTTTTGTAGGATAAAATCCTTACCTACATATTTGTAGTTTGTGGTTGTGCTATGTCTTTAAAGAATTCTATTGTTGTGCACTTGAACCATAGTTTAATTGCTATCATTAACCTCTTTTCCAATAACAAATCTTCATCAAAAGGTTTCCCTAGTGTTTCTTATTCTATATTTGTAATAAGGGTTAATTCGATCCATGCCATTGCAAATATGCCGTTTCAGATAAAAGCCATTACAATTTGTCTATTCGTAGCCGTGCTACTGAAATTTTACAAAATTGGGATCATACCACTGTTGTCACGTTTTCCATCCATCTCCTTCTCCGTCTTCTTCCTTCTCTCTTCCCATCTTCTTGCGTTGCGACAATGGCAGTAGCAGTGTGAGCGGCTGTGGCGATGGTGGTGTGGCAGTTGGCGACCCGTGGGCGGCACGGCGGTTAGCGACCCGGTGGCAGCGGTGACGGCGGCACTCCGGCGCATGCGGGGAGCGGGAGCGGGAGAAGCAACAGCAGTGGAATTCCTCGCGGCGCCGTTCACAGAGGAAGTCTGCCGCCTTTGTGATGAAGGTCGCGTTCGCCTCTATCCGTCCACCGTCTAGGAGCAACGGTCAAAGTTTTACATTGAAGACACTGCAAAAAAATTATACGCCTTATTTTTTTGGGACGGAGGGAGTATTGAACTTAATCACTAAATTTGAATACATGGTACTCTAATTACATTCCTTTTGTTAGCTAGTTCTGTCTGATTTGAAGAATATAGTTAGATATGTTCACATTTTCTTAAAGACCACCAAATGTAACTGTTTGGTTTTTTTTAACAATTTATGGTTTTGTTTTCGATTCTCAATAATGAATGCTAACAACTATCTTATGCAGTTATTGGAATTCTAGATTATCAACAGAAAGACAGAGGCTTGTTGACCATGTTTTCAAAAATTCCGATGTTGTTTGTAAGTTCTAGCCTGCTTTTCTTTTTATAATAGAGGTTTTTGTTGCCTGTGGAATTAGGATGACAATCTACATTGTTTTGTAACTTTGTTCCCTTTCAAGATATCGATCTTTTCAATTTAGAGCATATTTACACTGTGTTTGCTGAAAAGATAAACAAATAGTCATGTGCCACCATTGCAAACATGCGTACTATTACTTTTGGTATTGGCCCTGATACCTCCTCAGGGGCATCGGCAATTTTTAGAAAGTACATAGCAACGTACCATAGGTTGGGCAAGTATCTGTTCGCTGTTTAGTGTTGAAATATTGTGTCTTGCAGTGTTTCTGCATTGGTATTGTATTGTTCTGGGAGCTTGTGTAAACATCACAGCAAAAGATTGACTGCCATTTTATTTCTGCAGTTCTCTGCCCATTCACATGAAAAGCATTTGCTGTCTTCACTATGAACATATGTTAAATATGATAATCGGTGTCCATGCATGTTCCATGCTCAGCTTTTGTGGACAACCAAATGGGCCATGTAGAAGAAAATAATGTAATCATTATGTACGGGGTGTGTTCTGATGATCACATAAATCAGTATTTGTGTATATGTACTGAATAATCGTATTTTACAACTCCTGTAATGTAATATGTTCGAGCATCTGGGTCGAGGATGTTTTATGATGTATGCACCCCTGGTTCTGGAGTAGTTCACAGTAACTGTTTCTTTTTTAATTTCATCTTTTCTTAAGCTTCACAATATTTACTTGATCTATAACATTTTCCTTAGTGAGTGAAAGATCAATTACTACCACATCCTTTATGCAGGTGATGTGTTCTCTGGTGTTGGCCCAATAGCAATTTCAGCTGCAAGAAAGGTCAAATATGTCTATGCGAATGACCTAAACCCCACTGCAGTGGAGTACCTTGAGAGAAACATTGTTCTTAACAAGCTCGAGAGAAAAATCGAGGTAGTTCCAACTATGAGATAAGCGAGATAGCACTACATGTCTTGCTATTTATTAATAAATTTCCTGTGATGGCTTTCAGATTTTATTATAACTTACATAAAGTTCATTGTTAGGAACCTAGCATCAAAGCTTACCGCTGTCTCAGAAAAGCCTTTGGTTGGAAATCCTTTTTGCACCACTAGAAATTAGAAAATACACCATTTTAATGCTTTTGTCTGTTTGTTAATGACTTATTCAAGTGTATCCAGTGGTTTAGTGTGGACTTTTTTCTCCGTCTTTATGGCTCTTGTTGATATATGTTCATTGTTTTGTTGGTGGACTTTTTTCTCCGTCTTTATGGCTCTTGTTGATATATGTTCATTGTTTTGTTGAACCAGGTTTTTAACATGGACGCTAGAAGGTTTATCAGTTCAATATACTCAAACCAACGTGTGCATCCAGTCACACAAGTAGTAATGAATTTGCCCAATGATGCTGCTGAATTTTTAGGTGAGTTTTCATTACTTGCTGTATAACTTAATTGAACTGTTATCTTGAGTTTTTATGATTATATTAGAGAACAAATTTCACTTTAGTATTGTGTTGCCTTAATGTTTACTCATTCGTCCCTTGTGAAACATCCACTAAAATTCTGTTGAATTTTGGGGATGTATATTACAAAGGATATGTATGATTTCATGTTGGATTCTCTCCTCTCACTTTCTTATTATAGAAGAGTAGGAATGCACAATGCCTTTTGGATTGGTCAGCTGAAATGTAGTAATTTGTAACCTGCAGCTTATAACATTGATTATATGGCATTACACATTGCAGATTTACAGAATACACATCAAATGTGTTATGATTAAAAAAAAGAAGCATCGTTTGGGAGAAAATCTTTCTTCTACAAAATGGCATTACCAATTTATCATATTGCAGAAAACTTCCAGATACCTTGTTTGTAGAAACTAAATAGGGGAAAAAAGTCTACGAGTGGTAGGGACTAGGGAGACATAAATATTGATAAGAGAGGAAGAGAGGGTGGGAACTAAATTAGAAGGGCATTTGGGACATTTACCAGTCTTATTATTTTCTTCTTCTCTTACACCATGCGCTGTTGCCCTGCGGCAAGGCAGCACGCGTTATACTTGGTCGGTCTTGCCTCCCGGCTTGGCGACAACGTCCGCGAGCTAGTTAATCAATTGGCAGTGACGACTAACGAGCTAGCTAACTAAATCAAATCTAGCTAATTGGCTAGCTAGCTGCTGCTATGCATGCAACCAAGCATTGGCTGCTGCTCGGCTAGGGACTCGGTCTTACCCGGCCATGTGGTGACACCGGCTGCTGCCGAGCGGCACCAGCAGTGTCGTCATGCCACCTGGCAAATCGGGTATATTTTTATAGTTTTTTTCAAATTTATTATATTTATGCAAAAAAACAGTCAACAATGAAATTTAGTTCTAACATTACCTGTCCATTCTAATGGCCAATATGCAGCCGATGTATTTTGGATGGGAATTTTGACTGTTAGGCTAGTAGCACATGACAAATTATTTCATAATTTCACTGTTTCCCCAGATGTGTTCAGAGGAATCTCACGGAACTACCAGTTGGCTATGCCTTGTGTAATGCCAAATATCCACGTGTATGGATTCTCCAAAGCAGAGGATCCTGAATATGACTTCCATGAGGTAAGCACCGAGCATTGCCAAAGATTTTTTTTTCTTTAAGTTAGAATTGTTGTATACATAGTTCTGTTTATCGACTGACACACACCCCTTGAATTGCAGAGGATAAATTTGACGCTGGGTGAGAACGTGGCCGATGTTGAAATGCATAGAGTGCGGCTCGTTGCTCCTGGAAAATGGATGCTTTGTGCATCTTTTACCCTTCCAGAGTCTGTTGCGTCTGCAAAGCCAAATTACATTACATGTTAAGAGGACGGGCTATAACAAATTAACATTCTTGTATATTCTTTAATGGGAGAATGAAAATGACAGTAGTGTTTATGCATCAGCTGAGGTTAGAATTGATCGTATTGGCCTCCCACATGCATGATGATGTATCATTCGTGATCATATATCTGAATTGAAGGTCGTTCGTTCGTGGAAATTGGTTCAATAATCCAAAAGGATTTTACGATGAGAGAAGTGTCAAAAAAGCTATGGATGAAGCGCCGGGGACATTTAACTATGTCACTCTTAGATTTGACTTTTAACTATTTGTCACCTATGTGTCAACGACACATGAATCTGGATGACAAATCATTAATTGCCACTAAGAGTGGTAAATAGTTAATTTTTCTCATTTTCCCCATACTATGGCCGCGTTCGATTCTCCTACAAAGATACAAAGAAAGAAGAGATAAACTTCCAGATTATCGTGGCATGCTTTTAAACTACTAAATGATGCGTTTCGTGCGAAAATTTTTTATATGAAAGTTGTTCTAAAATATGAGATAAATTCATTTTTCAAGTTTGTAATAATTAAAACTCAATTAATTACACGTTAATGTCATCTCGTTTTACGTGAAACACTTAATCTTTATTTTTATTTTTAGAAGATTCAAACACCACCATACCCTGCGGATGAATCGGCTCCTCTATTATGATGGAATAGCAAGAATTATCAAGAACCTCTCTAGATAGTATTTTTTATCTTTCTCCTTGGGCAGTGGCCAGCATTTAGATATGGATGGTCTAACTTACATATTTTGTTATTTTTTTTAAAAGGATCATAAATATAAGGAGATAATATACAATATAAGTATATAATTGATTAATATTTCATCATGATATAAGGATATAATTTGCTAATTGTCATCCGTGCAAAAAAAATTGTATTTTTTCTCTTCCTAAGAATAGTTTTCTTTTTTTTTTAACATATATGGATCTTTGGCAATGTATTTTTCGGTGATCTTGGAACCACTCACCAGATATGCCTATGTTCTTGGGATAATATGGTTGCAAATTTTATGTATATATTGAATGTGGTCTGTCGTTGGGGCATGTGTAAATTTTATATAGCCGTTGTTTCTTAAGAGTAAATTAAGACAACAATTACTAAAATTCTGTGTTGAATATCATAGTGGTTATTAAGCTTTGAAAATACATACTCTATTAAGACCAAATTAATTTGCTAAACACTCCCTCTGTCCCAAACTATAAGGTCTATATTTTTTATATTTTTTATACGGTTTTTAATAACATATTTTAACCATTTAATATATTTCATGTTATGTTTTCAACCAATATAAAATTAGCATCACATAAAAATACTTTAAAATATAAATATAATGATATAACATGAATAATACTTAGCATATATATATATAATTAGTATGATTATTAGTCAAAAAGTTAATTTTTCTTTAAAAAAGGGTGTCCTATAATTTGGGATGTAGGAAGTATATCATTGGAGGTCTAAAATCTAATATATGAGATCTTTAACACTGCCAAGTGGATATAAAGAAAGTAGGAAAAATTAAATGAGAAAATGAATGCTATGACTAAATGAGAAGTGGATATAGGTGGAAAAATTGAATGATGAAAGGTTGTGATTGGTTGGGAAGAGAATATTGGTAAAGAAGTTATTGTATTTTAGGACAAATTTCAAATATTAGAAGTTGCTATATTTTATATTTTGAGAAGGCAGTAATAGTTTAGAGACGTGAGTACCACTCAACGACAAATTTAAGGACACCAAGAATAGACATCGTTTGATAAGCTCCTCAACCATTGTAATTACTAATTAAGGCTTCTTCACCATGCTACCACTTTTAAGTTTTAACCCTAGTAATTTTTGTTGTGTAAGTACGAATTAAAGGCTTCTTCACCTTGCTACCACTTTTAAGTTTTAACCTTTTTGGTGTTGTTAGAGAGTGATATTCCCACGAGGAAGAGAAGACTCCCTCTTTGAAGATCCGGCCAGGGGGCGAGCAGGGATCAAGCTTGTGGCACATGTGGTATATGAAAATATGTAAAACAAACAAATACGAACACAACACGTATGCAGGGTTAGGCCGCTCGAAAGCGTAATATGGGACTATTAGGATGCAAGAGTGTATAATACAAGCTTACAAGATGAGTCTGTGTTAGAGTTGCTCTATCTAGGATTTTTGCCTCCAATTTCCTGTTAGCCAAAATCATCCCCCATCTCAGTGGCATGACCCTTCCTTTTATAGTCGGAAGAGGGATATACAGCGCTGTTATCACATAGGGAACATCTATGCTACGTCTTGTCATTGTCTTCTCTGACATCCTAGACTTAATGGAAGAAATACGACGGCGGGCTTGTTTTTACCGTGCCCCGGGCACTCTGCTAGAAAGCCCTGGGATAGCTGTGTCTTGCTCCTCTTGCCATCTGTTCGAAACTGGGCTTGGTGGGCCCAAGCCAAGTCACGATAGAGTGGCCGCTGATTTCCTTTTCTTGGCGGTGAAGTCGTCGATCACCCACCAGCGCGGGACACATCATACCGCCCCTGTTTCTATAAGTGACGCGGCACTGCCAGCGTTTCTACGCCTTGCCACCTCCTGTTTACACTTGGTCGAGCTGTAATCTCGAGCCGTAATTTTTTGAACACCGCATTGTCAGTGGCATGATGATGTCACCCTTGAATAGATCGCTGGGCCCATCATTCTGCACAACCTGTCAGCAGCGCCCACCAATTTTGCCTCGAGATGGTGAGCCCCGGACAGAAACCGCCATGAAGAACCCAGGACAATAGATGCCATCGGGCTCCTCACTAAAAATGTTGTGCGGTTTGTTTTCGCCCTGGGAGTGAACCAACTCCCTGGGCTGTTCTTATTCTTATTCTGAGATGTACACCGCGTTTGGGTCTCGAGCATGCCCGAAGCCTGATACACATGGTACCCGGGTCACCTGGCCGAGCCCGGGCCCCGGGCACGCTCTTATACTTTATAACAGATGTTCTTGTTATGTTTGACGAGCTTCTCAAAGATGTCGTTGATGAAGAAGTTCATGATGGACATAGTTTATAGAAGACATGTCAACATGCATTCTATGAGCACCTTTGTCACGCCCAGAAATTCACTACCAGAATTTCCAAAGCAAATTGTGTATTAAGATCCCTGTCCAGGACCAGCCAGGGTACACAAATGACAAAGTTGCCATACAGATCCACGTCTTACAAAACAATAAAAATCTCTTACAAAACTGCAGCGGAAAAAGGAAACAAACTATTCTAATAAACTAAGCACTCGCAACGTAGCGACTCCACTCCACAGGCACTCCTCAACGGTAGCAACAAGCCTACTCTTCTGAAAAGTCTTCCTCTGAAACAAACTCCAACTCTGGTGTGGGGAAAATAAAGCAAGACTGAGTACTACCCACTGTACTCAACAAGTCATACCGGAAAGGAAAATAATGATGCAAGTAATAACAAAGCAGAGCTGCAAAGGCTATTTTGCATAAAATACGCATTTAAAAACAATAGTTGAAAGCAGTAAAACAGTTGAATTAATTAGTCATAATTAAACCATCACTGTCCAACGCTACACCGCGTTGCGACAGGCCCAAAACATCCACCTGAACTAAACCAGTTCCATTAAGTCAAATTATTAGAAGATTCAACTAATCACGGTGAATCTGGTTGATCGCCTATAACCGCGGGCACGGCTATTCGAATAGTTTTACTCTGATCAGAGGTGTACAACTGTACCCACAAGACACAGTCCTACAACACGTTACCGTGCGCCGACATACCACCACTGTACACCGGAAAAGGAGCTGTGACAGGACCCTTCGCATAACCCTTCCTAACCAATCGCACCACACCTCAGGTTTCGCCCCTGCTCCTTTTCCCGGCAGCGGGCAGCCCCCCCTCGTGCCTTGGTGAATCCGGCAGCCGGTCAATCGGTATATCCCCGGCCGAACCAACTCCATCACGCCCACCCTTTCCGGGGAACGTCGGCTAGGAAAAAGCTATACTACAAATCCAGCCATTACCCACGCTAGCTTGTGGAAAGTACGGTAATTCTTCCAGGGTTTCCCGCGAACCGGTCCTTAATTGTCATGAGCACGACTATCAAAACCATGTGCTCACAACCCACCATTAATCAAGATTTTAGTTGAAACATTTAATTAAATCACCCACGATTAACCATCGCGAGCCAACATGAAATAACCATCATTAAGTATTAATGAAGCTTTAAATATCCCAATTGTGAGCTAATGTTTCTAAGCAGGGCTAAGCAAGTTCTATTGTAGCAACTACTCAAATTATTTCCCAAGCTATCAAAGGAATAAGGTAATTGCAATATAAGGCTGAGTACAATAGGTAAACTATCCCATAGATGACATTATAAAACAATGCAGTATTTAGAGAAAAATAAGACTGTTTCGCAATTTAGGTACAACATGATCAAATGAATAAGTATGACTTGCCTTGCTCTTGCGCTGGGTCGACTTCGGCAACGACTTCGAAGTAAACCGGAGAGTCGGAATTACCGGAATCTATACGACAAACAAAGCAAACAACAATACATGCTATAAGTCTACTGAAACAAAGAACAAAACTATTTTTAATGGATTCTAGACATTTTTATGAATTTTCTGAGACTTGAACGGACTAAAACGGAGTCCGGATGAATTAGTTATGAATTTTTGAAGTTATCTGTGTTTTTACTATAACAGAAAAATCCTTAATTATTTATTGCGCAATAAACCCTTAGGGCTGACGTCACTGCTGACGTCAGCGGCTAGGGCTGACGTCAGCCGCGGCGGCGGCTGCGCACCACGTGGCGCACACGTGGCGCCGACGCGGCGGCCACGCGGTGGCCACGTGGCGGCCACGCGGGGCGGGAACGGGCGGCCGGGATCGGCCCGAGTGGCCGATCCGACGGCTACGCGCGCGGCGGCGGCTAGGGTTAGGGTTTGGGCCGAGCGGCGTGCGCGGGCGACGGCGGAGCGGCGGCTCGCGGGCGCGGCGCACGGGAGGCGGCGGAGCGGCGGCTCGCGGCGGCGGCGGAGCGGCGCGACGGCCACGCGGGGCGGCAGCCGAAGGGGGAGCGCCTCGGGGGGGGGATAAATAGGGGCGGCGCGGCGAGAATCCCGCCGGGATTCGCGGCGGCGCGGGCACGGCGGCCGGCCGTGTCGGAGGCGGACTCGGCCGCGGGCGGCCCACCCGTCAGCGGGCGAGCGGCGCGGGGAGGCGGCGCGGACTTCCGGGCGCCTTGGGCCGGCCCGGGAGGGGAAGCAGCGGGGCACGCGGGGCTTGGGCCGGCTGGGCCGAAGGAGAGGGAAGGGAGAGCAGCGGCCGAGCGGGCGGCTTGGCCGGCCGGGGGAAGGAGAGGAGGCGCGCGCGACGGCGGCCCAGGAAGGAGGAAACAATGGGCCGACGGCCCAAGAAGGAAAAGAAAAAGGAAAAAAAAAGAAAAAGGATTCCAGGGTTTAATTTATTGCGCTTGAGGGTTTTTAATTGGTAAAAATTATTTTTAGGGCTCTGAAAATTCCACTAAAAATCCTGTTAATGTATTTTGACATGGGGAACTCAAGAAAAATTCCACCTTGCCATTTTCACTTCTTTAATGCATTATTTAATTGGGTTTTTCTCCAGATTTAATTAAACAATTTCTCAGATAAATTATTAAATTTGATTTTTACGATTTGGGAGAACTTCAGGGTGTGACAACCTTGAAGATGTAGATCTTGTATGTTCTGCTTGTGTTCCTTGCCTTCCCCGAGTACTTGAGGGTCAAGCATAGGGGAGATGTGTTTTGGGTGCGTCCTACGGTGGTGCATACCCGAGGAGATTGGTACCTAGAGCATAGCCCTCGGGAGCTATACTTGAAGATAGATATGTCCCGAGCAGAAGCAGTCTCGCTCAGGGTCCGATGTGTGCCCCAAACACTACCCACCAGGTGCACCCAGGGACTGTACCCAAGCATGGTTTGCGGGGCGCCACACCTGAGGGCATATATGTCTCGAGCAGAAGAAGTCTTGCTCAGAGTTCAATGTGTGCCCCGGGTACTGTCCATTAAGTGTATCCAGGGGCTATACTCGGGCACAGCGTGTGGGGGGCCGTACCTGATGAGGACACAACTAGCTCGGATATAACCATGACTACCTTGTGTATTAATCAGCCAAAGGTTAACCAGTTCTACATAAGATTTACTTGTTATATTTTTGAACATACGTTGCTACACAATGAGTTTTGTTTGTTTTCGTTTGCAGAGGTACTTGCTTGGATGAAGGAAAAGAAGCCGAGCATAACGAATGCATGGAATATCAAAGAAGTTGATTGGGGACCAAACCAAGACCTTCTCCAAGTCGACTTCGGGTGCAATTCGGAGTCCAGGACCAGTCTGCACTAAAACGGGCGCCCAGGTCGCATACGTGCTCGGATTGGGGCATTCTTTATATGGATGGAAAGCTAAGAAGATAACCTTTCCAATGGTTCTGGTCCCATGTCCAAATTCATTACGAGTCATCAGGAATTGACCGAACAAATTGACTTCAGAATCTGTCCCGGCGCTGCGACGCCGTATTTGGGCCTTTGGGCCGTGTATCGTGTTGGAGCCCATTAGGGTTGCGTCAAGGGGTGCTTGCACGACCCTAAACTCCATATATCAGTAGCCGTCGCTATCTTTAGGTTTTGGGTTTTGCTTAGATTAATCTGTCAAGAACAGTTTCGCCGCTAATCGGTTTGTAAGACCCCAACTTGTGAGCTTAATCATTCATCTGCAATTTTGGTTGTATTCTATCTCGTTCTTGTTTGTGTTCTTCGATTGGCAAACAGGGATTAGCCTTTTCGGCGAGGTCACCCGCGTTTCGACACGGGTGATAACCAGAGGAGACGTGGTGCTGCGATTGCGGGGCTCAAGAGCGTGCGCGTTCAAGAAGCCGGATCGATTTGTGTCGCGACTCCGTCCAAATCGTTGTTTATCAGAACCTTTCGGAAGATCGGGAACTCTAGTGCACATCAAGTGGTATCAGAGCTCTAGGTTCACCGTCAGGTTCGCCCAGTTTCTTTACCCTAGATTAGTTTTTTGTTTTCGCAATAATCCTAGAGTCTACAGAAAAGCAAAAAAAAAATTTAGTCGTTAGTTACCTTAACCTAGACCGTGTTTAGCCTTTGCATGATTCTTTTTCAGAGTCCGTAGTGTTGAGTTTGAGTCCTAGTTTAAGTTCTTGTTGCTGGTCTAGTGCGTGTTTTAGTCTAGTCGTGTGTTTTTCCTTTGTAACCCTAGCCGCCACCTTTCACCATGTGTTAGGGTTCATCCTTTGAGAGTCGTTCCTACATACTCCGCTGCCACCATATCCCAATTCCACCGCAAAAAGACTAGGTTATATCCCCTCCCCTCTGGAAAACCTAGCCGGAAGCCCAAACTTCAAACAGCCATAACTTTTGCATACGGACTCGGAATCAGGCAAATTTTAACTTTTCGGATAAGAGAAAAAAAATTTACATCCGTTTCCCCCCACCTTTGGTGGGTTTGGCGAAATCAGAATTCCAAAATTTGGCTTGCAAAATTGTCTGTTTGAGCTCACAAGTTTCTGCACTCTCTTAATAGTGGTATCAAAAAATTCCATAGGCCACATATCAACTCCGATTGAGCTGTAACTTTGTGGTGTTCCTATTTTTGTGCTCCTGGAAAATAAAAAAAGAAAAGAAAAATAAAAAAAAAAAAGAAAAGTTGATTTCCACTAGTGCCTCGAGCTCACGACGCGCTCCGTTGAGCCTATCAGCCTTGCGGTTTTGCTATTTTTGCTGAGACTCGCCAAAGCTTGCCTGCCAGTCCTTCCTTGCTGTTTACTAGTGTCATATTCATTTGTGCCATCATTGTTACCACTACTGTCTAGGACACGAGTAGACCAGCACTAAGGGCACGTGACTTGGGATTTTTATTCAACATTACTATCTGTCATTGGATTGTGTACCACTCACATATATTTGGCCTTCCTAGCTCCACATATTACTTCTGGACAGCACAGGTTCTTGATCCCTGCAATCGCTGACTACGCCTTCCAGGTATCCTTTGCTTTGCTGGTAAGAACTTTATAAGAGCTTGGTTTGGTGCTCCATATTGCTGAGAATTGTTGAGAGGCACCACCACACCTGCGTAGTAGATTATTAGGGATAACCTTCACCGTTTGTTGCTGTTTTGGTGTTTCAATGGCAGGTGACGATGATGAGGTCCATGTAAGAGCTTGGTAAGATGCTTCCATGATCTGTAGTTAATAGGAACAATATTGTTCTGTTGTTCTCTTTTTCTACTGATAATGGCAGGTTACGTCTCTTATGGATATGAGATAAAGTTAGATGGGAGACAAACCATAGCTGCTACATCACCTTCCACAGATGCACGTGATGAAAGTACTTTGGTGCAACAAGTGCTAAGTTCTCAAATGGAGAAAGCGGAGCAATGGCAGTACCACGAATTATTTGAAACAAAGTTTGTGGTTAAGGATAGAGCATGTCGTATTCTAATCGATAGTGAGAGTTGCAATAACTTTGTGAGTTCAGATTTGGTTGAGAAACTTGAGTTGCCTACACAACCGCATCCTCATCCATATTACATCAAATGGTTCAACTTTGTGGTAAGTTCAAGGTAAATAGAATTGTGAGAGTAAACTTTTCGATTGGAAATTACCATGATACTGCCAATTTTGATCTTGTCCCTATGCAAGCATGTTCTTTGTTGTTTGGTCAACCATGGGTATATGATAAAAATGGTTTGCATAATTTTGTTGCTAATACATACACATTTAGACATAATTCGTTACGAGTCATCGGGAATTGACCGAACAAATTGACGTTCAGAATCTGTCCCAGCGCTGCGACGCCGTATTTGGGCCTTTGGGCCGTGTATCGTGTTGGAGTCCATTAGGGTTGTGTCAAGGGGGTGTTTGCATGACCCTGAACTCCTTATATCAGAAGCCGTCGCTATCTTTAGGTTTTGGGTTGAGCTTAGATTAATCTGTCAAGAACAGTTTCGCCGCTATATCGGTTTGTAAGACCCCAACTTGTGAGCTTAATCATTCATCTACAATTTTGGTTGTATTCAATCTCGTCCTTGTTTGTGTTCTTCGATTGGCAAACAGGGATTAGCCTTTTCGACGAGGTCACCCGCGTTTCGACACGGGTGATAACCAGAGGAGACGTGGTGCTGCGATTGCGGGGCTCAAGAGCGTGCGCGTTCAAGAAGCCGGATCGATTTGTGTCGCGACTCCGTCCAAATCGTTGTTTATCAGAACCTTTCGGAAGATCGGGAACTCTAGTGCACATCAGTACCTTAGGGTATATATTTCTCGAGCAGAAGCACTTGGGGCCCGATGTGCCCCGAGCACAACCCATGAGGGGGGGCGTATCAGGGGATTAGTGCCGAGGATGTGCTGAGTAACCATTAATGGGGACCCTGGTTTCCATTTCTTCGACAATTGTTATCAAATTTTGGTACAATAACAAACTAAACATACTATTGTATTTTTACTCTACCAAAATTTGGCATTTTTGAAAGTTTCTTCTCATATAAACAATAGTAAATTTTGATAATTCTACAAACTAAACATATCTACAGTTGCCAAAATTTAGTAATACTAAAATATGCTAAAATTTAAAAATACTAAACTTTGATAAGGTTTATTTTCGTAACAAACTCAACTCTGAATTCCTTAACTTCACATACCTACGTACCTCAAGCATAGGGATGGCAACAAGGCTACACCCGTCGGGTATTGCCTTCCCGTCCCCGTCCCCGAATTGACAAAAAACTCTCGTCTCCATCCCCATCCCCATAGACGGGGGAGGATTTCTCCCCGTCCTCATCCCCATGCGGGTACGGACCACCCACCGAGTCGTCACACCCGACATTGAAATCTTAGAAATTAAGAGTAGTAGGGTAGCAGCAAACACAAGTGGATGAAAGATGAACACAACACTTAACAAACAAGGACAATAATGGTTCATGACAACAAAAACTTAAGCCAAACTTACAGGAATGGATCTGTACATATGTACATCAAACATTCAAACTTCACCAAAACATAGCAACAAAAAATAGCACAATTGCAGGAGGAGGCTTTGGCCTGAAGGTGGCAAACAGTGGAGCTGAAGTGAGGCCAGTTGGGGGCTTGAGGCCATGCTTGGAGGACGCGCCGGCGACGTGGAGCTGGGCCCGTTGGAGACGCCGACGACGGCACGGAACTCAACGTGGATGTGGCGGCGCGTCGAGGAGGACGGGAGCATGCGGGGCGAAGGGAGGTCGAGGCCTCGAGCCTGCGGCGGTGGGTGCACTAGCGACAAGCGGTGGCGTCTAGGTGGCAGCGGTGGGCACGCCCATTGTGAGCGGCGGTGGCACTGCTGGCCGGCGCCCTGGCGGCTTTGCTTCCTGGGCATAGATCTGAGAGAGGGGGGAGACTGTGAGAGACTGAGGGAAGGGGGAGGGGAGAGGTTGAGCACTTGACCTAGGGTTTCCAGGATGCGTATATACCAATCTGCGAATTAGGCCTCTAAATGGGCTGTTTCTTGCTTATATGTGTTGTGGGCTAAGGAGAATACATCTATTTGCTCGAGCCTCCACGGGGATTCGGGCCAGGGATATGTAGAACGGCCCCATCCCCGGCCCACCCGACGCGGGATGTTTTTGGGCCGTTTTTATTCCCGTGGAGGATGATTTCACCCCGTTAGCAGACCTTAATGGAGGAATTCCCCGCCAAGGAACGGGGATCGGGGGCCATAAGGCCATTGCCATCCCTACTCAAGCAAGCGTCCTGTCGCACCTAGGTCTGACGGTTTTCGTTCACCGAGGGACTGCAGTCTCCATCACCGTTCACCGTTAACAGGCCCGCAATTCAATCGATTTGTTGGTCAGCCCATATTGCCATCTCAACCCAACAGCTCAGTCAGTAGCAACCAAATGTAACTAGTCTCTTCTTACCGGAATCCCCACACCTTCTCGCCACGGTCCGACGCGCCGACGCGCAAGCGCGGCGGCGCTCGCTCTCTCGGTTCTCGGTGACGGCGGCCTCGTCCCTTCCGGGGATGAACGGAACCCCGTTGCGTTGCCATCTCTAGTCGCGCATGACCACCCGCGCCGGCGCACCTCTTGCCGTCTTCCTCGTCTCGTCCCTCAAGTCGGCCGCCGCACGCCTCCGCCACGGCGAGCAGCTCCACGCGCTCGCTGCCAAGTCGGGCCTGCTCGCCTCCAATCTCTTCGTCCGCAACTCCCTCCTCGCCTTCTACTCCCGCGTCGCCCCCAGCCACGCCCACCACATGTTCGATGAAATACCCCCGCTCCTCCGCGACGCCACCGCCCACAACATTCTCCTTTCCGCGCTCGCCCGCGCGGGCCGCCTCGACCGCACGCGGTGCCTTCTCGCGGAGATGCCTCAGAGGGACGCGGTCTCGTTCACCACTGTCATCTCCGCCCTCTCGCGCTCCGGTCATCCTGAGCGCGCCCTGGCCGTCTTCCGCGATATGCTCACCGAAGCCGTGCAGCCCAACGAGGTTACACTTGCGGAAGTGCTCACGGCGTTGGCCTGTGACCTCGGGGCACCAGCACGAGTTGGTGCTGCCCATGGCGTTGCCGTGCGGCGTGGGCTTGATGGATTTGTCATCGTGGCCACCAACCTGGTCCATGCATATGGAGCAGTGTCACAGGTTCCTTCTGCCCGTTCCATATTCGAGCTAATGCCAGATAGAAACACTGTCACTTGGAATGCAATGCTTAATTGCTATGTCAAGGCAGGAATGATTAACATGGCTGCTGAGGTGTTCGGTGTGATCCCAGAGAGGGATGAGGTCTCTTGGTTGACAATGATAGATGGGTATATGTGTGCGGATTTCCTACTGCAGGCTCTCAGGACATATGTTGTGATGGTGGGTACGGTGGGCATGAGGGCCAATGAGGTCATACTTGTTGGTTTGGTCAAGGCATGTTCTCGACATTTCGCTGTCTCAGAAGGGCAGCAACTCCACACAGTCATTCTAAAGAATGGTTTTGATGCTCATGCATTTGTACAGGCGACCCTGATCCATTATTATGGGTCTTGTGATTTTATTGACCGAGCCCAGATGCAATTCAAATTGTCAGACAAGTCACACGTAGCTTCCTGGAATGCCCTTATGGCTAGCCTACTAAGAGGGAATCTAGTGCATGAAGCAAGGCAGCTGTTTGATGACATGCCTGAGAGGGACACCATTTCTTGGAGTACATTGATATCTGGGTATGTCCAGAGTGGGAATTCAAAAATGGCTTTGCAGATATTCTGTTCGATGCTAGATTCTGGTATTGAACCTAATGAGATCACTTTAGCAAGTGCTTTGTCTGCAGTAGCCAATTCTGGAACCTTGGAGCAAGCAAGATGGATCCATGACTACATAATCAGCAGATCAATCCAGCTTAGTGATAAACTGAGCGCTGGACTGATTAATGTGTATGCAAAGTGTGGTAGCATTGCTGAAGCAGTTCAGCTATTTAACCATGTTAAGGATAAGTCATTTTCAGTGTCTCCTTGGAATTCCATCATCTGTAATTTAGCTATCCATGGCTATGTGAACATGTCACTGGAATTGTTTTCACAGTTGCAAAGCACCACCAATATTAAACCCAACTCAATCACATACCTTGGTGTCTTAAATGCATGTTGTCATGCTGGGATGGTAGCTGAGGGGAAGCGCCAATTTGAGTCCATGAGGCGAGAATATGGAATCCAACCAGAAATTAAGCACTATGGTTGCATGGTCGATCTTCTTTGTCGAGCTGGGTATTTGGAAGAAGCAGAACAGCTTATTAAGATGATGCCAATGAAAGCTGATGTGGTAGCCTGGGGTTGTATCCTTGCAGCTGCAAGGACACAAGGAAATGTAGCCTTAGGAGAAAAGGCTGCAGAAGAATTGGCAAAGCTTGACCCAAGCCATGGAGCATCCAAAATAGCCTTGTCAAACCTCTATGCTGATGCTGGTCATTGGAGCAATGTGTCAGTGGTGAGGAAGGAACTCCAGAATGAGAATTTGGAAAGACTTACAGGAAGCAGTGGAATTCTACAATTATAGGTTTCACTCTTTTGGTGACAACTGCAAAACTGCTCTTATGTCGGTGAACTAATTGCGACAAGCAGTTTATTTTCGTGGTTAATCTGTTCTGTTAGCCAACACATGTAATCATTATTTGCTCTTTTAGACTAAACAAGATGTGAACTAAAATATCTCTAACAAGAGATTGTTAAAAATTCAGAGGTTTAAAATGGATTGTGTGAGTTTTGAGGGGTACACAAGGAATTTTCTCATGGATTAACTTAGCATCATCATAGTGTAATGCATAGGTGATCACATATTATTTCTTGTTAATTTGTTTTCAGATTAAATTTATCTCATGTTTCCAAATTCATGCCAACATAGATAATCATGGTTTGACAAACAATATATCTCTTTCTCTCTCCTTTTTGCGAACAGACAGGCAATTTTCTTTGGCTGTTCATACTGTAATGTTTTCATATACTCAAAATATTTCGTTTTTTTTCACTCTATTTATTTAGTGTGATCCAAATTTCACATATATATACGAGGCCCTGTTTTATTTAGATTATTGAATCAACTATTGTTGTGGATTATTGATTATAAGAATAAATTAAATATTTTGATATAGAAACTTAACAAATACTCCGTCCGTTTCAAATTGTAAGACATTTTGGTCTTTCCATCTCTAGCTATATTTACTAACATCCGTATAAATTTGGACACGTATGAAGCACGTACATGGATCGATACATAAATATATTCAAAACTCGAAACGTTTTATAATGTAAAACGGAGGAAAATGGAGGAAGTAATGTCTAAGAAATATAGCAGAAGAAAGTTTTTGTTGACAAAACATATTTTCACAGCGTAGAGCGAATAATCCGGTGGATAATCCAAAAAGAACATGGCCTAGACTTCTTTGCTATTAAAATTTATGAGAAATAAAATATTGCAATACTTAACTAATTTATGTTGGTCATTATGTGCATGTGCACGTGCATGATAACTAGTGCTTCCTCCGATTTCATATTATAAGTCACTTTGGCTTTTAAACTTTTTTAAGTTTGATCAAATTTATAAAATAATTAGAAATATTAACAACATCAAACTAGTTTAATTAAAACTAAAATTTTATATATTTTGATAACATGTTTGTTTTGTATTAAAAATGTTGCCATATTTTTTCTATAAATTTGGTCAAACTTATAAATATTTGACTAGAAAAAAAATCAAAACAACTTATAATATGAATCTATGGGAGTATAAGAAATGCGCAAGACTCAGGAGCAAGGAATCAGCTGAAATTTCAAGGTTATACAAGAAATTCATAAAACATGATCAATATATGTCATATAATTAAGATAAGATTATAGAGATGCATTGCCCTCGCCGTCTCCGGTGGGGAGCAGCAAGGTGAGCGACAGTGCTAGCTCGATCAGGGCCTTAATTCAATTCATTGGATGCCATCTCTTACAGCTGGGTTCCCCTTAAGTACTACACGGACATAAGGCCACAAGAGAAACGCAGACCCAACACAAGGTAAGCCACTCGGTACATGGCCCAGCAGCTAGCTAAACACTTGAATTATCCAGATTTCCTAGTGTCGTCACATTCTGGTTCGTGACATTGTCGCCTTCTTACGATGCAGCTTGCCCCCGAGCTGCAATATCTAGGAAACGCTTGCATACCACTTCGAGATCTTCCCAAGTAGCATGATCAACAAGAAGTGAGGTCCATTTTAGTAGTACCTGAAGATGTGCAGTGTTGCCCTTCTTAACCAGGCAACGATCCAATATAGATTCTGGTTGAATAGCTGTTGCATCTGGAATAACACGAGCTGGCAAGGAGCTAAAAACTGGTGAGTGGTCGGGAACAAAACTCTTCAGCCTAGACACATGAAACACTGGATGGATTGCACTGCCTGCTGGAAGAGCTAAACGATATGCCACATCACCTATTTCGGCCTCAATACGATAAGGACCAAAATACCTGAATGCCAACTTGGGGTAAGGTCGATTGACCACTCATGATTGAGCACATGGTTGCAATTTGAGGAACACCGTCTCACCTTCGACAAATTGCCTATTAGATCGCCCTTTGTTAGCCATATTTTTCATCCTCAACTGAGCTCTAGCAATCTAATGCTGTAAAAATTCTGATAATTAAGCCATTTCAGTTAAGAGATCTACCTCATCAGGTTGAGAAGCCTCTGAGAGATCAGGCATCTGACCATAACGAGGTTCATGGCCAAACAAAGACTTACGTGGTGAGCATCCCAAAATAGTGTGATAGTTGGTTTTGTACCAAAATTCTGCCATATGTAACCAGTTACTCCATTTCTTGAGATTACTTGAGTCACACATCTGAGATACATTTCCAGGCATTGACTAACCCTTTCGATTTGCCCATCGGTTTGTGGATGATAAGCTGTACTTAGCTTAAGCTCAATTTTCCAGGCATCAAACAAATCTTGCCAAAATTTGCTAAGAAAAATCATGTCTCTGTCAGAGACAATGGATCTAGAAATTCCATTAGTTTCCAGAACTACTTTATCAAAGGCAGCACACACCTGGGTCACAGTAAAAGGGTGCTTCAATGGAATAAAGTGGTCATATTTAGTGAAACAATCCACCACGACCAGTGTACAATTGAATCCATTAGAAATGGGTAAGCCTTCAATAAAATCCATCGATATGTTTTGCCAAGCCTCCTTAGGAATTGGGAAAGGAACAGGTAAGCCAGGCAATTTACAATTCTCATGTTTGGCTTGATGACAAATTTGCATTGTTGCACAAAGTTCTCCACAGCTTTTTTAAAACCAGACCAAGAAAAGAGCTTTTTCAAACGTTGGTATGTAGCCAAAATTCCAGAGTGGCCCTCAATTGGAGTAGAATAAAAAGTGAATATAATCTTGGTCTGCAAACCAGTATTATCACCTACCAATATCTTGTCCTGCAATTTGATAAGCCCATTTTGTAACTGATAACCCTAAGAATTGTGATCCACCACAGCCAATTCAGTAAGTAACTGTTGAGCTCTAGGATCAACTATATAAGAATTCAGGATTTCTTGTACCCACACAGATTGTACCACAGAAATAGCAGCAAGGGCAGCTGGGTGAGGCCTCCGAGAGAGAGCATCAGCTACTACATTCTCCACACCTTTTTTATATTGAAAAGTGTATTGCAAATCTATCAACTTAGTCATTGCTTTTTGCTCTTAATACTCCATAGATAGTTCGAATTGGATAGCAGCAATAATCAATTTTAGCACAAATTATTTGGAGGGGAAGTCTACCTTTTTTGATGCATTCGGCATGCACAATTTCTTTTCCCACGAGACGACTTGCAATTTTTACTTTTACTCTCTTTATATCATTTTTTAGTTAATTCATTGGTTTTTTTCATTGCCTTTCGGAATAAAACTCTATTTTTTAATTGAAAAGCTATATATTCTGCAAGAATGTTAGGTTGTTTATAAGGTTCTTTCACTTTTTTGATCCCAATATTAAGTCTCTGGTTTACGGAATTAACTTCTTTTTTAAGATCTTTCTCTAATTCTTCGATTGCTCCTTTTTTCTTTAATAAATTGGGGAATCCAATATTTATTCAGTGGAAGAAATTGATCATTGCGGTGACACAAACTATTGTGATCGATTTTGATAACATGGCCCTCTTTGCAAGTAGCACCTCCATTCTTCCACTGCCATCATGATAGTGTTAACAGCAGATTTTCGTAATCTACTCGGAGAGAAAAGAGAAAACCGATGCAGAAAAGGAGCGATGCCAGTCGAATCAGTTACTTTATCGGGCCAAGCCAGAGTCGGACCCAATCCCGCATCGGACTCAGTGTCGCATCGGATCAGGTGGAGCGCTAGCAGAGGGACCGTATCGGCCGATACGAGTTCAATACGGTCATCGGCCGATGGAGGCAGGAGGCTGATGGAGATAACGTGGGCTCGGTTTGGGCTTGAGATAAGCTTCAAGGAGATTGCCAAATAGAGATAAGGCTCGGTATTAGGCAATCATATCTCTTTAATTAGGCAGTTAGAGTAGATTTAATCTAATCTATGGCAAGAGTCCGTCATAAGGACTTGTTTGTTAGTTAGAGATACGATCGTGTCCTACATGGACAATGTTGTAAATTACGGGTATAAATATCTCGATAGTTTGTACATAGAAACTCTCTCAATCAATTCAACAACAAATCAATCTACTTTCGGCGCATCGCCAACCCTCGCAAGAGGTTAGCTTCCGGCGAGTTCTTGCTTCCCCAGAGCAGAGGTAAGAACTCGTACCCGACGATCTACATCGTCAGGGCTAGCGTGTCATTTTAGACACGTTAAGCCCTGATGATGTGATCGTCGTTTATCATGTTTTGGTTGATCTCGATGTGGCTTTCTAATTCTATCTCGCCAGCGATTAACTCGTTTTAGGGTTTATTGCCGACGGTGGTCGAATTAGCTTGCTCATCTAGATCATCTAAGGCATTTACTATCCCCAAAAGCGATCGACGGCTTGATTTTCTTTGTGTTAACCCTCGATCTACACTTTGAGTTGCTATTGACCTTAGTCGTGTTTCGAGATTTGATTCAAAGCCTGTTTTTGGTCGTAATTAAGGATAGCACCGGGGTTTCAGCCGGTCTTATCTAATGCATGTAATTATTTACGTTTTTGCATGTATTTGCCACTTATACAAGTGGATCGACAGGTGTAAATATATTTATTGCAGGGTATTCTCAGGATTTCTTTGTGATTGATATATTTGTATCGGCCGATTGGCTTGTACAAGTTCGCACTAGGGTATTAGCTAGTGTATTTATCTTCATACATCCCTCATCGGCCGATTCTATCAAAATTGCCATAGACACATTAATATAGGCCGATGAGACTAGATCTGTTAGTTAGTCTTATTTTATTGTATCTTCAAGTAGGCCGATACAGCTTTGCCCTATCGGCTGGGCTCCAACGATGCAACATCGGCCTATCGGCTGATCGGCCATCGTTTTCTAACATGGTTTACTTGTTTATTCTTGTTGATTGCAGATCAAATCAACTGGCACGCCCTAAACGCACCTAAGCAAGCCATTGGACCTGCACTGGAGCTAAGCAGATCTTCCAGGCCGCCGTGAAAACGTGGAACCCGTTTTGACATCTGGCGGGTCGAAATTCTACGCCAACACGCTTTTGGCACGCCCAGTGGGACTCAACAAGAACGCAAGCTTCGCAACAATAAGAAGTTTGCTGCAGGATGTCGAAGCAGAGCGAGATCTCAGAAGAGAACGTCGTCTCTGTAACTGCCGATCAGCTCAATGAGGAGCAGAAAGCTGAGATGAACAAGCTGGTCGAGCAGTTCCAGAACATGTACCTGCAAACGTACTCCAGGACTCGGCAAGGCACTCTCATCCAAAAATCTAAGGTGATAATGCCGAGCCCTGGGGACGGAGCCAGTACGTCGGTGGCAGCACTCGACCAAGCTGTCAAGACTGAAGACAGTGCCGCGCCGACGCTACAGGACCGCATCGACTCCGCGGTTCACTCTGCGTTGGTCAATCAATCGGGGATCCTGGTGAACACATTGACCAATACGGTGAAATCAATCCTAGACGGTTCCATTCACCAGTACAAGCCTCAAGGACCGATTTTCTTACCGGACAACAAATTCCCTGCTTATTGGACCTTGAGAACCGATCTGAGTACGGCTCCGCAGCCAACAACACCGATTCCACCTCCATCGGCCCAGCCAGCGTCAACCATGCCGTTGGTCCTGACTAGGCAAGCGGGAGGAAGCCCCCAGCACATCACGGAGGAACAATTCGCACAATGGACGAGGGGTTAACAGCCGATGGTTGAGCCGATACAACAAGTCCCAGTCAACCAACCATCGGCTGGACAACCTCAGTTCGCTCAGCCAAGCAACCCTCCACAAGCAGCTGCCTACAATGCGCCGCAAGGCTACCGGCAGTACACTACAGGGCAGTACGATGCGCAGAACTTGAATCACCACTTCCAGCCGTACTCCCCCAGGCAATATCGGCCAGAAGGATTTCAACAACCTTACCACCAAGAGCACTGGGCCGATATGATAGCCGAAGTGATGCGTGATCAATTCGGTTTGAAGCCCAAGGAGAATTCAATAGTGTATCGACACCCCTACCCCGAGGAGTTTGACAGAGTGCCGCTGCCAAATCGGTACAAGATCCCTGACTTCTCCAAGTTTTCGGGGCAGGATAATGTCTCCACTTACGAGCATATTAGCCGGTTCTTAGCTCAGTGTGGTGAGGCATCGGCTGTGGAGGCGTTGAGGGTGAGATTTTTCCCTCTGTCCTTGTCGGGATCGGCGTTCACTTGGTTTTCCTCTCTGCCCTGCAATTCCATCAGAGGATGGGTCGACCTAGAGAAACAGTTTCACAGATACTTTTTCAACGGCGTACAAGAGATGAAGCTGTCCGATCTTACCGCCATTAGGCAAAGGGTTGACGAATCGGTCCCAGAATACATCCAAAGATTCAGGGACATAAGGAATATGTGTTACAGCCTCAGTTTGACCGATTCTCAATTGGCCAATTTGGCGTTCCAAGGATTGTTAGGGCCGATACGAGAAAGGTTCTCGTCGCAAGAATTTGATAGCCTAGCTCAGCTAGCACAGAGGGTATCGGCCTACGAACAAAGATTCCAGGAGGCAAAGAAATTCACAAAGAAAATTAACAGTGTCTATCAATACGCCTCCGACGAAGACGATGAAGTTGATGCTGACGTCGATCTAGCCGAGTGGGCCCGGATGAAGAAGCCGATGACATGCCAATGGGCTAAGAAGGATGACAAAGAGGACAAGTTTGACTTCAACATCAACAAGGTTGATAAAATATTTGATCTACTATTGTAGGAAAAGCAGATACAGCTGCCAGTAGGTCATGTACTGCCATCGGCCGAGGAAATCAAGAAGAGAAGATATTGCAAGTGGCACAACACATATTCGCATCACACCAACGAATGCAAGATCTTCCGGCAACAGATTCAATTGGCCATCGAACAAGGCAGGATCAAGATTGATGAAGCCAAGCGGCCGATGAAGATAGAAGGAAACCCGTTCCCGGTCAACATGGTGCGGGCAGATAGGGCCGATAGCGATGCCTATCAGACCAACAAGCGACCTCATCAGACCTCAGAAGGCCTGATCAAGAAGTACCAGCGGAGGCGGGAGGAGCAAGCACAAGATTACTCTGACCAAGACAGATCCTATGATCCTCATTGGGAGTGCGAGTTTTTCCGGTTCTGTTGGAACGAAGGAATGAGGTTGCCATCAATCCAAGAGTGTCCTGCATGCAATGATATAAAAGACTCTCACCAGGGCAGCTCAAGTAGACAAGCGCATCGGCCGATCAAGCAAAGGAAATCTGTACATGAAAGGCTAGGGCCGATGCACCACGATCGTCAGAACGAAGACGACGAGCAACCCCAGAACCCTCAGTGGTGCCCAAGCGACGTGTTTAGCAAGACTCAGAAATGACGGGTACAAAGGCTGAGGCAGAAGGAGCAGATCCAGGAGCAGCAAGCAACAATCGCCCATCGGCCCACCAAGACTAAAAAAGAGTGGAGGATAAAATCTACAGTGGTCAAGGCCGATGTGGGTGCCACAAAATCAACACAAGCTCCTGCATCTGCGAAAGGTAAAAGCATAGCATCGGCTTCTGTTAACATGGTTTTTGTATTGCCAGCAGAATACAGCATACAGATGGCCGATGAGGCGATAGCCGACGATGAGATAGAACAATCTTCGGCTAGGCTACAGTTGTCACTAGACTAAGCCGTGTTCGACAAGCCGGCCGACACCAGCTACAGGCACCTTCGGCTGTTGTACATCAAGGGACTCGTCAATGGACGGCCGATGACGAAGATGCTGGTCGATGGCGGCGTGGCCGTAAATTTGATGCCATATACAACTTTCAGGAAGCTTGGAAAAGTACCTGAAGACCTCATCAAAACCAATATGGTGTTAAAGGACTTTGGTGGCAACGCATCTGAAGCAAAAGGGGGGTTGAATGTGGAGCTCACAGTGGGCAATAAAACAATACCTACCACTTTTTTTGTCTTCGATGGAAAGGGTTCCTACAGCCTGTTGTTGGGACGCGATTGGATCCACGCAAATTGTTGCGTCCCTTCAACGATGCATCAGTGCCTCATTCAATGGCAAGGGGACCAAGTCGAGATCGTGCAGGCCGATAGGTCAGTACACGTGGCCAATGCCGATCTCGCAGTATGGGAGATGGAGGGGATCGATTGCCTGTCCGGACGAGTTTGGGTGGCCGATTTCCTCAAGGTAACTGACTGCGACATCGAGACAATCGAAGATCAAGACAAGCAGTTACTTTAGCAAAGGTGTAACATCCACCAACCAAGATGAACAAGATAGTCCCTACACAGATGATGCGGTGGATGAGTTAGACGAAAAATTAGGACAGGGTTTCACGTCGGCCGATGAACTTGAAGAGGTTGATATAGGAATAGGTGATAGGCCTAGGCCGACGTATGTAAGTGCTAACCTGCCAAGGGATTATAAGAATAATTTGATAAATCTTTTGAAAGAATTCATGGACTGTTTTGCATGGGAATATCACAAAATGCCAGGATTAAGCCGATCGATTGTAGAACATCGGTTACCTATTAAACCAGGCTATCGGCCGTTTAAACAAGCTCCTAGGAGATTTAATGCCGATATGCATGAAGCTATCAAGGCAGAGATCACAAGACTTTACGATGCCAACTTTATCAGACCCTGCTGATATGCGGAGTGGATTTCCAACATAGTTCTAGTGTTGAAGAAAAACGGCAAGCTCAGGGTGTGTATTGATTTCAGAGATCTAAACAAAGCAACACCAAAAGACGAGTACCCTATGTCGTTGGCTGATTTGCTAGTTGATGCTGCATCTGGACACAAGATCATCAGCTTTATGGACGGAAACGCAGGCTATAACCAGATTTTCATGGCTGAGGAAGATATTCACAAGACACTTAAAAAATGCTGGAGCCACTTATCAGAAGGCTATGAATTATATTTTTCATGATCTTATTGGCTCGTTGATTGAGGTTTACATCGATGATGTCGTCGTAAAGTCAAAAGAGTACGAGGTGCACCTGGCCGATTTACGCAAGGTACTAGAAAGAGCAAGGAAATGTCTAAAGATGAACCCTAACAAATGTGCCTTCGGCATATCGGCCGGTCAATTTTTGGGTTTCTTGGTCCATGAATAAGGAATTGAGATTACACAGAAGAATATTGATGCTATAAAAAAGATCAAGCCTCCAGATAATAAGACCAAGTTACAATCTCTGCTCGGCAAGATCAACTTTGTCCGGCGTTTTATGTCAAACCTGTCAGGCAGGATAGAACCGTTCACTCCATTATTGAAGATGAAGGACGATCAAGAATTTATATGGGGTGATAAGCAGCAAAAGGCGTTGGACAACATCAAAGAATATTTGAGTTCCCCACCAGTTCTAATCCCTCCACAGAAAGGAGTTCCATTCAGGTTGTACCTATCGGCCGATAAGAAGTCTATCGGCTCTGTGTTGGTTCTGGATATCGACGGCAAAGAAAGAGCTATTTTCTATCTCAGCAGAAGATTGCTGGATGCTGAAACAAGGTACACGCCAGTGGAGAAGTTATGTCTATGCTTATATTTTTCATGTACTAAATTGAGGCATTATTTATTTTCCAATAAGTGCATTGTGGTAAGTAAGGCCGATGTGATGAAATACATGCTATCGGCCCCTGTTTTAAAACGGAGAATTGGGAAGTGGATTTTTGCCTTGACAGAGTTTGACCTCAGGTATGAATCGGCTAAAGCGATCAAAGGACAAGCCCTGGCCGATTTCATTGTTCAACATAGAGATGATTCAATTGCATATTTAGATATTGTGCCATGGACACTGTATTTTGATGGATCTGTTTGCAGACATGGATGCGGTATCGGCCTAGTCATCATATCCCCTCGGGGGGCAAGCTTTGAGTTCGCGTTTACTATCAAGCCTTATTATATTAACAATCAAGCAGAATATGAAGCCGTTCTCAAGGGTTTACAGTTATTACAAGAAGTCGTGGCCAATTCTGTAGAAATTATTGGCGATTCACAATTGGTTATTAATTAGCTTTCTGGGGAGTATGAGTGCAGGAATGATATTCTCAGGGTTTACAATGAAGAGTGCAAGGAGTTGCTACAAGCTTTCAAGATTGTGACAATGAGGCATATACCCAGGAAGCAAAACTTCGAGGCCAATGACTTAGCTCAGGGGGCATCAGGATACAGGCCGATGGCGAAAGATGTTGAGGTTCAAATTGCAACCGTGGATGCCAATGACTGGAGGTTTGCTATCATCGAGTATCTGAGAAATCCTTCTCAATCGGCATCACGAAAGATGAAATATAAAGTCCTATATTATGTCTTACTGGATGATGACCTGTACTATCGGACGATTGATGGTGTCTTGCTAAAGTGCCTGGGTTCAGAGAAAGCCAAAGTTGTTATGAGCGAGGTCCATGAAGGGATTTGTGGAACACATCAATCGGCCCATAAAATAAGTTGGCTTTTGAAACGCGTTGGATATTTCTGGCCAACAATGCTAGAGGATTATTTCAAGTATTACAAGGGGTGCCAAGATTGCCAAAAGTTGGAGCAATTCAAAGAGCGCCGGCATCGGCTATGCATCCAATTATAAAGCCGTGGCCATTTCGAGGATGGGGTATAGACATGATCGGACAGATCAATCCACCATCAAGCAAAGGACATAAGTATATTTTAGTGGCTACAGACTACTTCACAAAGTAGGTTGAGGCCGTTCCTCTGAAGAAGGTTGATTCCAAAGATGCAATTCAGTTTGTCAAGGAGCATATTATATATCGGTTTGGACTACCACAGATATTGACTACAGATCAGGGATCAATCTTCGTGTCCGATGAGTTTGTTGAGTTTGCTGAAAGCATGGGCATCAAGCTGTTGAATTCTTCTCCATATTATGCGCAAGCTAATGGGCATCAAGCATGGGCATCAAGCTGTTGAATTCTTCAAATTTTACAACATGAGCCCTCATCTTCCAAAATTTGGGGGGCATATATATACTCAGCAAGCAATTCTCCAAGATTCTTCAAGTTTATCGGGTCGATTCAAATTTATGGACTTCAAAATTTTTTCGGATGGATTTTTTCAAACATCTTCAGATCATATTCGGCTAATTGGCCGATGAGATATATATTAATTAATCAAAACATGAGGTTATCTTTTTACAAGAAGAAGATAAAAAGTATATTACATCAGCCTATGAAGTTTTGGATAGCTGCAATGGCCTTGCGACAGGTTTGATCGATGTCTTCTATCATCTGAGTGTCATCGGCCATTGACCCTGGAATTGGCTTCAAGGACTTGCTCAGGGTTGCAAGATATTTGGCCGATGCCTTCAGCTTCGCCGTTTGATCTTCTATAGCCTTTGGCAATGCAGTTATCCTGGCTTCAACTTCTTGGATCTCTTTGCGAGTTGTCTCTAGCTTCAACACTAGATCTGCTTCGAGGCGGTAGAGTTCTTCAAGCCTTTTGTTTAAGGCGATCGGCTCAATAGCCAGCTCATCCAACTTGGTCTTATCAGAGTTAACCTGAGCTTTGCTGGCAGTTAAGGCCGATTCCAAGCCTTCGCGCTCCCGCCTCTCTGCAATTCTCTCTTTGGCCCTGTGAAGCTTGAAGTGGTACTGCTCCAAAAAATTGGCTGGCGTCAGGGTCTCCATCAGGTCTTCAGGCAGTTGATCTTGAATTTCTTGTACCCTACTCCTGATGGGATTACAGTTTTCCACCAATGATTCTAACGATGACTCCAGCCGATTAGCAATATCGGTCAGCCGGCTCTTTAATTCTTCAGAGACCGATGCCTTGGCTGTGCTGGGTGGCTCTTTGTCCTCATAATCAAGAAATTGGCCGATATCAAAAGTAAACATGTCGACTAAGTTCTGCAATCATTAAGATAGGGCATGGTTAGTTCAGTCAAGCAAAATCGGCAAGGGATTCGAAGTGATCTGGTTTACTTGTGATGGGACATCAGCTGCGCCTGCATCGGCCTCCTTTTGTTGTTAAGAAACAGCAGGCGAAGGGGTTGGCCGATGTGGTGTAGGTGATGAAGCTCGTGGCTGAAGAATGGCAAGAAAACGGTGATCAGATCCACATTATCAGAAGGATAAGGCAAAAAGATCAACTCTTACCGAAGTAATCGGAGAGGGTGGTGGAGAAGGAGATGGAGTTCTCAATCGGGCCTTGATTTGTTCGCGTCTTTTTAGAGTGGCTTTCTTGGTTCTTGGTAACGGGGCCAATTGAGTTCTCTCCTTAAGCAAAGACGATGCAATGACCTGAAAGGAAAATCAAGTTATATTAGACCAGCAAAAGGAAATCGCATAAATTCAAGAAAGAGATTATATTAACCTTGCGGACTGCATGTCTGGTTCTCATTGGTTGAGCAGCATCGGCTTGGTCATCGGCCGGTGGATCCGCAGTGGTCGTGGCCGATGGATCTTTAGTTGGCCTGGCCGATGGCTCTTCAGTAGTGCTTGCTGATGGGTTTCCTTATTCGGGCAGATCAGCGGCTGCTGCATCGACCTCCTCCTCCATTACTTGATTGTCCAGGAATTCTTCTACGGAGGGGTCTAGCTTGTCAAGATCGGCCTGGTCGTCATTCTTGGATTTCTTGCCGGGTTTCTGAATTTTCTCTTTTGCTGGCATCTTCCTTTTTGTAGTCCCTTTGACTATCGGCCCTTGGAGCAGCGACGACACCTTCGGGGCAGTAAGGCCGATAGTCGATTCCATAATATCTTCTGCCCGCTGTTGCTAACAGATGGCATTAGAGCGTCAGGGACCTGGGGACTAATTTTGTCGATAAGCTCTGTCAGATAGAACCTGGCCGATTGATGGAAAATGTGAGTAGCCCACTCCTGCCACCATGATTGGAAGCTGATATGGATAAAGGCACTCAACCACAATCGGTCACAATCGCCCAAGGTTGGTATCCTGATCTCCAAGGCTTTACTCATGATCAGGGCCGATGAGACCATACCCCTGCTCTCTAGGAGCCGATGGAAATGCAGGTTGATAGGAAATTGTCCAAGCCCGCATTGTCTGGCAGCCACCATGGGGTTGTAAAACTCGTACGACAAGCTGGTGCTTCTGCCTTGAAACACGCCTACTGGGAGTAGGCAAGGACTGGCGCCGATTATGAAGACTTTCCTTGAGACTATGTCATCATTCAACTGGCTCAGGGTCAGATCGGCAGGGAGTTCAAATTCAGAATCCGAAGGATAGACGAACATGTCCATCTTGACTGATGGAGGGCCAGTGTAGAATCGGACAAACCAGGTGGATATCTCTTCGGCCGATTGATCAGCCCCAGGGTAAACAGAGGCTGCTTCTCCAAAGGACATGCATCTTCTTGTTAAAGGATCTTCATTGTCATTGTAGTCCGATGGGAAGGCAGAGTCCGATAGCGGAGGTCGATCAACCATGGTGTTGGTATAAATGGTTAGCCAGAGCTGGATAAACCACCATGGACCTCCATGTGCCACTGTCCGTTTTAACAGATTTTGGTTGATCTCAATGTGGCTTTCTAATTCTATCTCGCCAGTGATTAACTCGTTTTAGGGTTTATTGCCGACGGTGGTCGAATTAGCTTGCTCATCTAGATCATCTAAGGCATTTACCATCCCCAAAAGCGATCGACGGCTTGATTTTCTTTGTGTTAACCCTCGATCTACACTTTGAGTTGCTATCGACCTTAGTCGTGTTTCGAGATTGGATTCAAAGCCTGTTTTCGGTCGTAATTAAGGATAGCACCGGGGTTTCAGCCGGTCTTATGGCGAGGAATTCCCAACTCCAAAGGAAATGGTGAAGGATGGCATCCTCCCAGCGAAAGAGAGCATCGGCTGGCATCCGGCATATGGCGAGGAATTCCCAACTCCAAACACTGGTGAGATCGTCGTCTTCACCCACTTCTTTTACTGTGGATTTGGTCTGCCGACCTCTGAGTTCTTTCGCGGCATTCTTGATTACTACGGCATCAAAATTTATCATCTAAACCCATACTCTGTGCTACACATTGCCATCTTTATCCATGTTTGCGAAACCTTTCTTGGAATCTATCCCCACTTCAATCTTTTTGGCCGCATGTTTTCTCTTAAAGCCCATCAGACCAAAGATAACCCCTATGTTGTCGGCGGTGCGGGATTCCAACTCCGTGGAACTCTCCGCAAAGACTACTTCTCTCTTCCCTTGAAAACCTCCAACAAAGCTTGGCACGCAAACTGGTTCTATATTTCCAACCCCGCTCCCAGCCTGCCCAATTTTATCGGCCTTCCACCAATCCAACGAGCCAACTTTAATGCCTTGCCTGAGGGCCAAAATTGGATATAAGCAAATAATCTTTTGACAAAAATTCTTGAAATGAAGAATAAGGGACTCCAAGGAGAACAGATCACTCAACACTTCATCAAATCCCGACTGGCTCCTACAAAGAAAGATCCAAGCCAGCTTTTGAATATGAAGGACAGAGTGACCCCAATCGGGAAGATCGGGAGTCATTAAACTTCCAAGTCTTGTGCTCTCGCATGTACAAGATCTTTTCCACTGGGATTGTTGTCAACTACAACAACAAACTGCCAGTTCTTCCTTACAATATTTATTGACCACCTCCTCCGGTATGTAAACTCTGCAACTTTGATGACTTTTATCCCACCATACTCATCAATATCTCTTAAAAAAGATTATCGTTTGCAGGCAAATGCTCTGATCATCTCTCGACCATACAAAGTACATCATGATGCTGTGGTAGCCTAGCCAACTGTTAAGAAACCTATTGGCGGTCCAAAGATAAAGCCCCAAACGAAAAACAAAAGAGCCGCCGCTGCAGTCGAAGAAACCAGCAAACGTGCGAGCAAGCAAAGGAAATTAATCATTGATAATTCAGATGAAGAATCTAACGAAGTCCAAACTCCCAAAACCAATATCAGCTCGCCTAGGCCATCCACTATATCAGCTCCAAAAATCAAAAAATCTAACAGGTATCCTTCACATAACTTGTATTGTCTTCGTATTGAAAACTTATTTGACTTTATTCTGAATACCATGTATCGTCTTCTGTAGAAAACCTCAAGACATTGATCCCACCGGCCAGACTGAAAAACCAAAACCAGCTGCAGGGTTAGGAAACCAAGAAACCACAGAACAAGGGTTCCAGAACCCACTCCCGAGTGAAACAGCTCCTATCCAGGAGCCCCCGACTATCAGTCAGGATCTCCCAACTGAAAACCAGTCGGGTTCTTCTGAACAGACATCAGCACAAGGACTCCTGACTGGAAACCAGTCGGACAGGGCGAAGCACGTTCTAATCAACCAAGGTGCTCCAGTTGAAGATCCATCATCAACTACAAAAGAAACCAATAAGGATCAAACAACTGGGAACGCTACTACCTAAGAAGACCATCCAGAGGCAACAATAGATAAATCAGCCAATCATCAAATCTTTGTCTTGAACATGCTTCCTGAGTTCTATCATTCTTGTCTTCCATAGAACAAACAACTGGAGAAGATGAAGAGATCCTCCGGCTAAAATTAACTGAAGACTCATTACCTCCAGTCAAGATCGAGTGGCGTGATGCAAAAAGTAAAAAACAAGGCACCATACTAAACAAGAAAAAGAAGCTAAAGAACGAGATTTGCTTATAGCCAGCCTCAATGAAGCCACTCGACTGATGAACGTAAGCTGAATTCCTTATCCTTCAATTTCTGCATCAATTGACTTGCCTCTTGCGATGCAGAGAATATATCGTAGCTCTTAAGCCAAATCTGATACTTTGGAAAAACTTGTTCCTCATGTAAATTCCTTAGAAAATATTCAACAAGCGCTCAAAGAAGCTAAGGAAGAAACCATAGCTAGAGAAACTGTCTTGTGAGAAGAAATCAGCAAGCTACGAGACATGAACTTAGAGCTTCGTGGTTCAATTGGGGGTAAGAAAAATTAACTCATCTGTTCTTGATTGGTCCATTTATCTCTATTAACACTGTCTTCATGTACCAGCCAATTTAACTGAGATTGAATCCCTCAAGGCTCAATTGAAGAAATCAGAAAATGATAATGCCAAGCTTGAAACAGACAAAGCTAAAGCTATAGCATAACTTGAAGGTAATCTCATAGAACTCAGATTCTTGATTCGGCTTGTCTTGGTCATCAGTATAATCAGAATATTGTCAATCTTACAGCCAACAAGATAAAATCACGTGCTCAGTTCGAAATCGTCACTGAAAGAGTCCAAAGAGCTGAGAGCATTAGAGATGATATTGCTAACGCAGCCACTCCAATCCTAAATGCAATTTTCCAGAACGGCCTTGGAACAAGTGCTGAAGATGCTCTTGAGATATTCGACAAACTCAGGACTGCTCCTAAAAAATATCTAGATAACATCACTAATGCTGCTACCATGAGTGCCAGTCAGGCTCTTGCGATGACAAAATCCCTGTATCCCCGAATAGATATAAATTCTATAGGAGATGGCTTTGCAGATGGCACTTCTGATGAGCAGGCTTTAGAACTGATAAATGAAGCTCAAGAATCTGCCAAGAAAATAGCTGCTGACGTAGTTGAAAACTTCCAAGGATAAATTCTTGATGTAAAAAACTCTTATCACCCAACTTGTAATTTATTAGTTTATTTATGCTTATGCCCTGATTTGAATCTTGCGTTTAATTTCTTAAAAATTTTCATCCGACTGTCACCAAGCCTAAAACTTGATCAAGTCATCAAAAGATTTACAAACCTTATTCACTTGACTCAAATCAGAACAAAAAACAATGATAAACCAAATATAAACAAGTTATATTCAAAACAAACTTCATACTTTATTAATACGAATAGCCCCCGACTGACAATTCAAGAAGGCAACTTACTTGAAGTCGGCAGTCAAGAAGAACATAATACAGAAAATTGAAGTTGAGTATAATATGGACGAAGGTGTTCAATATTCCATGAATTCTCCACAATTGATCCGTCTTCACGCTTTAAACGATACACCCCTGGCCGAGTGACTTCATCGATTATGAAAGGTCCTTCCCATAATGGAGATAATTTGTGTCTATCCTTCGTCGTCTGAATCTTTCTCAGAACCATATCACCAACAATAAACGCTCAACCGAACATTATGATTATGATAACGCCGAAGTCCTTAGAGATACCTCGCCGATTGAACAAGTGCAGCTTCACGAGCTTCTTCCAATCGGGTCAAGTCATCAACACGGTCTTGATCATAACACTCGTCATTGAAATTACGAACTTGAAGAGATTCAAACTCCATCTCACTTGGCAACACAGCCTCAGCCTCATAAACTAAAAAGAAAGGCGACTGACCTGTGGCTCGACTGGGCGTAGTCCGTAATGACCACAAAACTGAAGGCAACTCTTGAACCCATCTGCCAGCATAAGGGCGCAATCTATCAAAGACTCGGGTCTTAATACCCTAAAGAACCATGCCATTAGCATGTTCACCCTGTCCATTGCTTCTAGGATGTGCTACTGACGCATAACAAATTTTAATTCCAAAATCTTCACAAAATTCTTGAAAACTCCTCCAGTGAACTGAGTCCCATTGTCAGTAATAATCCTGTTTGGGACACCAAACCGATACACAATATTAAGGATAAAATCACATGCTTTGTCTACAGTAATTGTAGCAACCGGCCTAGCTTCAATCCATTTAGAGAACTTGTCAATTGCAACGAACAAATGTGTAAAACCTCCTGGAGCCTTTTTGAAAGGACCAACTATATCCAGACCCCAAAATGCAAAGGGCCATGAAAGCGAAATCGTTTGCAACTCTTGGGCTGGAACATGACTCTGTCGAGCAAAAAATTGACAACCTTCATAGGTTCGAACCACTTCATCTGCATCGGTAACTGCCGTAAGCTAGAAAAAACCTTGCCGATAAGCTTTGCCCACCAAAGTACGCGCTACAAGATGACTGCCACAAATTCTTGAGTGAATATCTTGCAACAATTGTCAACCTTCCTCAGGTGTAACACGTCTTAACAAAACTCCAGACGGGCTTCTTCTATACAACTCAGAGGCAACCATGACATAATTCTGGCTACGACGTCGGGCTCGTTCTGCCTCATCTCAATCTTTCGGGTAGCACTTGCCGAGTCAGAAATTTGATAAAAGGTGTCCTCCAGTCGGATCAAGCATGAAAACCTGGTTTGTAACCTCCTTTTCGGTGGCTCGCTTTTTAGCAATAATTGGCTCGTGGAGATGCTCTACAAAAACATCTGTCGGGGCAGCCTCTCATCTAGAACCAAACTGAGCTAATTGATCTGCTGCTTCGTTGTTATGCCTTAAGACATGTGATAACTCCAGGCCATCGAACTTGTCTTCTAGCTTACGAACTTCTTGACGATAAGCAGCCATATTGTCATTTAAGCAAGACCAATCATTCATAACCTGGTTCAGAACCAACTGGGAATCTCCTCGCACAATCATACGCCGTATTCCGAGAGATACAACAATTCGCAATCCGTGAAGTAATGCTTCATACTCGGCTACATTGTGTGAAGCCGCAAAATGTATCTGAAGAACATACCGCAGTCTTTCACCAGTCGGGGAGATTAAGACAACTCCAGCTCCCATTCCAGTAACTCTCTTAGACCCATCAAAATACATAGTCCAGTATTGCGGCTCCTCCCTAGGTACATCTCCTTGGTAGTCGGTCCACTCGGCAATGAAATCGGTCAGGATCTGGGACTTAATGGATGTCCTTGCTTTGAAAGTAATATCTAACGGCATCAATTCCAAAGCCCACTTCGCAATATGCCCAGTAGCCTCTCGATTATGAAGGACATCGCCGAGAGGAAAGGACATAACCACAGTAACCAAATGACTTTGGAAATAATGAGCTAACTTCCTGACGGTAATTAAAACTCCATATAATAATTTCTGTATCTGGGGATAGCGTGTTTTGGATCCAGCTAACACCTCACTGACGAAATAAATTGGTCTCTGTATTTTCTGGGCTCGTCCTTCCTCCTCTCGTTCTACGACTAGGACCGTGCTAACCACTTGGAAAGTTGCCGATACATAAAGTAACAATGGCTCTTGAGGATACGGTGAGGCTAACACGGGTGGTGTTGTGAGGAAATTCTTGAAGTCTTCAAAAGCTTTCTGGGCTTCCGGGGTCCACTGGAACTCGTTTGTTTTGCATCCAGTAAGTTTTTGGACATCCTTCTAGGTACTCCGCGGCTTCATGTTTTGAATGGCATTGATCTTCTCTGGGTTGGCTTCGTTACCACGGTGAGACACCATAAAACCAAGTAGACTTACACTTTCGTCCTCGCTTCGTGTAAAAGGGTTAACCCGGGAGTGATATGGTTGGAGGGAAGAGGTCTTATAAGTTGGTTTCACTCTTGCTAAACTAGCAAGGTGGTACTAAACATGTTCACACAGCTCTCATGGGCCACACAGGCCAAATCCCAATTGGGCCAGGATGTCACATACACCCCCCTCAAAGGACCCGACGTCCCCGTCGGTCCAACTCACCCACATAGCCACACAGGCATATAGGCAAATGCCCGGGAACACAACCCCTCTTAGCGCACGTCCGTACGTCCAGTGCCGACGCCATATGCCATGCCATGTGCCTCACACATAGCCCACATGTGACATGCGCCATATGCCCGCACACTGACCCATACGTGCAACCGCGAGGGTCGGCTCTGATACCATTTGTAACAGCCCACCCTCCCGAGCCGCGCAGCCCAGCCCAACCGACGGGCGAGCCCACTTACACATACCACTCCACTTACACTTTCGTCCTCGCTTCGTGTAAAAGGGTTAACCCGAGAGTGATATGGTTGGAGGGAAGAGGTCTTATAAGTTGGTTCCACTCTTGCTAAACTAGCAAGGTGGTACTAAACATTTGCACACAGCTCTCATGGGCCACACAGGCCAAATCCCAATTGGGCCAGGATGTCACACTGACAGTACTCCGAAAGTACACTTCTCTGGATTCAACTTCATTCTGAAGGCTCGAATATTTGAAAAAGTTTCTTCTAAGTCGGTAATCAAATCCTGTTTCTGCTTGGTTTTAATGACAACGTCGTCAACATAAGCTTCCACATTCCTCCCGAGTTGAGTCCGAAGACATCTCTGGATCATGCGCTGATATCTAGCTCCAGCGTTTTTAACACCAAAAGGAATCGTGATGTAACAATAGGCTCTAAACGGGGTGATAAATGACGTCTTCTGTCACACCTCGAAGTTCTCCCAGATCGTAAAAATCGAGTTTAATAATTTATCGGAGAAATTATTTAATTAATCTGGAGAAAAATCCAATTAATTAATGCATTAAAGAAGTGGAAATGGCAGGGTGGAATTTTTCTTGAGTTCCCCATGTCAAAATACATTAATAGAATTTTTAGTGGAATTTTCAGAGCCCCAGAAATAATTTTAAATCAATTAAAATCAAATTCGGATTTAAATTAAACCCAGGAAATTTCCTTTCCTTTTTCTTTTTCTTTTTCCTCTTCTGCTTCCTTCTTGGGCCGTCGGCCCAGCCCAGCCGCGCGCGCGCCGCGCGTCCCTTCCCCCTCTCCTGGGCCGGCCCAGCCGGTCCCCGGCCCCCTTCCTCCTCGCGCCCCTCCCTCTCTTGGGCCGGCCGCAGGCCGAGGCCCCCTAGCGCCGCGCCCCAGCCGAGCCCGTTCGGCCTCCCTCCCGGTCCGGACCACCGACAGGTGGGCCCCACCTGTCGGGGTCATCCCCTACCTCCAGCCGCCCCCGCCCGTAACGGCCGGCCGCCGCTTCCGCCCACCTCCCCGTGCCCCGCGTGTTCCGCGCACGTGTGCGCCCACGTGCCGCCTCCCCGCGCCCACTCCGCCCGCAGCTGCCGTGTGAGAGGGGCGGGATCCGTTTTTCCCGGCCGCCTCTCTCTCTCCTCTCTCTCTCCCCACTCTGGCGAGAAATCCGCGCCCGCCCGGCCACAATTTCACCTCCCCGAGCCCATTTAAACCATCCCCGCGTCCTCCTCTCCCTTTTTCCCCATTCTGCCGCCGCTCCCGTGCATCCCACTGTCTTCGCCCCGCCGCTCCCATTCAAACCACCGTCGCTGTCGCTCCGGCCGCCGCTAGCCGTCGATAGCCGCCGCGCCTCACCTCTCCACCGCCGCCGTCGGGCTCGCAAGCTCGCGGGGTTCCCCGTCCGCCGCTCGCATCGCCGTTGCCCTCGGTGAGCCCTCCTTCTCTCCTCTTCTTCCTCCCCTCCGGCGTCCCTAGTCGCCGGGCTCCACCGCGCTGCCGTGCGCCGCCTCGCTCCGCGGCGTCGCCTGAGCGCCGTCTCGCCACGCCGCCTGCCGTCGCATGGCGCCGGCACCCTTGCGCCGCCGGCCGCTGCGCTGGCCGGCCGCCGGCCTCCGCCGCGCGCCATGGCCGTGTTGGCCAAGCTCGGGGCCGTGCCGCCCCGGCTGCCCGCCTCCCGTGCGCCTCAGCCGTTAGATCGGCCACTTGGGCCAATCTCGGCCGTCCCCCTCCGTCCACGGTGGACCGGCCGCCGCCGCCGCTGACGCCAGCCCTGGGAATAATTGCGCAATAATTCGATTAAGGTTTTTCTTTCTATAGTAAAAACACAGATAACTTCAAAAATTCATAACTAATTCATCCAAGCTCCGTTTAAGTCCATTCAAATTTCATTAAATTCATAAAAATGCAGAGAATCCATTAAAAATACTTTTGTGCTTTGTTTCAGTAGACTTATAGCATGTATTGTTGTTTGCTTTGTTTGTCGCGTAGATTCTGTTACCTCCGACGTGCCCGTTTATTTCGAGATCGTTGCAGAGGTAGCTTCAGCTCAGGAGCAAGGCAAGTCATGCTTCACATTGATCATATTGTACCTATATTTACAAATGTCTTATTTTTCCGTAAACACTGCATTATTTCGCAATGTCATTTCATGTGGGTTTATACCTATTGTACTCAGCCAATTATATTGATTATCTTGTATCTTTGATAGCTTGGGTAATTAATTCATTGTTCGCTGATTTTAGGAGTGCTTAGCCATGCTTAGCTAACCTAGCTCACTAAAGGGGATCTCCTTGAATAATTAATTAATGTAGTCCCTATGGTGACACTTTGGTTTAGGAGCCACCATGGTAATAATATTTAACTAAAATATGCTAATGGTGGGCTGTGGGTGCATGGTTTTGATGGAAGCACCCATGGCAATTAAGGACCGGTTCGCGGGAAACCCTGGAAGAAATACCGTGCGTACCACAAGCCAGCGTGGGCAACGGCTGGACTTGTAGTGTAGCTGTCTCTGGCTGACGTACCAGAATAGGGTGGGCGTGATGGAGTTGGGTTGGTGGGGGATTTACCCGTTGATCGGCTGCCGGATTCATCGTGGCACGAGAGGGGGCTGCCTACCTTGGACATAAAGGTGGGGGCGAAACCTGTGGTGTGGTATGGCTGGAACTAGTTTAGTTCAGGTGGATGGTTTGGGCCTGTCGCAACGTGGTGTAGCGTTGGGCAGTGATGCTTAATATTGTTCCATTAATTCAACGTTTTACTACAGCTTTCAACTACTGTTTCTTTTAAATGCTTACTTTATGCAAATAAACCCCTGCCTTCCTTTGAAATATCTTGCATCATGCCTCCTTTTCCGGCATGACTTGTTGAGTACCGTGGGTAGTACTCAGCCTTGCTTAATTTTTTTCCCCACACCAGAAGAGGAGTATGCGTCCGATGGAGGTTTCTCAGAGGAGTAGGTTTCGTCCGCCGTCGAGGATGCTTGTGGAATGGTGCCAGCCCGCTGCAAGAGTCCCGTTCTAGTTTAGTTTGTCTTTTTGTCTTTCCACTACATTTGTGTAAGACTTTTACTGTGTTTGTAAGACATGGATCTTTATGTCAACATTGTTGTCTGTGTACCCTGGCTGGTCCTGGACAGGGGTTTTAATATACATTCAGTTTCGGATATTCTGGTACTGAATTTCCGGGCATGACAAGTTGGTATCAGAGCCGACCTTGACCGTAGGACAAGCCAACTGGAAACCCTAAGAGCCCTCTGAAACTCTTTCATATGCATATGTCTTTCCGCATTTGGAGTTGTTTCAAAGATTGGTTTCCCCGGTTTTAAAAAAAATAAATTTTGGGGTCGTTTGTTAAAAATTTTACGTCGGTGTAGAGTATTGAAAATTTTTGGGGTAAATCGGCTTCGGTTTATTGGAACTTTATTCGACGGTTGGTTGGGAAATTATTGGGGGAAAGCTGCATTAGGTCTAGAATAGGATTTATGGGTTGCAAAATTTATTTATGTCATTAATATTATTGTTGTTCCAAATACCGCTATTATTATGTCTATTTTCTCATGCTATTTTATTGCTTAGAGTCAATAGTGTCTTTATTGGTATTCATGCAAAAATAATTTTTGCATAAAAAAAATTCCAGCTTTATTGTGTCTTTTATTCTAGTCTTTTGCTGTTTATTTTAATTTGGATTTGAGCATGCATTGATTCCCACCACTTTGTCTTCTATAGATGGCAGGCCATCCCCCGACGCACCACGGTCAGAACATGGAAGGTTTCTTGGCAGAGTTGGCCCGCATGGCCCTGGCAGTTGGATATCCAGAAGCCCCAGAGTACACCACACTGCTGCCCCTCACGGGAGAGTTGCCACACCGAGTCCGCTTGGAGGTACATGGCTTCGTGGGCACCAGTCTCCCCAACATGGTGGTCACAGCTTCGGGAGGAACTGACGAGCACGCCTGTCAAGAGGCGGCATACCTAATGATGGCCAGGATGCGAGAGCTGCATGACCACGCTCTCCACAGCTCAACATACCGCTACCACCCACGCCGCGGCAGTTCTACCAACAGCAACACCTACCAGTCCGCCGCGGAGGAGAACGACACCACCTTCGGTCACATGAGTATGGTGATGAAGGGTTTGGATAGGATGCACGCCGACCTCCACAGGGCTGCGAAGGCCCTGAATGACCAAAAGCTGGGACAGATCGTGGACCTGCAGGACGAGGTGGCACGCCTCAAGAGAGAGAACGCCACCTTGAGGGGACTGCCAGCACCCGGTGGATCGCGGATCCGCACGACCGCCAGGAAGACTACCACCACTCCCGTCCGCATCCAGCTGGCGCCCAGGCACCCACCGCCAGCAGCCGCTCCAGCTCCACCGCCGTCACCAGTCCCGACGCCAGCAGCAGCTCCAGCTCCGTCCTCGTCACCTTTCCTTACTTTCGTTCCAGCCTCGGCCTACCAGGGAGGCAGTGGCATCGGAGGTTGGTTGTCTGCTACTCCCAGTGGCAGCAACGGCAGTGGCAGCAGCTCCGAGCCTACCAGCGGAGACACTTACATGTTGGACTCCAGGAGCCGCTCAGAGGATGATGGCGACAACCAGGAGAGCGACTTCGACTCCACCGACCGTAGGAGCCGTTCGGAGTTTTAGAGCCGTCACCCTTAGTTTTTACCCTTTTGCTTAGTTTGTTTTCCTGCTAGTTTCTGTGTGTTAGGTCTGTTTGTTTGTGGGTTAGTCGGTGGTCCATGTCATGTGTTGGTATGGCTGCCCCATTAAGGATGTTGCTTGATCTTTTCAGTGTTTTTAATTCAGATCAGAACAATTACAGTTAATTTTAATGAAGTAAAGCTTAGTTCTTAAGCAATCTGTTTTTCTTCTTTTCTACTCTGGTTTGGCCTACTTCAGATGGTGAACACCAGAACCAGCGGCAACACCAGGGCAACAGTCAGAGGCCCCGCTCGGTGCCCGGACAGCAGGGTGGACCCTCCACCATGATCGTCCGCCAGCACCGGCCGTACAACTCTGGGAACTTCCACTCCAGCAGTAGTAGTGGCCCTAACAATAGTGGTGGACAACACCATCGCAACCCTGCTCCACGCCCTCCAATGGCACCTGCACAGCCGACTCAGCCGGCTCAACCCAGGAGAGACCCTGGAGGAAAACCAGTGACGTGCTTCAACTGCGGTGAGCCTGGACATTTCGCCGACAAGTGTCCGAAGCCCAAACGCGCCAGGTCCCAGTTCGTGCAAGCACGAGTCAATCATGCCTCGGTCGAGGAAGCCCAGGCAGCACCAGACGTCGTACTGGGTACGTTTTCCGTCAACTCCATTCCTGCTATAGTATTGTTTGATTCTGGTGCAACACACTCCTTTATTTCCAAGCATTTTGTTGGGGCACATGGGTTATCAGTAGTGGAACTTAAGGTGCCTATGCGGGTTCATACCCCTAGTAACAACATGAACACCACTCACTACTGCCCCTCAGTGACCATAGAGATCCAAAGGTCACAATTTCTAGCCAACCTTATCCTTCTTGAATCAAAAGGCCTAGATGTCATTCTTGGGATGGATTGGCTGACGAGACATAGGGGAGTGATCGATTGCGCAAGATGCACCGTCACTCTAACCAATGACAAGGGAGAAAAGATTGCTTTCCGATCTCCGGCACCACATAAGTCCGTAACAAGTTTGAATCAGGTTGCTACCGAGCAGACCAGAGAAGTGGTGAAAATCCCTAAGAAGTTTCCGGACATCCTAGTTGTAAGAGAGTATCCTGAAGTCTTTCTGGACGATCTGACGATGATGCCACCCAAAAGAGAGATCGAATTTCGGATCGACTTAGTACCGGGAACCGCTTCGATACACAAGAGACCTTACAGAATGGGAGCCAACGAGTTGGCAGAAGTTAAGAAGCAAGTTGACGAGCAATTACAGAAGGGATACATTCGCCCGAGCACGTCACCTTGGGGTGCTCCGGTAATTTTTGTGGAGAAGAAGGACAAGACCAAGAGGATGTGCGTCGATTACCGCGCACTTAATGATGTCACTATCAAGAACAAATACCCGTTGCCCAGGATTGATGATTTGTTCGATCAACTGAAAGGAGCAACGGTGTTCTCCAAGATAGACCTGCGATCAGGCTACCATCAGTTGAGAATCCGAGAAGAGGACATACCGAAGACTGCCTTTGTCACTCGGTATGGACTGTTCGAGTGCACAGTTATGTCCTTTGGACTCACTAACGCACCAGCGTTCTTCATGAACCTGATGAACAAGGTGTTTTTGGAATTCTTGGACAAGTTTGTTGTGGTCTTTATCGATGACATACTCATCTACTCCAAGTCTAAGGAGGAACACGAGCAGCATCTTCGCTTAGCGCTCGAGAAATTGAAGGAGCATCAGTTGTATGCCAAGTTCAGCAAGTGTGACTTTTGGCTAAAAGAAGTGCAATTCTTGGGTCACATTATAACAGCTCAAGGAGTGGTAGTGGATCCGTCAAATGTGGAGTCAGTTACCAAGTGGAAGCCTCCACGCACGGTTTCACAAATCAGGAGTTTTCTAGGACTCGTGGGTTATTACCGTCGGTTCATTGAGAACTTCTCCAAAATTGCCAAGCCAATGACACAGTTGTTGAAAAAGGATGAGAAATTCAAGTGGTCAGATGAATGAAACAGAAGTTTTGAGGAACTTAAGAAGAAGTTGGTAATAGCACCAGTCTTAATTCTGCCAGACTAGACGAAAGACTTTCAGGTTTATTGCGACGCGTCTCGCCAAGGGCTGGGATGTGTGCTGATGCAGGAAGGCAAAGTGGTCGCGTATGCTTCACGCCAGTTGCGTCCACATGAAAATAATTATCACACTCACGACTTGGAATTAGCCGCAGTGGTACATGCCCTAAAGATCTGGAGGCACTATCTTATTGGGAACCGTTGTGAAGTGTATACGGATCACAAGAGTTCGAAGTATATCTTCACCCAACCGGACTTAAATCTCCGTCAGCGAAGATGGCTGGAATTGATTAAAGACTATGATCTGGGAATCCACTACCATCCCGGAAAAGCGAATGTCGTGGCAGATGCTTTAAGCCAGAAGAGCTACTGTAACTCCACCAGTATGGAAGAGATGAGCAGCCAGTTGCAACAAGACTTTGAACGGCTGAACCTCGGTATTGTTGAGCATGGGTTCACATCCGCTTTAGAAGCATGACCCACGCTCGTGGAGCGAGTCCGAGCAGCTCAAGCTAAAGATCCGGAGATAGCAAAGCTTAAGAAGAACATGAGGGTCGGAAAGGCCCGAGATTTCTCCGAAGACGAGCATGGCACGATATGGATGGGAGAAAGACTGTGCGTCCTGGAAGACAAGGAGTTGAAAGAGTTGATACTCACGGAAGCCCATCAAACTCAGTATTCAATTCACCCTGGGAGTACCAAGATGTACCAGGATCTTAAAAAAAAATTTTGGTGGGTTAGCATGAGAAGAGAAATTGCTGAATTCGTCGCACTCTGTGACGTGTGTCAGCGAGTCAAGGCAGAACATCAAAGACCTGCAGGACTGTTACAGCCTCTCCAAACTCCGGAATGGAAATGGGAAGAAATTGGAATGGATTTCATCACCGGTTTGCCAAGAACATCGTCTGGACATGATTCTATTTGGGTCATCGTGGATCGACGCACTAAAGTGGCTCATTTCATTCCTGTGCACACTACTTACTCCGGAAAGAAACTAGCGGAACTCTACCTCGCAAGAATCATGTGTTTGCACGGAGTGCCTAAGAAGATCATATCGGATCGAGGAAGTCAGTTCACCTCAAAGTTCTGGCAGAAGTTACAAGAAGAATTGGGAACCCGTTTGAATTTTAGCATGACTTACCATCCGTAAACCGATGGTCAGACTGAGCGAGTAAATTAGATACTGGAGGATATGCTGAGAGCCTGTGCGCTCGATTTTGGAGGAGCATGGGACAAGAGTTTGCCATATGCCGAGTTCTCCTACAACAACAGCTACCAAGCCAGTTTGTAGATGGCACCTTTTGAGGCGTTGTATGGCAGGAAGTGTCGCACCCCGCTCTTTTGGGATCAGACTGGAGAGCGACAACTGTTTGGGACTGAAGTCTTGAGCAACGCAGAAGAAAAGGTCAGAACCGTCAGAGAAAGGTTGAGAATTGTGCAGTCTCGACAGAAAAGCTATGTCGACAATCGTCGAAGGGAGTTGGTTTTCGAAGCAGGGGACTATGTGTACCTTCGCGTCACACCGCTTCGGGGAGTACACCATTTCCAAACTAAAGGCAAATTGGCACCACGCTTTGTGGGACCATACAGGATCCGCGAACGTCGAGGAGAAGTTGCCTACCAGCTTGAGCTTCCACCCAACATGGCTGGTATTCATGATGTGTTTCATGTCTCACAATTGAAGAAATGTTTGAGAGTACCAGAAGAGCAGGCCAACCCGGATCAGATCGAGATTCAAGAGGACCTGACTTATGTGGAGAAGTCAATCCGTATTCTCGAAACCAGCGAGAGGAGAACCAGAAACAAAGTTACCAGGTTCTGCAGAGTTCAGTGGAGCCATCACTCTGAGGAAGAAGCCACATGGGAAAGAGAAGACGAATTGAAGGCCGCCCATCCGCACCTCTTCGCCAGCACCTCCGAATCTCGGGGTCGAGATTCCGTGTAAGGGGGGTAGGTTTGTCACACCCCGAAGTTCTCCCAGATCGTAAAAATCGAGTTTAATAATTTATCGGAGAAATTGTTTAATTAATCTGGAGAAAAATCCAATTAATTAATGCATTAAAGAAGTGGAAATGGCAGGGTGGAATTTTTCTTGAGTTCCCTATGTCAAAATACATTAACAGGATTTTTAGTGGAATTTTCAGTGCACCAGAAATAATTTTAAATCAATTAAAATCAAATTTGGATTTAAATTAATCCCAGGAAATTTCCTTTCCTTTTTCTTTTTCTTTTCCCTCTTCTTCTTCCTTCTTGGGCCGTCAGCCCAGCCCAGCCTCGCGCGCCGCGCGTCCCTTCCCCCTCTCCTGGGCCAGCCCAGCCGGTCCCCGGCCCCCTTCCTCCTCGCGCCCCTCCCTCTCTTGGGCCGGCCGCAGGCCGAGGCCCGCTAGCGCCACGCCCCAGCCGAGCCCGTTCGGCCTCCCTCCCAGTCCGGACCATCGACCGGTGGGCCCCACCTATCGGGGTCATCCCCTACCTCCAGCTGCCCCTGCCCGTAACGGCCGGCCGCCGCTTCTGCCCACCTCCCCGCGCCCCGCGTGTCCCGCGCACGTGCGCACCCACGCGCTACCTCCCCGCGCCCACTCCGCCCGCAGCCGCCGCGTGAGAGGGGCGGGATCCGTTTTTCCCGGCCGCCTCTCTCTTTCCTCTCTCTCTCCCCACTCCGGCGAGAAATCCGCGCCCGCCCGGCCATGATTTCACCTCCCCGAGCCCATTTAAACCATCCCCGCGTCCTCCTCTCCCTTTTTCCCCATTCCGCCGCCGATCCCGTGCATCCCACTGTCTCCGCCCCGCCGCTCCCATTCAAACCACCGCCGCTGTCGCTCCGGCCGCCGCTAGCCGTCGATAGCCGCCGCGCCTCACCTCTCCACCGCCGCCGTCGGGCTCGCAAGCTCGCGGGGTTCCCCGTCCGCCGCTCGCACCGCCGTTGCCGCTGGGTAGTACTCAGCCTTGCTTAATTTTTTTCCCCACACCAGAAGAGGAGTATGCGTCCGATGGAGGTTTCTCAGAGGAGTAGGTTTCGTCCGCCGTCGAGGATGCCTGTGGAATGGTGCCAGCCCGCTGCAAGAGTCCCATTCTAGTTTAGTTTGTCTTTTCGTCTTTCCGCTGCATTTCTGTAAGACTTTTACTGTGTTTTAAGACGTGGATCTGTATGTCAACATTGTCGTCTGTGTACCCTGGCTGGTCCTGGACAGGGGTTTTAATACACTTTCAGTTTCGGAAATTCTGGTACTGAATTTCCGGGCGTGATATCTTCAAGCTGTCAGACTCCTTCAAACTGATTTGATGGTATCCCGAGTAATAATCAAGGAAGCTCAGAAGCTCACAGCCAGCGGTCGAGTCAACGACTTGATCAATGCAGGGCAAACCAAAGGGATCCTTAGGGCAAGATTTATTGAGGTCGGTGTAATCGACACACATGCGCCATTGTCCTGTCTTCTTCCAAACTTGAACTGGGTTGGCCAACCAGTCGAGGTGGTAAACTTTCTTGATGAATCGAGCCGCCAAGAGCTTAGCGACTTCCTCCTTAATAGCATCTCTTCGATCTTGCACAAAGCGGCGAAGCCATTGTTTGATAGGTTTTGCATCCTCTTTAACATTTAATGAGTGCTCAATCACTTCTCTAGGAATACCAAGCATATCGGAAGGTTTCCACGCAAATATATCTTTATTATTTTGTAGAAAGGTGACGAGCGCACTTTCCTATTTAAATCTAGCTCGACACCTATTATAGCAGTCTTGGAGGGGTTAGAAGGATCGAGTGGAATCTTTTTAGTCTTGGCGTCACCTTTTCCTGACTTGGCCAACTTCTTTGCTGGGATTTCGCCTTCTTTCGATATTGATGCGGCTAGTCGAACCTCCTGTTGGCCAAGTAATCTCTCGTGGGATTGAGCCATGTCGCAGCTTTCTTTGTCGCTGGTGAAGGCTTGCTTGACATCGCTGCACAGGGAGATGATTCCATGAGGTCTGGGCATCTTCATCATCAGATAGGTGTAGTGCGGGATTACCATGAATTTGGCGAGCACGGGTCTTCCCAGGATTGCGTGGTAAGTTGCTTCAAAGTCAGCGACTTCAAAGCTAATGTTCTTTGTACAAAAATTCTCCCGAGTGCCGAAGGTGACTGGGAGAGTGATTTGCCCGAGTGGTGTAGATGACAGCCCTGGGATGATTCCATGAAAAGAGGTTGAACTTGGTTTTAATTCGGATCTAGGAATTTGCATCTTGTCCAACGTCTTGGCGAAGAGGATATTGAGGGCGCTGCCACCACCAATGGGGACACGCTTGAGCTTGACGTTGCGTACCACTGGTTCTAGTACCAGGGGATACCACCCCGGGTGAACCACTTGGTCGGGATGATCCGAGCGGTTAAACGTAATAGCCACCTCCGACCATCGTAGGTAACGTGGAACTTCAGGCTGAACTGCATTGATTTCTCTGTCAGTCAGTTTCTGCTTTCATTTTGATTCGTATGCGAGTGGCCCTCCGAGAGTGTGGTTTAACTCGGTCCTGTGGTCTTGGAAGGGTTCTGAACCACCGTTTGCATCGTCCTTCTTGGTTCCTGAGGTTCTGGCTACGTTAGTTGGTTTCTGAAGTTGGGCCGCATAATGCTCGGCGAACTGTTCGTAGATGAAGCAGTCTTTGGCCGCATGTTTATGATTCGGGTGATGCGTGCATTGAGCGTTCATGATCTTGTCGTAGGCGCTGACGCATGGACGTTGCATTCATAAGGGTAAGACCCTATTTGTTACCTCCCGTGCTTAGGTAAGCGGTGAGTCCGAGAAGGTTTATGCACTATAGGTGAGCAGTGAGGCTTTGTCGATTTAACCCATAATTCCCTTCATTCTGTGTTGTTGTGATTATGAGCTGAAAAAATCTACAACAAAGCTTGGAGATGGGTTATGAAATAATGCACAAGTTTTGTTTTTGGAAAACATGCCCATATTTCAACCAATTCATAAGATACCAAGGTCATAAAGATTCAACAAGCCATAGAAAAATAGGTTTTCATATTTTGGAAACTCAAAATGAGCTTTGAAAGATCTTTGACAAATCATGCAAAAGAAAACTTCTGATGAAGTTTACCTTTTGTAAAACCTTGGATGGGCTAGAGATGCAAAGTTACGCTAATATCCACAAAGAACATTAGCTAACTTAACTAAACCCACCATATGCAAGTTTAAGTAAAAAAGCGATCAAACAAGATTTTGGATAAATGCCATTTTGTTTGGAATATAAGAGTTTTTACTCCAAAACCTTTGAAAAATGTTTAAAATAAATATTGAAGCACTTTCGAAAAGATCTTCACACATTTTGGCCTTATAAATGAGATTTTTGACTTAAGACCAAAGAGGCTATTTGAAAGGGCTATAAATCCAAAATTTGAAATCTTTCATGTTTTGAAAGTAGTTTATACATAAGTTCACCCTAATGTATCTCTCAGTTGAAATCCATGAATTCAACATTTAAGGATAAGTCACAAGTTTGAGAAAACATATACATAAAAACTCACTTTTTCAAACATTCCTTAAAAAAGAGAAAGAAGTGATAAATGAGATGTTTTGGATAGAAATGCATATGTATGAGTTTTGAAATAACTCCATGAACCAATACATATCAAAATATATGGTTCTAGTGGCAAAACTCACTTGATGCCATAATAGGACCAAATATGGTCAAGATTGGATTTTGTGCGAATTTCAAAATCAAGTTACTCTCAAACCATTGGCCAAATAAAATACATTTGAATGCAAAAGAAGTTTTGAAATGACAAACTTTAGGAGTTTATCAAAAGGATTGTTTGAAAAAACCTTTTGAAAAATATTTTGGCAAAAATATACTTTAAGGGCAAAAACAAGATTATAACATCTACAATTTGAGGCTAAAACCATTTTTTTTGGAAAACTCATTTTTATTTTGTATTATCTTTTGGAAAATCGTTCAAATAGATATAGGAACTCTTTTGAACAACAAACCACCTTTTTGCAACTAAGTTTGCAGATTTTGATTTTTGACCAAAACAACATTTTGAAAACTCTCATAGCATCAATTTGATTAAAATACATTTTACGGATGCAAAAGATACATGAGAGGTTATAGCATTCCCTTTAAATGTGGTAAACCAAAACATCATTCAAATTCAATATATGGATCAAACACATGCAACATTCAAGAATAACCAATGTGCACAAGAGATATTAAACCTACACAAGGTAAAAGAGTAGATACTTCAATATAAGTACTCATTACCGAGATGGCATTGGTTCTCGATGTAGAACGATCATCCTCAAACTTAACTCCATTTTTGACATATTGTGATAACTTTGAGTCAAGCCTCCAATGTGCCTCCAAGACCTGCACAATTTGGTCCCCAACAACATTGGGTCGATAGAGGTAAGTCACACGAGACTTAGGCATCCAAATAGATTTTGTGCTAGCATGTGATGAACTAATCACCCTAGTAGCACAAATGTCCTTTTTGGCATTTCCTATGCAAACAATGATCAAATGAGGAGTTTGGCTTAGGAATGTTATCTATGGGACAATTTTTACTAATATATCCCTTTACACGGCAATTGTAGCAAAGTCTAGTTTTGCTCTTATCTCGCCTTTTGCTTTGCTTGTTGCCGGTTTGCCTCTCACTTGATGGATTGCATTTTTCATCCAATGTGCACGAACAACTTGAGGCAAAGTGTCCCGCTTCGATGCACTTGAAGCACTTGATGTGAGCAATGCCTTTCTTCTTGCTCACCACCTTCACTACTAGCAGCCGGAGATCGACAGCCGATGCAGCCCCGCGTCAGGTGCCAAATTCCGCCGGTTGATAAATAAACCGTAACAGAGTAAAAGGTGGCGATGCGCCGAATTGTATTGATCGAGAGTTGATACCTTACAATAACCCCGGGTGTACATATTTATACCCATGGGGAGATACTAGTCCTTGTAGGACAAGAAAGAAACTTTCCTAAAGATAAAAGGAAACTAACAAATATTCTAATTAATAGATACAATTGCCTTCTTCGGACTCAATCCGCACGTGGCAATTCTCATGAAGCACACCAACTGAACCCGACAATGATCCTGCCATCTCCTTATCGGAATCGGCTACATCGGCTATCCTTGTCCGATTCTGTTTCAGCCGATGCACACTGTAGCCGATTTGGCTTGCAGCCGATTCATACTCTGTTTCTGTAATCGCTTATCTCCTCCAATCGGCTTCGGCTTTAACTCTGAATCCAATGCATGATTTACCAAATTTCGTCGTTAACAACATGCCAATTGACAAACATTTTCAAATATTCTCAAATATTCTCTCCAGCTTTCTCATTTACTCTTTGGCATCTTCAAAGCATGCAGTTCGATAATTTCTCACAATTATCCCACCCTTTGATCAATCTTTTCTTTATCCCCTTTAATATACTTCTCCCCCTTTGACATCTAAACTCCAAAAAGGGTATAAGTAGGGAAAGAAAAGCAAAGGGATCCTTCATAAGGGATCATCGAGTACTTTCCTCTCAATTTTATATTTCATCACTTGTGATTAGGAAATGAACATAAATTTGACACAAAGATTACAAGTAAATCAATAAGCATTGAGATACAAATTTTCCACATAAAAAGCTCACACCCAAAGGGTTTGAAGCATAGAACAAAAAGTCTCCCATTTGCATGTCAAAGACACTCTTCTTTTCTTCTAGTTTAATGTATCCCTCCCTCTTAGTCCTTCTCTCCCACTTTGGCATTTAAGCATAGCAAGGAGAGGACATGATATACAATGAATGGGATCATCGAGATTTAAACATGACAAACCACTTCTTCACAAACTTGAGCGAGATTCAAGAGTTTTTTTTAAAAAAAACTCACCCAACATTTTCACAAAACATTTCGCAAATGAGTTTAGCATGTATTAATCCATAGTTTGCACTAAGACCAAAAATTCACATAGAATGAGGTCTCCAAGCACTTTGATTCACTTAGAACACCAATTTGATGACTAATACTCACTTATTGACTAAACAAGCATTTTGTCACAATATTTTGCAAACTAGGCTAATTAGCAAGGAATGAAACTTGGCCTCGATGCATAAAGACAAAGCAAGTGATCCAATTATACTAATTGAAATAACAAGCTATGGATCATCAAGTTACCTTCCTTGTCGATTTTCGAGATGCCCATTCAATGAAATTGATATCTTGATACCAATTTGAATTTGGCACCATGATGGGCTTGATGAAGTCCCTTTCTTGATTTTCTTGATTTTAATCCTTATGAAGCTTGTAAACGTGGCCGAGGTATTTAGGGTCCTCAAAGTTGGGTGGTTTCTCCCTGTACTTCATCTCCAAGCTTTCTTCCTTGAAGCCTTGAACTACCGAACGAACTATGAGTCTTGTCATCAAGCCATGCTCATTTTGCTTGATGTTGTTGATCTCTTCTTGCAATGCCATGACCCGATCTGGATTCTCTTATGCATCCTCTTCCTTCATATATTCCAAAGACAACAGGAAAGAGTAACATTCACAAAATTTGCAAATTAAAATCGGATAGTTACTCCTTTTTGTATGTCGTCGAGGATGTTGTAGGGATGATCTCGTTGAACACTTGATGAATCCTTGGATGAGGCACCGAGGGGACTTGAGCTTGCACGATGTCTCTTTGCTGTTGAGCGCCCATGGAATTAATCCCTTCCACTTGTGCTGGAAACATGTCTTCATAGTCGATTACGGGAGATTGACTTGAGTCGGATGGAGGTTGATAAGTACTCCGCCTTGATCATCATAGACTTCTTGTGGTCTCATCTCCCCAATTGTCTTTTTCCCAATTGTCATGAATAGTTTTTCCATTATCTAGCACAATTGAGAGAACTTGCTCCACTTGGGAGTCATTAGTAACATCAAACACCACACTTCTCATGATTTCGACAATAGTGGTGGTATTAGCTGAAAACATGGTAGGCATGAGTGTTTGTCTAATAACCAAGCATAATGACCCTCTTCTAAAAGGATATGAATTAGAATGCCAATAGATGAAGATAATAATTGAAAACACTTGGTCAATAGGGATACCTTGAACATCTCAGTTAAGATGCTCATTTGCCTTCTTTGAGAGCACATGTCGGTAGAGTCGGTTGATTCTTCAATTTGCCCACCTTCATCACTTCACACCATCTTAATGTTGGGCTCAATCTTATTTTGAACACATCGTGCATTTTACTCGAAGGTGTCTTGGGTATGTGAAGCACAAAGGAAAAATACCGAAGTGAAAAAAAAGTCATTCATAAGGGTAAGACCCTATTTGTTACCTCCCGTGCTTAGGTAAGCGGTGAGTCCGAGAAGGTTTATGCACTATAGGTGAGCAGTGAGGCTTTGTCGATTTAACCCATAATTCCCTTCATTCTGTGTTGTTGTGATTATGAGCTGAAAAATCTACAACAAAGCTTGGAGATGGGTTATGAAATAATGCACAAGTTTTGTTTTGGAAAACATGCCCATATTTCAACCAATTCATAAGATACCAAGGTCATAAAGATTCAACAAGCCATAGAAAAATAGGTTTTCATATTTTGGAAACTCAAAATGAGCTTTGAAAGATCTTTGACAAATCATGCAAAAGAAAACTTCTGATGAAGTTTACCTTTTGTAAAACCTTGGATGGGCTAGAGATGCAAAGTTACGCTAATATCCACAAAGAACATTAGCTAACTTAACTAAACCCACCATATGCAAGTTTAAGTAAAAAAGCGATCAAACAAGATTTTGGATAAATGCCATTTTGTTTGGAATATAAGAGTTTTTACTCCAAAACCTTTGAAAAATGTTTAAAATAAATATTGAAGCACTTTCGAAAAGATCTTCACACATTTTGGCCTTATAAATGAGATTTTTGACTTAAGACCAAAGAGGCTATTTGAAAGGGCTATAAATCCAAAATTTGAAATCTTTCATGTTTTGAAAGTAGTTTACATAAGTTCACCCTAATGTATCTCTCAGTTGAAATCCATGAATTCAACATTTAAGGATAAGTCACAAGTTTGAGAAAACATATACATAAAAACTCACTTTTTCAAACATTCCTTAAAAAAGAGAAAGAAGTGATAAATGAGATGTTTTGGATAGAAATGCATATGTATGAGTTTGAAATAACTCCATGAACCAATACATATCAAAATATATGGTTCTAGTGGCAAAACTCACTTGATGCCATAATAGGACCAAATATGGTCAAGATTGGATTTTGTGCGAATTTCAAAATCAAGTTACTCTCAAACCATTGGCCAAATAAAATACATTTGAATGCAAAGAAGTTTTGAAATGACAAACTTTAGGAGTTTATCAAAAGGATTGTTTGAAAAAACCTTTTGAAAAATATTTTGGCAAAAATATACTTTAAGGGCAAAAACAAGATTATAACATCTACAATTTGAGGCTAAAACCATTTTTTTTGGAAAACTCATTTTTATTTTGTATTATCTTTTGGAAAATCGTTCAAATAGATATAGGAACTCTTTTGAACAACAAAACCACCTTTTTGCAACTAAGTTTGCAGATTTTGATTTTTGACCAAAACAACATTTTGAAAACTCTCATAGCATCAATTTGATTAAAATACATTTTACGGATGCAAAAGATACATGAGAGGTTATAGCATTCCCTTTAAATGTGGTAAACCAAAACATCATTCAAATTCAATATATGGATCAAACACATGCAACATTCAAGAATAACCAATGTGCACAAGAGATATTAAACCTACACAAGGTAAAAGAGTAGATACTTCAATATAAGTACTCATTACCGAGATGGCATTGGTTCTCGATGTAGAACGATCATCCTCAAACTTAACTCCATTTTTGACATATTGTGATAACTTTGAGTCAAGCCTCCAATGTGCCTCCAAGACCTGCACAATTTGGTCCCCAACAACATTGGGTCGATAGAGGTAAGTCACACGAGACTTAGGCATCCAAATAGATTTTGTGCTAGCATGTGATGAACTAATCACCCTAGTAGCACAAATGTCCTTTTTGGCATTCCTATGCAAACAATGATCAAATGAGGAGTTTGGCTTAGGAATGTTATCTATGGGACAATTTTTACTAATATATCCCTTTACACGGCAATTGTAGCAAAGTCTAGTTTTGCTCTTATCTCGCCTTTTGCTTTGCTTGTTGCCGGTTTGCCTCTCACTTGATGGATTGCATTTTTCATCCAATGTGCACGAACAACTTGAGGCAAAGTGTCCCGCTTCGATGCACTTGAAGCACTTGATGTGAGCAATGCCTTTCTTCTTGCTCACCACCTTCACTACTAGCAGCAACGTCCACATGTCAGCACCTACGACATGATCATGAACGCTCAATGCACACATCATCCGAATCACAAACACACGGCCAAGGACTGTTTCATCCACAAACAATTCGCCGAGCAATACATGGCCCAACTTCAAAAGCGACTGATGGTGCGGGGACTTCAGGGCATAAGAAGGACGACGGAGACGGCGGGTCAGAACCTTTCCAAGACCCCAGGACTGAGTTGAACCATATTTATGGAGGACCACTCGCCTATGAGTTGAAGCGGAAGCAGAAGCTAACCGTCAGGGAAATCAACGCAGTCCAGCCTGAAGTTCCACAATATCTACGATGGTCGGAGGTGGCTATCACGTTCAACCACTCGGATCACCCTAACCAAGTGGTTCACCTGGGGCGGTTTCCCCTAGTAGTAGACCCGGTTGTTCGCAACGTCAAGCCCAAGCATGTTCTAGTCGATGGTGGCAACGCCCTCAATATCCTCTTCGCCAAGACACTGAACGAGATGCATATCCCAAGGTCCGAGTTAAAACCAAGCTCAGCTCCTTTTCATGGAGTTATTCCAGGGTTGTCATCTACACCACTCGGGCAAATCACTCTTCCAGTCACCTTTGGCACTCGGGAGAACTTTCGCACAAAGAATGTCTGCTTTGAAGCTGCTGACTTTGAAGCAGCCTGCCACACCATCCTCGGGAGACCCGCACTTGCCAAGTTTATGGTAGTACCACACTACACTTATTTAACGATGAAGATGCTAGGTCCACGTGGGGTTATCTCCCTGCGCAGTGATGTCAAGCAAGCCTTCACCTGCGACAAGGAGAGCTGTGGCATGGCCCAATCTCATGAGAGGTTGCTTGGCCGACAGGAAGTCCGACTGACTGCATCAACATCTGAAGAAGGTGAAATTCCAGCAAAATAGTTGACCAAGTCAGGAGAAGGCGACGCCAAGACCAAGAAGATTTCACTCGACCCTTCTGATCCCTCCAAAACTGTTGTAATAGGTGCCAAGTTAGATTGTAAATAGGAAAGCGTGTTCATGACCTTTCTTCAAGCTAATAAAGATATATTTGCGTGAAAACCATCTGATATGCCTGGTATTCCCAGAGAGGTGATTGAGCACTTATTAATTGTTAAAGAGAATGTGAAACCTATCAAGCAACGACTTTGCCACTTCGCACAAGATCGGAGAGATGCTATCAAGGAAGAGCTTTCTAAGCTTTTGGCAGCCGGTTTTATCAAGGAAATTTACCATCCCGACTGGTTAGCTAATCCAGTTCTGGCGCATGTGCGTTGACTACACAGATCTCAACAAGTCTTGCCCTAAGGATCCCTTCGGTCTGCCTCTCATTGATCAAGTCATCGATTCAACCGCTGGCTGCGAGCTTCTGAGTTTTCTTGACTGTTACTCGGGATATCATCAGATCAGCCTAAAGGAGTCTGACTACTTGAAGACTTCATTCATCACCCTGTTTGGAGCTTACTGCTACATCATGATGCCCTTTGGTCTCAAGAATAGAGGAGCTACATATTAGCGTATGATTCAAAGATGTCTACAAACTCAACTCGGAAGGAATGTGGAAGCTTATGTCGACGACGTTGTCATCAAGACCAAGCAAAGACAAGACTTAATTGCTGATCTGGAGGAAACTTTTCAAAATATTTGAGCCTTTAGGATGAAGTTGAATCTGGACAAGTGCACCTTCGGAGTACCATCAAGGAAGTTGCTTGGTTTTATGGAGTCCTATCGGGGCATCGAAGCCAACCCAGAGAAGATCAACGCTATATGGAATATGAAGTCGTCGAGTACCCAAAACGATGTCCAAAAGCTTACCGGGTGCATGACAGCTTTGAGCTGATTTGTTTCCAAACTCGGAGAACGAGAAATGCCTTTCTTCAAGTTGCTTAAGAAGACGGATGAGTTCCAGTGGACTCAGAGGCCCAGAAAGCTTTCGAAAACTTCAAGGATTTTCTCATAACACTGCCTACGTTAGCTTCACCGCAACCCCAAGAGCCCTTAATACTTTATGTGTTGGCAACCTTCCAGGTGGTTAGCACGATCTTGGTCGTTGAACGGGAAGAGGAAGGACGAGTTCAGAAGGTTCAAAGGCCAATCTACTTCGTCAGCAAGGTGCTAGCTGGATCTAAGACACGCTATCCCCAGGTACAAAAACTATTATATGGAGTTTTGACTACCGTCAGGAAGTTAGCCCATTATTTTCAAAGTCACTCGGTCATGGTGGTCACGTCTTTTTCACTCGGCGATGTTCTTCATAATCGGGAGGTCACGGGGCTTATTGCGAAGTGGACTTTGGAGTTGATGGCGTTAGACATCACTTTCAAGGCACAAACATCAATCAAGTCTCAGATTTTGGCCGATTTTGTTGCTGAGTGGACCGAGTGTCAAGGAGATGTGCCTACGGAGAAGCTGGAATACTGGACTATGTACTTCGATGGGTCTAAGCGAGTTACTAGCACTGGAGCTAGAGTCGTTTTAATTTCCCTAACTGGAGAAAGATTGCGGTATGTTCTTCAAATTGACTTTCCGGTGTCACATAATGTAGCTGAGTATGAGGCTTTACTTTATGGGTTGCGACTCGCCGTGTCCCTGGGAATACGGCATATGATTGTGCGAGGAGATTCTCAGTTTGTGGTGAATCAAGTAATGAAGGATTGGTCTTGCTTGAACGATAACATGGCTGCTTATCGTCAGGAAGTTCACAAGTTAGAAGACAAAATTGACGGGTTGGAGCTGTTTCATGTTCTGAGGCATAATAACGAAGCTGCTGATCAATTAGCTCAATTTGGATTCAGACGAGAGGCTGTTCCAACAGATATTTTTGTTAAACACCTTCATGAGCCGACTGTTGCTAAAAAGAAAGCTATTGAAGATGAGGTCATGAACCAAGTTTCTATGCTTGACACTGACTGGAGGACGCCTATCATCAAGTTTTTGACTCGGTAGGAGTTACCTCACGATCGAGATGAAGCTGAATGAGTTCAACATCATAGCCAAAGTTATGTCATGGTCGATTCCGAATTTACAAGCAAAGTCTGTTCGGTGTTTTGTTAAGATGTGTTACACCTAAGGAAGACCGACAGTTATTGCAAGACATTCATTCGGGAATATGTGGCAGTCATGCTACAGCATGTACCTTGGTGGGAAATACTTTTTGGCAAGGATTCTTCTGGCTTACAGCGGTTACCGATGCAGATAAAGTTGTTCGAACTTGTGAAGGTTGTCAGTTTTTTGCTCGGCAAATACATGTTCCGGCTCAAGAATTACAAACTATTCCACTTTCATTGTCTTTTGCTGTTTGGGGTTTGGACATGGTGGGTCCCTTCAAGAAAGCTCCAGGAGGTTTCACACATCTTTTTGTTGCTATCGACAAGTTCTTCAAGTGGATTGAGGCTAAGTCGGTCGCTACGATTACGACTGATAAAGCTCGCTGTTTCTTCGTCAATATTGTACACCAGTTTGGTGTTCCAAACAGGATTATTACAGACAATGGGACTCAATTCACAGGAGAAGTTTTTAAAGATTTTTGCGAAAACTTTGGGATCAAGATATGTTATGCGTCAGTTGCACATCCTAAGAGCAATGGATAAGTTGAGCACGCTAATGGTATGGCTCTTGAAGGCATCAAGGTTCGTGTCTTTGATAGATTACGCCTTTGCGCCGAATGATGGGTTCAAAAGTTGCCTTCGGTTTTATGGTCACTGCGAACTACACCAAGTTGGGCTGCAGGTCAATCGCCTTTCTTTCTGGTTTATGGAGCTGAAGCTATGTTGCCGAGTGTGATGGAATTTGAATTTCTTCGAGTTCGTAATTTCAATGAGGAGCGTTATGATCAAGATCGCGTTGAAAACTTAAACCAACTGGAAGAGGCTCGTGAAGCTACTCTTGTTCAGTCGGCAAGATATCTCCAAGGACTTCGGCATTATCACAATCGTAATGTTCGATCACGGGCGTTTATTGTTGGTGATATGGTTTTGAGAAAGATTTAGACAACGAAGGATAGACACAAATTGTCTCCGTTGTGGGAATGGTCTTTCATAATCTCTAAAGTCACTTGGCCGAGGGCTTATCGACTCAAGCGTGAAGACAGATCAATCGTGGAGAATTCCTGGAATATTGAACACCTTCGTCGTTATTATACATAAAGTTACTCTTTTGTACCCTGTTTTTCTCGACTGCCGACTTCAAGTAAGTTGCCTTCTTGAGTTGTTAGTCGGGGGGCTATTGATATCAGTAAAGTATGAAGTTCTTCTTGAATATGATTTGTTTATATTTGGTTTATCATTGTTTTTTGTTTTGATTTAAGCCGAGTGGATAAGGACTGAAAATTTTTTGAAGACTTAATCAAGTTTTAGGCTTGATGACAGTTGGATGAGAATTTTTAAGAAATTAAAAGCTAGATTCAAATCAGAGAATAAACATAATTAAGCTGATATATTACAAGTCAATCTACAAGTATTTTTTACAATGGACATCTATCCCTGAAATTGCCTATTACATCAGCAGCTATCTTCTTAGCTGACTCCTGAGTTTCACCTATTAGCTCTAAGGCTTGTTCATCTGAAGTTCCATCAGTAAAGCCGTCCCCAATGATACTTGTTTGTACTCGAGGATATAGGGATTTGGTCATCGCTAATGCAAGACTTGCACCCATTGTGGCTGCTTCGTTGATGTTGTCCAGATATCTCTTTGGAGCTGTTCTGAGTTTCAAATATCTCAGGGGCATCCTCTGCACTTGATCCTAGGCCATTCTGAAAGATTGCATTTAAGATCGAAGTAGCTGCATTGGCAATGTCATCTCTGATGCTCTTAGCCCTCTGGATTCTCTCGGCGAAGACATCAAATTGAGCTCGGGATTTTATCTTATTAGCTGCGAAGTTATAAATATTCAAGACATATCAATAATGTTGCTAAGTCGAATCAAGAATCTGAATTTAACAAGATTACCTTCAAGTTCAGCTATTGCTTTGGCTTTATCTATCTCTAGTTTGGCATTATTATTCTCAGCTTTCTTCAATTGGGCTTTAAGTGATTCAATTTCAGTTAAGTGAGCTGATACACGAAGACACAAGATTAACAAATGGCAAATTGACTGATTAGATGCAGTTGAGTTATTTTATCTTACCTCTAATTGAACCATGAAGCTCCAAGTTTGTATCTCGCAGTTGACTGATTTCTTCTCGCAGAACTGCCTCTCTTGCTATAGTCTCTTCCTTAGCTTCTTTAAGCTCTTGCTGGATGTTTTCTAAGGAGTTCACATGGGGCACCAGTTTTTCCAAGGTGTTAGACTTAGCTTGGGATTGGCAATATATTCTTTGCATGCAAGGGACAAGTCAGTTCATTACATATAAAGCAACAATTGAAAGATGAGAAAATTTTCTTACATTCATCAGATGGGTAGCCTCATTGAGACTGGCTACAAGCAGATCATGTTCTTCAGCTTCTTTCTGCTTGTTCAATATGATTCCTTATTTTCGGCCTTCAACATCACACCATTGGATCTTGACTGGTGGTAGTGAGTCTTCAGTTGATTTAAGTCGGGGAATTTCTTTGTCCTCTCCAACTATTGGCTCTAAAAGAAGCGAAGTTGCAAGAATTCAAGAGGTGTATTCAAGACAAAGATTTAAATGATTAAGTAATTTACCTGTGATTATGTTTGGACGACTACGTGAAGGACCTTGATCGTTCTTGTTTACATCTGGGATTGGTTGGTCTTCATTTTGTGCCATGGTATCTTCAACTGATTGATATCTATTATCTTCGTTAATTGGCGATGGATCTTCAACTGGTGCTTCCTGGTTATCAGGGGCTTAGTTCTTCTCACTCGACTGGTTTCCAGTCGGGGGTTCTTGGTTGGTAGTTGGGGGCTCTTGGCCGGAAATCGAATGGCTCTGGGACGTGCTCTGGGTCCTTGGTTTTGTAGCTTCTGGGTTTCTTGACCCCATGTCTGCAATTGGCACTTTAGTTTGGCTGGTGGGGTCAATATCTTGGGGTTTTTTGCAAGTGTGGTAAACAGGATCGGATTCAGGATGCAATCAGGCATGTTTTTTTTGACAGTTTCGACAGAAAATGCAACAAAAGTTATTCAAGAGTTACCTATTGGATTTCCTAATTTTAGGAGCTGATCTGGTAGATGGCCTAGGAGAGCTAATAGTGGTTCTCAGAGTCTGCAGTTCTTCAACTTCTTCATCCGAGTCATCGATGATCAATTTTCTCTGCTTATTGGTGCGCTTGCTTGTTTCTTTGACTGCAACCCTTTTATTCTTTGCTTGGGGCTTGATTTTTGGTCTGCCAGTCGGTTGGTTGCTAGTCGGTTGAGCCTGATGAGCTTCATGATACACTTTATATGGCTGGGAGATGATCAAGGCATTTGCCTGTAGAAAATATTCTTTGTATTTAAGACATTGACAAGCATGGTGAAACAAAAGATATTGGAGATGTTTTCAGAATCTACGTACCGGAGGAGGCGGCCGAAGGATGATATAAGGGAGAACCAGCGGTTTGTTGTTGTAGTCTACCATGATCCCAGCGGAGAAGATTTTATACATGCATGAACACAAGACTTGGAAGTCCAGGGATTCACGGTCTTCCCGATTGGGATCAGTTTGCCTTTCGTATTCAAAGGCCGGCTTGAATCTTTCTTTGATCAGCGCCAGTCGGGACTTGATAAAGTGCCAAGTGATCTGCTCCCTTTGGAGTCCCTTGTTCTTTATTTCAAGAATCTTTGATAATAAGTTATTGGCTACGATCCAGTTCTGGCCCTCTGGCAAAGCATTCCAGTTTGTTTGGGGAATAGGTGGGAGACCGATAAAGTCGGGTAGGCTGGGAGCAGGGCTGGAGATGTAGAACTAGTTGGCGTGCCAACCTTTATTGGAAGTTTTCAAGGGGAGAGAAAAGTAATCTTTGCGGAGAGTTCCGCGGAGTTGAAATTCAGCACCGTCGACAACACAAAGGTTATCTTTGGTTGGATGGGCTTTGAGGAAGAACAAAGATTGTAATGTGCAAGATGGAATTTGGATTCAAGTGATAAATTTTTATCCCATAGTAATCAAGGATACCGCGAAAGAACTTGGAAGTTGGCAAAGCAAATCCATAGTAAAAGAAATGAGTGAAGACAACGATTTGACCGGTATTTGGAGTTGGGAATTCTTCACCGCACGCCGGTTGCCAGCCGATGATCTCTTTTGCTGCGAGGACTCCATCTTTCACCATTTCCTTCAGCATTGACTCCTTCACATCGGAGGTCGCCCATTACTCGAAGGGGATTTCTCTCTCCTCTGCCATAAGCAAGGTTAGGGATTGAATGGATGTGGACTTTGAGGCTAAGATTTTATAAGGGGATGGAGTAAGAGATGTGCGAAGCAAATTTTGATGGGATTTGGAGTGGCTAGATGGATGGATTCGACAGATTTCATGCCCTAGTTTTCTACGGTGGTGGTTGTGAACAGGAGCGCGGAAGGGGAATTTTTCAAAAGTTGAAGCAGCGAGGAAGATGACGGCGCTTTGGTGGTTGTTTTATTAGGGTATCAATAGGCATTTTCTTGTTTGGGCCGAGGCCCACGAGATGCTTACAGCCCATAAACTCAGGTGTGGTTTAACACATGTCTTCAGGGACTTAAGCAAATTTGCCTTGGCAATATGCACGTGTTTTATTGTCCATTACCTTCAAAATCCTTTCCTACAACAGTTACACAACTTCTTGGGAGTTGGTAGGATGCAATTTGGAAGGTGACAAGCAGTAAAGTTTTTTATAATTGTCCTGGTAACTTTTTTATAAGTTACGGGAGCTGTTTGGTTTTTTATATAGCAATTGATTTAATATTATATCAATGCTATCTTGCCACATTTGTGTGCTTTTATGGTTAAGACTAATATTATGGCTTAGGCTGATTATATATCTTGGTCATATTTTTTAGGCAGTTGGAAAATCTATTTATAGATTATATTAACTCAGATTTTATATCACAAATGTCACATATTTCTGAAGATGGTGAAATTGTGTATCTTATAGGGATTCGTACATGTTTGCTTTGGCTATGTATGCACAATATGATGCCAGTACCCATGATCATTATACACCATACTTTATTATTGATGTTATGTGCTATGTGGTTTTTTCTAGAATGCTTTTAGTTTTGGCTAGGCATTTATTTGTATAAAACCACTCGGATGGTAGAGATTATTAAAGTTCTTGACAATATGCTTAGCTTATTCAACAAAACACATAGTCAGGAGATACACCTAATTAGGTGCATCGACTAGCATCTAGTCGATGCACCTACGTATATTTTATTGCAATTTTTTCATCCCTTCATAGCCTTTCTATTGGATTGATTAAAGCACTTCGGAGACTAAGGCAGAGATGATGAAAGCACTTGGCTATGGAGTAATCTGGTTCAAGGTGAAGTTATCTTGTCGACTGCGAAGGTCTCAGGGGCTATTGTGAAGATTATGGGTACCATATACCCATACGGCTGGCCTATCCAACTGATCATAGGGGATAGGTTCTATGTGATGATTATGAAATGATTTAGGACTTAAGTATTACGTTTCCTTGTGTATTAAGGAACGGCTTATAATCCTAAGTCGGCAAAGTTATAGATAATAGTTAGGAGACTAATACTGTATGTGGTTAAGTCTCTGACTTGTAAACCTATCTTTCAAAGCTATATAAGGAGGGCAGGATGCTCCTTGAGGGGCATAATGCAGATAGCGTATAGCTTAGCTTTTATTCATACACAGCCAGATCGTCAGATCAATATATAACTCGGCGGATAGAATCCCCGAAACAGGAGTAGGGTATTACTTGAGAAGGTTGAGCGATGCCCACAAGTTCATAATCCATGTGATTTTTCCTATTTCCTACAATCCAAGTCACATGTAGTGCTCCGGGAGATGTTTGCTTGGGAGTAACAAGGGTTAGCACAAGTAAGGTCAACTTGAATATGAGGCTCATAGGATTTTACCGTTGCAATTATCACCTCATGAGCTATCTCTAGGATGGCATGAGAATCAATAAGATTGTCATGAGAACACAAAAGTTCATGTCTTTTTTGTAAATCCATATACTTGCTAGTGATCTTCTCAAGTTGAGATTTAAGCTTTTGATTTTTCTTCTCCAAAGATGTTATACAAGCAATAAAATTAGTGGCACAAGAAAATTCATTTTTCAATTTTTCATATCTCATAATTAATGAAGAATGAGAGCCCTTGAGTGTCTTGTGTTCATTGGCTAGACTCTTGACTTCTTCATTTTTCTTAATGAGACATGCTTGTTGCTTCTTAATGACTTCCATGAGCTTGATCACCATTGTTGTGTCCTTCTTGTTCAAGTGATCAAACTCGGAGTCATCATCATTACCCATGAAAAAAGCATGTTCTTCGGCAATGGAAGATGAACAAATTGATGATGTGGATTCTTCACTTAGCCATTGATGCTCATATACTTTTTCTTCCTTCAAAAGATTAGTACCACAAGCACTATAGGAAGTAGAAGTATCCAAAATGATTCTTCTATAAAGAGTACATCACATTTGGACTTGTCGTATCTCTCCTTGAGTGTGGTCCAAATGAGATGACCTTCTTTCAAGTGACATGATGGTTTTAAATATATCTTCACTCAAAGCACTAAATAAATCATTAGTAACTTGAGCATTGAGATGTATGCATTTCTCATTCTCTTCAAATGATAGCATTTGATTACTAGGAGGAAAAATGCTCACATCTACAACTCACTCTATTTGAGGACCCATGGCCCTAAACTCATCTAAAAGAAGTAAAGGAACTATATCCCCAAATCATTAGTCGACATTTTTACTCTATGGGCGGTAAAGCCCCAAAAGAGAAACTTGGCTCTGATACCTATTGAAAGCATCTTGATGTCGCCTAAGGGGGAGTGAATAGGCTTTAAACAATTACGAAAATGCGGAAGCTAGGCTATTCAGAAATTTTTGAATTTTTTTGGATGTTTTCGAATATTTTCAGATATTTCTGAAAATCTCAAATTTGCAAGTAAGGTAGCAAGATAAGCAAAAAGGGATAGTGGCACACGAAGGAAAAATATTGTACAACCAGCAACTAAGCTACTAGCGGCTCCAAATAGCAAAGCTAGATGAATGAGAGAGATATCACCGGGATTCTTGTAAGACAATGTGCTCCCAAAGTTCAAATCCCTGAGGGGATTTTACTCTCCGTTGAGGAGCTCACAATGAGACGGGTCTTTTCCAATCCTATCCTCGTGAGGTTGCACAAATGCACTCCTCCTTCCACTAAGGGTATCTCTTTCCTTTCGGAGGAGGGATCTGACCTTCACAAGCTCTCTCGGCACACCACAAACGAATCGGTGTCTCAAGGTTGACTCCTAGCCGTCTAGGTATCCTCAACCACCAAGTGTAACAAATGCAACAAAGATTTCTTGGGGATGAATCGAGTGCTCAACAAATCTTCACAAAGTCAACACCAAGCACTCAAACAAACTCAAATCAACCACTCTCGCACACACACGAAATCCAAGCTTGTAGATCGGTGGAGAGGAAGAAGTGAGAAGGCAAGCCTCAAAATGAATCTCAAATCAAAGCAAGCCAAGGGCAAAAGATTAGGAATGGAGCCAGCAGCCCTAGATTGTGGGTGGAGATGGCTCTTTATAGCCACACCCTCAGATCTGCCCATTGGGGCAGAGATTCTTTTGTTTCAGAAATTTCTGAAGTGTTTACGAAAATATTCTCGAGCACAATAGAAAACTGGGCAAGATAGAAAACTGGGCAAAATAGAAAACTGGGCAAGATAGCATTTCAAAAAATTCCAAAAATATTTCCGAAAATCCAAAAAACACCAGTATCGAAAACTCTTCAACTTGCAGATTCGGAAATTTCCAAAAGTCATTTTAGAAAATTTCAAAAAACACCAGTACCAAAAACATCCAGTTCGACACGGTTCAGAAATTTCCGAAACTCATTCGGAAAATTCCGAAAAAGACCAGTACCAATTTTTGCAACTCACAGTGCTTCGGAAATATCCCAAAAACACCAGCACCGTTTTTGAATGCAAATGTAGTTCAAAAATTCTGAAGTTGATTTTATAAAACTCTGAAAAACACCAATACACAAATCCAAAAGAGATAACCATTTCAATATAGATTTTGAGAACCAAACTCATCCCTAGACATCAAAGCAACATCTCACTTAATAGTACGGCTTTCCTACCAACTCAAAAGCAAATAGAAAATCTATACCAATATGAATACCTTTACATCTTCTTTCTTTGCCTTGATCAATGCTAATATGGAATTTGGCTTGATGTTCATCAATGAATCACATGCTCTTGATTTTCAACATTTCATCTTGTTCTTTTTCTTCACCAAGGGTTGATCCTCAGCAATTTGTGACATCCTATGGCCTCGATCGGTTCGTCGGTATTCGGCCAAGCACTTGCTCCTTCACCACTACATCGGGTCCTTTGGCACCAAGCCTCCGCTTGCCCTTCTCCCATGCATGGTCCATTGCGTAGCCAAGTCTTGCCAATTCTTCACTGCATCTTGACATCTTCCGTCACTTGTAGCTTTGCATCACAATGAAACCATAATGTATTACATCTTCTTCTTCCTCATCTTCATCGGCTCTTCATCAGACTAATCCTTTCCTTATACACTTAATAAGCGCATTAGTCCCTTAATCGTTTGTCATCAATTAACCAAAAGCCACTAAGGGTATAGATGATCTTTCAGGCCTAGATATCACAACCAGAATAACACTTTAGTAACTGGGTTAGGAAAATCTCAGAAATGTTAGGAGTATAATTGGTAGCCAAAATACCCTGTAGCTTGATGAGTTGTCCCATATAAGCAAACTTGATGTACTTCTCAGCCCAATTACATGTCATTTCACCGATTCGTCCAATCAATCCATCCCCAAAATAGAATCATGGCCCCTCAGGGATACCAGTCTTAGATCATAAGGGATGGTATAGCCTTGAATCCACCAAGTAAAAGCAAGGACCACAAACTAACATGATAAGAGATCTGCATTTGCCACCTTAAGCAAGCTAGGAGTAATGGGTTGCAACTTTAAGCCCAAATTTGTGCAAAATTGTAATCCAGAAAGCTATGGGAACTACCTGAATCAATTAGCATAAGCAAAAGTTTGTTTTGCACTAAGGCTCAGTCTGATAGCCTCTAGATAAAGCAGTAAGAGATAAGTGACATAATTCTTCAGAATCATATGCCTGACCAGAAATGACAGCATCAAGCACCTCATCAAAGAAAATTTCTACGAGTTGCATAGTTTTCAACTGACCAGCAACTTGAACACATTTATGGTCAGGAAGGTCAGGAGAGTATTCTCACCACACTTGAAACACAACCCGTTAGTTCGTCTGAAATCTTTTAGCTGCTTAGCTTTCCATAGTTCACCCTTCTCCAATTTATGGCATGTCCAATCCCTGAAGATGTAATGTCATGTTTGTAAACACGAGCTTTAAATGTTGCTTTCTTTTGTTTTGGAGTAGAAGAATTGTGGAGATTATAGGTACCACATACCCACATGGCTGGTCTATCCGACTGAATATAGAGATAGATTATGTATATGGAATATGTAACGAACCATGACTTGGGTATTACGTTTTTTTGTGTATTAAGGAACGACCCAAAGTCCTGGTTCAGTAATATTGTAAAGTAGAATTAGGAAACTGATATCGTATCTGGCTAGGTTTCTATCTTTGTAATCCTACCTCCCTAACTACTCCCAACTTGTAACTGGTGAACTTAACTTGAATGACTGGTACCATTGGGCTGCATCACCCACCATGTGTAAAACAGCTACAAAGATCTTAAAGTTTTTTGGGATCTAATACAACTCAAAATATGTGTCACAATTGTCAAGCCATATGCATACATCCTACCCATAAAATTTGGGCAAATCCATTTTGGGCAGATGCGGCTGCTTCTTATATCACCCTCAACACGGTTAGTTTCACCATCCTCGGAACTACGAGGTGTAGAAGCAAATAGAGTAAACTGGAGAGGAGGAGGAGGGGCGATCGATGGCCGTACCATAGATGGGGGAACAAAGGGCAGACCTGAAGCAGGTCCTAGCACCCCTGCTGCTCCTTTCGCTGAAATCTCCGAATGTGGCAGTAGTGCGGCTTCCATCAATTGAACGAAAGCCACTTGCTCCAATTGTACTTTCCCTATGAAATTGACAAGATTGACAACAGTCGAGCCCAAGGACAACTGCCTACTCAAGCACAGGAGTTTTACCAGTTAGATCAAGAGTATAAGCGAGAATTACCAGGAACGAGTGATACCACTATAGCACACCGCCGCTGAGAAATCAAACCAGAAAGGGGAGAACAGAAGAATTTGAGGAAAAAGATGGGTTTGGGGATAGTAGTTCATTCATTCATCCATTGGATGATTTCTCTTACAACTGGATCTCTCTTACTCTCTCCAGTATAAGATCACTCTTACTCTCTTCAGTTCTCTTTTAACTGACGTTACAGGCTAATAGCTTTTGGATTGACAAAATTGACGTTTTCACTTTCCAGGCAAATAGCTTCCCAGAAGTGCCCTTGCATGCATGCAAACACAATAAAGATACATGCATCTGTTGTTTTGTGTCCATCCCACTTAAACCCTCCCAAGGCAAACATTTACTCCATGCTACTTGTCGAAACTTGGTTTCGGCAATAAGAAACTGGGAGTAGCAGTCAAGCGCCAAGCATGATGGGTTAGTTGACAAAAGGGTTTAGATAGGTTCAGGCCTTCTATAAAGAAGTAATACCCTACTCCTGTTTCGGGGATTACATCCGCCGGGTGGTTTATTGATCTCTTATGTCGATCTCTTTCAATCTCTCTCCATCTGTCCCTCAAGGGACGTCCTATCCTCCTTATATAGGCTTGGAGGATAGGCTCACAAGTCGGAGACCTAATTACATACTATATAGGACTCCTCAATATTACCAACTCAGGACTATAAGTCGTTCCTTATTACACAAGGTAACTAATACTCAAGTCCTAAGCCAATTACATAACCATGGATCATAACCTATCCCCTATTGTCCACAGTAGCCCCTGAGACCTTCACAGTCGACGAGATAACTTTGCCTCGAACCAGAATAACACAATAGCCGAGTACCTCCTTAGCCGAGTGCTTACATCGCCGAGTGCTTCCATCATCTCTGCCTAAGTCTTCCGAGTACTTTATCATCCAATAAAAAGGTTGTAAAGGGCTGAAAGCATCTCAAAAATTACCAAGAATATATACTTAGGTGCATCGACTAGATGCATCTAATTAGGTGTAGCCCCCGACTATGTGTTTAGTTAAACAAACTAAGCATATAGTCAAGAACTATAAGAATCATACTCATAAAGTGATATAAATAAATGCCTAGCCTAAGCCAAAAGCAATCATAAAAAATCATATAACACATAACTTTATAATCAAAGCATAGTGTATAATGACCTCGAGTACTGGCAACCTCATGCTATCCGAGTTGTTATGCCCGAGTCCTCTCAAAGTATACAACTTGTCCATCCTCAGGAATATGTCGTGTAAACAATAAAAAATCTGAGTTAATAAACCTATAATAGATTCATCAATCATCCAAATAATATAACCAAAATATTAAAAAGCCTAAGCCATAATACTGGTCTCAATCAGAGAAGCACACCAAGGTGGCAAAACAGCATTGATATAATATAAAATCAAATGCTTTATAAAAAACCAAACAGCTCCTGCAACCTATAAAAAAGTTACCAGGACAGCTATAAAAAACTTTACTGTTTGTCACCTTCCAAGTTGCACCGTACCAACCCTCAAAAAGTTGTGTAATTGCTGTATGAAAGGATTTTGAATGCATCGGGCAATAGATCACGCGCATATTGCCAGGGCAAATCTGCTTAAGTCCCTAGAGACACGTGTCAAGCCACACCTGAATAATGGGCTGTAAGCTTCTCATGGGTCTCGGCCCAAATACGAGAAAGCCTACCGATACCCTAAAAATCACTGAAGCGCCGTCGTCTTCCCCGCCGCTTCATCTTCTAAAAATTTTCCCTTTCGCACTCTTGTTTATAAGCTCTTCTGAAGAAACCTAGAACTCGAGCGCATCCAAATCCATCCATCCAGAAGCTCAAAGCTCCATTAAGATTCACCGCGTGCAACCAGCTCCCAACATTTCCTCCGAGAATCCTCACTCCCAGCTCCAGATTCGCTTCCCTCAAACCGCATCCATGGTAGAAGAGAGAGAAATCCCCTTCGACCAATGGGCAATGTCAGATGTGAAAGAATCAACCCTGCGGGAAATGGTGAAAGATGGAGTTCTTCCTGCCAAGGAAATCATCGGCTGGTGCCCAGCATACGGCGAAGAGTTCCCAACTCCAAACACCAGTGAGATCATAGTCTTTACCCACTTCTTCTATTGCGGATTTGTTCTTCCCACTTCCGAATTCTTCCGTGGTATCCTCGATTACTACGGTCTCCAAATTTATCATCTGAACCCAAACTCCATTCTGCACATTGCCATTTTCATCCATGTGTGTGAAGCCTTCTTGGGTATCTATCCTCACTTCAACCTCTTCTGCCGCATGTTCTCTCTTAAGGCACACCCAACCAAAAATAACCCTTGCGTTGTTGGTGGTGCCGGATTTCAACTCCGCGATACTCTCCGCAAAGACTACTTTCCTCTTCCTCTGAAATCTTCTAATAAGGGCTGGCATGTGAACTGGTTCTATATCTCAAACCCAGCCCCCAGCTTGCCCGACTTCATTGGTCTCCCTCCAATCCAATGAGCCAACTGGAATACTCTGCCAGAAGACCAAGATTAGATAGAAGCTAACAACCTCCTGGCTAAAATCCTTGAGATGAAGAATAAGGGCCTCCAAGGAGAACATATCACCCGGCACTTCATCAAGTACCGACTGGCTCCTATCAAAGAAAGGTCTAAGCCAACATTTGAATACGAAGGTCAACGTGATCCCAATCGGGAAGACCACGAATCCCTGAATTTCTAGGTCTTGTGTGCTCGTATGTACAAAATCTTCTCGTCTGGAATTGCAGTGGATTATAACAATAAGTTATCGGTTGTTCCCTTCAATCTTCATCGACCACCTCCTCCGGTAAGTAGACTCTGAATCTTAAACCTCTTTTCAACTTATCCATGTTCTTCAATGTATCTCAAGAATACTGCTTGTAGGCAAACGCTCTGATTATCTCTCGGCCATACAAAGTGTATCATGAAGATATACCGACCCAGCCAACTACCAAGAAGCCAACTGGCGGCCCAAAGATCAAGCCTCAAGCTAAAAGCAAAAGAGCTGCTGCCGTTGAGGAGACCAGCAAACGTGCTTGCAAACAGAGGAAGCTGGTCGTGGATGACTCGGATGAAGAATCTGAGGAAATCCAGACTCCAAAAGCTAACATAAGCTCTCCCAGGCCATCCACCAGATCTGTCCCAAAAATTAAAAAATCCAACAGGTATCCCTCACTCAATCGAACTTATCTTCTTGTTGAAGACCCGCTTGATTGCATCGTAATCATCTTTCATCTTCTTCTGCAGAAAACCTCAAGATATAGATCCCACCGGGAAGACAGAGAAAATAAATCTATCCACAACGCCAGAGAAACCAAGGTCTGCAGAGCAAGGGTCCCAAAATCCTCTCCCGAGTGAGGACATCCCCGAAGAAGAGCCCCCGACTGCCAGTCAAGACACCCCGACTAGAAACCAGCCAGACAAGGAAAAACAAGGCCCATGCAGACAAGAAACTCCGATTGAAGATCCAACTCCAAGGACAGGTAACCTTCAATAGTCACAAAACTCTTGTCTCGAACATAACTTCTGACTTCCATCTTCATTCATCATCCTTAGAACAAACAACCGAAGAAGAAGAGATTACCCAGCTGAAGTCCACAGAAGACTCAATGCCTCCAATCAAAATCGAGTGGCGGGACGCCGAAGGTAAAAGGCAGGGCATCATTCTAAATAAGCAAAAAGATGCCGAAGAACGCGATATGCTTGTCGCCCACCTCAATGAAGCAACTCGATTGATGAATGTATGAACAAATTTCCCATACCTCAATCTTATAGTCTTTGGCAATCAATTGACTTAATCTCTATAATGCAGAGAATACATCGTCGCTTGCTGGCTAAATCAGACACTCTAGAGAAGCTGGTATCTCATATCAACTCTCTGGAAAACATCCAGCAAGATCTCAAAGAAGCCAGAGAAGAAGCTGCAGCTAGAGAGGTCGTCCTTAGGGAAGAAATCAATAAACTTCGAGATATGAACCTAAAACTTCGTGGTTCAATCGGAGGTAATAAAAACCAACTCATCTTGTTCTTGTATAATCTGTTCGGCTCTATTAACTCCAAATCTTCATGCTGTAGCCAATATATCTAAGATTGATTCCCTCAAGGCTCAATTAAAGAAAGCAGAGACTGATAACACCAAGCTTGAGTCCGACAAAAATAAAGCCTTAGAAGAAATTGAAGGTAACCCCTGAAACTCATACTCCTTGATCTATCTGATCTTGGTTATTTGTGTAATCTGAATCATATCAAACTTATAGCTAATAAGATTAAATCCCATGCTCAATTTGAAGTCTTTGCTGAAAAAGTCCAAAGAGTCGAAAGAGTCAGAGATGAGATCGCCAATGCAGCTACGCCAATATTGTCAGCACTTTATGAAAACTGCCTCGGGACAAGCACTATGGATGCCGTTGAAATCTTTGATAAACACAGAACGGCTCCAAAAAAGTACATAGAGAATATCACTGATGCTGCTGTCATGAGTGCAAGCCAAACCCTGGCAATGACAAAGTCGCTCTATCCCCAAGTAGACATAAACTCTATAGGAGATGGCTTTGCTGATGGCACCACGGATGAACAAGCCATAGAGTTGATAAATGAAGCACAGGAATCGGCCAAAAAGATTGCTGTTGATGTGGTTGAAAACTTCTAGGGATAACTTTTCTAATGTAAATAACTCTTGTAATCGAACTTGTGGATATTCAGTTTATTTATGTTCATGCCCTAATTTCAGTCTTCGTATTTAATTTCTTAAAAATTTTCGTCCGACCGTCACCAAACCTAGACTTGATTAAGTCATCGAAAAATTTTCAGTCCTTATTTACTTAACTCAAACCAAAACACTAAACAATGATAAACCAAGTATGAACAAGTTATTATTGATAAAAAACATCACACTTTATTGATACGTATAGCCCCCGACTGACAACTCAAGAAGGCAACTTACTTGAAGTCGGAAGTCGAGAAAAACATGATACAATAAATCTAAGTATAATATCGACGAAGATGCTCAATATTCCAGGAATTCTCCACCATGGTCCCATCTTCACGCTTCAAATGATATGCTCCTGGCCAAGTGACCTCAACAATAATATAAGGTCCTTCCCATAATGGAGATAACTTGTGTCTATCCTTCGTAGTCTGAATCTTCCGTAAAACCATATCGCCAACAATAAAAGCTCGTGACCGAACATTTCGATTATGATAACGTCGAAGTCCTTGAAGATACCTTGCCGACTGAACCAACGCAGCCTCACGAGCCTCTTCCAGTCGGGTCAAATCGTCGACTCTATCTTGATCATAGCATTCATCGTTGAAACTGCGAACTCGAAGAGATTCGAACTCCATCTCACTCGGCAACATTGCTTCAGCCCAATAAACCAAGAAGAAAGGTGATTAGCCAATGGCCCGACTGGGTGTAGTCCGTAATGACCATAATACCGAAGGCAACTCCTGAACCCATCTTCCAGCGTAAGGGCTTAGCCTGTCAAACACTCGGGCCTTAATGCCTTGAAGAACCATACCATTGGCGCATTCAACCTGTTCGTTGCTTCTGGGGTGTGCTACCGACGCATAGCAAATCTTGATTCCAAAATCTTCACAGAATTCTTTGAAAACGCTGCCAGTGAACTGAGTCCCATTATCGGTTATAATCCCATTTGGAACACCAAACCAATGCACAATGTTTAAAATAAAATCTCGTGCCTTATCTGCAGTTATTGTAGCAACCGGCCTAGCCTCAATCCACTTGGAGAACTTGTCAATTGCGACGAATAAGTGTGTAAATCCTCCTGGAGCCTTTTTAAAAGGACCAACCATATCCAAGCCCCATACCGCGAAAGGCCATGACAATGGGATTTGCCGAGCGAAGAACTGACAACCTTCACATGTGCGGACCACCTTGTCAGCATCGGAGACAGCCGTGAGCCAGAAAAAACCTTGCCTGTAAGTTTTGCCCACCAAAGTTCGTGCTGCAGCATGACTGCCGCAAATTCCCGAGTGAATATCCTGTAACAATTGTCGTCCCACCTCAGGCGTAACGCATCTCAACAAAACTCCAGACAGGCTTCTTCTGTACAACTCCGAATCAACCATGACGTAACTCTGACTGCGACGTCGGACTCGCTCTGCATCATCTCGGTCTTCGGGTAGCTCCTGCTGAGTCAAAAACTTGATGAACGGTGTCCTCCAGTCGGCGTCGAGCATGACGACCTGGTCTGTAGTTTCTTCATTGATAACTGATTTCATAGTAACAGTTGGTTCGTAGAGGTGTTCTACAAAAATGTCAGTCGGGGCTGCTTCTTGCTTGGACCCAAACTGCGCCAATTGATCTGCCGCCTCATTGTTGTGTCTTAAGACGTGAGATAACTCCAGGCTGTCAAACTTGTCTTCTAGCTTGCGAACTTCTTGTCGATAGGCCGCCATATTATCATTTAAGCAAGACCAATCCTTCATTACTTGATTTACCACCAACTGGGAATCTCCTCGTACAACCATCCATCGTATGCCCGCAGACCATGAAGTAAAGCAGGAAAATGTATATGAAGAACATACGGTAGCCTCTCCCCAGTTGGGGAAATCAAGACAACTCCTGCTCCCAAGCCAGTGACTCGTTTAGACCCATCAAAATGCATGGTCCAATACTGCAGGTCCTCCCTAGGTACATCTTCTTGACGCTCGGTCCACTCGGCCACAAAGTCAGCCAAGATTTAAGATTTTATAGACGTTCTGGCTTTGAAGGAAATATCCAATGGCATCAATTCCAAGGCCCACTTCGCAATGCGCCCAGTAACCTCCCGGTTATGGATGACATCGCCGAGTGGAAAAGACGTGACCACGGTAACCGAGTGACTGAAAATAATGGGCCAACTTCCTGACGGTAATTAAGATTCCATATAGCAATTTTTGTACCTGGGGGTAGGTGTTTTGGATCCAGCCAGCACCTCGCTAAAGAAGTAGATCGGCCTTTGAACTTTTTGAGCTCGTCCTTCCTCCTCGCGTTCGACGACCAAAACCGTGCTGACCACATAGTGAGTTGCGGAAATGTAGAGCAACAAAGGTTCTTGAGGGTAAGGTGACGCCAACACGGGTGGCGTTGTGAGAAATTCCTTGAAGTCTTCAAAAGCTTTTTGTGCCTCCGGGGTCCATTGAAATTCATCCGTCTTCTTGAGCAGCTTGAAAAAGGACATGCCTCGTTTGCCAAGTCTAGAAACAAAGCGGCTTAGCGTCGCCATGCAACCAGTAAGCTTCTGGACGTCCTTCTGGGTACTCGGGGGCTTCATATTCCGGATAGCGTTGATCTTCTCTGGATTGGCTTCAATGTCGCGATGAGACACCATAGAGCCGAGTAACTTTCTTGACAACACACCGAAGGTGCACTTCTCCGGGTTCAACTTCATTCTGAAGGCCCGAATATTTGCGTAAGTTTCTTCTAAGTCAGCGATCAGGTCCTCTTTCTGCTTGGTCTTGATGACGACATCGTCGACGTAAGCTTCCACGTTCCTCCCGAGTTGGGTCTGAAGGTATCTCTGAATCATACGCTGATAAGTAGCTCCGGTGTTCTTGAGGCCGAAGGGCATCGTGACGTAACAATAAGCTCCGAACGGGGTAATGAATGATGTCTTCAGGCAGTCGGACTCTTTCAGGCTGATTTGATGATATCCCGAGTAATAATCCAAGAAGCTCAGAAGCTCGCAGCTAGCTGTTGAGTCGATGACTTGATCAATACGGGGCAAACCAAAAGGATCCTTGGGACAAGACTTGTTGAGGTCGGTGTAGTCTACACACATGCGCCATTGTCCCGTCTTCTTCCGAACTAGGACCAGGTTAGCCAACCAATCAGGGTGGTAAACTTCCTTGATGAATCCAGCCACCAAGAGCTTGGTGAGTTCTTCCTTGATAGCGTCCTTTCGATCTTGGGCAAAATGGCGGAGTTGTTGTTTTATAGGTTTCGTGTCCTCTTTAACATTTAATGAGTGCTCGATCACCTCTCTAGGGATACCCGGCATATCAGACGGTTTCCAAGCAAATATATTTTTATTGTTTTGTAGAAAGGTGACGAGCGTGTTTTCCTATTTGGGATCTAACTCGGCGCCTATTACAGCAGTTTTAGAAGGATCAGAGGGATCAAGGGGAATCTTCTTTGTCTTGGCGTCGCCTTCTCCCGACTTGGCTATCTTCTTTGCTGGGATCTCGCCTTCGCCCGATGTTGATGCAGCTAGTCGGATCTCTTGTTGGCCGAGTAATCTCTCACGAATTTGGGCCATGTCGCAGCTTTCCTTGTCGTAGGTGAAGGCTTGCTTGACGTCGCTGCGCAAGGAGATGACTCCATTGGGACTGGGCATCTTCATCATGAGGTAGGTGTAGTGCGGGACCGCCATAAACTTGGCAAGCGCAGGTCTTCCGATGATTGCATGATTAGCTGCTTCGAAGTCAGCAACCTTAAAGCTGATGTTCTCTGTCCGGAAGTTTTCCCGAGTGCTGAAGGTGACCGGAAGGGTGATTTGCCCGAGTGGCGTAGATGACAGCCCTGGGATGACTCCGTGGAAGAGGCTGAACTCTGCTTCAATTCTGATCTCGGGATTTGCATCTCGTCTAGCGTCTTGGTAAAGAGGATGTTGAGGATGCTACCACCGTCGATGAGGACATGCTTGAGCTTGACGTTGCGAACCACCGGGTCTAGTATCAGGGGATACCGCCCCGGGTGAACCACTCGGCCAGGGTGATCCGAGCGGTTGAACGTGATAGCCACCTCCGATCATCGTAAGTAGCGTGGGACTTCAGGTTGTACTGCATTGATTTCTCTGTCGGTCAGCTTCTGCTTCCTCTTTGACTCGTACGCTAGCGGTCCTCCAAAAATGTGGTTTAACTCGGCCCTATGATCTTGGAAAGGCTCTGAGCCACCAGCTGGGTCGTCCCTCTTGGTTCCTGAAGTGCCGGCTCCATCTGACGGCTTCTGGTGTAATTGACGTGCATATTGCTCGGCGAACTGTTTGTAGATGAAACAATCTTTGGCCATGTGCTTGTGATTCGGGTGATGAGTGCATTGGGCGTTTATGATCTTGTCGTAGGTGGCAACTCGGGGACGCTGTTGTTGGTAGTTAGACGTCGTGGCGACCAGATCCTCGGGCTTACGCTTGCGATCTTTTTGGCTGTTATTGCCATTGCCGTTGTCCTTCTTGGGGCCCCAGCTACTCCCGGATTGCTTGTCATGCTTGTCCTGCCGTGAGGCTTTGATTGCATCATCCGATTTGGCGTAGGAGTTGGCTGTCTTGAACATCTTCTTGACCGTCTTCGGAGGCTTACGCCCGAATTTGCCGATCAGCAACTCGTCGCGGACACCTTTTTAGAATGCGGCTATGATGACGTCGTCGGTGATGTCGGGGATCTTGTTTCGCTTCTCCAAAAAACGCCGAATGTAATCTTTCAATGACTCGTCAGGCTTCTGAATCACATTGTAGAGATCGAAGTGGGTCCCGGGCCTTTCGAAAGTACCCTGGAAATTGACGATGAAGTGGTCCTGAAGCCCGCTCCATGAATCAATCGAACCTCTTGGTAAGCTTGTGAGCCAGTTCCTGGCTGAGTCGGCGAGAGCAACGGGCAAGTTGTTTGCCATGGCCTTGCTGTCTCCTCCTGCTGCGCGGATGGCGAGGGTGTAAACGGTTAACCATGACTCGGGGTCGGTTTTGCCGTCATACTTGTCAATCCCTGTGGGCTTGAATCCACTCGGCCAATCCACTCGACGCAGGTCTCGAGTGAACGTGGGTACTCCATCGTCATAGTTGTCGGGTGATCTCCTTCGGTCTTCATAATAGGGCCTGTTGCGCTCGCGATGACGCCGATCAAGTACGTCGCTCAGGTCACTTGGCGGGGGCCTTCGCGAGCCGCTCTGGTAGTTGGAGTTATTGCCATATCGAATCCGATCGTGGACAGGTGGCCGGCCGTGACCTCTCTCATGAGAGTCGGCCGATCGATCTTGATGTTTCCATGCCGTGTAATGACGAGGGTCTTTGGACTTGGCGGGTGTCTTGCTGAGTTCGGGCCTCTGGTAGTCTTTAGATCGCATCGGTGGTAGGCGGCTGTCCTCGGGTGTCTCGGCGATGGACTCGGTAGCTCTCCGCGCGGATCCTGTGGGAGCATCGGCGGCTATGGCTGCGACGATAGTCTTTACTTTGTCTAGAATCAGTGTTACCGCAGGGGGCGCCACTTCGATGACGGTGTCGATGAGGGTGAGGGCAGCGACCGTGTTCTGTTGAGGTGTGAGGAAGATGTTGGCGTTGTCGACTCGGGTCTGGAGTATGGCCTCGCGAGCGGAGCCCCCAGTTGCCCTCAGATCTCGTTTTCTCTTGTCGGCTTCTTCTTTTCGCTTAAGCTCCTCCTCCTTGCGCTAGTTTTCCTCCTCCATACGCTTGCACTCCTCTTCGAACTTGGCTCGTTCCTCTTCTGCAACCCTACGGGCCATGGCCGAGTCGGTCTCGGCTACTTTGGCCATGAGGACGTTGAAGAACATCGGGGCGTAGTCCTTGTCAAAGTCGGAGTTGTTGAATTCGTCCGTGGAGATGTCGTAAAGGTCGTCGAAGTCGGAAGAGCTGAGGTAATCAGTGATCTCAGTAGATGAGCACGACCCGAGCGGTTGAATCATGACGGCAATTTCCCTGGGGCTCGGACCGCAGCATGACGATGATGAAGAAGATTCTCCCAAGTGGATCGATTCCAACTCGGAAGATAAAAGATTGTGGTAGATCTCAGCATCGTTTGGTAACCCGAACGGCGCCGAGTGGTTTCCCCCCCGACTGGTTCGTATCCGAGTCAAGGAAAGAAATCTTGCCGAGGGAGACCAATGAAGTCAAGGCTGCCGAAGCGGAACGCCTGCCCCGGAGGGAAGGCGAGGTCGTCAATGTCTGATGAAGATCCCATCGCGCTAGTCGGCAAGATGAAGAAGAAAACTTGACGCAGAGCCCTTACCTGGCGCGCCAACTGTCGAAACTTGGTTTCGGCAATAAGAAACTGGGGGTAGCAGTCAAGCGCCAAGCACGATGGGTTAGTTGACAAAAAGGCTTAGACAGGTTCAGGCCTTCTATAAAAAAGTAATACCCTACTCCTGTTTCGGGGATTAGATCCGCTGGGTGGTTTATTGATCTCTTATGTCGATCTCTTTCAATCTCTCTCCATCTGTCCCTCAAGGGACGTCCTATCCTTCTTATATAGGCTTGGAGGATAGGCTCATAAATCGAAGACCTAATTACATACTATATAGGACTCCTCAAAATTACCAACTCAGGACTATAAGCCGTTCCTTATTACACAAGATAACGTAATACTCAAGTACTAAGCCGATTACATAACCATGGATCATAACCTATCCCCTATTGTCAGTCAAATAAGCTAGCCGTGTGGGTATATGGTATTCATAATCTCCACACTACTGGCTGTTGAGATCATGCGTGCAAAAATCAAAGGAAAAATAGAGTGCCACAAGACTTGAACACATAACCCAATACTTTGGGAATGGTGTTTTTAACCTGATGAGTTAGACAGAATTATTGGTTTGGATGTCTCTTAATGTATTTAATATGGGTATAACCAAAAATATGGATTCTAATTAATGATTCATTGGTATTTGCATTATATTTGCAATGTTGTTCAAAACGTTAATTAAAATAGAACCGGAGAGAGTAAGTACTAACAGCCAAAAGGCCACAAGAGGCACACATGCAACCCACACTCTGGGTCGTGACAGAAAAACCGATCACAATAAATACAGGAGAAATTTCATCATTTCAAGGGTACGTTTAGAAATAAACAATTTGATTCCCTATGATTACGGGGGAAAAAATAGGATTTCAATATAGGACTCCGAGTGCTTTTGGATTTAAACAAATTCCCTTAGGATTAGAATACCTATGTTCCAACGGTCCTTAGACAATCCAAGGAACAATGTAGCAATTACACATGTATATATATGATATATCTTTTTCTGTTGATTCCAGAAGACAAATGAAATGCCTGTATAGTGAAATTAGGCTCCAAGCGACAATATTCAGTTAAAAGTACCAGTTGTTCATGGCGACAAAGTTGCACTGCATACAGTAAATTCGTTCTGCAACATGATGCTTTCAATTCCACTTGTTTCTGAAACATCAACTGTACTGGTCATTTTTTGAGCTGCCAATGAGCTCGAAGCTGAACCACATATCCATACTTTTTCTCTCCAGTAAATGTGGATGTTGTGTTGTTAAACAACCTGCTCCCATAACTGTCTGAACCAATATGCTATAGCTATCTTCTACGCTTTGATTCCTTTCTCATCTCTGCAATATACCTCTCCATATTGTTCTTTTCCCAGAGGCGTTTCATGACAAGATTCTCCTTCCTATAATCATCTGAAAGACAAGACAGGAAAAAAAGGGTTACATCATTCTACAACTGCGATACAAATTCAAGTAGTTAACTAGGTTTATGGGCTAGTTGCTCAGTAGCAATGATTCAGAACAACATCAGGCATAGTGACATGTAGAAACCCACCCCCATCCCCATCAAAAAAGCAGTTAAGCAGTGGATGTTCTTCTGGCAACTCATTGAAAACTGAGAATAAATTCGAGGAAAAAGGGAAGAGGCAGGACACAGTATCACTACACTGAATGGGTACTCCAAGCCTTGTATCATTTATGAGCATCGTATTCAACACAGCAACACAGGTTTTTTTTATATATATCCAAAACACATATAGAATTATTTTGTTCCAAAATAAAAACAACGGATGGCAAATCTGGTAAAGTTACATTAATTTGGCTATGCAAATGTGAATCTTTGCTTCCATGGCATGGGAGCAAACAGGCCCTATGCATAGCAACTGTGCTAGCTCTAAATAAAGATAGAAAGAGGTCCAAATCTTTCAATACTGAAACAGGTTGTCTCTGAATTGTACTTATTGAACATGATCAAAAGTTATGCACCCATATATACTCTTGCCATTCACTCCCGGAAAGCTTATCTTCATTCCAAAAAAGGTATGTTCAGTGTATAAAAGTTACACCAATAGGTTTCAAATATCAAAATTCTTTCACGCAATATTGCTTTAATAGCTATTAACATATATTTCATGAGAAATCAATGGTCAAAGTTTCTGTAGAGGCCTCCGGCAAGGTGATCCCCTATTGCCGATGCTCTTTATTTTGGTTATGGATGTACTGAATTCAATTGTGGCTCGTGCTGATCATGAAATGCTTTTGGAGCCTCTCACTGTCCCGCAAAAAACCCATCGGGTTTCTTTGTATGCGGATGACGTGGTCATGTTTTTGCGACCTACAATTGGGGACCTATCTCTTATAAAGCAAATTTTGGAGTTCTTTGGCCAAATCTCAGGGCTAAAGACCAATATGGTTGTCACAACCCTAATTTTAGTACAAGGTATTTAGGATTACTTATCTCTATTTATAGGTTACATATTTAATTATTTGCATTAGCTTATACATTCAAATAAATTTTGGAAACAAAACAAAATCCTAGTTGGCAAATTGAACCAACATCTATTAGTGCATAAAGTTGAACAGAATGGTATAGATTTTATAATTTATTCAAATACTAGATTATTTATCAGGATTTAATATATTTTTTATAGAATTTTTACACTTAGTTTTGACCTTTTTAAAATTCAATTTAGGTCTCAGCATACCCCTTTTCATCTTTTTGCCAGAATTAAAATATTTCAAATTTTTGAGTGAAACTTTGACAAATGGAAACTAGGTAACTCAAGGTATCTCCACACCAGACCACATAATTTTTGCATTTTTCTAACTAGTTCAAACTATTTAACCAAGAAGGAGAGATTGAAAATTCCTGAAAATTACTAAAACAGAAGTTAACTCTGTTCCTCACCCATCTCTCTCTCAAATGCATAGACCACCACGACCTGGGCCCACATGTCATTGTCCCTGGGCTAGCTCCACCCTTGGTGCACACCAAATTCGCGTGGGACCCACAGGAGACATTCAAAAGGGATGGCTGACACGTAGCTCATGTCGTGGCACCGCTTCTCTCTTCTTCCTTCGACTTCAACGCTCCCAGCTAATCTCTCTCAACTCACACTTCATCCCAGCACCAAGAAACCACAGGGGAAGAGCTCCTCCTCATCCTCCTCGCCCTCATCTTCTTGCCGGCCGCCGGGAAGACGCCTTCACTGCCGCCCAACGGATCATCGTCGTCGCCATCTTTCTTGCGTTCCCGACTCACCCCAGCACGCCGTAGCCTCTGCTCTGATTTTGCGCAGTTTCGTGCAGCCGATCTCCGGGAACGCCGACCTCGCCACGGGTGCTCTGGAGCGCGGCCAGACCGTCGTCAACATGCAGCCGTGGGATCGCGTCGCTGTTCCCGTCGCCTCGAGGTGAATCCGGCTGAGCTGGTGCGCCACCAACTTCGCCTCATCATCCTCTTCGAAACGCCCAAGAATCCCACGGATTGGTGCAGCGAGGGGGGAGATCGACCACCGTCTTCTCCAAGTCCGCCCTAGCGCCTCCGTCGTCGATTCCCGTTCAACCGGTGAGCCATTTGATGATTGCTTGCAGTGTTAGCAACCTTGGGTGACGTTCTACATGTTGCATGTAATGATTTCCACATACATGCTGTAGTTCGAGCAATCGCTGTGTCGCCGTCGCCGCCGGTCTACTCCACCGCCGCCAGTCTACTCCCGTGCTGCCCAACCTCACTAGAGCTTGTCCACCATTGGCCGACCTCTTGGTAAGCTTTCTGTGAGCCTCAGGGTGCTCTTGCATGCCTCCCTTTGGTCGGATCGTGAACGCAATGTCACATGCTTGTGCAACCCACGAACAGCCACCGCCCGGACTCACTGCCGACGAGTTCCCGGCTATCTCCGGCCACCATCGGTTGGGTAGAATAGAGGAATGGAATCGCAAGGACATGCTCTACATTTTCTCTTTTGACCACGTCCCCATTCGAGCAGCCGTTTGCCGCCAGCGAGCTTGAGTTCGAGCTCAGCCATGGCTCTGCCTCTGTGTCTGTCCGTTGGAGAAGAAGACTGGACCTTGTTGAAAGTTTTGGAAAATCCCAGGGATCGATTTGCAAAAGTGCAGTCCAAAGGAAATTTAAAAAAAAACTGAAAAATAGGCAAATTTCAAAAATGCATAACTAATTCATTTGAGCTCATTTTTGAGTGAACCAAATTTCTGTGTATTCCTAAATTTGTGCTCTTTAAGTTTGTAAAATAAAGTTTCCCACTTCTGTACAGAAAATGTAACTAAAATTGTGAGTAATACAAAAACACTTATTTTGCATCTAGGACTTGTAAAATCTTTAGTAAATTAATGGTTAATCCCAAAATTATGAAGCCACTGCTTTTCATCTTAGAATATGTACCCTTTAATCTGGATGAAAAGAATTTGACAAAACTACCTCCTAAAATATGCCTAAAGATTAAATAACCTTTCCTTTTTGTTGAATTTGTAAAATTCATAACTAAATCATTTTAACTCCAAATGCAGTGAACCAAGTTTTGTTATAACCAGTGAGTTATCCTCTATTAATTAAAAATGATAGCACTTATGAAATATAACTAGAAAATGATAGGATATGTTATGACTTAAGGTAGTTCATATATAATTACAGAAATGCCATTTTCAGAGTATATGGCTTGTTATTTTTATAGCTCTCAAACCATAAATGTAAATGAGATGATTCTTGCTTCTAAAATAATTTTATCATACTCTCTACCTACTGTAATTAGGCCATGATTTATAGAGCATGTTGCATATGCATGTTTATTCGAATCTTATTTGCATTATTGCCTCTTATCGATAGATTCAGACGTTCCGGAGTACGTGGAGCAAGAACCTGAGATTGAGTATGATTTCTCACAGCAGCAAGGCAAGCATCTAAGCATATAGAATCCCTATTTTTTTTAAAATGATTTGATTGCAAAACAATATATATGCATGTGTTGATTTACTCCAAAATTATCGATATTGGTTAGAATTGTTTATAACCTAATTGCTGCATATCCTTCCTTGTTTCATTGTTATCATTTATCCTTGTAACCTCGGGATGAAAGTACTTGGGAATGTTTTATTGTTTTACCGATGCTTAGCCATGCTTAGGTCTAGTAGTGTTAAAAATCGATGGATGGAGCCATCGATTGAACTTATTCACCACCTGCGATTTGTGGGCATAAAATCGGATTATTTCACTAAATGATTCATATGGAAAACATGCTTTAACTGGACAAGTGATAGGGCGATGACGGAATTGTGGTTTTCCCTGATGCAAGTAGTCTCGTCTGGGTTGTTAAGGATCGAACATGTTGACATCTATTCAAGCATCTTACGTACTTCCACACACCGGGCATGGGACGGTTTGACTTAGTACTATGTTCCACTGTGATCATCTACGCTTCGCTGGTTATTCGTGAGGGTGGTTTTCCCTTTGGACTACCCTGGATGTGCCTGGTTTTGGCAGGGGTTTCTCCAGTGATGGTGAACCTGCCTTAGCCACATCACACACACGTGGCTAAGTCGTCGGGGGCCTAGGCGTGGTTTAGGTGGTTGGGGTGTGACTAGGAAAGGACATGTTATGAGCTTGTATCACTTGTAGGTCACACCTGTGTGCGTGTGAAGCATTTGATCCTTGTTCATTTCGTGTGGGTAAAGATGTACCCCTCTGATCAGAGTAAAACTATTCGAATAGCCGTGTCCACGGTTACAGGACGATCGCTTGATGTGTTAGTCAGTCTAAGTTAACATCAAACTTGAGTTAAATGGCTTGGTTTAGTCTTGGATATGGGGATAGTTATGTTTGTAATCCATGGTTGGGCAATGGTAGCCCATGGATGGCGATGAGAGCACCGGTTGTGCTTATTTGTGATTCAATTTCAGATTTACATGTCGGCTGTCCAAAAATTTCAGATTATGCTATCTTAGAAATTCTATATTTTCAACTTATTACTTGCTCAATTAAATTGGCTTTATGCAAAACTTGAACCATTATATAATCTTGTTAAGGTAGAAGCTTGCATACTCCTTTCTTCTATGTGTATATATATATTAATGTGTAAGACTTGCAAGTACAATCTTGTACTTAACCCGATGCCTGCAAATTTCAGACGAGGATGTCGGCGTGGTTGGTTGTTCTTACTACCCTACCGAGGACGGTGAGGGTAGTGAGTAGCCTTTTCAGCTTGGCTTTTGCCCCGGTTGGTTGTCCTTGTGGGATGGTTGGCAAACCACGGGTCTTACTTTTGCTTATGTGAAATTATGAAACTTCCGCTGCTATATTTTGTGTTGTATGATGGACTGTTGAACCCAATTATGAAATATGTACCTTGCTGTCCTTTTATCCATATTTATGCATTCGTGATGTTTATCAATTGCTTGCGATGAAAGTGCAAGGCTAGTCGCTTTTCCTGGGGACTAGCTAAGCATGAGTATGAATTTTGAGCAATTGAGATGTTGTAGAGCTTTAGCAATTTGAGTCAAGTCTCCTGAGATGTGTAACACATTTGGTCACTGCCTTCGTGTGGTTTGACGGGCATGTCTCAGGCTGAAGTTGATTGGCATGCTGAGTCTGAACAATATCTCCTTTGCTCATTATTCGGCATTATGGATTTTATATCGAATGGTGTCAATTTGTGATCATGGGCACATTGAAAGATGAGTGGCTATTTATGCGTGTATGGATCCTACTCATCCAAAATTATGTGGTGTTCACAAATTGCACTGGACGGTATAATTTTCGGGTGCTCACAATGGTGAAGAGTTCTTGTACTCCGATTCACTGTTTGGAGTATGATTTGGCATTAATCTCTAAAGAGTTGTCTTGTCAAATGACGAGTTTTCACTGCAATTATCTTGGGCTTCCTCTTACAATCCAGAAACCAACCAAGACAGACTTGTTGCCTCTGGTGGACAAAGTAGCAGATAATTTACCGGTTTGGAAAGCTTCTTTGATGAATAAGGCCGGTCGGCTCACAGCAGTTAGGGTGGTTTTTTCAGCCATTCCTATTTATGCAATGATGGCCTTGGATCTACCTAAGTGGGTGCTTAAGGCCATTGATAAGAGGCGCCATGGTTTTTTTATGGAAAGGAAGTGATAACGCTAATGGAGGAAATTGTTTGGTCTCATGGGACCGAGTGTGTCGGCCCTTGTCCTTGCGAGGTCTTGGTATTCTCAATCTAGAGAAGATGGGGTGGGCTCTACGCATGAGATGGCCTTGGCTACAAAAAACTGATACTGCTAGGCCTTGGGCAGGTTTATCCATTAATGTGCCTAAAAATGTCCACTCCCTCTTTGATGTGGCTGTTAAAACTATAGTTGGAAATGGAGAAAATACCAAGTTTTGGAGTGATAGATGGTTGCAAGGGAAGACGGTTGCTGAACTAGCCCCTAACCTCTTTGCCTTAATCCCTAAAAGGGCAAGAAAGCAACGTACTATGGCACAAGCTTTGACAAACATGAGATGGGTTGCTGATATCCAAGGGGGGGGCCGCTTTCGGTCCAGGTTCTTGTTGAATATCTGGCCATTTGGGATCTAGTAGAAGAGGTGGTGTTGATACAAGATGTCCAAGATCAGCATGTGTGGAAACTCGTCGCTAATGGTACTTACAGTTGTAAATCTACCTACGAAGCCTATTTCCTGGGTTCGATCAAGTTTGCTCCTTGGAAATGTATCTGGAAGTGTTGGGCTTCCCTCTGGTGCAAATTCTTCATTTGGTTGGCTATTAATAATATGTGTTGGACAGCCGATCGACTGGCTAAGCGTGGGCTGCAGCACTTGGTGATCTGTCCCCTTTGTGATCAAAGTGAAGAATCCATCCAACACATTGTGATCTCATGTGTTTTCTCTCGCCAAGTATGGATGGCAATCTTCTTGAGGTTGGGGTTATCTGAGGTGGCGCCTCAGCCTTCTACCAACCGTTTCTTGAGGTGGTGGAGCCAAGCAACCAAGAATCGTCCAAAGGAGGTGCAAAAGGGGATTAACTCTTTGGTGACCTTAGTGGCTTGGGAGATTTGGAAGCATCACAACGACTGTGTTTTCAATGGCACCAATCCTAGAGTTACGACGGTCTTGCAAGTAATAGAAAATGAGGGTAATCTTTGGTGTGTTGCAGGAGCTTCTGCCCTTCAAAAGCTCCTTAATAGGATGGCAAACCTCTCGGGTGGGCTTGGGTGTGTGGGTCTCAGTAGGAGGGCTTGGGTCCTCCTACTTTGTAAATTTTTTGTTTTTGTTTTTTCTTCCCCTTTATGAAATGAAACGCAGCTCTCCTGCGTTTTCGAGAAAAAAAAAAGTTCAATCTTGACGACTTCTCGAAATCAATATATGCCTTATAAAAGTGGAGGGAGTACTTTTTAACTTTTTACAAAAAATACTGTATTGACGTGCTTGTAACTTATCACCATTACATGTCAAATATCCATGACAGTATGTGTGCACCTTGTCTTCTTGCGGCATAAAAGACAAAGCCTTCACATTTTCTGAAGATGTCTCATCTCAAGGCCTTTTCATATGAGTTTTTGGCATTTTAAATAACTTCCTTGCAAGTGGTTTATGAGTTTTTCTAAAGACCAGATGCTTTCTTGCATGTCATTTGAATGGATGAATACTTAAAATAGGTGTCTAGCTCAAAAGGTTAGGGGAAGCATCTGATCTAACAATGGCTCTTATGTTTGGAAAGAAAAGCATGAAGAATGAAACAACATACAAACTGGTACAACAAAGATAAAACGAATGGAAGTGGTGATTACCAATATTTTGCCATGTATTAGCAGGTATCTTAAGAGACGTCCGAGTCAAGTAGCATGCATCCTCCCATGCGTATGGTAATTTCTTTACCCGGTATCTCCAAAACCAACAAAATTCCCAACTGAGCACCTGCAACAAACAATTTCAGCATGCTTCCATTCCATTTTCAACCACATGTATGTAGTCTTAACCAGTGTTGCAGAAAATGGAATGCCGTTGACAGAAATATGGACGATTAGTCAAAATTATAAGGAAACTAGTCGTGCGCCATATACTGGTGGTCGGGTGAGTGGTGAATATGTGACCACCCCCACCACCAACTCCCTACCTTTTGTGAAGGAAAGTAAAATTAGAGTATGGATCCAAAGGGCCCACTTTTCAGCTGAGGATATGCAGGAATTATGAGAAGAGATATGTAGAAAGTAATAGCAAAAACAGAATGAGATTTTCTGTTTTAAACTTATGTTGCAACGCACGGGCAATATGCTAGTGAATCATAATGATGCTAGTCTTGTATATATTTTAAATTGTGTCTATTATATGTTACTGAAATCATGATATTTAGATTTTGTCCAATGTCTCAGGTTTCAGAGGTAGTTTAGATTATTTGCATGATGGAGCTGATAAAATTAGCTTAGATAAACTTGAGATCTTAATTACCACAGACATGTCTGAAAAAAAGTATACAGCACAAAGAACCATCATAATAATAAGGGTAAAGTCCTTGTTTAGCCCTCAAACTTTTCACTGAAGTCCATTTTCACCCTAAACTTTTACAAATGGATAAACACCATCCCGTGATTGTTTTAAATGGAGCATGGTGATTTTAGCCCTGTTAAGAACTGCATTGCTACTTTTATACTATATTGGTATCTAATTTGGCATTATCTCGCATATTAGACGCCTTTTATCCTTTTTCCTCCTTGCATCTTACTCTCTCATCACTATATTGTGTGAGAAAATGAGAGGGAAAATGTGTGACATGTGAAGTCATTGCCATATTAGCAGCTAGAATAGCGTAACATAGTGTTGTCGCATTAGGCATTGTAAAAACCACCATTAAAATTAGTCTCGGGGTGAAACTTGCCGGTTTTAAAAAGTTTAGGGTGAAAAATAACCGGTTTTGTAGTTGATGGTGAAAATTAGACTGTAGTGAAAGTTCGAGGGCTAAAAATGGACTTTACCCTAATAATAATGGTGAAATAGAAACATCCACAAAGGATAAGACATAATTTGAGTGTAGCACAAATATAGAGATTGGCTCTATGTTATTCAAGTAACTAAAGAGAGTAATATTCTAGAGCACATGAGGTCTCCTCAAGAGAATCGGCCTTTATGCAGCTGATTAGTACGTAATACGGCCAATTAATCGGTCAATACAGCCAATTTAGTATTCACAAACGCAAAGAAAGCACTCCGATCCACCAAGTGGGTATGGCTTGGCTACCACATCTGTCTTAGCAGACAATTAATCTCCCATACCAACGGTTTTCCACTACGCTGGACTTGAGTTTTTTTTCTCTCGAAAACACAAGAGCTGCAGTTCTTTGTGTTATAGGTAGAAGAAAAGACCAGCCTCCAAACGAAGCCCCAAGAGGAAAAAAGGAAAAGGACATGATAGGGGGTGGAAGAAGAAAGAGCAGAGAGACGAGAAAAACGATAAAAACAAGTAGAACTACAACTCCATTAGGCTAGGAGAAAGGTTGTCTCGTCCTCCCACATGGCACCAAATCCCTTTCTCCAGATATATGATCCATTACGCTAGACTTAGCTATAAGTGGATCTTTTAATTACTAGGTGCAAAACATATAATTGGAAGAAGCAAACTAACCTTGCCTATGGAATATGGCAGAAGTATAAACTGGACACCATAGAGACTCCATAAGGAAGGTTTTTCAACCCCCTGGATCTGCAACTCAACTTCGTTACTTAGCTCTTCTTCAACTTTCCTACACAGTCAACATAAATTTTTGAGAAGCATGTTATTTATATCCAGACACTCTAAACTGATGAAAGTTTAGACATGTGAAACAAGGATTAGGTCACTATAAGATATCTTCAGTACTATGACAGAGTTGCATCATGAAAAATATCAGGGAAAACCCATTATGTACTTCTAAAACTGCATCATTGTAACAGAAGGTATTTTTAATTTCCGATAAAAAAACAAAGAAACTAAAGGGCATGATGGCAAAACAACAGTATCAAAATTTTGAATTCTCATTTGGAAGTAAAGGGATACAGGTAACCAAAGCAGGCTTCGATTCTCAGATAAGGCAAATTTTCCCCTAAAAATGAAAACAGCCTTGTCTGATGTCATTCATACTTATCCATCTGCTTGTGACCCTTCTTTTTGCTTGAAATACCTCCTGTTCTCTCAAACTCCAATGCTTTTAACCTATTTTTGTAAGCAGGAGTTTGCTTCACAGTTTCTATGGCCTGCAACAAGAGCATCAACCTTTCAGTGTTTTTACTGCCACTAACAAAAGCATAACTTGTACCCTCCATTTCATATTATAAGACATTGAATTTTTTCTAAGTCAAACTTCTTTAACTTTGACCAAGTTTAAAAAAAAAACATAGCAACATTTTCAACACAAAACAAATATAGTATCTAAAAATATTCAATGTTAGATTTAATGAAACTAATTAGGTGTTGTAGATGTTGCAACGTTTTTCTATAAACATGGTCAAACTTAAGCTTGAGTTAGAAAAAAGTCAAAATGTCTTATAATATGAAACAGAGAGGTAATTCTCTGTTAAAGAATGCTTTTAGTTAGTTATCTTCCTGTTGTTCAAATGGATAACATGATGTATACAGGATCATATGTTTTATGCTGGTACTCGACCGGCGGGGGAAATACCGCCCCCACGGTTTTTCATTAAGAAGAAGAAGGCCCAACCAAACCAGCCGAGAAAGGCCACGAACCCTGACCACCACACGCGGACTCGCGCCCTCTGGGTCGGTCCTTAACCCGTGCTTTGAGGCCCCTGCCCCCTACACGAGGACCCGCCCTCCATAGGTCGATTCTTAACACGTGTTCTATGAGGGGCCAACAAGTGACCTTTTCCAAGCAGGCCTAAAATTTGCTCCAGTGGGGACTGGGGAGTCAAACCTAGGATCTAGAGGTGCTACTTAAGCACTCTTAACTGCTAATGAACACTGTAAAAGACAATTGCTGATTCCAGTGGTCCCAAAAATACTAATTCTTTAAACCAATATTGGTTGGCACAGAAAAAAAGAACACTTTGAAATATCATATATGTTACATAGACAAGATAGTGCATTTTCTAGCAAGAAATATCAGCTTCTTTCCTTGATATTATCATAGTTTTGGTTCACATACAACTGAATGAGGTCAAGCTAGCAGTAGAAATCATGAGATTTCAAAACCTAGGTGAAGCTAATAGAGGATTTTTCAGACTGAAAGAATGTATGAACATGAAAGGCTTTAATTCTGCAAGCAGTGAGATTGCAAATAGTTTCAGAAAAATAAAGCTGAACCCCTTGAAGAAATAAAGAAGTGTAAAAAGGAATGCCAAAGGTCAAACTTGCAAAACTTCCTGATTAAGAATAGCTGCAATTTTCCTTTGAAAGAAAGAAATATTATGGACAGTGTACAATTGCTGAGAGACCCTTAACATTAATAAAATTTGCTGTTTTTATTCCGTATGCATACCTTATTATACCTTCCCAACTGGTTTAAGTATTGAAATGCTGAAATAATTAGAAGAAGGCCAATTAACACAGCACGAGGATCCTATCACAAATAGTTGGAGCATTTAGCTGAAGCGGTATAGAAAATATAACATTCATACTCAAACATTTCATTGTAAGAAAAGCTGTACCGTTTTATGGCCATAGTATGCCCTATAGTACTGAGCAGTGTTGTAAAAAACCTGAAAATAAGAAGAAATCAATAAAAACACATAACAGGCAGAGCATATTTAATAGTAGTGCTCAGGTGTGAATAACAAACATCAAAGAGTGGCAACTGACTTTAAACTGTAAAATATTAACAAAGAAGGTCTGACATGGCAAATTTGACCTTGCGGACATGAATAAACACTATCCAATATATTAATGGGCAATAAAACATAGTTTCAACAATGATCTATGTGGCTCAATTTTCTACCTCGTGATCACATCATCTGCACAACTTGTGTTCTATGTAAATCGCTTTTCTCCCATCTAATGAGCCTTCATCACACAGTAAATTAATAAGCCTTTCTCACACAATAAACAAAAGGTAGAAAATAAATTCGCAGCCATGTAATGAGCAAAACTGAGGTAGCATGAATATCCCCGCTGACTATATAATGCTCTCAGTTGCAACATTTAAGGTCATATTTAGAAAAAGTTGGCAATGCCCAGGAAGTTTTTCTGATGGCTGGAAGTAATTATATAGTATTGTACACTGTACAGCAATTTAATATTAATCCTCTTCATTATCAGAATCAAGTCTACAATTAAATGAACTCATTCCATATCCTGTGCAAAACTTACTAAAAAAGACATACCTCAATATAGAAAAAGCAAACTAAATGTTTTCTTCACTAAGGGTGAATGTTAGCTAGTGTGTATGAAGTTGCAATAGGCAGAATTATTTATTACAGTTGCCACCAGCTTACAGACTTACTCTAAAGAAATCTACCTTGACAACCATTTCTTAATTCTTACATAAGAACAAACATCAATCCATCTTATTACGAATTACAAGTAAAAGGGCATGTCTGTGTTTGCACATTCAAGAACTAAAGGCAGAAAGGCTGACCATGCTATTTCTTTTAATTTTACTGTTGTAACTACTAAGAGTGAAACTACAGTAGGAATAGCATCGTCTTACTTCAAACTTAAGCATCTCTGAGCTCTTACAAAACTAAAAGGTCTAGTATAGTTCGCATATAAAACGAGTCATATGCAGTCATTCAGTATATACAACTTGATTGTTCATATTTAGGAACTAGGAAGCCCAAATATCAGAACATTAGAAGTATTAAGAATGGTAGAAGAAGAAACTATATCAAACATGGTTTATGTAAACGACAAAAAAGATTTCAATGGTGTTTGAAATGATAGATATTTTGCTCATGTAAAAATGTTTTTGAATAAATTTATGGTTGACAGGATAGCTTGGTGAAGCCAAACAATTGACTTTTGAATGTTAGTGCATTAAGCAAGAGAATGCAGATTTACCTCCTCTGGATGTGCAATAGCATAGTCATATTGCCCCCTAGTTGATTCGTCTTTTAGAATCTGATAGATCAAAAGGTAGAACTCTCAGCTGCTGCCAAGCAACAATAGCAAGGGCCAAATAACTTACAGCCCCATCGTTTGGCATATTGGAGGAAAAAGCGAAACGGCATATTTGCAAATGAAAAATAATTTGTGAATAAAACTTTTATATACGTTTTCTTAATGATCTAAAAGCAAAGGCTGAAAAATAAACTACGATGAAAAAACCTCAAAATCAACTTCAAATTTAAGGTTGAAAATTCAAATTTTGGCTGATAAGCATAAGCATAAGCGAAAAGATGAGGCTTAATTTCACATGCAAGATCAACATTTTTTTAACAGTTGCAAGATCAGCAGTACAATGCTTACTATTTACCATTCCATACCAGCTTAAAGAATATTTGCACAATGAAATGAGTATTATAATCTGAACAACTTTGCAATCATGATAAGCTATTTGGCTATTTGTGAACACTTCAACATTTTGCGACAGATGCACGGGTCATGCCAAGTATTCATGTTAGGCAGGCATGCAGGACAGAACACAGTGGCAGTAGCAAGTTCTCTGGTGGCTGCTATTTGATTATAAGATTTCTTAATGATCTATTATTCTATTAGGTTGTTGTATATCTCATTGGTTCTTTGCTTCCTTAGCCAAGATTACTAGTGTGCCACCCTATAATGGGATAGGTGCATGATCTAATCAACAATGAACAAACAAGAAGTTTTGCCCCTGTCTCACGCACACACACAGAGCAGCCATCCTCTTCTTGAAAGATGGAACCTAAGGATCACCCAATCTTTCTCCCGCTGAAAATTCTTGTCTCTGCTGCAATCTCCTATTAGTCATAACTGCAAGTCCTTGTGCAATCTTAATAGTACGATCAGCATAATCTCAACTTTGGTGTCTCGCCATTGTTAGTATATCAATGGTTACTCTCATTGAGAAGAGGATGGCACTCAAGATGGGGCAATTTTCTGATTTCTTTCATTCACAAACTCAAAGCCATACCTGCCCAAGGGAGGTTGGATACATATATATAGCCATAGCTGGCTGCAAGCCTATTGCTGCACCCTCCTAGTCTACAATTCGAAATTTGAATGGGATGCTGTCCTAGAGGGCATCCAAACTGAATAAAGCATAAAGGAGGCATAAAGGAGATGCTAACTGCTGCTGTCCTACTAACCGCAGCTGTCCTAGCAACTGAAAATATGCTAAAGGAGTAGATGCTGTCCTGAAAAGGTGAAACTACCCAAAAGCAAAAGAAAGAATCACGACCAAGGACCACAAAGACTTATCCATCATTCTCCCCCTAAGGCTTGTGCGTCATCTTGTGGGGAAGTTGGGCCATCCCGATCCTGGAGCAGAGCTCGAGGAACTTGATTCTCCCAAGAGGCTTGGTGAGCAAGTCCGCAAGCTGGTCCTTGGTGTTGATGTAGCTCACTTTGATGCTCCCTTCTTCCAAGTAGCTTCGGATGAAGTGGTACCTCACCCGGATGTGCTTGCTCCGTTCGTGGAAAACAGGGTTCTTTGCCAGGGCCAGGGCGAACTTGCTATCCACCCTGAGCTCTACCACTCCAGTCTCTGCCGAGGAGATCACTAAGCAGTCGAGCAAGCCAGAGCGCCTGGGTCGAAGCGGCGGAGGCCGCCATGTACTCGGCCTCGCAGCTGGACAGGGCCACCGCCTGCTGCTTGACCGACTGCCAGCTAACGAAGCACTCGCCAAGGAAGAAGAGAATCCCGCTCGTGCTCTTGCTGGTGTCGATGTCGCCGGCGTGGTCGTTGTCGCTATACCCGACGAAGTGTGCCTTGCCAGGACACCTCGGGTAGTAGAGACCGTGGTCGAGAGTCCCTGCAACATAGCGGATGATCCTCTTCACAGCCTGCTGGTGCTCCGTCGTCGGTCGCTGCATGAACCGACTGACGTAGCCGACGGAGAATGCCAAGTCCGGCCGTGTGTGGGTGAGGTAGCGAAGGCTCCCCACAAGACGCCGATACTGTGTAGCATCCACCTCCTCCGTCGTGCTATCGTGGCTCAGCTTCAAGTCTCTCCTCCATCGGAGTGAGGGCTGGGTTGCAATCGGTGAGCCCAGCCAGCTCAACGACGCGCTTGGCGTAGGCGGTCTGTCGAAGCGTGATCCTGGAGTCGTCCTGGTGCACCTCGATCCCCAGGTAGAAGGAGAGGCCCCAGATCACTCATCTGGAAGGTGGCCTTCATCTCCTCCTTGAATGCTGCCACCTCCGTATCCTTGGTGCCGGTGATCACCAAGTCGTCGACGTAGACACCCACCAGCAAGGTATGTCCTCCATTGCCACGCCGGTAGATGGCCGCCTCGTGCGGGCTTTGCTCAATGCCCATCCCCTTGAGCGTGGAATCCAACTTGGCATTCCACGCCCTCAGTGCCTGCCGCAAGCCGTAGAGGGCCTTGTGCAGGCGTAGCACCTTGTCCTCCTTGCCGGTGATCACAAATCCCGACGGCTGGTGCACGTAGACCTCCTTCTTCAAGTCGCCGTTCAGAAATGCCGACTTGACGTCCATGTGATGGACGCCCCAGCCTTCTTGAGCAGCCAGCGCAAGGAGTCGCACGGACTCCATTCGTGCCACGGGGGCGAAGGCATCGTCGTAGTCGATCCCCTCCTGCTTCACGAAACCGCGTGCCACCAACGAGCCTTGTGCTTGACGATGGCTCCGGCTTCATCCCTCTTCAGCTTGAACACCCACTTAAGGGTGATCGCGCGATGATCACGAGGGAGGTCAGCAAGCTCCCAGGTGCGGTTCTCCTGAACCGCGTCCATCTCCGACTGCATCGCGGCACGCCATGCCGCATGTTTCTCGGCCCCTGCGAAAGACCGAGGCTCACCGTCGTCGCACGCAAGGTGCAACTGCGCCTCCAGGTCGCGAGGCACCAATCCCGACACCGGCTGATCGCCGAGAAGGTCCTCCATCGTACGGTACTGTAGCTGCTCGCCGTCGTGGTACGCGTCAATGCGCTCCCCATCGTGGGAGAGCGAAGTAGCGAACTCCACCGGGCTGCGCTCAACACGAGCTGGTGTTGGAGTAGGCGTGCCCGGAGGAGTTACTGTTGGTGCTGGAGCGCGTGGGGTCGTCGGCTGTGGTGGTGTCGGCGAAGAGGTCGTCGCAGCCGAAGTCGTAGCTCGAGAGTGTGTCGCTGCTAGAGTCCGTAGAGGCTCGGGGACTGGGGTAGGCATGCTTGGTGAAGAGGAGCTGCCTACTCCCTCTGCTCCCTCGAGGTGGACGTACTCGATAGTGAAGTCGTCGTACGTCGGGGTCGAGCCATCGTCCACCGTCTTGTCCCATACCCACCCTCGCCCTTCGTCGAACACTACGTCGCGCGCCGTGCGCACACGCTGTGTCTCCGGGTCGAGGATGCGATAGGCCTTCGAGCCCTCCGCGTAGCCAATGAACACCCCTGGGGTGCTCCTGTCGTCGAGCTTGCCGATGTGGCCAAGCCCCTTAGCGAACGGGAGGCAGCCGAAGACCCGTAGGTGGGAGACCGCCGGCTTGCGCCCATGCCAAGCCTCGTACGGTGTCCTGCCATCGAGGGCCTTGGTAGGAGAGCGGTTGAGGATGTAGACGGCCGTCACCACCGCCTCTCCCTAGAAGATGGCCGGCACCCCCCTCTGCTTGAGGAGGGCCCGAGCCATCCCCACAACCGTCTGGTTGCACCGTTCGACGACGCCGTTCTGCTGCGGGCTGTACGGCACGATGTAGTGGCGCTGAATGCCCTCATCAGCACAGTACGACGCGAATTCAGCCGCCGCGGCTGAATTCGCCGCCGTTGTCGGTGCGCAGCACGCGCAACTTGCGGCCGCACTCCGCCTCCGCAACAGCCTGCGTGCGCCTGATGGCGTCCGCAGCCTCTCCCTTGCTACCGAGGACCATCACCCACATGTAGCGGGAGAGGTCGTCGACGAGCAACAGGAAGTAACGTCGTCCTCCTGGTGTGGCCGGTGTCACTGGGCCACACAAGTCCCCGTGCACGAGCTCGAGCCGCTCCTTGGCTCGAAAGCTCGTCTGCTGGGGAAAGGGGGTTGCCTCTGCTTTGTTAGGACGCAGACGTCGCAGAGCTGCTCCACGTGGTCAAGGCATGGCAGGCCTCGCACCATCTCCTTGGTACTGAGCCGCTTCAGGGCCTCAAAGTGGAGGTGCCCAAAGCGCTCGTGCCACTGCCACGCCTCGTCGTCCCGACGAGCGGCGAGGCAAACTGGTTGTGCCACCTGCGCGCCGAGGATGTAGAGTCGATTAGTGCCTCTGGTTACCTTGGCAAGGAGGCGGCGACGGCGATCCCAAATTATCATGACTCCGTGCACGACCAGCACGCGTGAGCCGTTTTCATCCAGCTGTCCCACGCTGATGATAGAGTTCCTCAACGCGGGGATGTAGTAGACTCCGGTAAGCAGCCTGTGCTCACCGAACTTGGCGGAGAAGGTGACGGAGCCGACGCCCTTGATCTCCACGCCGGAGGCATCCCCAAACTTGACGGAGCCTCGGACACTGGGGTCAAGCTCGGTGAAGAACTCCCGCCGGCCAGTCATGTGATGGGTGGCGCCGGTGTCGAGGTACCACCCATCAGCCTTGTCGTTGCTGGAGCTATTGCCGAGGAAGGCGTGTACCTTCGGCTCGTCGAGGTGGAGGAAGGCCGTTGCGGCCGGTGCCGCTGGAGATAGCTCGATGCTTGCATGTGCCAGGAGTAGAGCCGGCTCTTCCTCCTCCACCTGTGCGACGTGGGCCTGGTCACGTCGTGGCTGTCGACAGTCTTTGGCCCAATGGCCAAGCTTGCAACAGTTGCGGCAGGTGTCGTCTCGTGCCGGGTTGTGGTTGCCGGCGGCGCCGCCCTGGGCGCCTCTGCAAGCACCACCCTCGGCGCGTCTTCGCGCCCACTGCAGCTGGACACCTCCGCGCGCCTTGCGGGGCTTGCGGCCGCCTGTCGAGGAAGAAGACTCCCCCTTCCTCCCGTCACCCTGAGAGGCCTCCCACTGCTCCCGAGTGAGATAGAGCTTCCCGCCAATGGTGATAGGCCCCGAGAGAGGCTGTGGCTCATCACCGTCGACGACCTTGAGGCGACCTAACGCCTCCTCGATCGACATCGTGGAGAGGTCCAGCAGAGACTCGAGCGAGCGAGCGATCTGCCTGTACTTCTCTGGGACGCAGCGGAAGAGCTTCTCAACAACTCTCTCCTCGTCGTAGGTGTCGTCGCCGTACTGCACCTTCTGCAAAAGAGTGTTGAGACGAAGGGCAAAGTCATCAACATCCTCACCTGGCTTGAAGGCCAGGTTCTCGCACTTCTTGCGGAGTGCCTGCAGTGTGGACTTGCGGGCGCGGTCGCTGCCGATGCGTGCCGCAGCGATGGCGTCCCAGGCCTCCTTGGCAGTCCGCTTCTGGGAAAGTGAGAACTGCATCTCGGGCGGAACTACAGCAATGAGGGCATCCAGCGCCCGCCGATCCTCGTCGTAGTCGACGTCACCATACCGGATTGCCTCCCACATGTGCCGCACCTGGAGCCTCACCCTCATCACCGCGGCCCACTCGATGTAGTTGGTTTTGGCGAGGGTAGGCCACCCACCGCCGGGACCAAAGTCCTTGACCACCGTCTGGACATCGTGGTGGCCATGGCGCCGGTCAGGAGAGGGAGAGCGGCGCTGTCTGCGAGGGCCGCGCTCTCCGTCGAACCAGCCACCTCCACCAGGAGCGCCGCCGCCGCGCACGCGCTCCGGGCTGCCGCTGGCACGCCCGCGCCCTTCTGGGTTCCCGTCGACGGACGCGCGGTCCCTTGGGCCGCCTCCGCCGCCGTGGAGGTGGGCTGCTGCCCACCGCTCTGCCCGCTCCCGCGCCCTTCTTCTTGCCAGCTCCTCAAGCTCCCTGTCGGCGGTGATGTCGCCGGCGATGGAGCCGTTGATGCTGCTGCGCAAGGTCTCAACCTCTTCCTCCACCGCAAGTGCCGCATCTTCCGCCGCCTCTGCTTCCGCCTCCGCCCTGGTTGCTGCCAACTCCGCTGCCGCCAGTCTGGGCGCCCTCATTGCTGCTGCAGCGGTCTGAGCCGTTGCTCGCCTGCGCTCTTCTGCTACGGCGAGCTCGGCGTCCTGCTGACGCCGAGTGCTCGAGGCGACCAAGCGCCGAGACCGAACGTCAGACATGGCGCGCCTCCGGGAGGCTGCTGCATGGAGAGGGGGAAAGAAAAGGGGAAGGAGGAGCAGCCGGTGCTGCTGCTGCTGCTGGCTGAGAGCTCAACCGAGCTTGGGAAGGGGTGGAACAGGAGATGTTTAGCCTACAGGAAAGTGTGGCTCTGATACCAGATGTTAGTATATCAATGGTTACTCTCATTGAGAAGAGGATGGCACTCAAGATGGGACAATTTTCTGGTTTTCTTTCATTAACAAACTCAAAGCCATACCTGCCCGAGGAAGGTTGGATACATATATATAGCCATAGCTGGCTGCAAGCCTATTGCTGCACCCTCCTAGTCTACAATTCGAAATTTGAATGGGATGCTGTCCTAGAGGGCATCCAAACTGAATAAAGCATAAAGGAGACATAAAGGAGATGCTAACTGCTGCTGTCCTACTAACCGCAGTTGTCCTAGCAACTGAAAATATGCTAAAGGAGTAGATGCTGTCCTGAAAAGGTGAAACTACCCAAAAGCAAAAGAAAGAATCACGACCAAGGACCACAAAGACTTATCCATCAGCCATAACATAGAATAAGCAAATATTGAAAAATACAAATTCATATCATTTGTGGTTACCCAGGTAAATGGTTCATCAATCAAACCTCAAAGTGGAAAAAGAACTATTTAATTTAATTTAAAGAGCCCAATTAAATAAGAAGTATCCATGACAGGAAGTTGAATGAGCTCATAAAATAGTTTTATTAGCTAAATTAGTGAAAGAACACCATAGTGTGGCATTTCACAAAGCGATTAAAATCAGGTGGACTCACAGCTTAAACTCTACTGCACTCTTTCTTCGCAAAACTTTAGCTAATGCACTGAATTGCTCAATATTAACTGTAAAATTAGCAAATATGTTGGCGCACTTATGGAACCATTGGAAAATAGTCACAAGCATGTGGAATTAAACAGCAAATATTAGGTACCATAAACTGTTCTCAATCACTGCAAGAATGAAATGCAAACTTTAATTCATGAATAACAAAACGTACAGAACCTCGTAAGCATTGGCAATCTTGACGAACAGCTTCCGCGACTCCGGATCGGGATTCTTATCCGGGTGGCTGCACAGCGCAACACGCGTTCAGATCGGGACCGAATTTGGAGAAGCCGGAGACAAGGAACCGAGGAAGCCAGGAAGGAGCTTACTGTTTGAGGGAGAGCTTGTAGTAGGCTTTCTTGATTTCCGATGCGTTCGCGTCCTGCTTGACTCTGCGTCGCGCATGGACTCATGAGCTGGGGGTACGAACCAAGAAACCGAGAAAATGGAGGGGAGGGTAGGAGGAAGGGGATGACGATACCCAAGGAGATCGTAGCAGTCGTCCTCGTCGCAATAGATGGCGTTGGAGACTGGCACAAGGAGGAGGAGGAGGAGGAGGAGGAGAGGAGAAGCAGCAGCCGCCATGGAATTGGATCTGCTGTCTTCAGCGGCCGCTTCTCCCCCTGTTTGGGTTTAGCACTTTAGCTTTTACGCCTTCTCTCTCCATTATATATATGTTTTTCTTTTTGTTAATTCGATATATGTCATTGTAAATATGTTATTTTAGATAAATGTTATTATAATTCATCTATTCGTGTCGTGCCATTGAAATTCTACAAAACGAAAATCGTGCCATTGTCGTCACGTTTTTCATCTTCTTCCTCATCTGCATGTGAGACCCACCCGTCAGATTCATCTTCTTTCTTCATTCTTTCGTCTTCTTTTTTTTCATCTTTCTCCACCACCTTGTTGAGCCAAAATCGGTGGATGACGAGGAGGGCGCCGGCGAGGGCGGTGATGTAACATACCCAAAATTTGAATTTCAAATTTTGTATCTAAAAATGTCAAGAATATTTTTCCTAAATAGGAATACTAATATTTTTCAACTAAAAACCTAGGTGAGTCTAATATGACCAGTTTTAATATACAAATTTATGAGTAATTTAAAACCTTTTACTTGATAGCTCAAAGAAAGAAATATAAACATTGAGGGTGCAGGTATTTGCATAATGTATTGTTATGACTTGAATCCTTTTGCTTGTTTTTGGATTTTATTAGCATTTAATAATAGGATGAGCATAAATTAAAATTTTGAGGCAAATACTAAATATATATTTACAAGAATGTATATACATGTAAAATATGAAGTTGAGTAACTAAAAGTATAAATCATGCTCAACAACATCATGTCAGGTCAAGAATCATCTAAATATAATTTTATAAACAATTAAATGCATTTTCATAGTAGCAACCTATGTATATTTGTAAGCTTAGTGAATTTTAAAAATAATTGGTGTAAGATAAAATAATGGGGAAATTCATGTAGATACTATTCAATATATACATATCACTCGAATTTTGGTGTAATTTAATATGTACATTTGATACCTCAAATAATTAGGACAAAACAGTCAAAATATAAACCCTAATCGGCAAAATCGATACACATCTCATATGTGTATTTTATCACATGAAAATGTATAGAGGATATAATTTATTCAAATACTACTATATTTATCATGAATTAAAATAATTTTTCAAGAATTTATTTTATAGGTTTTGACCTTCTAAAAATTCAAATCAATTTTGGCTCGACTGAATTTATTTATTTTCCTGAGAATAAAATATAGAGTATTTTTGTGTGGGATCAAAGAAAATAAAATCTAGGTATTTTTATCTACCTCCAGTAAAATCCACATTAATTTATCATATACACAAATTAAGTTATGGAATTATCAAAAAGGGAGAAAGAAAGAAATAGGGAAAAATATCAAAATCTGCCCTAACTGTAAGTCTACCTAATCTTCTACCCATTCCTCTCGCTTTACCCCTGTTTGCATCGGCTTGGACCCACATGGCAATCGCACGAGCTTGCTCTCACCTCTGTGTGTCTTGCTCCATCGCTTAACCCAACAGAGAGAGAGACAGAGAGCGAGGGAGAAAGCGGCGCCGGCGGTGCTCGACGCGTGTCCCTCGTCGTGGCAGACGCTGAGCTCGCCCATATCATCTCCCAGCCGTGTCGCATGATCAATCTCTCCATCCCTGTGCCGATCCAACCGAGAGGAAGGGAGCCCAGCCTCTCCGTCGCCCATACTTTCGCTGCTAGCCACGGAGACGACAACCATCGCCGCCGCCATTGAGCCACGGTCGTCCCACCTCTTCTTGTGTTCTGTCACCTCCATACGATGTTGATCCCATTCCCTCTGATCTCACCTCATGTCATGCAGCTATCACGCCGGAACGCCGCCGCACATAAAGAAGCTCCAAAGCGCCGCCGCTACGGCATCATCGTCGTCCGGCCAACCTCGACCAAGCCGAGCCAAACTGCCGTGCCATCGTCTTCATCTCGACCCTAGGAGCCAGCTGACCGAAAGAATCGAGCTAGGATGCTGTGAACTCAAAGATCGGCCTCTTCTTCCCTAAATCCGGCCGCCGGACTCCATCGCCAAATACTTTTTCCCCGATGAGCTCCAGAGCAATTCCTCACTCGTGGAGCATCCTTATATGCTTATTTAGTTGTTCCCCTCCTCATCTTAGCAGATCAAAGGCCAGAGATCGCCACCGCCGTTGCCCTGTTAGCTCCTGCCGCTGCCGGAGTTCTTTTCAAGTCGTCGTTGTCTTCCAAGCTTCGCCGACCCTCGCGCGCCCTTCGGTGAGTCTCCAGGAGCCATATAGACGCACATGCATGCACTCGTTCGTGCGGAATCGAGTCGAAACCTGACATCCACTTGCATGCCGAGAGCCACTGCCGCCTGCGCCGTCGTCGCCATCGACTTCGGCCACCACAGCTAGCGAAACTACCACCAATAGCTTCGCCATGAACCCCTCTCCCTTTTCTCTTTTAGACGCCCGCCAAGATCGGTCGCCGTTCGCCGTTGCGGCGAGAAACTCACCGAGCGCTGCTGCCTTTGCTTCCTTAGCCACCGAGCCGCTGACGTGCGGGCCCCATTTAATTAAGCGCTAAGGAATCGACTTAGCAAAAGTTTAAAACTTGTAAGGTTTAATTTGTAAAACTCTTTAATATGACAGATGGGACCAGGACCTAATTATAAATAGGGAAAACCTCGGGGACTCTTAATGGAAACTGTATTAGCACGTGTTTTGGAGCTCGGGTTAATTCCTGAGAACCCTAGGGGCCTTTCTGCATGATACCAGAGGCTGACCTATGGACCCAAGGAATTATATTTTGGAAATATAAAAGGAAATGGTTAAATCTTTATCTTTTCAACTAAAAATTATGTCAAACTTATGAAATTCATATAAAATCAAATATAGCTCATTTTGAGGTGAAACTAACTTCAGTAGGTTCATAAAATTGTGAACTTTAATGTTGTAAAATAAAATCCTAGGCTTACAGCATGATATTTATTTCTAAAATTTCAAATAAGAAATAGCTAACATAGAACTTGTAAAATTTGTAGAAAATTCATCTATACTCCAAATGGGGTGAACCAAATTTATGTAGAATCAACAAAGTATGAACTTTAACTTAAAAATATAAAATACAATACTTTCTGTAACAGAAATAGTACTAATAATATATATAGTAAAATGACCACCACTTGTACAATTTAATTTCTAAAATTTTTAGGAAATTCATACTAGCTCTAAAAATTATGAAACCAATTGTATCAATCTTAGAAAACAATCTTCTTCATCCCAGTAAGGTTAATTTGATCAAAATCATATATTAAAAATGTTTCACAGCAATAAATTAGTAAATACTACTATATGTCAATGCAAACTTGGAAAATTTATAACTCACAAATGACAAGAGATAAAATAGGAATTCTTTTAACTAAATTCATATTAGGTCAGAACCTATCTACTGTGCACAAATCATGCATTTTAGAGCATTTTGGATTTTTCGCATTATTTGGATGTTTATTCGATTTGTACGTTATGATTATATAGATTGCGAATTAGTTGACGGTGAAGGAGTGGAATTGGTTGTCATATTCATATTAGGAACTTCTACAAGTGAGGCAAGTGCCCTTTCCTTTGAACACATTGAATCCTATGTTTTATGGGAAAATGTTTTGTTTATAACTTTGCATGCGCTATTGGGTAGAAAATTATATTTTGTTGAGAAGATGGTAGTTATAACCCACTTGTTGCATGAACCTCCTTGATAAATTTTCACTCATGACTGATTGTAACCATAGGAATAATTGGAGTACATTGGTTGTACTCTAATGGGTCTAATTTAGCTTTATATATGTCATATGCTTAGCCATGCTTAGCAATTCGCTAAATAATATTGTGATCACTTTATAAATGAGATTTTGGATATTATTTTATTTCTGGACAGATATGAAAACTGTGATTATTTGAGAACTAAAATGGAGTTAAACATGTTTTTAGACTTGGGCGACAAGTGGTGCACATATGGTGTTAGTTGTGCACCGATAGGGGGAGTGTTCGCCCGGGTTGATTAAGGACCGAACTTTGTGTTGTTCACTATTGTTTACCGTACATCCACATGTGCTATTTATAGGGTGGCCTTAGCTAATTAAGTTACTTAAAGTCTAGCCTTGCATATTGGTAGGCCGGAGTAGAATGAATTAGTCTGAGCGATAATTCATAGGAACTACCTATTTACCCCGCTGATTAATAGGGGTAGTTTAGGCGTCTAAGTCTGTCCAATTCAACGGTATAGTGCCTCGTGGGGGAACGGATGTGTTTGTTGCCACGGTGTTAGGTTTAAGGCGTGGGCCCGCCACCTAACGGTTTTGGGTCATGCCCAGGATGGATTCACACTTGCCGTCGCTGATGCAAGGCTAGGCGTTTAGTAAGGTAAAGGCTACGTTGTGACCTTTAGACCACATTCAATGTGTAGAGTGTGGTGGTACCGATGGGTACCGGACAAACTAGAGCGATTCACATCATGTGGGAAAAGTTGTACAAACTCTGCAGAGTCTAAAACTAATCGATTAGCCGTGCTCATGGTCATGAGCGACATAGTGAACTGTCATGGGTATAGATTTGTGATTTATAAATGTGTTTATAAAAATGGGCTATGGAAATGGTGAAATGTGTTGAGCTTTGATGATTATGATGATGAGTTTGCCCGGTGTGGGCTGATATTGTGATGTAGTGCTTGCTGCCATGGATGGCACAAGAATGATATTATGATGATGGTTATGATGCTATTATGTTACTATTATGTTGTTATGCCATGCAATTTATTCTATACATTCACAAAGGTTTATCTAAATACATTGCAAATGTTTGTGAACTAAAATTAGCTTTATGCTGAAAATTAAGTCCACATATAGCCTCTCTTTTAAGTAGAGCCTTCATGTATATAGGTTTGATTGTGTGCACATTAATTTGATCAATGTATTGACTCTTGTTCTACTGGAATATCCATTTTGCAGGCTGTTTGCTTACTCCTTTTTGAGTGATTCGGGAGATCGTTGTTTCTTCTAGGACTAGATCTAAACGGGTTACCTCCCCAGTCGGCTGCTTGTGGTTTTGGGTAGCTAAGCTTGCGCGGATCAGTAAATATCTGGCCGTTTGGCCTATCTATTTAAATAATAATGTAGAGTAAAGTTTATATGTGTTTACTCCCTATTAATCTGATTTTCATCGCTTAGATGAAAGTGTGGAACTAGAGCTTATCCTGGGATCTAGTTCTACACCGGTATGAGTATTGAGCATTTGGGATGTCGTAGAGCTTTAGCAAATTTCGTCAAGTCTCCTGAGATGTGTAACACATCTGGTTGCCACCTTCGTGTGGTTTGACAGGCATGTCTCAGGCTGAAGTTGACTGGCATGCTAAAGTCCCAGCAATATCCCCTATGCTCTCTACTCGGCGCTTCAGGTTTTATACTATGTATGTCATATGACTTGATAGGGCGGCGATGAGGTTGGATGGTTATTGTTTTATTCGATTAATACTAGACCTCATCCAACTAAATAACTCGCGCTATCACTTCAGACAACTTACATAATATTTAACCTGGGGTATTCTGACAGGTGACCAACGGATGGCAAGCGCCGCCCCCACCCACTGGTCGTAGGATGAGGAGGAGGTGGGAGCAGAGAGGACCCGTCCTTATCGAGCTCCCGTCGGCTGCCCCCACTCGAGGACGATACATTGCGGTTGTAGGACAGGTTGTCGTTGTCACCACGGTGGGAGGGGATCGTCGCCGCCCCATCGTCATCGAGCTAGCTTGTGTTGGCTGCTCCCTAACTAGAGGAAGAAGGTATCGTCGCGCCGGCAGCCTCCGCCGCTCGCACTACTACTGCTGCCATCACAAAGCAAGAAGATGTGAAGAGAGAAGGAAGAAGACGGAGAAGGAAGAAGATGGATGGAAAAAGTGACGGCAGTGGCATGGTTCTAATTTTAAAAATTTTAAGTGGCACGGTTACGAATAGATGAATTGTAATGACATTTATCTGAAATGGCATATTTGCAATGGCATAGATCGAATTAACCTTTTTTTTACTCAAGGCTCTACTACTATTCTCTCTCGATATTGTTGTACTGGGAGAGTGCATGTATAATGGAGAAGAAAATTATTGTAGAACAGTTATTGTTTTCAACGTGTAATAATCTATCTTACTCTTTCATTCTTCATCTTCATATTTCATAGAACTATCCTTCATATTTCATAGAACGGTCAGGATCGTGAGGGATCCAACTTTCTAGATCGCTCCTACCTCCCACCTTCCTTTCTGTCTCCCTATTCTCATACCCAATTGGTTTCTATTGTCGTTCTCCTCCGCTCTCTCAGCCACCATCGCTAGGGAGAAGACTCTGCCGGCTACGTGCCGACCTCCCCTTTCACTGGAAGCATTGGCGCCTTCCCCCTTCACCATCCTCCACGCCTCATCAGTCTTCGCCCTTCGCCATTGGAAACAATTGAAGATCAGCTCTCGTAGCCAGCGTCTCAGGCTCTCTCTATTTGCTTTCCTCAGGCCGATCTGCTGCTTGATCTGTGGTGGTTACTGATTAGGCAAATTAGGCTCAAGAGGTGGAGGGAAAGGGGCAAATATCTTCGTTGATGCAGCCTGCTCATTTTTTAGACGTTAAATGTCACGGATAAATATATCTTTCTAATGAATGTTTATGCTGATATTAGTATTTTATCAGATTATCCAATGAAATGTATGTCCTTTTACTTTGCCTTCGTATATTTGAATGCACAATGGATTAGGTGTTTTTGGTCACTATATATACTAATTCATTTTTTTTTACTTGGTTGGATTCATCATTTTGACTGATTTGATGAAGATTGGATTGAAGGGTTGAAAAGAATGGCGAACTCGTGAAGAGTTGCTTCCAATCCTAGGTAAAACCAAATCCTCCCCTGCATTTAATAGGCAGTCATTTTTTCTCACTGAAATCTATAAAAAAAATTAGAAATATCTTTTATGAAAAGGATGAACTGAGGTTTAATTGGATCGATACTTCTGCTTTCTATCTCATGCAGCCTTGATTGATCAATACTTCTATTTCTATGGAAAGCAGAAGTATCGATCCAAAGTTAGGGCTACATGAGATAATTCAATTAAACCTCAGTTCATCCTTTTTATTAAAGACATTTCTAATTTTTTATATAGATTTCAGTGGAAAAAAATGACTGCCTATTAAATGCCCTGACCTTAGTCTAACTTTCGGGTCAATTGAGATATCTCCAAAGTGTTGCAGTTCTAGGAGGGCTCTTTGTATAAACCAACTTTGAGCTTTCTCAACTTCAAGTATTGTTTTTGTTTTTTGGTCTACCATCTATGTGGTCTGATTTTAATTTTCTGCTTATCAAGTTCAAAAAATACTCTGCGCTTTATTTCTGCTTGTTCTTTCCTATGCACTGTATGGCTTTTTCAAAGAATGCAGTCTATTTTGTTTTTTTATTATGTACTCTGAGAGAGTGGATAATGCAATGTGTTCATTGCAAAATGATGAATCTTCTTACGTAACTTTTCAATTACAAGTACGAGAATTAAAAGACATGAAAATTCTCAATTCTCTACGGCATCTAGGAGATAGAATATTTTCAGGAACATGAAAACCAAAAGAATCTCTCCTTATTCAATTCTTTTGAAGGGATCCTTTTCCTTGTTCGAGAGTCTCTGCCCTTTTTCCACTCCGTCCCAAAGACTAAGATTAAGGTTCCTAGACTTATCAAATAAATAGAAAAACTTCATTGAACAATAGCAAAAGTTCCCACCTAAGTTCGGTGGCCTGTCCCCTCCCGGTAGTACTAGGAGTTGCTGCTCTTCACTCCTTGACATGAAGGCTAAACAAGAATCAAAGGAAATACAAGGCGTAAATGACTTAGGAGTTCAAACCAGGCAAAGGAAAGCAGTCAAGTAGGAATGGGAAAAATGTCTTCTGCTGCTATCTTATCTACTAAAATGGACAAAATCCACTCCTCTTATCTATGTCACTAATCACAGTCGGAGAGACCCATGAGACTTTCTTTTCTTCCGGTAGGCTCTAGCGCTACGGCAATGCTTATGGCTGCAATCCAAACAGCAATGGTCCTCGCAACTCTTTTAAAGTAGAAAGTTTATATCGTCATTTGAGGAAATGTTACATAGTATGCGGGCACTGCGGATGGAAGGGGAAGGGGAAGTGTGGGCATGCGTGCAACCTGATGAAGATATGAACATAGAGGCTCTACAGGAGAATGTTAATATTGAAGATAGTAAATGGTTAAGATCATTTAGTTTGTCAAAATCAATAGAAAGGCCATCATGGACTAAGATCCAAATAGAACAATCTTGTTAGGAGATACTGCCCAAGGAAAAGAAAAGGTGACTCCGGACCAGGATGCTATGATACTTGGTTGTGGGATGGACCATACCCAGCGTAGTGAAAGCAAATCCCAGATAAAAAAGAATGCTTGGCTATCCTGCTAGCAGTTGAGTAAGATATCCCGAAGGTAGGCACCTGGATTGGTATCTGAATCGAACTGAACCAATTATTTGTCAGGCAACTGTTGTCCAATTCTCTTGAATCCATGGAGTAAGACATTGATTTTGCAAGAAGATCCACTGTGTTCATTGCATAATAAGCTCCCTTGAAAAGCATTGGCGCATGTGTAAATGAGTTGCTCTACTGAACTAAGCTATAGCCCTTGTCAGAGATATCTTAAGATATAGAGAATTTCTTGTCAAGATGAATATTCTCTAATAGTAGAGGATATCCTTTGATCTATTTACTATAATAACATACCAATAACGAAACGGTATTTGCTTATAAAAAGGATTCAATCTATAATCAATCGAATTAAAGGGTCTTCCTCGTATATGTCTGAATTTCATATTTTTGGATGTGAAAAAAAGTATAAATATCCTCATATACCAAACATTCGCTAACTAATACTGCGTCTTCAAAATTGTGACCTTCCCATGGAATATAAGCTACTAATACGTATTTTCCTAAAGCAAGTTCCCTACCAACCACAGCAGCCCCCTCCGCTAAAAGTTGTCCTTTTTTAATGGATTTACCCCACGGAACCTAAGGTTTTTAGTGCATACAAGTATTTTTGTTAGAGCGCCGATGGGTAACTAAAGGAACCTCTTTCTCCTCTATTCCATTTCTAATGCAATATCTGACTTTAGTAGAAGAACAGTACTCCCCTTCATAATGCTTCCTTCTTCATGTCTTTCGCTAGTGAAGTTTGGGTTCGCTGGTATGTCGTTGCTTAACGTACCTTGTACATTGTAGTGGAGCGCAAAGGATAACATGTGCAGAGCGATGAAGGTCTGGAGTATGCACAACAAATCAAGCATGAAACTAAATCATTGATTGAAGCCATATCTTCTGTGTGCATTGTAGTATGGGTGACTCCTAGGAAAACAAACAAGCCAGCAAAGCCCTCATGCCCACTCTTCTCTCTCGAGCAGTTGAGGGAATGAGTAAGAAATGTTTGTCAGTCTACTTGAAACTTGATCTTTCGGGAATTAATTCAATCTCTTTTCCGAGTTCATGTCTTAGAAGGAGTACACAATCTCCTTTTCTATCCCCGTGAGAAGCTGAATTCTTGATCGTACTAGTACTAAATTAGAGTCGATTGAATAAAGAAGGCACGCTTCTCGGTTGTGTAGTCAGCTCTTGGTGGTGGTGCCTTCTTCTTTTTCTTAGAATAGAGACAGTAAAAAAAAAGATAATTGATTTTTATCAAAAAGCAAGGGTAAGGGGAAAAGGTTTTCCCCCGGGAGCATCGACCTATTTCATGGCCTCCTCTCCATGCCCTCTTTCTGTCAGTGTTATGGATAAGGCATACCCAATGATTTTGGATTAGGCTCGGTGGGGTCTACCATATACAAAGTCTTATACGGAATCATGCGTCATATACGGAAGGTGTTCCAGATAAGGAAGGAGAAACATATTTCAAGTTGGAAACTACAAGGACTATTCGGATCGTCTCCATATTTGTCTTCCTAGTTATACTTGGACAAGGGGACATTTGTGGGTATAAATACAAGACCTCTTAGGAGGAGAGGATACAGATCAATATACGCCGTCAGATACCAACATCAGAGACAAGCCTAGACAAAGATAAGCCTAGAGCCACAGAGGCCGATAAAAGGGGTCTAGTGTTATCTCTGACCTTGCTGAGTTCATATTCGAGGAAGAAGACTACCCTGTTATCGACTACGTGTGGAGATTAATGCCGCCAAGTCGACGACGACTAGATTAGATTCTCTCAAATATTGTACTTGTGTGATTCTGATATATAAGAACAACACCAGCCTCGTCCAATAGGAGTAGGGCTAATACCTGTCAGTTAAGGTGCCCAAATCTATATAAAAATCTCTGTCTCCCATCTCTTTTACTTCAATCTCGCGTATACCTTAGTTCCAACGATCCCCACAAATACTGTAGTCACGATCTCGTTTCATAGTTACTAACATATACATTAAGTGTTCCCTAGGTACAGAAGCTACCAGGAAGGCCACTGCCGTTCCATGGTAAAGAAAACATCCTCGACCAGCTGAGCGAAGGATTGCGCAAGGCGGTTGATCTCGTCTGCCTTCATGTGAACGCGAGAACCCTTCTCAGAGAAAACTTAGGCTCATCTATGGATGTCCATCTCAGATGCAGGCGAGAAGGTGACCACCAGCATATCAGCTGGTGTGACGACACTCCTGCTTTAGGCTGTTATTGATCCGCTTCCCGATTCCTGCAAGGTGGTCGCATGTACTCCGCATCCAGGACAGATGACCGTTGATGGATTTCTTGGGTGAAGGATGAACCACCCGCAGCTCTTCGCAAAGACGTTGCAGCGCTTGACAACAAGCTTCGAGGTAGGCGTCGATCCATACTTCCCTATCTCGAAGGGCTTTCACAGCTTGCTCTTTTCGGATGGCGCTGGCCATCTTCTCAAGGTTTGCCTTCTCGAACTTCGCCTTCCAATACTCTACATGACGTTCTCTCTCCTCTAAGTCGTTCTCGAGATCTACATAGGACAAATGATCTTAGATAGTTTCCTCCGTAAGCATGGGAGGAATAAGACTACCCTGTTATCGACTACGTGTGGAGATTCATGGCGCCAGGTCGATGATGACTAGATTAGATTTTCCCAAATGATGTACTTGTGTGATTCTGATATATAAGAGCAACACCGGCTTCGGCCAACAGGAGTAGGGCTATTGCCTGTCAGTTAAGAGGTCCGAATCTGTATAAAAATCCCTGTCTCCTGCCTCTTTTACTTTAATCTCGCGTATACCTTGGTTCCAACGATCCTCATACTCTACAAATACCCTAGTCACGATCTACTCCATCGATATTGGCACGCCAGGTAGGGGTATTTTGGTGCTAAAAAGTTTCGACGAGATGGGTTTCAAGAGACCGATTCTTCAACAACAAACTACTTGACGATTCGGCTTTAGGGAGATACGACCCGACTGAAGTGCGTTCTCGGATGGATCAGGACCCTCGTCATTTCAAGCTTCGTCAAGTCATCGTCACTGTGGATTTTTCGACGTGTGATACTTCAATGACTTTGACCCAAGGAGATCTGACCTGACTAAAGTACGCTCCCTGACCAGATCAAAATCATCGCAGCTAACAATTCGATCTATCAAAATCAACCAGGCTTCAAAGACATCGCCGCTGCTTAGAATAGCAGTTCAATGTTGTCGGTCGTGAGGCTCGCCTCTGGCCGACCACGTCCGAACCAACTTCTTCCGGTGAAACGTCAAAGCTATCGCCGTTAACAGCTCCTTCTGGACACCATCACGACCAATCGTCCACTCGCCAAAGTGCCGAGTTGCTGGAGTACTGCTCCGTTTACGACAGAGCACCACCTCGAGTAGGATGTCTCCATATCAGATACACAGAGCTCTTCCGGATCGGTTTCACAAGACCAAGCAGAAATCAGCTCGGTTATGCTTTCTACTGAGTAATCACCTGCCCTGTGTCTCCTGTCAGAGGGACCCACCGAATTGCATGTGTCAAAACAGTTGCAGTGCTTCTACTACACATACAACAGAGGGTGACATAAGCATGAAGCCGACCACCTGTGTACACAGAAGACGGTTTATACACGAACCACTACTGATGAATATTTGTATGCCTTGTTCTTCCACAAACATACGAAATAAGTCATTTAGTAGATTAATTTTTAAATTGATCTACTAATTTCATAGATATATCCGATATATATCTACAAAGGTACGTAATATTTTATACAATTTACTATACCTATTTTCAGATCTATACAATATTGTCAGATCCGTAATTTATTATGTTTACCTAGAGAATGTTTTTTATACAATATCTATTAGGCCACTACGGCTCGCTCTATTATTTATAGAAATCATGCTTGTTTATGGTTTACATAATACCCGATAGTTAATCTGAATTTGCTCGTTATATCCTGATAATATTAGAAGATTTATATAGTTTTTTGAGTACACACTCGGTATTCTCTGCTATATATCTTGCCTCCTAGAAAATATTTTCGTGGACAATCAAGCACTCGAGTAGGCAGCTGTCGATTACACCCCATTATCGAGAATGTTCTCGAACAAATACGGAGTTGTCAGTCCGAACCTGCCAACAGAGACCGATGTCCTATATCACATTTTAGCGCTGGTCATGTCCGGACTATTTGTGAAAAGGTTGTTATGGACAGTCCCCTTGTGAACGTTGACGGCTTGATCACCCGACATGATTGTGAACGAATGTTCGATATGCTACTAGTTGGGTATGTGAGTCATGCTGGCCACATGAGATGCATATGTAATTACCAACTCAAGCACTCCTGAGAGTGGTCGAGGTACGACTACACACTTGATTCTCAACTAGCGTGGTAGCGGTCTCGCTAACTCTCCAAATCTTCTATGAGTGGTCCAGTATGATTACACACTTGGTTCTTGACCAGTGTTGTAGCGATCTCGCCAACTCTCCAAATCTTCTGAGAGTGATCGAGTACTACCACACACCTAGTTCTCCACCAGCTGTTAACGACGAAATTTGGTAAATCATGCATTGGATTTAGAGTTAAAGCCGAAGCCGATTGGAGGAGATAAGCGATTACAGAAAACAGAGTATGAATCGGCTGCAAGCCAAATCGGCTACGGTGTGCATCGGCTGAAACAGGATCGGACAAGGATAGCCGATGTAGCCGATTCCGACGAGGAGATGGCAGGATCATTGTCGGGTTCGGTTGGTGTGCTTCATGAGGATTGCCACGTACGGATTGAGTCCGAAGAAGGCAATTGTATCTATTAATTAGAATATTTGTTAGTTTCCTTTTATCTTTAGGAAAGTGTGTTTAGTGTCCCTTAAGGACTTTATGTTTTTCTTTTATCTTTAGGAAAGTTTCTTTCTTGTCCTACAAGGACTAGTATCTCCCCATGGGTATAAATATGTACACCCGGGGTTATTGTAATCTATCAACTCTCGATCAATACAATTCGGCGCATCGCCACCTTTTACTCTGTTACGGTTTGTTTATCAACCGGCGGAATTTGGCACCTGACGCGGGGCTGCATCGGCTGTCGATCTCCGGCGAAGGGGTAAGTCCAATGTTCCGTCGGTTCAGGCAATTGTATCATCTACGTCAGCGTCGTTCAAGGCTGCATCAGTACATTCGATCTCTTGGATTGCTCTGGTTTGGATAATATATTTGCCTGGCTATTTATCATATGTCTTCTGTTAATCTAGTATTAGCATCTCGATTTAGTTTTATCGGCTGCTTCTCGTTTTAGGGTTTCTGCCGGTATCGGCTAAATCGTCTTGCTAGATTAGATTAGGTTTGGCATCTACCACCCTGAAAATCAGTCAAGGGCTTGATCATCTAGATACCGTGTTTCTTTACATACTTAGTGCTGCATCAGTTGAGTTTGACCTACTAAGTCGTGCTTAGAACCATGAAACTCTAGCCTGCTTTTTGATTGCCGATAAGGGTTTCATCGGGGTTTCAGCCGATGAGTTATCTGGACGTTGCATCGGCTTATAAGGATTGCATATAAGTTGAATTTAGCCGATGACAACAAAGGTTTCATTGTTTAATCAATCTTGTGGATTTTATGGCATTGGATCTATGTTAGATTCACTTCATCGGCTATGCTATGAATATATATAATCTCTCTCTTGAGGTGTTTTTAGACATAAGTGATTTATACTGTCTCGGCGCCCTGTCCGATCTATCCCAATCACTTAGTTTAAATATATTTTGAGATTTAGATTATGTATCATTGATATCTACAGCCGATCGAGTATGTCTAACTTTCGTTTCACTCTATCAAGTCATTGCCGATCTAATGCACATTGTCATCAGCCGATTGTCTCTTTGTCAAGTGTCAGAATCTACATTGAACACATAGCCGATAGCTCAAAACCCTATCGCTATCGGCTGCTATCAGGATCGGCTGGAAGTACTACATCGGCTATGTTGGCCGATCGGTTCTTTGATCTGTTGTTTGCATATCTTGTCAGTTGCAGGATCAAACTGACTGGCACGCCTGCATCTCACCAAGATTTGGACCTGCACTGGAGCTAAGCAGATCTCCCAGGCCAGTGTGTGTTTTTTGCATCAACACCAGCGTTGTAGCGATCTCACAAACTCTCTAAATCTTCTACGAGTGGTCAAGTATGACTACACACCTGGTTCTCAACAAGCGTTGTAGCGATCTTGCCAACTCTCTAAATCTTCTGCGAGTGGTCGAGTACGACTACACATATGGTTCTCAACCAACGTTGTAACGATCTCACCATCTCTCCAAATCTTCTACGAGTGGTCGAGTATGACTACACACCTGGTTTTCAACCAGTGTTATAGCGATCTCGCCATCTCTCCAAATCTTCTGAGAGTGCTCGAGGTACGACTACACCTGGTCCTCGACCAGCGTGGTAGCGATCCCACCATCTCTCCAAATCTTCTATGAGTGGTCGAGTATGACTACACACTTGGTTCTAAACAAGCATTGTAGCGATCTCGTCAATTCTCTAAATCTTCTACGAGTGGTCGAGTACGACTACATACCTGGTTCTCAACCAGCATTGTAGCGGTCTCCCCATCCCTCCAAATCTTCTACGAGTGGTCGAGTACGACTACACATCTGTTCTCAACCAGTGTTATAGCGATCTCACCAACTCTCTAAATCTTCTACGGGTGGTCGAGTACGACTACATACCTGGTTGTCAACCAGCATTGTAGCGATCTCACCAACTCTCCAAATCTTCTGTGAGTGGTCGAGTACGACTACACACCTAGTTCTCAACAAGCGTTGTAGCGATCTCGCCAACTCCCCAAATCTTCTGAGAGTGGTTGAGATACAACTACACCTGGTCCTTGACCAGCGTAGTAGCGATCCCATCATCTCTCCAAATCTTCTATGACTAGTCAAGTACGACTACACACCAGGTTCTGAACCAGCGTTGTAGCGATCTCGCCAACTCTCTAAATCTTCTACGAGTTGTCGAATACGACTACATACCTGGTTCTCAACCAGCGTTGTAGCGGTCTCACCATGTCTCCAAATCTTCTATGAGTGGTCGATTACGACTACATACCTGGTTCTCAACCAGCGTTGTAGCGGTCTCACCATCTCTCCAAATCTTCTACGAGTGGTCGAGTATGACTACACACCTTGTTCTCAACCAGCGTGGTAGCGGTCTCGCCAACTCTCCAAATCTTGTACGAGTGGTTGAGTACGACTACACACCTGGTTCTCAACCAGCATTGTAGTGATCTCGCCAACTCTCCAAATCTTCTACGAATGGTCAAGGTATGACTACACACCTGGTCTGAGAACAGGCGTGGTAGCTATCCTACCATCTTTCCCAGTTTTTTACAGATGGTCGAGGAATGACTACGCCTGGTTCTCGACCAGCGACTGTAGTGATTTCCCTTCCACCTCCCCAAGCTGCCCATGAGGGGTCAAGGGATAACTACACCTGGACCTCGGCCAACGGTGGCAGTCATCCTATCACCATCTCTTTGTGTTGTCTTCGAATGGTCGAAGGATAACTACACCTGATCCTCGGCTGACGGTGGTAGTCATCCTCTCACCATCTCTTTGAGTTGCCTTCAGGTGGTCAACGTATGTCTATACCTGGTCTTTGACCAACGTCATAGCGGTTCTCTCACCACGTCTTCGGGTGGTCGAGGTATGTCTACACTTAATCTTCGACCAATGTCGTAGCACTCCTCTCACCACATCTTCGAGTGGCTGAGGTATGTCTACACCTGGTCTTCGACTAGCGTCATAGCGGTCCTCCCACCACGTCTTCAAGTGGTCGAGGTATGTCTGCACCTGGTCTTCGACCAGCGGTTATAGCGATTCTTCCACCACCCCAACGAGTGGTTGAGAACGAGTACGACTACACAACTGGTTCTTGACCAGCGTGGTAGCGATCTCATCACACCCCGTGTATCAATCTCTGTAAGTGTTTATACATATAAATGGGGCAATATTTGTCATCTGATCCCCTTTTCTTATATCGCTATGTCTCAAAGTTGATCCTACTATCCTCTTACACTAATTTGGCAAGCATCGGGGTCCCATGGACCTCGGTTGGGGATGCCCAACACTGTGAAAGTTTGTCAGGTCATGGAAGGTCAAACGACCATGTTAGATCTGGTCATGTCAGAGTACCCACTTGAGCATATTAACCAAGCTGTGTAATCATAAATTGGTTTTCCCAACTTGACGAATGGGGCTAGGAATTCGCTTCTTCAGCATAGTTTGTTATAAGATTTAAGTTGCCTTTGTGGAAAACAACTTTTCCACAAAGATAGCTGGGGGCTAGGAAGGGTACCATACTCCGATTGTTGAGGACAGCTCCGACGAGAGTACTCTTTTATTGTTATAAATATTCAGTTTATTTTTAATTTTTTAATTCACATTTTGCCCCTAAGTGTTTGCTTAGGGGCTTTTTCTATCTAAGAATTTGCTTTGAGTAATTGATTTCAGGAAAGTCAAATATCAGAGCAGTTAAGTCAGATACAAGGACTTTGTCGCATACTCTGCACCTACTCGACTGTTCGAGAACGGTCAGTTGAGTTCGACAAGGGTTACTGGATAAAGCAATGGTGTACTCGCCGAGATGGAAGCTTTTTTGACATCAATCCAATTTCTCGATCAAGGCTGGATAGGGAACTTAGTCGTATACTCTAAACCTTTTTGGTCATCCGAGAACAGTTAGGTGAGTTCGATAATTGTTGTTTCAAGATCTTCGATCGAGAACATCAACTTGTTCATTTGCATTCAAGTCGAGAGCTATTGTCAGTGTTATGGATAAGGCATACCCAATGATCTTGGATTGGGCTCGGCAGGGTCCACCATATACCAAGTCTTATACGGAATCATGCCTCATATACGGAAGGTGTTCCAGATAAGGAAGGAGAAGCATAGATCAAGTTGGAAACTAAAAGGACTACTCGGATCATATCCATATTTGTCTCTCTAGTTCTACTTGGACAAGGGGACATATGTGGGTATAAATACAAGACCTCCTAGGAGGAGAGGATACAGATCAATATACGTCGTCAGATACCAACATCAAAGACAAGCCTAGACAGAGACAAACCTAGAGCCACAGAGACCGACAAAAGGGGTCTAGTGTTATCTCTGACCTTGTCGAGTTCATATTCGAGGAAGAAGACTACCCTGTTGTCGACTACTTGTGGAGATTCATGTCGCGAAGTCGACGACGACTAGATTAGGTTCTCCCAAATATTGCACTTGTGTGATTCTGATATATAAGAGCAACACCAGCTTCGCCCAATAGGAGTAGGGCTAATACCTGTCAGTTAAAGTGCCCAAATCTGTATAAAAATCCCTGTCTCCCGTCTCTTCACATATACCTTAGTTTCAACGATCCCCATAAATACCATAGTCACGATCTCATTTCATAGGTACTAACATATACATTAAGTGTTCCCTAGGTGTAGAAGCTACCAGGAAGGCCACTGCCGTTCCATAGGAGAGAAAACATCCTCAACCAGCTGAGCGAAGGATTGCGCAAGGCGGTCGATCTCGTCTGCCTTCATGTGAGAACGCGAGAACCCTTCCCAGAGAAAACTTAGGCTCATCTATGGATGTCCATCTCAGATGCAGGCGAGAAGGTGACCACTAGCATATCAGTTGGCGTGATGACACTCTTGCTTTAGGCTGTTATTGATCCGTGTCCCGATTCCTGCAAGGTGGTCGCATGTACTCCGCATCCAAGACAGATGATCGTTGATGGATTTCTTGGGTGGAGGATGAACCACCTGCAGCTCTTCCCAAAGACGTTGCAGCGCTTGACAACAAGCTTCGAGGTAGGCGTCGATCCATACTTCCCTACCTCGAAGGGCTTCCATAGCTTGCTCTTTTCGGACGGCGCTGGCCATCTTCTCGAGGTTTGCCTTCTTGAACTTCGCCTTCCAATACTCTACACGATGTTCTCTCTCCTCTAAGTCGTTCTCGAGACCTACATAGGACAAATGATCTTAGATAGCTTCCTCCGTAAGCATGGGAGGGAAGGGCTATAAGGGTCAGGGCTATCTGAGACAGTAAAACAAAAACAAAAGATAATTGATTTTTATCGAAAAGCAAGGGTAAGGGGAAAAGGTTTCCCCCTAGGAGCATCGACCTTTTTCATGGCCTCCTCTCCATACCCCCTTTCCAAAAACGGATATCAGCTTCCCTAGCTCCTATAGTGTGATGGGCGGCGTGTACAAGGCCCGGGAACAGATTCACTGCCGTATGGCTGACCGGCGATTACTAGCGATTCCTGCTTCATGCAAGTGAGTTGCAGCCTGCAATCCGAATTGAGGACAGGTTTTTGGAGTTAGCTCACCCTCGCGAGATCACCTTGGGATAGTTACAGGGAGTTAAGTTTGGTCTTATTCTTATGGGCAAGTGGTCCCAGAATCTCGCTTTCCTTCTCTAAAGTATAGGCTTCAACTGGAAGTCCTGCGAAATCCAATATTGATTGAAGGAAATCAGCCCTGACAAAAGGGCTATTCGGATCGCTAAAAGGGCTATTTGGTGGCTCGACTTTGGTGGGCTATTCGGATTGCTAAAAGGGCTATCTAGGGGAGGAGATGTAAGAAAAATTACCAATTTGACCCTTGAAATGCATTCCATGATTTTTCTGTCTATCAAAAACTACTTGCATTGCTCGATAAATGTGAAGAAGTAGGCTGTTGTCGTGGCAATAATGAGCCAAACTAGTATTTGCTGTCATTCTCTAGGCAAAAGCGGAACATTCCGTTGGGTAGGGCTTCCATAACTAGACCCATGAAAGTAATTTTTGCTTCTCTCGGGTTTTTTTCTCTCCTATTTTTCTTTTGTCATATTTTTTCTCCTATTTTTCATCTTAGCGAATCCCGATTTGACATTAAAATTATATTGATTCTTTCCCAATAAATGAAGACTATTTTCTGTAAATACTGGCTGGTTAGAGTTGAGGACTCGAAATCTTCTTTAGCTTTACGTGTTGGACTCTAAATCCAAACAGAGTGGTTCGATTCCACCTCAGAACAACCTTCACGAAAGCCTAGTAACGCATTAGAAGGGAGCTTGCTGCTTTGCAACCTAAGCACTATAGCTAAGCTTACTCATCAAGGGCTGATTTGGTACCGCTCGCGCAGCCTGCACTGAAACAATGCTTTACCCCTAGTTGTCCAGTAAACTGCTGAGCCTCAACACATTTTGGGTGGAACCAGATGATGGATGATAGAACAAAAGAGATGGATAGAGGCGAGAGAGATTGAGTGGAGGGTTCGGATCACAAGAAAACTATTGGTGCAGAAATGGGTAGAGGTAAAGCGAAGCACAAAGACCAGACCACCGGATCCCTCCTTTTCAATTGGATTCTCAAGGACAAATGATTGATTACCTATTCAAAGCAATTTACGCGAGGGACTTTCTTTGATAGAATATATAATTTCCTGCTATGGAGCTGTTAACAGCGGATTTTTGTAATCGACCCGGAGAAGGAGGAGGAAACCGAAGCAGAGACAAAGGGCTAAGTTGAAGTCGAACCAGGTCTCGTATCGGACATGGTCAGCGTATCGGACCGGGGAGGTGCTGCCAGAAAGGACGTATCGGCCGATACGGATTCGATGTGATTGTTGGCCGATATGGGTTGTAAGTTGACAGAGTCAGCGTGGGCTTGGTCTGGGCTCAAGATAAGCTTTAAGGAAGTTGCCAAATAGAGATAAAGCTTAATTTTAGGCAATTGTATCTTGTAAATCAAGTAGGTTTAGATCTAATCTGTGGCAAAAGTCTGCCACAAAGACTTGTTGTTTGTTAGAGATAAGATCGTGTCCTACATGGACCCTGTTGTAATCTCGGGTATAAATATCCCGATAGTCTATACATAGAAACTCTCTCACAATCCAATACAACAAACCAGTTCAATCTACTTCGGCGCATCGCCAACCCTCGCAAGAGGTCGACCTTGACGAGTTCTTACCTTCCCAGAGCAAAGGTAAGAAATCGTTCCCGACAATCGGCATCGTCGGGGCTAGCGTGTCGCTTTAGGCACGTTAAGCCTCGATGATGTGATCGTCGTCTATTATGTTTTGAGTAATCTTGACAGGCGTCTTAATTATGCTTCGCCGGCGATCTATTCGTTTTAGGGTTTATTGCTGACGACGGTTTAATTATTATGCTTGGTTAGATTGTTCAATGCATCTACCATCCTTAAAAGCAATCGACGGCTTGATTTTCTTTGTGTTAGGTTTCGATTCACACTTTGAGTTGCTATCGACCTTAGTCCTATTTTGAGATCTAACACAAAGCCTTCTTTCGGTTGTAATTAAGGATATAACTGGGGTTTCAGCCAGTTTTATCTGATACACGTGTTTATTATAATGTTTTCATGTGTATCTGTCATCTACATTAAATGGATTGATTAATAGGAATGCATCTGTTATGGATAATTTTCTAGGGTTTATCTGTGATTGATATGTTTTTATTGGTTGATTGGTTCATGTAGATTTGCACTAGAGTTCTAGCTAGTATAGTAATCTTTATTATTCCTTATCGGTCAGTGCTGTTGATTGACATTAACATGTTGACAAAGGCTGATAAGTTTGGATTCGTGCTTTAATCTTATTTTATCATGAGTAAGCCGATATAGTTTTGCCCTATTGGCTGGGCTATGACAATGTGTCATCGGCCTATCGGCCGATCGGCCGTTGTTTTCTGACGTGGTTTACTTGTTTCTTGTTGATTGCAGATCAAATCAACTGGCACGCTCTGCACACGACTAGGCAAGCCATTTGGACCTGCACTGGAGTTAAGCAGATCTCCCAGGCCGCCGTGGTAACGCGGAACCCGTTTGGTTGCAAGGCGGGTCAAAATTCTGCGCCAACACGCTTTTGGCATGCCCGGTGGGACATCGATTTTCAACTTCACTTCCAGAGAGACCACGCTCCACCGTTTGCCAAAAGCTGTGTTTCGCCAACACACTTTTGGCACGCCCGGTGGGACCCAAAGAACGCAAACTCTGCAACAGCAACAAATCTCCTCAAGATGTCAAAGCAGGCCGAGATCTCCGAGGAGAACGTCGTCCCTGTAACCGCCGACCAGCTCAACGCAGAGCAAAAGGCTGAGATGGAGAAGCTGGTCGAGCAGTTCCAGAATATGTACCTGCAAACATACTCTAGGACTCGGCAAGGCACCTTGATCCAGAAATCCAAGGTAGTTATGCTGAGTCCTGGAGATGGAGCTGGCACATCGGCGGCAGCGCACACCGTCAAGACCGAAGATACTGCAGCGCCGACGTTGCAAGACAGGATTGACTCCACAGTTCATTCTGCGCTAGTCAACCAGTCGGGGATTCTGGTGAACACATTGACCAATACGGTCAAATCGATCCTAGATGGGTCAATTCACCAGTACAAGCCTCAGGGGCCGATTTTCTTACCAGAAAATAAGTTCCCTGCCTATCGGACCCTGAGAAATGACCTAAGCACGGCTCAGCCGACAGCGCCGATGCCACCTCCATCGGCGCAGCCAACAACAACACTGCCACTGGTCCTCATCAGTCAGACAGGGGGGAGCCCTCGGCACATCACGGAAGAACAATATGCACAATGGACCAAGGGGAAGCAACCAGTGATCGAGCCGATGCAGCAAGTTCCTGTTAACCAGCCATCGGCCGGACAGCCACAAGCCCTTGTGTTCAACAACCCTCCTCCACAGGCTGCATACAACACGCCACAAGGCTACCAGTAGCACACCACAGGGCAGTATGGCGCGCAGAACCTTGATCACCATTATCAGCCTGTTGGCGCAGAATTTCGACCCGCCTTGCAACCAAACGGGTTCCGCGTTACCACGGCGGCCTGGGAGGTTTGCTTTACTCCAGTGCAGGTCCAAATGGCTTGCCTAGTCGTGTGTAGAGCGTGCCAGTTGATTTGATCTGCAATCAACAAGAAACAAGTAAACCATGTCAGAGAACAACGGCCGATCGGCCAATAGGCCGATGACACATTGTCAAAGCCCAACCGATAGGGCAAAGCTATATCGGCTTACTCATGATAAAATAAGATTAAAGCATGAATCCAAACTTATCAGCCTTTGTCAACATGTTAATGTCAATCAACAGCACCGGCCGATAAGGAATAATAAAGATTACTACACTAGCTAGTACTCTAGTGCAAATCTACATGAACCAATCAACCAATAAAAACATATCAATCACAGATAAACCCTAGAGAATTATCCATAACAGATGCATTCCTATTAATCAATCCGTTTAATGTAGATGACGGATACACATGAAAACATTATAATAAACACGTGTATCAAATAAAACTGGCTGAAACCCCAGTTATATCCTTAATTGCAACCGAAAGCAGGCTTTGCGTTAGATCTCAAAACAGGACTAAGGTCGATAGCAACTCAAAGTGTGAATCGAAACTTAACACAAAGAAGATCAAGCCGTCGATTGCTTTTGGGGATGGTAGATGCATTGAACAATCTAACCAAGCATAATAATTAAACCGTCGTCGGCAATAAACCCTAAAATGAATAGATCGTCGACGAAGCATAATTAAGACGTTTGTCAAGATTACTCAAAACATGATAGACGACGATCACATCATCGAGGCTTAACGTGCCTAAAATGACATGCTAGCCCCGACGATGCCGATCGTCGGGAACGAGTTCTTACCTTTGCTCCGGGAAGGCAAGAACTCGTCAAGGTCAACCTCTTGCGAGGGTTGGCGATGCGCCGAAGTAGATTGAACTGGTTTGTTGTATTGGATTGTGAGAGAGTTTCTATGTACAAACTACTGGGATATTTATACCCGAGATTACAACAGGGTCCTTGTAGGACACGATCTTATCTCTAACAAACAACAAGTCTTCACGGCAGACTCTTGCCACAGATTAGATCTAAACCTACTTGATTTACAAGATACAATTGCCTAAAACCGAGCTTTATCTCTATTTGGCAACTTCCTTAAAGCTTATCTTGAGCCCAGACCAAGCCCACGCTGACTCTGTCAACTTACAACCCGTATCGGCCAACAATCACATCGAATCCGTATCGGCCGATACGTCCTTTCTGGCAGCACCTCCCCAGTCCGATATGGTTACCGAGTCCGATACGAAGCCTGGTCCGACTCCAACTCAGTCCTTCTTCTCTGCTTCGGTTTCCTCTTTTACTTCCAAGTCGATTACCAAAATCCGTCGTTAACACATGCCCCCCAATTCCGCTTCATTATATAATGTGGCGGAATTAGCTCCGAGGAACCCATCGACTTCCTTACTAAAGCTTGGCTGAAAACCGCGCAAATCCAGATTCACATCCCTCCGCCGCCGATTCGACAATCCCTTCGTGTTCCTCAACTCCGGTGACCCCTCGGCGTCCCATCGACATCGACCCCCTCAACAGCGACCCTTTTCGACGACGACAATGGCCTCCGCTCCGTTCTACGCCTCCGAGGTCCCTGTGGTAAGTCAATCCCTTCTAAATCCACATTCTCACTTTTCCGCCGATTTCTTCAAACTAGGGATTCAAAATTTTGCCTCTCGGGTCTTATATTTTCAATCGTCGTTCTTATGACCTAGGTCTTCAAAAACCAAATCCTGATCCCCACCGACGACAAATCACATCGCTTCTTACTAGGCCCCATGGGTGACTGCGACCCAACTTGGCTGATTAACGCTGAAACAGACAGAATCCCCTTTAGGCAAGCCAAGCCCAATGTCTCCTCGTGGAAGCACACTTTTAGATCCTAGCCATCGAAGCTTAATGGGTACAGAACCTGGCATAAAAGAATTGCTGCTGCCAAACAAGTTCACTGGGATGAAATTGGGATCGGCCAATGTATCACTTTATCCCTGGCCGATACCAATAAGAACAAGCCACTCATGTCAGCCGCCAGCTATTTCTGGTCAAGTACCTTGAACGCCTTTGTGTTCAAACAAGGTCCGATGACCCCCACTCTAATCGATGTCAAGATATTGACAGGGTTGGACATTGACTCCGAGATCAATCCCTTCAGCCTCCTGATACATAGCAACCACAAGCTGAAGACCAAGAAGATTGGAGGCTGGTCCGGGTACATCTCTGAACACATGGAACAGGGATCGGTCTCAGATCGAGAACATGTAGCCTTCCTGACATTGTGGTTGGAGAGATTTGTCTTCTGTGGATCGATCTGCGGCCCCACTACAAACTGTCAACACTTGGCTCAGGCTCTGGTTGACAAGAAATAAATCCCCTTGGGCCGATACCTCTTGGGAGCTGTCTATCGGCTGCTCCATGTTTCCACACAATACTTGATGCTAAAACAGACTGTGGCACATGGAGGACCATGGTGGTTTGTTCAACTATGGCTTACCATCTACACCAACACCATGGTGAATCGGCCTCCACTATCAGACTCCTGCTTCCCCTCCAAATATGCTGATCATGAAGACCCCAGGACCAGAAGATGCATGTCCTATGGGGAAGCAACCTCTGTCTACCCAGGCGTAGACCAATCGGCCGAAGACATGTCTACATGGTTCATTCGATTCTTCACCGGCCCCCCATCAGCTAGGATGGACATGTTTGTCTACACATCGGACCGAGACTTTGAACTCCCTGACGATCTTCAGCTGAGTTTAATAAATGATGATTCAGAGTGAAGAGAACTTTTCATGATCGGCCTCACTCCATGCCTGCTCCCAGTAGGCATATTTCAGGGAAGAAGCACCAGCCTATCTTATGAGTTTTACAACCCAATGGTAGCCGCTCGACAGTGCGGGCTTGGGCAACTCCCTGTCAGCCTGTATCTTCATAGACTCCTAGAGAGCAGAGGCACGGTTCCATCGGCGCAGGTCATGAGCAAGGCGTTTGAAATCGAGCTCCCAAATCTCGGCGATTGCGACCGGTTGCATCTAAGCGCTTTTGCCCACATCAGCTTCCAGGCATGGTGGCAAGAGTGGGCCGCTCATATTTTCCACCAATCGGCCAGATTTTATGTGACAGAGCTTATCCAGGGTATCAGCCCCCAAGTCCCAGACGGGCCGACACCATCCGTGAGCAACAGTGGACGGAAAATCTTTTATGCTCAAGCCATAGCTCCATCAGGATCAACTATCCTGGAATCCATCATCGGCCTTACTGCCCCAAAGGTTTCAACGCTACTTCAAGGGCCGATGATTAAAGAAAATCCCAAGAGGAAAGCACCAGCCAAGGGCAAATCCCAAAAATCCAGCAAGAAGGACAAAACTGATGACCAAGCCGATCTCGAAGAGCTGGACCCCCCCATGGAAGAATTCCTTGATGAACAAGTGATGGAGAAGGAGATCAATGCAGCAGCCGCCGATGTGTCTGAAGAAGAAGATTCGTCGGCTGAGACCGTCAAGAAACCATCGGCCAAGACCACCACAATCCCATCGGCCGATGACCAAGCCGGTGCTGCCCCACCAAGGAAGACTAGACACGCAGTCCACAAGGTTAAAATATTTCTTTTACTGGACTTCATGCAATCCCCTTCTTATTGGTATGCTATAATTTGACATCTTTTCAGGCTGCTGCGTCGTCTATACTCAAGGAGAGAACTCAATCGGCCCCTTCAAGAACCAAGAAGGCAACCTTTCAGAGGCGTGAATGAGCTAAAGCCCGATTGATGACTCCTTCTCCTTCTCCACCACCCTCTCCGACTGTCTCGGTAAGAGTTGATTTTTGCATTATCTTGCAATTTATATAACCTTATTTACCAATTTCTTGCCTTTTTCAGCCTAGGGCTACATCATCTTCACCACATCGGCCAACCCCCTCGCCTACTGTGTCGACACACCAAAGGGAGGCCGATGCAAGGACCACTGATGCTCCAACACAGGTAACTAAGATTACTCGGACCCCCTTTCTGTCGGTTCCTGTTTAACAAGGCTGACCTCGACCCATGTTGACATTTGTAGAACTTGGCCGATATGTTCTCCTTTGATATCGGCCAGTTTCTTGACGATGAGGACAAGGAGCTACCTAGCACAGCCAGGGCACCGATCTCTGACGATCTGAAGAACCGGCTGACCGATATCGCCAATCGGCTGGAGTCCTCGCTGGAGTACTTGGTGGAAGATTGCACCCCCATCAGGGTCAGGGTACAAGAAATTCAAGACGAACTGCCTGAAGACCTGATGGAGGTCCTAACACCGGCCATCTTCTTGGAGCAATACCGATTCAAGCTCAACAAGGCCAAAGAAAGACTCGCAGAGCGACGAGAGCATGACCAACTGGAATCGGCTTTGTCCGCCAGCAAGGCCCAAGTTAACGCTGACAAGACCAAACTGGACGAGCTAGCGGTGGAGCCGATCGTCTTGAAAAACAGACTTGAAGATCTCCGTCGTCTCGAGGCGGAGCTAGAATCGAAGCTGAAATCCACTCGTCAAGAAATCCAAGAAGTTGAAGCCGGGATAGCTGTCTCGCCTAATGCCATAGAAGACCAGACGGCAAAGCTGAAGGCATCGGCCAAGTACCTTGCGACCCTGAGCAAATCGCTGAAGTCGATCCCAGGGTCGACGGCCGATGACGCCCAGACTATAGAAGACATCGAGCAGATCCGCCATAAAGCCGTTGCAGCTATTGCAGACTTCATAGGATGATATAGCATACCTTGTCTTTATACTGTGTAAATGCAAACCTTATCGGGCAAGCAGCCGAATTTGATCTGAAAACTCCAACTTGAATATTATTTGTGAAATCCTTCAAACAAATATCCTTTGATCTTATCGGTCAGGAATCTGAATTCGACCTTAATCTGAAAAGTCCAGCTTGAAAAGTCCAGCTTGAAATTCATCCTGCAAACAGATATTCCTTTACTATAAATAAGCTCATCGGCCAGAAAGCCGAATGCCTTGAAAAATTCCTTGAAAAATTCCTTGAAAAATTCTGCGATTGTATATATATATGCCCCCCAAATTTTAGAAGATGAGGGCTCATGTTGTAAAATTTGAACTAAGGACGATATTATATATCGGCCATCTAGAGACGATGCATAGCACATCGGCTGTTATCATAAATCGGCTGAGGGGCCGATCATGAATCAATCCAGACGCTAGGATAATATTTCTTTAAGTACTTGCCATTAAGAGCTTGTCCATAAATCTCACCATCTAGCCCCTGAAGCAAATAAGCGTTGTGAGGGACACATCGATGAATCTGAAAAGGACCTTCCCAATTAGTTGACCACTTTCCGAATTTATTATCTCTGGAACCAATCGGCATTATGAGCTTCCATACAAGATCCCCTTCCTCAAATGACTTAGCAACAACCTTTTTGTTATAATGACGAGCCACTCTGTCTTTATCACATTTGATTTTCTCTAATGCCCATAATCGGACATGTGCCAAGTCATCCAACTCATCAACCATAAGATTGTAGTATTCATCGGCTGTCAAGTCGTCTTGCAAAGCAATCCTTCTTGAACCGATGTTGGTTTCCCATGGCAGCACAACTTCATGTCCATAAACCAACTGATACGGAGGTACTTGAGTCACACCATGGCAAGCCATCCGATACGCCCAAAGGGAATCGGCCAGCGTCGCGTGCCATTGCCTCAGCTGTTCGTCGATTTTCCTCTTGATTAGCTTGATTAAAGTCTTATTAGAAGCCACTGCTTGCCCATTAGCTTGCACGTAGTAAGGAGAAGAATTTAATAATTTAATGCCCACGCTGTCGGCGAACTGGACAAACTCGTCGGACACGAAGATTGATCCCTGATCGGTGGTTATTGTCTGAGGTAACCCAAACCGATGTATGATATATTCCTTGACAAACTGAATTGCATCTTTGGAATCAACCTTCTTAAGGGGAACGGCCTCAACCCACTTTGTTAAGTAATCTGTAGCCACCAAAATATACTTGTGTCCCTTACTTGATGGCGGGTTAATTTGGCCGATCATATCTATTCCCCATCCACGAAACGGCCACAGCTTTATGATTGGATGCATAGCCGATGCCGGTGCTCGCTGAATTGCTCCAAATTTCTGACAATCTTGACATCCTTTATAATACTTGAAACAATCCTCTAGCATTGTCGGCCAAAAATATCCAATGCGTTTCAACAGCCATCTCATTTTATGGGCCGATTGATGTGTTCCACAAATCCCTTCGTGGACCTCGCTCATAACAATTTTGGCCTCCTCAGGACCTAGACACTTGAGCAAGACACCATCAACCGTCCGATGGTATAAGTCATTATCTAACAGAACATACTGCAATACTTTGTATTTCATCTTCCGTGACGCCGATTGGGAAGGATTCGTCAAATAATCAATGATAGCAAATCTCCAATCGTCGGTGTCCACGGCGGCGACTCGAACCCGTACATCCTTGGCCGTTGGCCTGTATCCCGATGCTCCCTGAGCCAGATCATTGGCCTCGAAGTTTTGCTTCCTAGGTATATGCCTCATTGTCACAATCTTGAATGCTTGAAGCAACACCTTGCACTCTTCATTGTAGACTTTGAGGGTATCATTTTTGCATTCATACTCTCCAGAAAGTTGATTAATTACCAGTTGTGAATCACCAATGATCTCTACGGAATCGGCCTCGACTTCTCGTAATAACTGCAAGCCTTTAAGCACCGCTTCGTACTCTGCTTGATTGTTAGTATAATAAGGCTTGATAGTAAAAGCAAACTCAAAACTTGCCCCTCGAGGGGATATAATGACCAGGCCGATACCGCATCCGTGTCGGCAGACAGATCCATCAAAATACAGCGTCCATGGTATGATATCTGCATATGCGACTGAATCATCTCGATGTTGAACAATGAAATCGGCCAGGGCTTGTCCTTTGATCGCTTTGGCCGATTCATATCTGAGGTCAAACTCTGTTAAGGCAAAAATCCACTTCCCAATTCTTCCTTTTAGCACAGGGGCCGATAACATGTATTTCATCACATCGGCCTTACTTACCACAATGCACTCGTTGGAAAGTAAATAATGCCTCAATTTAGTACATGAAAAATATAAGCACAAACATAATTTCTCCACCGGCGTGTATCTTGTCTCGGCGTCTAACATCCTCCTACTGAGATAAAAAATCGCTCTTTCCTTACCATCAATGTCTTGAACCAAGACTGAGCCGATGGATCTCTCATCGGCCGATAGGTACAGCCTGAATGGGACCCCTTTCCGTGGAGGGATTAGAACTGGGGGAGAGGTTAAATACTCTTTGATATCATTCAGCGCCTTCTGTTGCTTATCACCCCATACGAATTCCTGATCGTCCTTTATCTTCAACATTGGAGTGAATGGCTCTATTCTGCCTGAAAGATTTGATATAAAACGCCGGACAAAGTTGATCTTTACGAGCAGAGATTGTAACTTGGTCTTGTTTTCTGGAGGCTTGATTTTCTGGATGGCATCAATACTCTTCTGTGTAATTTCAATTCCCCTCTCATGGACCAAGAAACCCAAAAACTGGCCGGCCGATACGCCAAAGGCACACTTGTTAGGGTTCATCTTTAAACCATATTTCCTCGCTCTTTCTAGTACCTTGCGTAAATCGGCCAAGTGCATATCATACTCTTTTGACTTTATGACGACATCATCTATATAAACCTCAATCAAAGAACCGATAAGATCATGAAAAATATAATTCATGGCCCTCTGATAAGTAGCTCCAGCATTTTTCAAGCCAAAGGTCATGACAACCCACTCGTACAGGCCGATTGCCCCTGGGCATCTGAAAGCTGTCTTATGAATGTCTTCCTTAGCCATAAAGATCTGATTGTAGCCTATGTTTCCATCCATAAAACTGATAATCTTATGCCCAGATGCAGCATCGACTAGCAAATCGGCCAATGGCATAGGGTACTCGTCCTTTGGTGTTGCCTTGTTTAGATCTCTGAAATCGATACATACCCTTAGCTTGCCGTTCTTCTTCAATACTGGAACTATGTCGGAGACCCACTCCGCGTATCGGCAGGGTCTGATAAAGTTGGCGTCGTCAAGCCTTGTGATCTCTGCTTTGATAGCTTCATACATAACGGCCTTAAATCTCCTAGGAGATTTTTTAAATGGCCGATAGCCTGGTTTGATAGGTAGCCGATGTTCTACGATCGATTGGCTTAATCCTGGCATCTCATGGTATTCCCATGCAAAACAATCCATAAACTCTTTCAGAAGATTTATCAGATTATTCTTATATTCCTTTGGCAGGCTAGCACTTACATACGTCGACCTAGGCCTATCACCTATTCCTATATCAACCTCTTCAAGTTCGTCGGCCGATGTGAAGCCTTGTCCCAATGTTCCATCTAATTCATCCGTTGCATCATCTGTGTAGGGACCAGCTTGTTCGTCTTGGACAGTGGATGGGACATCTTTGTTAAAGCAACTGCTTGTCTTGATCTTCAATCGTCTCGATATCGCAATCAGTTACTTTGAGGAAATTGGCGTCCCAGACTCGCCCGGACAAGCAATCGATTCCCTCCATCTCTCAAACTGCGAGATCGGCGTTGGCCACGTGTATTGACCGATCGGCCTGCACGATCTCGACCTGGTCCCCTTGCCATTGTATCAAACATTGATGCATTGTTGAAAGGACGCAACAGTTTGCATGGATCCAGTCTCGTCCCAACAACAAGCTGTAGGAATCCTTTCCATCGAGGACGAAGAAGGTTGTGGGTATCGTCTTGCTGCCCACGGTGAGTTCCACGTTGAGCACCCCTTCGCCTCAGAGGCGTTGCCACCAAAGTCTTTTAACACCATGTTGGTCTTGATAAGGTCCTCTGGCACCTTTCCAAGCTTCCTGAAGGTTGTGTATGGCATCAAATTGACCGCCGCGCTGCCATCGACCAGCATCTTTGTCATCGGCCGCCCGTTGATAAATCCCTTGATGTATAACGGCTGCAAGTGTCTGTAGCTGGCGTCAACTGGCTTGTCGAAGATGGCTTGATCTGGTGACAATTGTAGTCTGGCCGAAGATTGTTCGTCGTCGGCCATCGCTTCATCAGCCGCCTGCACGCTGTACTCTGCTGGCAATATGAAAACCATATTAACAGGCGCCGATGCCACTCTTTTACCTTTTGAAGCCGAAGAAGCCCGAGCTGTGTTGGAAGTGTCCTCATCGGCCTTGACCACCGTGGACTTTATCCTCCACTCCTTCTTGGTCTTGGCTGGCCGATGGGCTATCTCTGCCTGTTGCTCCTCGATTTGCTCCTTCCTCCTTAGCCTCTGAACCCGCCGTTTTTGTGTCTTGGTGAATACATCACTTGGGCACCATTGGGGGTTCTGGATCTGCTCCTTGGCTTCGATCTGTTGCTCTTGGCGCATCGGCCCCAGCCTTTCATGCACAGATTTTTCTTTGCTTGGCCGGCCGATGCGCTTGCCTGCTTGAGCTGCCCTGATAGGAATCTTTTGCCTCATTGCACGCAGGGTACTCCTGGATGGATGGCAACCTCATCCCCTCATTCCAGCAGAACCGGAAAAACTCGCACTCCCAATGTGGGTCGTAAGAGTTGTCTTGATCGGCGTAGTCTTGAGCTTGTTCTTCCTGCCTCTGCTGGTACTTTCTGATCAGGCCCTCAGAGGTCTGATAAGGTCGCTTGCCGGTCCGATGGCCACCGCCGTCGGCCCTGTCTGCCCGCACCATATTGATTGGGAACGGGTGTCCTTCTATCTTCATCGGCTTCTTGGCGTCATCGATTTTAATCCTGCCTTGTTCGATAGCCGATTGGATCTGTTGTCTGAAGATCTTGCATTCATTGGTATGGTGTGAATAAGAGTTATGCCACTTGCAATATCTTCTCTTCTTGATTTCTTCGGCCGATGGCAATATGTGACCCACTGGCAGCTGAATTTGCTTTTCTTGCAACAGTAGATCAAATATCTTATCGGCCTTGTTGATATCGAAGTCAAACTTGTCTTCTTTGTCACTCTTTTTTGCCCACTGGCATGTTGTTGGCTTCTTCATCCGGGCCCACTCGGCCAGGTCGACATCGACATCTTCCGAATCGTCATCGTCGGAGGCATACTGATAGATCGTATTGATCTTCTTTGCAAACTTCTTTGCCTCCTGGAATCGTTGCTCGTGGGCCGATACCCTCTGTGCTAGCTGAGCTAAACTGTCAAATTCCTGTGATGAGAATCTCTCTCGTATCGGCTCGAGTAATTCTTGAAACGCCAGATCGGCCAATTGAGAATCGGTCAAGCTGAGGCTGTAACATCTGTTCCTTATGTCCCTAAACCTTTGGATATACTCTGGGACCGATTCGTCAACTCGTTGCCTAATGACGGTGAGATCGGACAGTTTCATCTCTTGTACACCATTGTAGAAATATCTGTGAAACTGTTTCTCAAGATCTATCCATCCTCTGATGGAATTGCAGGGTAAGGATGAAAACCATGTAAATGCAGACCCTGATAAGGACAGAGGGAAAAATCTGACCCTCAATGCCTCTATGGCCGATGCCTCCCCACACTGTGCTAGGAATCGGCTCACGTGCTCGTACGTTGAGACATTGTCTTGCCCGGAGAACTTGGAAAAGTCTGGGATCTTGTATCGGCTCGGCAGTGGCACTCCACAGCCATTAGGCAACGAGTTGACGAATCGGTCCCAGAGTATATCCAAAGGTTTAGGGACATAAGGAGCAGATGTTACAGCCTCAGCTTGACCGATTCTCAATTGGCCGATCTGGCGTTTCAAGGATTACTCGGGCCGATACGAGAGAGATTCTCATCACAGGAATTTGACAGTTTAGCTCAGCTAGCACAGAGGGTATCGGCCCACGAGCAACGATTCCAGGAGGCAAAGAAGTTTGAAAAAAAGATCAATACGATCTATCAGTATGCCTCCGACGATGACGATTCGGAAGATGTCAATGTTGACCTGGCCGAGTGGGCCTGGATGAAGAAGCCAACAACATGCCAGTGGGCAAAAAAGGGTGACAAAGAAGACAAGTTTGACTTCGATATCAACAAGGCCGATAAGATATTTGATCTACTGTTGCAAGAAAAACAAATTCAGCTGCCAGTGGGTCACATATTGCCATCGGCCGAAGAAATCAAGAAGAGAAGATATTGCAGGTGGCATAACTCTTATTCACACCATACCAATGAATGCAAGATCTTCAGACAACAGATCCAATCAGCTATCGAACAAGGCAGGATTAAAATTGATGACGCCAAGAAGCCGATGAAGATAGAAGGACACCCGTTCCCAATCAACATGGTGCGGGCAGACAGGGCCGACGGCGGTGGCCATCGGACCGGCAAGCGACCTTATCAGACCTCTGAGGGCCTGATCAGAAAATACTAGCAGAGGCAGGAAGAACAAGCTCAAGACTACGCCGATCAAGACAACTCTTACGACCCACATTGGGAGTGCGAGTTTTTTCGGTTCTGCTGGAATGACGGGATGAGGTTGCCATCCATCCAGGAGTGCCCTGCGTGCAATGAGGCAAAAGATTCCTATCAGGGCAGCTCAAGCAGGCAAGCGCATCGGCAGGCCAAGCAAAGAAAAATCTGTGCATGAAAGGCTGGGGCCGATGCGCTAAGAGCAACAGATCGAAGCCAAGGAGCAGATCCAGAACCCCCAATGGTGCCCAAGCGATGTATTCACCAAGACACAAAAACGGCGGGTTCAGAGGCTAAGGAGGAAGGAGCAAATCGAGGAGCAACAGGCAGAGATAGCCCATCGGCCAGCCAAGACCAAGAAGGAGTGGAGGATAAAGTCCACGGTGGTCAAGGCCGATGAGGGCACTTCCAACACAGCTCGGGCTTCTTCGGCTTCAAAAGGTAAAAGAGTGGCATCGGCGCCTGTTAATATGGTTTTCATATTGCCAGCAGAGTACAGCGTGCAGGCGGCTGATGAAGCGATGGCCGACGACGAACAATCTTCGGCCAGACTACAGTTGTCACCTGATCAAGCCATCTTCGACAAGCCAGTTAACGCCAGCTATAGACACTTGCAGCCGTTATACATCAAGGGATTTATCAACGGGCGGCCGATGACGAAGATGCTGGTCGATGACGGCGCGGCGGTCAATTTGATGCCATACACAACCTTCAGGAAGCTTGGAAAGGTGCCAGAGGACCTTATCAAGACCAACATGGTGTTAAAAGACTTTGGTGGCAACGCCTCTGAGGCGAAGGGGGTGCTCAACGTGGAACTCACCGTGGGCAGCAAGACGATACCCATAACCTTCTTCGTCTTCGATGGAAAGGGTTCCTACAGCTTGTTGTTGGGACGAGACTGGCTCCACGCAAACTGTTGCGTCCCTTCAACAATGCATCAATGTTTGATACAATGGCAAGGGGACCAGGTCGAGATCGTGCAGGCCGATCGGTCAGTTCACGTGGCCAATGCCGATCTCGCAGTTTGGCAGATGGAGGGAATCGATTGCTTGTCTGGGCGAGTCTGGGACGCCGATTTCCTCAAAGTAACTGATTGCGATATCGAGACGATTGAAGATCAAGACAAGCAGTTGCTTTAACAAAGATGTGCCATCCACTGTCCAAGACGAACAATCAATCAGCCCATAAAATGAGATGGCTGTTGAAACGCATTGGATATTTTTGGCCGACAATGCTAGAGGATTGTTTCAAGTATTATAAAGGATATCAAGATTGTCAGAACTTTGGAGCAATTCAGCGAGCACCGGCATCGGCTATGCATCCAATCATAAAGCCGTGGCCGTTTCATGGATGGGGAATAGATATGATCGGCCAAATTAACCCGCCATCAAGTAAGGGACACAAGTATATCTTGGTGGCTACAGATTACTTCACAAAGTGGGTTGAGGTCGTTCCCCTTAAGAAGGTTGATTCCAAAGATGCGATTCAGTTTGTCAAGGAATATATCATATATCGGTTTGGGTTACCTCAGACAATAACCACCGATCAGGGATCAATCTTCGTGTCCGACGAGTTCGTCCAGTTCGCCGACAGCGTGGGCATTAAATTATTAAATTCTTCTCCTTACTACGCACAAGCTAATGGGCAGGCAGAGGCTTCTAATAAGACTTTAATCAAGCTAATCAAGAGGAAAATCGACGAACAGCCGAGGCGATGGCACGCGACGCTGGCCGATTCCCTTTGGGCGTATCGGATGGCTTGCCATGGTGCGATTCAAGTGCCTCCGTATCAGTTGGTTTATGGACATGAAGCTGTGATGCCATGGGAAACCAACATCGGCTCAAGAAGGATTGCTTTGCAAGACGACTTGACAGCCGATGAATACCACAATCTTATGGTTGATGAGTTAGATGACTTGGCACATGTCCGATTACGGGCATTAGAGAAAATCAAACGTGATAAAGACAGAGTGGCTCGTCATTATAACAAAAAGGTTGTTGCCAAGTCATTTGAGGATGGGGATCTTGTATGGAAGCTCATAATGCCGATTGGTTCCAGAGATAATAAATTCGGCAAGTGGTCACCTAATTGGGAAGGTCCTTTTCAGATTCATCGATGTGTCCCTCACAACGCTTATTTGCTTAAGGGGCTAGATGGTGAGATTTATGGACGAGCTCTTAATGGCACGTACTTAAAGAAATATTATCCTAGCGCCTGGATTGATTCATGATCAGCCCCTCAGCCGATTTATGATAACAGCCGATGTACTATGCATCGTCTCTAGATGGCCGATATATACTATCGTCCTTAGTTCAAATTTTGCAACATGAGCCCTCATCTTCTAAAATTTGGGGGGGATATATATATATATATGAATTTTTGCAGAATTTTTCGGAATTTCGAGGAATTTTTCAGACTTGGCCTTTTTCAGATTGAGATCAAATTCGGCTATTTAGCCGATGAGATTTGTGTTTATACAATATAAAGACAAAATATGTTACATCACCCGATGAAATCTGCAATAGCTATGATGGCTCTACGGCGAATCTGCTCGATATCTTCTATGACTTGGGCGTCATCGGCCGTCGACCCTGGGATTGGCTTCAACGATTTGCTCAGGGTTGCAAGGTACTTGGCCGATGCCTTTAACTTTGCTGTTTGGTCTTCTATAGCCTTCGGTAATGCAGCTATCCCGGCCTGGACTTCTTGGATTTCCTTGCGAGTTGCTTCTAGCTTGGAGATGAGGTCTACTTCGAGGTGTTGGAGTTCTTCAAGTCTGTTCTTCAAGACAATTGGCTCCACAACTAACTCATCCAACCTGGTCTTGTCAGAATTGACTTGAGCCTTGCTAGCGGATAGGGCCGATTCCAGGCTTTCGCGTTCCCGCCTCTCCGTAATCCTTTCTTTAGCTTTATGAAGCTTGAAGCGATATTGTTCCAAGAAGATGGCCGGTGTTAGAATCTCCATCAGGTCGTCGGGCAGTTCATCTTGGATTTCTTGTACCCTGGCTCTGATGGGGGTGCAATCTTCCACCAAATACTCCAACGAGGACTCCAGCCGATTGGCGATATCGGTCAGCCGGTTCTTCAGATCATCAGAGATTGGTGCCTTGGCTGTGCTGGGTAGCTTCTTGTCCTCATCGTCAAGAAACTGGCCGATATCAAAGGAGAACATATCGGCTAGGTTCTACAAATATCAACGTGGGTCAAGGTCAGTCTTGTTAAACAGGAACCGGCAGAAAGGGGATCAGAGTAATCCGAGTTACTTGTGTTGAAGCATCGGTGGTGCTTGCATCGGCCTCCCTTTGCTGTGTCGACGTAGTAGGCGAGGGTGTTGGCCGATGTGGAGAGGGTGATGCAACCCTAGGCTGAAAAAGCAGAAAATTGGTAAATAGGGTTATGTGATTAGTAGGATAATGCAAAAATCAACTCTTACCGAGACAGTCGGAGAGGGTGGTGGAGAAGGAGAAGGAGTCCTTAATCGTGCCTTGGCTCGTTCGCGCCGTCGTAAGGTTGCCTTTTTAGTTCTTGGTGAAGGGGCCGATCGAGTTCTCTCCTTTAGTACAGACGACGCCGCACCCTGAAAAGGATTCGGATTAAAGTATAGTAGTGGAAGGGGATTATGTAAACACGGAGAAGAGATTGTATTGACCTTGCGAACTGCATGTCTGGTCCTTTTTGGTTGGGGGCATCGCCTTGGTTATCGGCCGGTGGGATCTCGGTAGTTTCGGCCGATGGCTCCTTGGTGGTTTCGGCCGAAGGGTTTTCTTCTTCATGTGCATCGGCAGCTGCTGCGTTAACTTCCTCCTCCATCACTTGTTCATCAAGAAATTCTTCCAAAGAGGGGTCTAGTTCTTCGGCATCGGCCTGGTCATTGGTTCTAGCCTTCTTGCTGGCTTTCTGCGATTTGCTTTTTGCTGACGCCTTCCTCTTAGGGTTTTCTTTAGGCATCGAACCTTGGAGGAGTGATGTCAGTTTTGGGGCCATTTGGCCGATGATCGACTCCATGATGGTTGATCCCGATGGGGCTAAAGCCTGATGATAGAAGATTTCTTGCCCGCTGTTGCTTACAGACGGAATCCGACCATCGGGACCTGAGGGCTGATGTTTTTGATAAGGTCCGTCCCATAGAATCTGGCCGACTGGTGGAAAATACGAGCAGCCCACTCTTGCCACCATGTCTGGAAACTGATATGGACGAAAGCGCTCAGATGCAGCCGGTCGCAATCGCCGAGATTTGGGAGCTCGATTTCCAGCGCTTTGCTCATGACCAGCGCCGATGGGACCGTGCCTCTGCTCTCTAGGAGCTTATGAAGATACAGACTGATAGGGAGTTGCCCAAGCCCGCACTGTCTAGCAGCCACCATTGGGTTGTAAAACTCATAAGATAGGCTGGTGCTTCTTCCCTGAAATATGCCTACTGGGAGCAGGCATGGGGTGAGGCCGATCATGAATAATTCCCTTGACTCTGAATCATCATTTACTAAACTCAATTGAAGATCATCAGGAAGTTCAAAATCTCGGTCCGATGTGTAGACAAACATGTCCATTCTGGTTGATGGAGGGCCGGTGAAGAAGCGAATGAACCATGTAGCCATGTCCTCGGCTGATTGGTCTGCACCTGGATAGACGGAGACTGCTTCCCCATAGGACATGCACCTTCTGGTCCTGGGGTCTTCGTGGTCAGCATACTTGGAGGGGAAGCAGGAGTCCGATAGTGGAGGTCGATTAACCATGGTGTTGGTATGGATGGTAAGCCAGAGTTGAACAAACCACCATGGTCCTCCGTGTGTCACGGTCTGTTTTAGCATCAAATCTTGTGTGGAGCCATGGAGTAGCCGATAGACAGCTCCTAAGAGGTATCGGCCCAAGGGGATTTGTTTCTTGTCGACTAAAGCTTGAGCCAAGTGTTGACAGTTTGTAGTGGGGCCGCAGGTCGATCCACAGAAGACAAATCTCTCCAGCCACAATGTCAGGAAGGCTACATGTTCTCGTTCTGAGACCGATCCCTGTTCCATGTGTTCAGAGATGTATCCGGACCAGCCTCCAATTTTCTTGGTCTTCAACTTGTGATTGTTGTTTATCAGGAGGTTGAAGGGGTTGATCTCGGAGGCAATGTCCAACCCTGTCAGTATCTTGACATCGATTAGAGTTGGGGTCATCAGACCTTGTTTGAACATGAAGGCGTTCAAGGTACTGGACCAGAAGTAGCTGGCGATTGACATGAGTGGCTCATTCTTCTTGGTATCGGCCAGGGACAAAGCGATGCATTGGCCGATCCCAATCTCGTCCCAGTGGACCTGTTTGGCTGCAGCGATTCTTTTATGTCAGGTTCTATATCCGTTAAGCTTCGACGACCAGGATCTTAAGGTATGTTTCCATGAAGAAACATTGGGCTTGGCTTGCCTAAAGGGGATTCTGTTTGTTTCAGCATTAATCAGCCAAGTCGGGTCGCAGTCGCCTATGGGGCCTAGCAGGAATCTGTGTGATTTGTCGTTGGTGGGGATCAAGATTTGGTTTTTGAAGACCTATATCATAAGAACGACGAAGAACATAAGACCCGGGGGAGGCAAAAAAAAGTTGAATCCCTAGTTCGAAGAAATCGGCAGGAAAGTGGGAATGTGAATACAGAGGAAATTAACTTACCACGGGGATTTCGGAGACGTAGAACGGAGCGGAAGCCATTGTTGTCGTCGACGAAATTGCCGTGGAAAGGGTTGATGCCGAGGGGTCGCCGGAGTTGAAGAGCGTGGGCGGTTGCTAAATCGGCGGTGGAAAGTTGCGAATCTGGATCTGCGCGGTTTTCAGGCAAACCCTAGCAAGGGAGTCGATGAGTTCTTCGGGGCTAATTCCGCCACATTATATAATGAAGCGGAATTGGGGGGCATGTGTTAATAGCGGATTTTCGTAATCGACCCGGAGAAGGAGGAGGAAACCGAAGCAGAGACAAAGGGCTAAGTTGAAGTCGAACCAGGTCTCGTATCGGACATGGTCAGCGTATCGGACCGGGGAGGTGCTGCCAGAAAGGACATATCGGCCGATACGGATTCGATGTGATTGTTGGCCGATACAGGTTGTAAGTTGACAAAGTCAGCGTGGGCTTGGTCTGGGCTCAAGATAAGCTTTAAGGAAGTTGCCAAATAGAGATAAAGCTTGATTTTAGGCAATTGTATCTTGTAAATCAAGTAGGTTTAGATCTAATCTGTGGCAAAAGTCTGCCGCAAAGACTTGTTGTTTGTTAGAGATAAGATTGTGTCCTACATGGACCCTGTTGTAATCTCGGGTATAAATATCCCGATAGTCTGTACATAGAAACTCTCTCACAATCCAATACAACAAACCAGTTCAATCTACTTCGGCGCATCGCCAACCCTCGCAAGAGGTCGACCTTGACGAGTTCTTACCTTCCCAGAGCAAAGGTAAGAACTCGTTCCCGACGATCGGCATCGTCGGGGCTAGCGTGTCGCTTTAGGCACGTTAAGCCTCAATGATGTGATCGTCGTCTATCATGTTTTGAGTAATCTTGACAGACGTCTTAATTATGCTTCGCCGGCGATCTATTTGTTTTAGGGTTTACTGCTGACGACGGTTTAATTATTATGCTTGGTTAGATTGTTCAATGCATCTACCATCCCTAAAAGCAATCGACGGCTTGATTTTCTTTGTGTTAGGTTTCGATTCACACTTTGAGTTGCTATCGACCTTAGTCCTATTTTGAGATCTAACACAAAGCCTTCTTTCGGTTGTAATTAAGGATATAACTGGGGTTTCAGCCAGTTTTATCTGATACACGTGTTTATTATAATGTTTTCATGTGTATCTGTCATCTACATTAAACGGATTGATTAATAGGAATGCATCTGTTATGGATAATTCTCTAGGGTTTATCTGTGGTTGATATGTTTTTATTGGTTGATTGGTTCATGTAGATTTGCACTAGAGTTATAGCTAGTGTAGTAATCTTTATTATTCCTTATTGGCCGGTGCTGCTGATTGACATTAACATGTTGACAAAGGCCGATAAGTTTGGATTCGTGCTTTAATCTTATTTTATCATGAGTAAGCCGATATAGTTTTGCCCTATCGGCTGGGCTATGACAATGTGTCATCGGCCTATCGGCCGATCGGCCGTTGTTTTCTGATGTGGTTTACTTGTTTCTTGTTGATTGCAGATCAAATCAACTGGCACGCTCTGCACACGACTAGGCAAGCCATTTGGACCTGCACTGGAGTTAAGCAGATCTCCCAGGCCGCCGTGGTAACGCAGAACCCGTTTGGTTGCAAGGCGGGTCGAAATTCTGCGCCAACAGGGGCCCACAAAGGAGGCACCCGCTACTCTTCCAAAGAGCTTCTATTCCAATAATGGATTGTTTCATTCCAGTCTTCGAGAGAATGCGAGCGAATTCAAGAGCATGGAAACTTGACTCTTCCAGTAAAAAAGTATACTGAGTGGTTGAAGGAAAGCAAAAAGGAATGGCTTTTTTCATGTACCAGATCTGGTGAGCCAGACATCAAGCGGAAATTAGATGAAGTCCTCCAAATACAAAGTACGAAAAAGTATCTAGAACTTCTCCCCCTGGCCCTACTCCCCAACCTAGAGTAGCTAAGTGGGGAAGTAAAAACCACACATATTTTATTAGCTGTCTATCCCGGAATGGACTGGGATGGAATAGAAAGAACGGGAAGCACATATATTTTCATGCTGGGTCGGTTTGTTTTTTTGGGGCAATAAGCTTGCTTCTTCACAAGCTTATCCCCGCCCCTTTCCTGTTCGTCCCAACCGGCAGTAGTTGGGGTCTACAACACAATAAGGTAGCGAAGCCACTAGTATACTTGAAAAAGGCAATCTTAGCTGATTCCAAATCAATCACAAGTGGGGCCTCCATAAAAAAAATGTAATACTTTCTGGAAGCTACGACTACTAAATCTGGTCCTGCATACAACTAGCCTCACAAGAAGTTCAATGAGTGCTAGTCCTGATACTCCGATTTAGAAAGAACCTCTTCTTCTCTAGCATGGGATGCTCGCCGACTACATCAGTTCATGCTTTATCATAAATAGGATGAACGCAGAAAGTGCTACAGTCTCACTCTTGGCATTGGCTCAAGTTTTGGAGGCTCTCTCTACATTTTATTTTCATGCTTGGTCCTTTCTTTCAATCGACGTAGAACCAAGTCAAGATGATATGGGTCACCCCTTCTTCTTGTGCCAAAGATCTTACCATTTCCGAACGAACTGGGGCTATGTTTCTTTTCATTTTCCATTCAAGAGTTTCTATCAGTTTCTGTGCCCTTTTTTGAGACCTCCAGGTTCAGTTTGGAATTTGCAACATCTACAGCAACCAATACAGTGGCTCTCACTGGTGACCATGTATGTGTTTTACTTCTGAAATATGTCTATTTTATTCCAACTTACTATTTTAATTACAGGAAGTATCGAATTTGAAAAATGAATTGAGATATTACCCTACCTACTCTGTTGTATGACTGCAAATATTTCTACCTGCTGGCAGTGCAGCTTAATCCATGGTTTGCAGGAACCGTGAGAATAGGTAGTGTTGATGGTCGTTAAGTACCATTTTGATCGTCAACTACCATAGTAAATAAGGGAAGAACTAGCATTTCTTACACGTATATCAATGATAAATAATGTAGTTCCACTACACTTGTAGAATTAACATGTATGCAGAGAATAATTATCAGAGTGAAGGAGAAATGAAGTCGGCATGCAGGGAAACACAATTTTGGCGGATCACATGCGCACACACGGATTGAGGGGCCCACAAGTCAGCTCAAACCGACCTAAAGTGGGGCCAAACCACCGGGAACCGTCATAGGGGCCCACCTGTCAGTCTCTGGTGAAAGGCGGTGGAGAGAGGTGGTGCCGAGGGTTTGACCGAACCCTTGGTTTGGCCAAACCGACATCACCACCCCTCATCTCCACCTCCATGTGTGGCTTCCTGATTGGCTCCCAATGATGGTTGTGGGAGTTACTGACCTCTCCAACCGTCATAAGCAACCTATTGAAGGAGCTCATTCCCTCACTTGCAACACACACCTCAAGGAGCAATTCTCTCTATCTACATTATATTTCTATAGTATTAGTGAAAATAGGCTTAGAGTATCTTCGGTCCTATAGTCTTTTCGGAGATTCTGGTGTGTCTATAGTACTTTACTCTTCTTGTAAGACTATATTAATAGAATTATCTTCTTTATATTCTTGTGTTCATAATTCATATACTGCTTTAGTAGTTATATACTTTATGAATAGGATGTACTTCATTTATATGCTTCACCTGATTAGGCTAGTCGATCTATGCTACGGTAACGGTACAATGACCTTGATGGGTTGCTCTAGCTCTAACTTATCCATCTAAAGGGTAGGAGTCCCAGGGGAGTTAGTGATATTATTTACTAGCATAAGCATGGTGCTTAGGTTAGATAAATGTCGTTGGATGCGGGCGTGCCCCCACGGAATGTGAGGTAGGCTGTAGGTGGTGATAGCCCTATCCGTACTTTGTATTCCTCCACGTTTGGGTATGATGTAAGAGTGCGTAAATGCCATAACCGCGCGGGGAGACTAGCAGGGAGTGGTCTCTCGATAGTACCTGTGTGCCTAGAACTAAGTCCTAGCCTTGTGAGTATATATGTTTTATGTATATACAGAACATGAGTAATATAGAAGTACAGTTGTATCGTAGTTCTCTTATGTCCTTTTTTACTATACTGATTAATTAGGTGAATCTCCTGTGTGTGACACACTACCCCTTAATCATATTTATTCTAAACCCTGTTTAGACTATGGTGAGTTAATTATAGATTGATTAATGATGTATAAACTATGTCTTTACACCGTCATCTTTCGGAGATATAAATATGATACCCTTGGGAATACTCATGGGTGAAATGCTACAGTGGTATCCGTATGCTTGTGGATTTGTCTATGAACATAAGAAATACCAACAAGCATTTCTGGCGTCGTTGCCAGGGAAGGCACTGGTTAAATATAAAGTTATATACATCCATGATCATCTATGATTAATGAAACCTTAGTCTAAACAGGTTAACCTTGATTTGTTTTCTCTTTTATGTGAAAAGAGGTAGTGTATGACCGGTTTTGAGCTACCATCAAATTTCATTGATAATCTAGGGAAACTTGTGAGAAGAGTCCGACCTCATGTCGTTCCTCCGCAAATCAGGCTCTCGGCACCCGAACAGTCATCTTTGCACCATCATGCTCTCAGCCAATGGCTTAGAAGACCCTTCGTGAATACTTGGCTCCCTCAGCTTCCAATGTGCCTGTTGGGCCGACTATCAACCTGGGGATGTCAATTTTGAGATCAAGACTGGTCTGATCACTATGGTCTAGGCCACCCCATTCCGTGGGAAGGCCAATGAGGATGCTAACGCCAATCTCCAACAATTCCTTGAGCTCTATGACACCATCGTCATCAAGGGAGTAACTCAGGGTGCCATCAGGCTCCGTTTGTTCCCGTTCTCAATACTTGGGAGAGCGAAGCAGTGGTTTTACTCCAAGAGAGGTGCCATAGACACATGGGAGAGGTGCTCAACAGCATTTCTTGCGAAGGTTTTCCCGATGGGCAAAAACAACGCCCTTCATGGGAGAATTTCAAGTTTCCAGCAAGCAAGCAATGAGTCAATTCCAGAAGCATGGGAGAGACTCCAGGAGTACATCCTGACCTACCCTCACCATATTGATGTTGCTGCTAGAGGAGCTTTTTTCTCGTTAACTGTAGCTAGCGTGTCAGAGTTAATTGAGGAGATGGTATCCAACCAACGCTGGAGTGAAGAGCGACTACAACCGCATCAGCGGGACATGCACACTATCAAGGAGACGGACATGCTTGCCGCTAAGTTGAACCTCCTCCTGAAGCGCTTGGACGAATGCGCTCGAGATAAGGCGGAAATATACGGTACTGCCTAGGCCTTAGACGTCCCAATGATGTGTGAGACCTGTGGCAATATTGGACATTCAGGGAACGATTGCCCCAAGACCCACGAGGACATGTTCTACAAGAACAACAACAACGGGTACCATCCTGTTGATGCAAAATTTGTCCCGTCGAGCGTGCCAAAATATGTGTTGATGTAGATCCTGCGTGTGGCATAGGAAGGCCTGAGAGATCTGCTTAGCTCCAGTGCAGGTCCTAAAATTGATGAGATGCAAGCGTGTCAGTCAGTTTGATCCTACAACTGACAAGATATATAAAAAACAGATCAAAGAGCCGATCGGCTGACAAGCCGATGGAGTAATTTCAGCCGATGCCGCTACCAGCCGATGTCTATAGGGTTTTGAATTATTTGCTACATAGATTCTAATGCTTGAGTAAAGAACAATATAAAGACAATCGGCTGATGATAATACAATAAAATAATAATACAATCCAATAGAAACCAATCGGCTAATAGTGATATGATAGAATAAGCATTGATCCGAAGGTTAAAGCATACATCGGCTGAAGGTCCAATGTCATTAAATCCAAATGATTAGACAATCAATCAAACCTTTGTTGTTATCGGCTAAATCCAACTTGTATGTAATCCTTGTGAGCCGATGCAACGTCCAGATAACTCATCGGCGGAAACCCCAATGAAACCCTTATTACAGTCAAGAAGCAGACTAGAGATTATGGTTCTAAGCATGACTAGGGCTGATGTAGTGCAAAGTATGAAAAGAAATATAATATCTAGACAATCAAGCCTTCGACTGATTTTTAGGGTGGTAAATAACTTAGCTAACCTAGATCGACAAAACAATTAAGTCGATACTGGCAAAATACTCTAAAGCAAGCTCAGCTGATACAGCTAAATTGAATAATTGATTTAGATTAACTAAGATATATGATAAATAGGTAGGGCCGACGAAACATAGGACTTACCCCTTCACCAAAGATCGAAAACCGATGCAGCCCCGCGTCAGGTGCCAAGTTCTGCCGATTGATAAGTAAAAACCTTGAGAAAGAGGGTGGCGATGCGCCGAAAGTTGTATTTTGGACGAGAGATATATTACATAGACCCCGGGTGTACATATTTATACCCATGAGTAGATACTAGTCCTTATTGGACAAGACACAAATTTTTCTAAAGATAAAGTAAAAGATACAAGTTCTATTCGGACTCTAAGCAATCTTTCCTAAAAGTAAAAGGAAACTAATTGACTATGCCTAATTAATAGATAACTTGCTATGCTGCATCCTCCTCTAACTCGGCCTTTTTTGGATAAGCTTTCTTTAATTGATTAATTTTCTTAACCAAATCCATCAAGAATCCAACTGCTGGCAACTTGATATATCCATCGGCTCATCCCAGGACTCTGAAGCCGAAACGATTCCTAAGCCGATGATGACTTCAGGGCTTACCAAATTTTGGTGTTAACACGTCCACAAAAAGGCCAAGGGTGGAACCAACCACTCCCATATTAGCAAGGAGGGAACAATAGTAACTTCAATCCTAACCAACCCTCCTTGAAGGATCTTGTCTTTGGTCGGGGCAAAATCAATGAGATGATGTCCAAAAGATTGGCAGCCAATGACAAAACCTTGGAAAGCATCCATACCAAGATGGAGGGTCTTTCCTCAGTCATCAAAAACCAGTTGAGCTTTAACAAGATGATGGAGACTCAATTAGCTCAGCTGGCTGCTGCCATTCCCTCTGCTGATACAGAGAATGTGGGCACCCGGAAATCATACCGTCCAATGTATTTTGTGACCACCACATAATTTTGGATGAGTGGGATCCATACACGCATAAATAGCCACTCATACCTCAATGTGCCCATGATCACAAAATTTACAACATTTGGTATAAAATCCATAATGTCGAATAATGAGCAAAGGAGATATTGTTCGGACTCCGCATGCCAGTCAACTTCAACCTGAGACATGCTCGTCAAACCACACGAAGGCGGCGACCAGATGTGTTACACATCTCAGGAGACTTGACTCAAATTGCGAGAGCTCTACAACATCTCAATTGTTCAAAATTCATACTCGTGCTTAGCTAGTCCATAGGAAAAGCGACTAGCCTTGCACTTTCATTGCAAGCAATTGATAAACATCACAAATGCATAAAGGTAGATAAAAGGACAGCAATATACATATGTCATAATGGGATTCAACAACCCATCTTACAACACAAATTATAGCAGCGGAAGTTTTATAAATTCACATAAGCAAAAGTAAGACCCGTGGTTTGCCAACCATCCCACAAGGGCAACCAACCGGGGCAAGAGTCAAGCTAAAAGACTACTCACCACCCTCACCGCCCTTGGTAGGGTAGTAATAACAATCAAGTTCACTAGCATCCTGGTCTAAAAATTGCAGACATCGGGTTAAGTACAAGAATGTACTCGCAAGACTTACACATTCATATATATACATAGAACAAAGGAATATGCAAGCTTCTATCTTAAAAGATGGTATAATGGTTCAAGTTTTGCATAAAAGCCAATTTAGTTGAGCAAACAACAAGTTGCAAATACAGAGTTTCTAACTTAGCAAAATCTGAAATTTAATCTCAAATAAGCACAACCCGTGCTCTCATCACCATCCATGGACTTCCATTGTCCAACTATGGCTTCTCAACATATCCATTCCATATCTAAGACTAATCCAACATATTTAACCCAGTTTGATGCTAACATAGACTGACTAACACATCAAGCGATCGTCCTATAACCGTGGACACGGCTATTCGAATAGTTTTACTCTGATCAGAGGGGTACATCTTTACCCACACGAAATGAGCAAAGATCAAATACTTCACACGCACACAGGTGTGACCCACAAGTGATTTAAGCTCATAACATGCCCTTTCCTAGTCACACCCCAACCACCTAAACTACACCTGGGCCCCCGACGACTTAGCCACGTGCGTGTGTGATGTGGCTAAGGCGGGCTCACCATCGTGGGAGAAACCCCCTGCCAAAACCAGGCACACCTGGGCACTCCAAAGGAAAAACCATCCTCACGATTGACCAGCGTAGCATAGATGATCACAGTGCGACGTAGTACTAAGTCAAGCCGTCCCATATCGGCGTGTGGTAGTACGTAAGGTGCTTGAATAGATGTCAACATGTTCGGTCCTTAACAACCCAGACGAGGCTACTTGCATCAGGGAAAACCACCATCCCTTCATCGCCCTATCACTCGTCCAAGTTAAAGCATACTTTTCATATGAATCATTTAGTGAAAGTAGTCAAATTTTATGCCCATAAATCGCAGGTAATGAATAAATTCAATCGATAGCTCCATCTATCGATTTTTAACACTAATAGACCTAAGCATGGCTAAGCATGGGTAAAACAATAAAACATTCCCAAATATTTCTATCCTGAGGTTACAAGATAAATGGCAACAACGAAACAAGGAAGGATATGCAGCAATTAGGTATAACCAAAACTAACCATTACTGATAAGTTTGTAGTAAATCCACACATGCATATATATTGTTTTGCAATCAAATCATTATAGCAAAATAGGGATTCTATATGCTTAGATGCTTGCCTTGTTGTTGTGAGAAATCACACTCCAATTCAGATTCTTGTTCCACGTACTTCGGAACGTCGGAATCTAAATAATTATAGCGTACGGAACAAATAAACATCCAAATAAGGCGAAAAATCCAAAATGCTCCAAAATGCATGAATTCCTCACAGTGGGTTAGTCATGTCCTAAAATGAATTTATGTGAAGAAATTTCTTTTTTATCATTGCTATTTTGAAAGTTGTAAATTTTACAAGTTCAACAAAAAGAGAGTTAGTTATTTGTTTAAATTTGTTTTAGGAGGTAGTTTTGTCAAATTCCTTTTATCCAGGTCAAATGGTACATAATTCTAAGGTGAACAGCAGTGGATTCATAATTTTAGGATTAACTAGTAATTTTCTAGGGATTAAATAAGTCCTAGGTGAAAAATAAATGTTTTTATGTTATTCACAATTATAATCACATTTTCTGTACAGAATTTGGGAAAACTTTATGTTATAAACATAAAGAGTATAAATTAAGGAATACCTAGAAATTTGGTTCACTAAATTTGGATTATAATTGAATTTTCTACAAATTTTACAAGTTTTATGTTAACTATTTCATATTTGAAATTTTATAAATAAATATCCTACTGTGAGCATAGGTTTTTATTTCACAATATTAAAGTTTCCAATTTTATGGACCTACTAGAATTGGTTTCAACTCAAAAGGAGTTATATTTGATTTGATATGAATTTTACAAGTTTGGTACAATTTTCAGTTGAAAAGATATAGATTTCTTCATTTTCCTTAATATTTCCAAAATAAAAATCATTGGGTCCACCGATCAGTGTCTGGCTGTTTTGCAGAAAAGCCCCCAGGGTTTGCAGAAACCAACCCGAGCTCCATAAACACGTGCTAATATATATACTATTAAGAGTCCTTAATGTTTTCAGTATTTACTAATCAGTCCTGGTCCCATTTGTCATACTATGTAACCTTACAAATTAAACCCTAACATTTTTAAACTTTTGCTAAGCTTGGTCCTTAGGCTCTAATCCATTCAGGCCCACAAGTCAGTGGCTGAGCGGCTGTGAGGCAGGGCAGCAACGCACCGGCGAGCTTCTCGCCGGCGGCAACGGCGAACGGCGGCCGATCTCCCGAGGCGGCTATAAGAGAAAATGGAAAGGGACTCCTAGCAAACCTATCGGTGGTCTTCTTGCTAGCTGCGGTGGCCGGGATGGGTGGCGACGACGGCGCAGGCGGCGGTGGCTCTCAGGTTGCATGTGCAAGTCAAGCTATGGCTCAATTCCGTGTGAACCAATGCATGTATGTGGTCATATAAGCCTCCTAGAGACTTACCAAAACACATGCGACAGTCGGCAACGCTTGGACAGCGACGGCACTTGGAATGAACTCCGGCGGCGGTGAAAAAGAGCAGGGCGACGGTGCCAGCAATCTTCGGCTCTTGATCTGCTAAGAGGAAGTGAGGGACAGCTCAATGATCACACAAGGATGCTCCCCGAGTAAGGAATTGCGTCGGAGCTCACCGGAGAGGACGAATTCGGCGTTGACGTCCGGCGGTCGGAATTGGGGAAGAAGAAGCCGATCTCCTTCTCCATGGCTTCAGGGTTCAATTCCTTCGGTCGGCGTCTTCCTGAGATCAAAGTGAAGACGGTGGCGCGGCGGCTTGGCTCGGCTTGGACGAGGTTGGCCGAATGACGATGATGTCAAGGTGGCGGCGCTCTGGAGCTCTCGGGGACACGGCGGCGTTCCGGCGTCAACACTGCAGGACAAGAGATGAGATCAGAGGGGAATGGACTTAGCATGGTCTGGAGGTGACAGAACGCAAAAAGAGGTGGGACGACCATGTCTCAATAGCGGCGGTGACGGTCGTCGTTCCCACGGCCGGTGGCAAGTTTTCAGAGATATGGAGAAGCTAGGGTTTCTCTCCCTCGGTTGGGTCGGCGCAGGAGTAAAATGGGAGAGAAGGCGATGCACTGGAGAGGTTAAGGGCATGCTCGGCGGCTGCCACGACGGCGGACACGCGTCGAGCACGCCGGCGACGACCTCCTTCCCCTCTCTGTCTCTCTCTCTGTGTTAGGGCGGTGGAGAATAATTTCTACCGAGTGAGAGCAAGCCCTTGCAGCTGCCATGTGGGTCGAGGCGATGCAAACCTAGGGAAGGTGACAGAGGCGGGTAGAAGAATTGGTGAATCACTGTTAGGGCAGATTTGCTATTTTCCACATTTAATTTTCTTTCTCCTTTCTTTAAAAATTACAAAACTTCATTTCTGTGCAAAATAAAATAATGTGGATTTTTTTGGTGGTAGATAAAAATACTTAGGTTCCATTTTCTTTGGTTTCACTCAAAAATAATTTATATTTTAATCTCAGGAAAATAGAGAAATTCAGTTCAGCCGAATTTTGTTTGAATTTTTAAAATGTCCAAACCTACAAAATAAATTCTGGAAAAATTATATTAATTCCTGATAAATAGTTTAGTATTTGAATAAATTATAAGCACTATACATTTTTATGTGACAAAATACACTTATGGGATGTGTATCCGCTTTGCCGATTAGGGTTTTGTTGTTACTTTTTCCAAAAATTTATTTTGATGCACAAACTAATGCACAATAATTATATATGCCACCTACAAATAAAAAATAAGCCAATCTTAAATACCTTGCATAAAAATTAGGGTTGTGACAAAGAAGGTCCTGGAGCAACCCGAGCCATCCCTAGAAAATGTGAATGCGGTGACCACAAGAGGAGGCAAGTCCACTCGTGACCCACCACATCCAACTGAGGCAGCCAAGGAAAAGGAGACCTAGGAGGATGAAACCCCTTCTGATGACGCTGACAAGGCACAAGACGGGAGGACGGGTCCATAGGAGTTCATTGATACGAACATCCTGTCATTTCCTCGCTGCAATAGGAAGCCAACTGTGGATGAGCAATTCAGCCGGTTCATCGAGATAATCTAGAAAATATATATCAATTTCCCATTACTAGATGCGATGTAGGTGCCCACCTACGCTCGCTACCTCAAGGATATAATCAGCAACAAATGGCCATTGGCCACCACGGAGATCGTCAAGCTGACAAAAGAGTGTTGTGCAGCTATACTCAATCAGTTTTCTGGGAGGTAGAAAGATCCGAGTTGTCCCATGATCAGCTGCATGATCGGGACACAACATTTCGACCACGCCTTGTGTGACCTTGGAGAGCGTCATGCCCAAGGTAGTCTTCAATCAACTGAATTTCACTACTCTCTCGCCTACACCCATGATGCTGCAGCTGGCCGACTCCATGGTCCGCTACCCAGCAGGAACTGCCAAAGACATTCCGGTGAGAATCCAAAGTTTGTCATTCCCGTCGATTTCGTGGTATTGGACATGGACACTGATAAGGATACAACACTTATCCTTGGTCGTCCATTCCTAAGTACCAAGGACACACGCATTGATGTGGGAGCCAGAGAAATCCAACTCTATATTAATGGCAAGGAGGAGAAGTTCGATTTCCAGCCCAAGAACAATGCTCCATGATCAAGATTAAGTACGGACCAAACAAACAGAATATCCAGGAGGTCGAAGTGACACCCCCGAAGAAGGACAACCTCATGGCATTCATGGAGGAAGTGCTGAAGAGGGAATTTCCTCTTCAATACCGGAATGCAAAGACGTCAAAGAGGCAAGGAGCACAGCCAAGGCCGCAACCCCTGAAGTCCGCAGAGTCATCCATATCGCAAAATTCAAGAAAACAAAAAAGGTATGGCAAGTTAAGAAAACACATCCATCCGTCTCTTCATTTCCAGAGCCGGATGTCGCGACGAGCTAAATTCAATGGAGAAGTCTCGCTCGTTGGACTTAAAATAATGAGTCCTTCGCCAAAAGGTAAAATTGGTAGTTATCTCATATTTGATTCTTCCAATTGCATATCTAATTTTTCAACTTGCATTTGCATATTTGCTTTTCTCAATCATGTTTGAATACACAACCCTTTGCATTTTCAAGATCCTTTTGCTAAAAACCAAATTTGAGATATGACAAAGTTAGTGGGTTGATCTCTCTTGAAATGAAGACCCACTAATTTAAAACTTTGGAGGCATGTGATGTGGTCTCTTTTTGAAAATCAAAATGGGACCGCTTGGGGATTTAAAGAGGTCTGAATTGGTATCTTTCTTGGAATCAATCTTTCACTTTTATTTAGTGGATAGCGTCATTATTGCTGCCTTGAAAGGGGAGCAACATGGGGAGGGGCAAGAGGGGTCGGGCGACCCCTTGGTAAAGCCGAATCAGGGGTGGTTCTCCCCTATAAAAGCCACCCCATGGCTCTTGTTCTCCTTGCCTCAAACCAAGTTGCAATTGCTTGCCCTTGGATTCTCTCTTCCTCCTATAGTTTCTCTCATGTTCTTGTCTCAACTTTGAGAACAAAACTTTGCTTCTCTTTTCCTCTTGCATTTGAAGTTCACCTTAAGCGTTGAACTACAAGAACATGTTGTGGTGGTGCCACTGCCCTGCAAGAACGATTATTGTGGTGCGTTCTCGCCCACAAGAATGATTTTGTAGAGTGTTACTACCCACAAGGACGATTTTGTGGTGGCAACCAAGCTCCACAAGAACGACTAACTCTTGGACAACTAACCTACTTTTGCTAACGTAACCCGTTTTTCGAGTGTTCTTGTGTGTTCTTTGCTCGTGTGTGCAGGATGAAGAAGAGCACAAGATGTTTCCTCAGTGCGATGAAGTGCATTGCAAGTTCAAACTAACATCACCATTCCCACAACTCGAGTGTGTCTCCGTCCAACGAGCACACGCCAAGTGAAGAGCAAGCAGAGTCCTATGGCCAATCGCCCAATGACGAGGATCAAGGCAAGACGAACTTTTCTCCTAATACTGAGCTGGACTTACAAAGTGATCAGGAGAGACAAGCCTACGCCATCCTCAAGGATCGGGTGTTCGCTCACACGCGAGCATACGACCTAGATCTGCTCGACAAAACAGGTATAGATATGGATTTTGCTAATGTATGGCGAGCTATAGGATGGGAAGGCCTTGTGCCTGTAGATGATCATGGTTCATGTTTCCTTACCATACAATTTCTATGTACTTTGTGAGTCATGAGAGATGGTACTACGTTTCGATTTTTTGGAACAGAATACTATCTTACATGGAAGGATCTGAGTAGTCATCTTGGATTCAACAAAAACTGTTCTGTTGACTTGGAGTCTACGACTTCAGGATTCAACAGGAACGAATTATGGCATCGCATTTCCGGAGAAATTGTATGTGGGATACCGTGAGCTAATGACATCCACAATCCCACCTTACACTTGATTCACAAGTGGTTGGCATTTACTCTCATCCCTCGGGAAGATGTTAGGCCTATTCGCAATGATGAGTTGAAAATCCTTTATGCCTTGACTAAAAAGATTAAAATCTCTCATGTCAAACTCATGATAAAACAGTGGTTAGAACAACTGAAGATGGTAGGGCCAATAGAGTGCACATCTTTAATCACTCGTATTTCTGTTAAAGTCGGAGCTTTGGTGAATGGTCCCATCATAGGCATTTCCCAACCTTGCTCCATTATTAACGAGGATTATCTTGTGCAAGGGCATACATTGAAACATGGTTCAAATACCTTTGTTTTTTTTTGTTCCCCGAATATATGAATGAGATTCCGTTACCTAACCCGAAATTTTATTTGTATAAGTGCTGGGCGCTAATATAACATACCCAAAATTCAAAATTTGAATTTTGACTTCGATAAAACAATAAAAATGTGTTTACAAATTTATGACTAAAATTTTTCCACCAAAAGACCTATGTGAGTCTAATATAACTAGTTTTCAGAAGTAAATTTTGCGAATAAAAAACCTTTTCCTCGATAGTCCAAAGGAAGAAACTAAAACTTAGTGTGTGCTTGCATCTGCATAATGAATTGTTGTGATTTGAGTCCTTTTTAAATATTTTTGGATTTTGGATGCATTTCATAGTAGGCTTCATTTCCGTCATGGGAGCAAATAATTAAAGTCAAGGACCTCCTAAGAATTATATGAATTACAAATTATAACATAATCTTTGTTAGAATCCATCATCTAATTTGGTAACTCAACTGAATGTGGGTCATGAACACAAAGTTTCACAAAAGCATCAACTCACAAATAGCTCACTTTTCACCTTAATCTCATTTTAACTTTTCTTTAAAATAACAAAAAAGCTTATGTATAAATATACAGCAAACTTATGAAAATCATGTATGGTTAGAAGGAAATCAAACTCAACAACACCATGTCACGTTAAGAATAATTTAAATATAATTTTTACAAACATCTAATTGTATTTTGATAGCAATAACATATATAAATTATTAAGCCATGCAAATTTATTGGTGCAAGATAAAACCATGGAAAATTCATGTAAATAGAACTCAATATTTTCAAATCATCAGAATTTTGGTATAATTTTATACATACATTTAATACCTGAACTAAATGAGTCAAACCGGTCCAAACTTTAAATTATTTAAAACCCAAATCGACAAAACTCATACCTCATCAAAACATGCATTAAATCATATATAAGCATATATGAAACATAATTTATTCAAATACTAATTTAATTATCATGAATTAATATATTTTTTTCAGAATTTATTTTATATGTTTAGACCTCCTAAAAATTCAAATCAAATTTAGCCAATCCTATTTTCTTTATTTTGTTGAGAGTAAAATATAAGAAATTTTTGAATGCAACCAAGAAAATGAAAACTAGGTATTTTTATCTATCTTCACAACAATTCACTCTAATTTATCTAGCCCACAAAATAAACTATAGAATTATAGAGATGAGAGAAAAGAATAAATAGGGATAAATTCTGAAAATCGCCAAAACAGTATGTTCACCAATTTCTTACCCACCTCTCTCACTCTAGCTTTGTTTCCATCAACTGGGCCCCGCATGACAGCCACCTTAGCTAGCTCCACCTTTGTTCTTTTTCTTTTTTTTATTCCATCTATAGAACAGGCAAGAGAGAGAGACCGAGGGCGGTGGGCTTGGCTGATGTGGGGAATTTTTTAGAAATAATATTATTTTAATGGAAAATCACAAAAATAGTTGGCATTCGGACAAAATCGCAAAAATATGGGCCTGTCGACCGGGGGGGGGGGAAACAACACGAGGGCCTGTCGAACAACGGCCTGTCGACAGGACTTATCGAACGGCGGCCGAACGACAGGCTGGCCTGTCGAACAGCGGGAGTTCGATAGGGCCCACCGCCTGGCACGCACCACCCCTGTCGAGCAATGCGAGTTTGACAGGGCCCCTGTTGGCGTAGAATTTCGACCCGCCAGATGTCAAAACGGGTTCCACGTTTCCACGACGGCCTGGGAGATCTGCTTAACTCCAGTGCAGGTCCAATGGCTTGCCTAGGTGCGTGTCGGGCGTGCCAGTTGATTTGATCTGCAATCAACAAGAATAAACAAGTAAACCAAGTTAGTAAACGATGGCCGATCGGCCGATAGGCCGATGTCGCATCGTGAGGGCCTAGCCGATAGGGCAAAGTTGTATCGGCCTACTTGAGGTTATAATGAAATAAGATAGACAGATCTAATCTCATTGGCCTTTGTTTACATGTTAATGTCAATTTAACAGCATCGGCCGATGAGGGATTTGGTAAGATAAATACACTAGCTAATACTCTAGTGCAAACTTGTACAAACCAATCGACCAAGATAAATATACTGATCACAGAGAAATTTGTGACAAATATATTTATATTTGTCGATCTACTCATACAAGTGGCAAATACATATGAAAACATAAAGTAATCACATGTATCAGATAAGACCAGCTGAAACCCCGGCACTATCCTTAATTACGATCAAAAACAGGCTTTGAATTAGATCTCAAAACAGGACTAAGGTCGATAGCAACTCAAAGTGTGAATCGAGAGCTAACACAAAGAAAATCAAGTTGTTGATCGCTTTTAGGGATGGTAGATGTGTTGAAGGATCTAGATAAGCAAAATAATTAGACCATCATTGGTAACAAACCCTAAAATGAGTTTATCGCTGATAAGGCATAATTAAAAAGCCATATCAAGATCATCCAAAACATGATAAACGACGATCACATCATCAGGGCTTAACGTGTCTAAAACGACACGCTAGCCCCGACGATGTATATCGTCGGGTACGAGTTCTTACCTCTGCTCTAGGGAACCAAGAACTCGCCAGAAGTTAACCTCTTGCGAGGGTGACGATGCGCCGAAAGTAGATTAAACTGTAGGTTGTTGAATTCGATTGAGAGAGAGTTTCTATGTACAGACTACCGGGATATTTATACCCGTGATTTACAACATTGTCCATGTAGGACACAATTTTATCTCTAACTAACAAACAAGTTCTTATGGCGGACTCTTGTCATAGATCAGATCGAATCTAATTTAACTTCCTAATTACGAGATACAATTGCCTAAAACCGGGCCTTATCCCTATTTGGCAATCTCCTTTAAAGCTTAACTCAAGCCCAAACCGAGCCCATGCTGCTTCCATCAGCTTCCTGTTTCCATCGGCCAATGGCCGCATTGAACCTGCATCGGCCGATACAGTCCTTCTGCTGACGCTCCACCCGGTCCGATGCACCGTTGAGTCCGATACGGAACTTGGTCCAATTCCGGCTTGGTCCAATAGCACAAGTAATCCGACTCGAATCGCTTCTTCTTCTCTGCATCGATTTTCTCCTTCCTCTCCGAGTAGATTATGAAAATCTGCTGTTAACACATGCCCCCCAATTCCGCTTCATTATATAACGTGGCGGAATTAACTCCGAGAAACCCATCGACTTCTTCGCTAAGGTTTGTCGAAAACCACACAGATCCAGATTCGCAACCTTCTGCTGCCGATTCCCACGCGTAGTTCCTCATTTACGCCCTTCGATTCTGGCGACTTCCCGGCGTCTCCTCGACATCGACTCCCTCAACGGCGACCTCTTCAACAGCATCCATGGCACCTTTGCCGTTCTACGCCTCCGAGATCCCTGGGGTAAACCAATCTTTCCTCAAAATTGCATTTTCATTTTCCCGCCGATACTTTTTAAATTAGGGTTTCTGCTCCTGCCCCCCGGGTCTTAGTTTTCCATTACTGTTCATATGTTGTAGGTCTTCAAGTACCAGATCTTAATCCCTACAAACGACAAATCACATCGATTTCTGCTAGGTCCCATGGGCAACTCTGACCCCACTTGGCTGGTAAACGCGGAAACAAACAGAATCCCTTTCAAGCAAACGAAACCCAATGTCTCCTCATGGAAGCACACCTTCAGATCCTGGCCATCGAAGCTTAATGGATATAGGGCTTGGTACAAGAGAATCGCTGCAGCCAAGCAAGTCCATTGGGATGAGATTGGGATCGGCCAATGCATTGCTCTGTCTCTAGCCGATACCAAGAAGAATGAACCCCTCATGTCAGCTGCCACCTATTTCTAGTCCAGCACCTTGAATGCCTTCCTATTCCGGCAAGGTCCGATGACCCCGACATTGATATATATCAAGATGCTAACAGGCCTGGATATCCTCTCTGAGATCAACCCCTTCAATCTCCTCATCAACAGCAGCCATAAATTGAAGACCAAAGAGATTGGAGGCTGGTCTGGGTACATCTTTGAGCACATGGAGCAAGGGTCTGTTTCAGAGAGAGAACATGTGGCTTTTCTGACTCTGTGGCTGGAAAGATACATTTTTTGTGGATCAACCTGCGGCCCCACTTTGAACTGCCAACATCTAGCTCAGGCCCTAGTTGAAAAGAAGCAATTTCCTCTCGGCCGATACCTCCTTGGAGCTGTCTATCGGCTACTGCATTCTGCCACTCAGGACTTGATGTTGAATTGGATAGTGGCACATGGAGGTTCATGGTGGTTTGTCCAACTATGGTTAACCATCTACACCAACACCATCGTCGATCAACCCCCACTATCGGACTCCGTCTTCCCATCGGACTACAATGACAATGAAGATCCCTCATCTAGGAGATGTATGTCCTTTGGAGAAGCAGCCTCAATCTATCCTGGAGCTGATCAATCGGCTGAAGAAATGTCCACATGGTTCATCCGATTTTACACCGGCCCTCTATCAGTCAAGATGGACATGTTCGTCTATCCCTCAGACTCTGATTTTGAGCTTCCCTCTGATCTGACCCTGGGCCAGCTGAATGACGATATGGTCTCAAGGGAAGTTTTTATGATTGACATCACCCCATGTCTGCTCCCAGTAGGCATATTCCAAGGCAGAAGCACCAGCCTATCATATGAGTTCTATAATCCCATGGTGGCTGCCAGACAATGTGGGCTTGGACAGCTTCCCGTCAGCTTGCACTTCCATCGGCTATTAGAGAGTAGGGGCACGGTCTCATCAGCATTAATTATGAGCAAGGCTCTAGAGACCAGAATTCCAGCCTTGGGGGACTGCGACCGATTGTGGTTGAGTGCCTTCATCCATATCAGCTTCCAAACATGGTGGCAAGAGTAGGCTACTCACATCTTTCATCAATCAGCCAGATTTTACCTGACGGAGCTTATTGACAACATCAGCCCCCAAGTCCCTGATGCCCCAGTTCCATCTGTCAGCAACAGCGGGCAAAGGATAACCTATGCTCTGGTCCTAGCTCCATCAGGAAAAGCCGTTATGGAGCCAACTATCGGCCTCACTGCTCCAAAAGTATCATCGCTGCTCCAAGGGCCGATAGTCAGAGAAACTACCAAAAGGAAGGCGCCAGCCAGGGACAAAGCCCAAAAACCTGTCAAAAAATCTAAGATTGACGACCAGGCCGACCTCGACGAGCTTGACCCCTCCGTGGAAGAATTCCTGGATGACCAAGTAATGGAGGAGGAGGTCGACGCAGCAGCTGCTGATATACCTGAGAGTCAACATCCATCGGCCAGCACCGCTGAAGAGCCATCGGCCGAAAAACCAACTAAAGATCCATCGGCCACAACCACTACGGATCCACCGGCCGATGATCCAGCTGATGCCGCCCAACCCAGGAGAACCAGACACGCAGTCCGCAAGGTTAGTATGGTCTTCCTCTCGTATCTATGCAATTCCCTTTTGCTGGTCTATTGTAACTTGATTTTTACAGGTCATTGCGTCATCCTTGCTTAAGGAGAGAACTCAATCGGCCCCACTACCCAGGACAAAGAAAGCCACTTTGAAGAAACGCGAACAAGTCAAGGCCCGATTGAGAACTCCATCTCCTTCTCCAGTACGTTCTCCAGTTGCTTCAGTAAGAATTGGTCTCTTTTGCCTCACTTTTCTGATAATGTGTATCTGATCATCGAATTCTTGCTTCTCTTCAGCCACGAGCTCCATCGCGTGCACCGCATCGGCCAACCCCTTCGCCTGCCACTTCAGAACAACAAAAGGAGGCCGATGCAAACGCAGCCGATGTCCCATCACAGGTAAACCAAACCACTTTGAATCTCCTACCAATTTTGCTTTGACCGAGTTAACCATGTCTTATTATGGTGATTGCAGAGTTTAGGCGATATGTTCGCTTTTGACATCAGCCAATTTCTTGATGATGAAGACAGAGAGCCTCCCAGCGCAGCTAAGCCATCAATTTCTGAAGAACTGAAAGGCCAGCTGTTTGACATTGCTAATCGGCTGGAATCATCCTTGGAATCGCTGGTGGAGAATTGCAATCCGATCAGGAGCAGGGTGCAAGAAATTCAAGACCAACTGCCTGAAGAACTGATAGAGATTTTGACACCAGCCATCTTCCTGGAACAGTATCACTTCAAGCTTCACAAAGCCAAAGAAAGACTTGCAGAGAGGCGGGAACGCCAAGGCTTAGAATCGGCCGTGTCTGCCAGCAAAGCTCAAATAAACTTTGATAAAACTAGATTGGACGAGCTGGTCGCTGAGCCGATCGCTTTGAACAAGAAACTTAAAGAACTCCACTGCCTTGAAGCAGATCTGTTGATGAAGCTAGAAGCCACTCGAAAAGAAATCCAGGAAGTCGAAGTGAAGATAGCTGCATCCTCGAAAGCGATTGAAGACCAAACAGCAAAGCTAAAAGCATCGGCCAAGCATCTTGCAACCCTAAATAAGGCATTGAAACCAATCCCAGGGTCATCGGCCGATGACGCTCAAGTGATAGACGATATTGATCAAATTCGTCGCAAGGCCATTGCAGCTATCCAAAACTTTATAAACTGATGTAACATACTTTCATCTTTCTTTGTAAAGAGTTAACTGCCGAGTATGATCTAAAAAAGTCTCTGAAAAAATCCATCCAAAAAAAAATTTAATGTCCATAAACTTGCAATCCATCCGATACAATTCATCCGATAAAATTGAAGAATTGCTGAGTATATATATGCCCCCCAAATTTTGGAAGATGAGGGCTCATGTTGTAAAATTTGAACTAAGGGCGATAGTATGTATCGGCCATCTAAAGGCGATGTAGTGCACATCAGCTATCATCACTAATCGGCTAGCAAGCCGATCATGAATCGATCCAAACGCTTGGGTAATATTTCTTTAAATACTTGCCATTAAGAGCTCTGCCAAAAACTTCTCCGTCCAATCCTTTTAATAGATAGGCATTGCGAGGAACACATCGATGAATCTGAAAAGGGCCTTCCCAATTAGGTGACCACTTGCCGAATCTGTTATCTCTGGAACCAATCGGCAATATCAATTTCCAAACAAGATCCCCTTCCTCAAATGATTTGGCTACAACCTTTTTGTTATAATGTCGAGCAACTCGATCTTTATCTCGCTTGATTTTCTCCAAAGCTCGCAATCGGACGTGGGCCAAATCATCCAACTCATCGACCATGAGATTGTGCTACTCATCGGCTGTCAAGTCGTCTTGTAACGCAATCCTTCTTGAGCCGATGTTGGTCTCCCACGGCAGCACAGCTTCATGTCCATAGACCAACTGATAAGGCGGCACTTGAGTTGCACCATGACAAGCCATCCGATACGCCCAAAGAGAATCGGCCAGCGTATTATGCCACCGTCTCGGCTGTTCATCAATCTTCCTCTTGATCAACTTGATTAAACTCTTCTTAGAAGCTTCTGCTTGCCCATTAGCTTGCGCATAATATGGAGAAGAGTTCAGCAGTTTGATGCCCATGCTGTCAGCAAACTCAACAAACTCATCGGACACGAAAATAGATCCTTGATCTGTCGTCAGCGTCTGTGGAAGTCCAAATTTATATATATTATGCTCCTTAACAAACTGGATTGCATCCTTAGAGTCAATCTTTTTATATGGAACGGCTTCAACCCACTTTGTGAAATAATCCGTAGCCACTTAAATATAATTATGTCCTTTGCTTGATGGTGGATTAATCTGTCCGATCATGTCTAAACCCCATCCACGAAACGGCCACGGCTTTATGATTGGATGCATAGCCGATGCCGGTGCTCTCTGAATTGCTCCAAAACTTTGACAATCTTGACACCCCTTATAGTACTTGAAACAATCCTCTAGCATTGTCAGCCAAAAATATCTAACTCGCTTCAAAAGCCATCGCATTTTATAGGCCGATTGATGAGTTCCACAAATTCCTTCGTGAACCTCGCTCATAACAACTTTAGCTTCTTCTAGACTTAAACACTTTAGCAAGACGCCATCAATCGTCCGATAGTATAGCTCGTCATCTAGCAAGACATAATGTAGAACTTTGTACTTCATCTTTCGTGACGCCGATTGAGAAGGATTTCTCAAATACTCTATGATAGCGAACCTCCAATCATCGACATCCACGGTAGCAATTTTAACCTCAACATCTTTCAACATCGGCCTGTATCCTGATGCACCCTGAGCTAAATCATTGGCTTCGAAGTTTTGCTTCCTAGGTATATGCCTCATCGTTACAATCTTGAAAGCTTTTAACAATTCATTGCACTCTTCATTGTAAACCCTTAGGATATCATTCCTGCACTCGTACTCCCCAGAAAGTTGATTGATCACCAACTGTGAATCACCAATAATTTCTACGGCATCGGCTTCGACCTCTTGTAATAACTGCAAACCCTTGAGAACGGCTTCGTATTATGCTTGATTATTGGTGTAGTAGGGTTTGATGGTAAACGCGAACTCAAAGCTTGCCCCCCTAGGGGATATGATGACCAGGCCGATACCGCATCCATGTCTGCAAACAGATCCATCAAAATACAGTGTCCATGGTACAATATCTGAATATGTAATTGAATCATCTCGATGTTGAATGATGAAATCGGCCAGGGCTTGTCCTTTGATAGCTTTGGCCGATTCATACCTGAGGTCAAACTCTGTCAAGGCAAAAATCCACTTCCCAATTCTCCCTTTCAACATAGGGGCCGATAGCATATATTTCATCACATCGGCCTTACTTACCACAATGCACTCATTGGAAAGTAAATAATGCCTTAATTTAGTACATGAAAAATATAAGCATAAACATAACTTCTCCACTAGCGTGTACCTTGTACCTTGTTTCAGCATCCAACAATCTTCTGCTGAGATAGAAAATAGCTCTTTCTTTGCCATCGATTTCCTGAACCAAAACAGAGCCGATAGACCTCTCATCGGCCGATAGGTATAGCTTGAATGGAACTCCTTTCTGTGGAGGAATTAAAACTGGTGGGGAACTCAGATATTCTTTGATATTGTCCAACGCCCTTTGCTGCTTATCACCTCATACAAATTCTTGATCATCCTTCATCCTCAACAGTGGAGTGAATGGCTCTATCCTACCTGACAAGTTTGATATAAAACGTCGAACAAAGTTGATCTTCCCTAATAGAGATTGTAGCTTGGTCTTGTTCTGAGGAGGCTTGATTTTTTTTATGGCGTCGATGTTCTTCTGTGCAATCTCAATTCCTCTCTCGTGGACCAAGAAACCCAACAACTGGCCGGCAGATACGCCAAAGGCACACTTGTTAGGGTTCATCTTTAAACCATATTTTCTTGCTCTTTCCAGTACCTTATGTAAATTGGCCAAGTGCTCAGCGTACTCTTTCGACTTCACGACCACATTGTCAATGTAGACCTCAATCAATGAGCCAATAAGATCGTGAAAGATATAATTCATCGCCCTCTGATAGGTGGCCCCAGCATTCTTTAGACCAAATGTCATAACGACCCACTCATACAGGCTGATTGCCCCCGGACACCTAAAAGCTGTCTTGTGAATATCCTCCTTAGCCTTGAAGATCTGATTATAGCCTGCGTTTCCATCCATAAAGCTAATGATCTTGTGTCCAGATGCGACATCAACCAGCAAATTGGCCAACGGCATTGGGTACTCATCTTTTGGCGTTGCTTTATTTAGATCTCTGAAATCGATGCACACCCTGAGCTTGCCATTCTTCTTCAGCACTGGTACTATGTTGGAAACCCACTCCGCTTATCGGCAGAGTCTGATGAAGTTGGCGTCGTAGAGCCTTGTAATTTCTGCCTTGATAGCTTCATGCATATCGGCCTTAAACCTCCTGGGAGCTTGTTTAAATGGCCGATAGCCTGGTTTTATGGGTAGCCGATGTTCTACAATCGATCGGCTTAATCCTGGCATCTCATGGTATTCCCATGCAAAACAATCCATGAATTCTTTCAAAAGATGTATCAATTTACTCTTATATTCCTTTGGAAGGTTAGCACTTACATACATCGGCCTAGGTCTATCGCCTATCCCTATGTCAACCTCTTCAAGTTCATCGGCCGACGTGAAGCCTTGTCCCAATTTTCCATCCAGTTCATCCACCGCATCTTCTGTGTAGGGACCCGCTTGTTCATCTTGGCTTGTGGATGTTTCACATTTGTTAAAGTAACTGCTTGTTTCCATCTTTGATCGGCTCGATATCACAGTCAGTCACCTCACTACTACAAAAACCTCCATAGGTACCGGCCACATAGGTGCCGGATTTGCTAGAACCGGTACCTAAAAGACAAATAGACCCAATTTTTCCACGAACCGGCACCTATAAGATCTTATAGGTGCCGGTTGAATGGGAGAAGGCTATAGGTGCCGGTTTGTAAGAAAAACCGGTACCTATGAGCCCAAAAAAGGTGCCGGTTTTATTTACGAACCGGCACCTATCACATAGGTGCCGGTTCGTAATAAGAACCGGCACCTATGTTACGGCAACATAGGTGCCGCTTTAACCTAATAAACCGGCACCTATCACATAGGTGCCGGTTCTTATTAAAAAACGGCACCTATGTGGTGGCTTCCTTCGGAAGGAAACTAAATAGGTGCCGGTTCATAACATTAACCGACACCTATATCCCCCAAGTCTATATATACCCCTTGTTCACTGCATTCTCATGATTTTGTGGCTTCTCTTCAGCTCATCCAAACGGGGGGAGGAGGTTTTGCCCAAAAATTTAAAAAATATCGAGAGGTCTATGTGTTTGCATGCGTAAAGGTTAGTATGTGTTGATTCGATATGTAATTCGCACTAATATTTGTCAAGTTAATTTTTTTTTGCAATTTGTTTTGTTGAATGAGAAGCATGAGAAAGTATGATGACTTATTATATTGGAGTAATTTAGAGATTAATCATCAATGAGTAATGTAACTGTTATTAACATATATCAGAATTTCAATAGATATAGAGAATGATATACGTATGTTAATGGTTAATTTAAGAATTTTCGTAGGAGCGATGGATGAAGGAGGGATGAACATTCCGCAGCGCGGTACCTTGGAATATGCCAGGAGAGAAACCAACTTCGTGATCGTAGCCACGAGATCCAGATCATTGAACACGACGGAACACTTGCGTTGTCCATGCGCTGATTGCAGGAATGAGAGACAGTTTCCTGCAAAACAAGTTCATGAGCATCTCCTAACAAGGGGTTTTATGCCTAATTACACATGTCAGGACAATCATGGTGAAGATGAGAATCCGGATGTAATGGACGGAGGCAATGTGGAGTTGCCTGCTGACGGAGGTGGATATGATAGTGACGAATCAGATGGTTTAGATCAGATGTTACGCGACGGGGAGACAGCCCTCGACGATGACAGGCAATACGAGAAGTTCAAGGGCATGGTGGAGGACTCAAAAACCCCGCTTTATCCAGGATGCAATGAGCAGCATACCAAGTTACACGTCGTCCTCTCGTTGCTGCAGATAAAATCAACCAACGGTTGGAGTGACAAGAGCTTCACAGAGCTTCTACAGCTGATTGGAGACCTCCTTCCAGCGGGTCATGTGCTGCCAGAAACAACATACCAAGCGAAGAAGGTTGTCTGCCCACTCGGACGGGAAGTGCAGAAAATTCACGCATGTCGAAATGACTGTATCCTATATCGAGATGACTATGCAGACTTGGATACATGTCCAGTTTGCGGAGCACCGCGGTATAAGGGTGGAGTTAACGATGATGATGATGTTGATGATGACAGTGGTGGCCCGGTCCTGAAGAAGAGGAAAGTGCCCGTTAAAGTTGCGTGGTATTTTCCTATAATCCCTCGGATTGAACGCATGTATGCAAATAAAAAACATGCAAAGATGATGCGTTGGCACCACGAAGAGCGTAAGAATGATGGAATGATAAGACACCCTGCCGATGGATCTCAATGGAGAAAGATAGATAGAAAGTATAAAAAGCATTTCGCGCAAGAGATTAGGAATATAAGGTTTGGGCTGAGCACGGACGGGATGAATCCATTCGGTGACATGAGCAGTCGACATAGCACGTGGCCAGTGGCACTTGTTATCTACAACCTTCCTTCATGGTTGTGCATGAAGCGTAAGTATATTATGATGCCACTTCTAATCCAAGGGCCCAAGCAACCTGGCAACGATATCGATGTCTACTTCAGGCCATTAGTGGATGATCTTAAGTTTCTATGGGACCGGGGTGTGCAGATGTGGGATGCATACAAAAGAGAGTACTTCACCTTAAGGGCAATGTTGTTTGTTACCATCCAAGATTACCCTGCAGCTGGTAACACATCCGGGCAAACAGTGAAAGGTGGTTGTGCATGTGTGCAGTGCATGCGGGATACAGCGAGCAGTTGGCTGAAGTACTCCGGAAAGACTGTGTACATGCGCCATCGGAGGTTTCTTCCAGCCGGCCACCAGTACCGTAGCAATACAAGAGATTTTGATGGCACGGTGGAGGAGGGTACAGCTCCAACACATCGTACCGGGAGAGAGATTTTTGAAGAGGTACAAGATATTTAATGTATATTTGGTAAGGGGCAAGGCAATCGAGGCACAACGAGCAAGGGTGGTAAGAAACCTCTTTGGAAGAAGAAATCTATCTTTTGGGAACTACCATATTGGAAATATTTGGATGTCCGTCACGCGATTGACGTGATGCATGTTGAGAAGAATGTGTGCGAGAGTTTGATGGGACTCCTGTTAAACATAACCGGCAAGACAAAGGACACGTTGAAAGCCCGGAGAGACCTCGCAGACATCATTGTTGTCTCTGTAAGCAACAGGTGAGCATGTGTAACTAAATTTTCATATGAGTACGAGTTTAGAGCATTTGAGATGTTGTAGAGCTCAAGCGAATTTTTGTCAAGTCTCCTGAGATGTGTAACACATCTGGTCGCCGCCTTCGTGTGGTTTGACGGGCACGTCTCAGGCTGAAGTTGACTGGCACGCTGAGTCCCAGCAATATCTTCTATGCTCTCTACTCGAGGCTTCGGGTTTTATATTATGGTCTTAAATTACGATGAGATTTTGTTGTGTGCTGGTTGAATGTTCAATACGATCCAAGCGGATGGAAATAGTTTCCTATTTCTGGTAGAAGTTTTGATGAAAAATATTGGGGGTACTTTTTTACGTCAAAAAATACATTGGTAAATTGAGTAACTGGTAGTCCATGTGGTCTTCAAGGTGTTAATTATATTTATTGAATATTGTGAAATATAATTATTGAAAAAAGCATTACTAGCCATCATTTTCATGAATGTTGGCACTTTTGAAATATCTATCCGCATAATTAGTCCACTTTTCATATACTACTAGTTTCTGGATCAAAATGCAGTTATTAAATCATTAATTGAACGAGGTCAAATAATATTTTGTAAAATATCTTTAATTTTAAATAACAGCACATGCATGAGGAACATTTTAGTTCCTTAGCTTCAATTCATTTCTGCATTTGCAGCACTGTAGAATCCAATTTTGCTCCTTTCAATTGAATAAATGTGACACACTTTATATTTCCCTAATCATTTCTACTTGTTGGTAATATGTGTGTATGACACTAAGAAAGAAAAGGACATACCCCAAAAAAAGCACTGGTACCAAAGAATAAGAGCAATGGAGGCACCTGGACAAACAAAAGTACATATCTCATCAGTTGAACACATAGCAGCAATATAAAGTTGTAAAGTACACAAATTACAAGTAGTAAACCAGATTTGCATAAGTATTTTAGAACACATTTGATGAGCTTATGTGAACTTTCAATTTCAACTTCATAATGCCCCAGTTCTAGAAACCCTCTGACCAAATGCCCTCAATTCAACATTTTTCTGTCCATTGAACAGATGTCTAGCTATTTCGTTTGAATAAGATAGTTTGTCAATAATTATTTTGAATTCAATCACAGTTTGGATGGGTTGTAAGCAACTAAGACTGATTTACATTAAAATTTAAAACTGCATGTAAACTATCGTGTAAAATTGATGGATATTTAGATCTCAACTATTTTTACCATATTTGACACAGTATGCTGCAAACAATGATGGATTAAATCTAACATCATTGATGGAAGGGTTTTAAATGGTTTGAGAAGTGGATTGAATCCACATGAGGCAAGTGGGTTGGATTGGTTTGGTTTGATTTGGAAAATGGGTTGGATTCTGTGATTTCTGCGATGTGAATGTAATATTGTAATATTCTGTGATTTCTATGTTTCAGGAAATATTATATGCGACCCTGAAATTATTTTTTTTGTGCCTCAGGACTATAGGTGTCGGTTCTTGTAAAGAACCGACACCTATGAGGCATCAAAGGTGCCGTCCTATCACTTATAGGTGCCGGTTATTTATAGGAACCGGCACCTATAATACTATATAGGTGTCGGTTCAACATTTACAACCGGCACCTATAGTATTATAGGTGCCGGTTGAGGAACCGGTACCAATAGCTTTGATCATTGGTGCCGACTAATTGGTGCCGGCGTCGAAACCGGCACCTATGAGGCCTTTGGAACTGGCACTAATAAGTATTTTTGTAGTAGTGCCTTCAGGAAATCGGCCTCCCAAACTCGTCCAGACAGGTAGTCGATTCCTTCCATCTCCCAAACAGCAAGATCGGCATTGGCCACATGCACTGATCTATCAGCCTGCACGATCTCGACCTGGTCCCCCTGCCATTGAATAAGGCATTGATGCATTGTCGAAGGGACGCAACAATTTGCATGGATCCAGTCTCGTCCCAACAACAGGCTGTAGGAACCCTTTCCATCAAAGACGAAAAAGGTGGTAGGGATTGTCTTGTTGCCCACTGTGAGCTCCACGTTCAACGCCCCTTTTGCCTCAGACGCGTTGCCACCAAAATCCTTCAACACCATGTTTGTCTTGATTAGGTCTTCAGGTACTTTTCCAAGCTTCCTGAAAGTTGTATATGGCATCAAATTTACTGTCGCACCGCCCATTGACGTATCCCTTGATGTACAATGGCCGAAGGTGCCTATAACTGGTGTCTGCTGGCTTGTCGAACACGGCTTGCTCTGGTGACAACTGTAGCTTAGCCGAAGATTGCTCCATCTCATCATCGGCTATAACCTCGCCGGCCATCTGTATACTATACTCTGCTGGCAATACAAAGACCATGTTAACAGAAGCCGTTGCTATACTTTTACCTTTTGTAGACGCAGGAGCTTGAGTTGACTTTATATTATCCTCATCGGCCTTTTCTACTGTCGACTTTATCTTTCATTCTTTCTTGGTCTTATTGGGTCGATGAGCGATTGCTGCTTGTTGCTCCTAAATCTTCTCTTTCTGCCTTAATCTCTGGACCCGTCGCTTTTGGGTTTTGCTAAATAAATCGCCTGGGCACCACTGAGGGTTTTGGACTTGTTCATCTTCCTCTATCCGACGATCGTGGTGCATTGGCCCTAGCCTCTCATGTACAGGTCTCCTATGCTTGGCCGGCCGATGCGCCTGTCTGCTTGAGCTGCCCTGGTAAGATTGTTCTATGTCATTGCAGGCAGGACACTCTTGCATTGTCGGCAGCCTCATTCCTTCGTTCCAGCAAAATCGGAAAAACTCGCACTCCCAATGAGGATCATAGGATTTGTCCTGGTCAGAATAGTCTTATGCTTGCTCTTCACGCCTCCGCTGATATTTCTTGATGAGGCCCTCCGAGGCTTGATGAGGTCTCTTATTGGTCCGATAGGCATCGCTATCGGGCCTGTTGGCCCGCACCATGTTGACTGGGAATGGGTGTCCTTCTATCTTCATCGGCCTTTTGGCTTCATCAAACTTGATCCTGCCCTGTTCGATGGCCGATTGTATCTGTTGTCGGAAGATTTTGCATTCATTCGTATGATGAGAATAGGTGTTGTGCCACTTGCAATATCTTCTTTTCTTTATTTCTTCGGCCGGTGGCAACACATGACCTACTGGCAACTGTATCTGTTTCTCTTGCAGTAGTAGGTCAAATATCTTATCGGCCTTGTTGATGTTGAAGTCGAATTTGTCTTCTTTGTCGCCCTTTTTGGCCCATTGACATGTTGTTGATTTCTTCATCCAGGCCCACTCGGCCAAATCGACCTCAGCATTGTCATCTTCATCTTCGTCGAAGGCATATTGGTAAACACTATTAATCTTCTCCGCGAACTTCTTCGCCTCCTGGAACCTTTGTTCGTGGGCCGATACTCTCTGTGCTAGCTAAGCTAGACTGTCAAAATCTTGCGACGAGAATCTTTCTCGTATCGGCCCAAGTAGACCCTGGAACGCCAAATCAGCCAGCTGGGAATCGGTCAAATTGAGGCTGTAACACCTGTTCCTTATATCCCTGAACCGTTGAATGTGGTCCGGGACCGATTCGTCAACCCTCTGCCTGATGGCGATAAGATCGGACAGCTTCATCTCTTATGCACCGTTGAAAAAATACCGATGAAACTGTTTTTCCAGGTCAACCCATCCTTTGATGGAATTGCAGGGTAGGGAGGAAAACCAGGTGAAAGCTAAACCTGACAAAGACAAAGGGAAAAACCTCACCCTTAGTGCCTTCATAGCTGATGCCTCACCGCATTGGGCTAGAAATCGGCTGATATGCTCGTATGTAGAGACATTGTCTTGCCCTGAAAACTTGGAGAAATCAGGAATCTTGTATCGGCTCGGCAATGGCACTCTGCCGAACTCCTCTGGGTATGGGTGCCGATACACGGTTGCATTCTCCTTGGGCTTTAAACCGAATTGATCACGCATCACTTCGGCTATCATATCGGCCCACTGCCCTTGAGTGAGTCCTGTGGGCTGGTGTGGAAGTTCTTGGTGATAAGGCTGTTGAAAACCTTCCGGCCAATATTGCCTAGGGGAGTATGGCTGAAAGTGATGATTCAAGTTTGGTGCATCATACTGCCCTGTAGAGTACTGCTGGTAGCCTTGCGGCGCGTTGTAGGCAGTTGCTTGTGGAGGACTGCTTGGTAAAGCGAATTGGGCTTGCCCGGCCGATGTTGGATTGGCAGAGGCCTGCTGTATCGGCCCAACCATCGGCTGTTACAAAGCTGTCGGAGCTTGTCTCCCCCTTGTCCATTGCGCCAATTGATCTTCCGTGATGTGCTGAGGGCTTCCTCCCGCTTGTTTGGTCAAGACCAACGGCATGGTTGGCACTGGCTGGGCCGATGGAGGTGGGATCGGCGGTGTCGACTGTGGAGCCGTACTCAAATCGGTCCTCAAGGTCCGATATGCAGGGAATTTGTTTTCAGGCAAGAAGATCGGCCCTTGAGGTTTGTACTGGTGAATGGAACCGTCTAATATCGATTTGACTGTATTGGTCAAGGTAGTCACCAAAACTCCAGATTGGTTGATCAATGCTGAATGAACCGCAGAATCGATACGGTCTTGTAGCGTCGGCACGGCGCAGTGAGTATCATCTTCAGTTTTGATAGATTGATCTTGGGCTGCCGCCGATGTACTAGTTCCGTCCCTAGGGCTCGGCATTATCACCTTAGATTTTTCAATGATAGTGCCTTGCCGAGTCCTGGAATACGTTTGCAAGTACATGTTCTGGAATTGCTCGACCAACTTGGCCATATCAGCCTTTTGCTCCTCGTTGAGCTGATCGGCAGTTACAGAGCCGACATTTTCTTCCGAAATCTCACTCTGCTTGGACATCTTGACGTGAACTTGATGCTGGTGTGAAGTTTATGTTTTTCTTGGTCCCACCAGGCATGCCAAAAGCGTGTTGGCGCAGAATTTCGACCCGCCAGATATCAAAACGGGTTCCACGTTTCCACGGCGGCCTGGGAGATCTGCTTAACTCCAGTGCAGGTCCAATGGCTTGCCTAGGTGCGTGTAGGGCGTGCCAGTTGATTTGACCTGCAATCAACAAAAATAAACAAGTAAACCAAGTTAGTAAACGATGGCCGATCGGCCGATAGGCCGATGTCGCATCGTGAGGGCCTAGCCGATAGGGCAAAGCTGTATCGGCCTACTTGAGGTTATAATGAAATAAGATAGACAGATCTAATCTCATCGGCCTTTGTTTACATGTTAATGTAAATTTAACAGCATCGACCGATGAGAGATTTGGTAAGATAAATACACTAGCTAATACTCTAGTGCAGACTTGAACAAACCAATCGACTAAGATAAATATACTGATCACAGAGAAATCTTGAGAATTATCTATGACAAATATATTTTTATCTGTCGATCTACTCATACAAGTGGCAAATACATATGAAAACATAAAGTAATCACATGTATCAGATCAGACAAGCTGAAACCCCGGCACTATCCTTAATTACGATCAAAAACAGGCTTTGAATTAGATCTCAAAACAGGACTAAGGTCGATAGCAACTCAAAGTGTGAATCGAGAGCTAACACAAAGAAAATCAAGCTGTTGATCGCTTTTGGGGATGGTAGATGCGTTGAAAGATCTAGATAAGCAAAATAATTAGACCATCATCGGTAACAAACCCTAAAACGAGTTTATCGCTGATAAGGCATAATTAAAAAGTCATATCAAGATCATCCAAAACATGAGAAACGACGATCACATCATCAGGGCTTAACGTGTCTAAAACGACACGCTAGCCCCGACGATGTATATCGTCGGGTACGAGTTCTTACCTCTGCTCTAGGGAACCAAGAACTCGCCGGAAGTTAACCTCTTGCGAGGGTGGGGATGCACCAAAAGTAGATTAAACTGTTGGTTGTTGAATTCGATTGAGAGAGAGTTTCTATGTATAGATTACCGGGATATTTATACCCGTGATTTACAACATTGTCCATGTAGGACACGATTTTATCTCTAACTAACAAACAAGTCCTTATGGCGGACTCTTGCCATAGATTAGATCGAATCTAATTTAACTTCCTAATTACGGGATACAATTGCCTAAAACCGGGCCTTATCCCTATTTGGCAATCTCCTTTAAAGCTTAACTCAAGCCCAAACCGAGCCCATGCTGCTTCCATCAGCTTCCTGTTTCCACCGGCCAATGGCCGCATTGAACCCGCATCGGCCGATACAGTCCTTCTGCTGATGCTCCACCCGGTCCGATGCATCACTAAGTCCGATACAAAACTTGGTCTGATTCCGGCTTGGTCCGATAGCACAAGTAATCCGACTCGAATCGCTTCTTCTTCTCTGCATCGGTTTTCTCCTTCCTCTCCGAGTAGATTTCGAAAATCTGCTGTTAACAGCCTCCCACCGTCCCTGTCGAACAACGGGCGTTCGACAGGCCCTTTTATATCTAGCGCCCGGTTTCAAATCATCCCGAACCCAGCTGAGAGGACCACTTCGCCTCACCTCGCTCGCCGCAGGCTGTCGTCACGCCCACCCCCGGTGCCGTCACTGCAGTTGCGTGCCGTCGTCGTAGAGGTAGCACCACTAGAAGGGAAGGGAAGGTGATGGCCAAGAGTAGCTGTGGTGGTTAAGATATAAATATGTAATCCCTAAGTTAAGTTGTGAATTTTTAATTCGTAAGTATGAGGCTTGTTATTTCGATGCTATTATTTGTGAATCGTTAGTCATTGTTGAATGTTAGTACGTATAATCTATTGACCATTTGTCATTGTTTAATGTTAGTATATATAGTTATTTAGTTGTATGTTGCAAATAATTTGAAGTTAGTATATGTTTGCTGAGGTGATTAGCAATTTCGTAATGTTGAAATAGTTATCATCGGGGAGAAATGAATGTTGAGCATTAGTACAAATAGAAAGAAAGTTATATTTAAGTAGTCAAATTTAGTGCAGAGCTGTGTCATTCGGCCGGAGGGAATAACTACGCGGTTGGGAAGGAGACGTCCGCAACTGTGCAGGAAAGAGCAACGATAGCGAAGGTATAAATTTGTAATCCCTTAGGATGACGGCAATTTTTTTTGTTAATCATTGTTGGTTGTTAGTATAGGTATTATACGTTTATAATTAGTTAAAATCGAATGGAGGTATTATACGTTTATTATTAGTTAAAATCGAATGGAACTTATATTTAAGTAATGAAATATAGTTTGAATAAGTTAGAACAATAATGTAAGCATAGAGCATACTACACTTTACTGGGTAGTAACGTATTAATAGCAATTGCATGCTATTTTAGGATGTCAGGTGATGTGCCTGTTCGGGTGTATTATGGCGATGCTCCAATACAACTTTATGATAGCGGGGTAGATTTGACCGTATATACATTCGTTGATACTACCCTAAATACACCTGGCCAGTTGGTTTTGAACGACGTGCTAAGGTGGCCGCATAATATGTTCGGGATAGATCCTTTGGTGGAGAAATTCATCATAAAAGCCGTGTGGCCAGTAAGGAGTGAATACGGATGGCAGTGGAGAGCAGTAGAGCTTGCATCTACTGGGAGTTGGAGAAAATTTGTGGCTAAAGTAAGAGAGAAAGGTTATAGCTTGACAATATTGGTGCAAAAGAAAATAGATGTTGTTGGAACCGACAAGACCAGCCGCATGGAGAGGGAACAAACTCATATCGAGGTTGTGGAAGAGATTAATATTTGCAGGAGTGGGCAAGAGGAAGCAGTAGAGGAGGTTACTGCACCGGTAGATTTAGTTGTGCCCGGTAGCAATTGTCCGCCTAACGAATTGGATGACGATGAGCTGGACTCACCTTTGGCTATTGATGTAGCTGAGGAGAACGATGCGGTAGTGGAAGAGATGGAACTGGAGAACGAGGAATATATTTCGTTCGTGGTGCAAGGGCAAGATACAGCACAGTGGGACGAAGAAACTAACGTACCTGAAGATTGGACGACCATATCGATGAGCCGTCTAGGGGTTAACGATGGTTTAGATGCCCACTGGCGATATGATTGTAAGAAGGTGCAAGTTGGCCAGATGTTTCACGACAAAGGGCACCTACAAGACACGGTGAAGAGGTGGGCTTTTCTACAGAGACGGGAGTTCAGGGTGAAGGTTTCAAATAGGACGACGTATGGTGTGAAGTGCACAAAGCCCGGATGCCCTTGGAGAGTGCATGGTTACAAGCCAAAACATGACAACTTATGGGTAGCTTCAAGGGTTGAGGAGCATACCTGTTTACTGGACAATACCCCTTTGGTACACAGGAACATGATGGCTGCATTCATGGCACAAATGGTGTACTCAAAGGTTGTTAAAAAAACCTCTTTGTCACCATTCACAATAATGCATGACGTGGAGAAAGAGTACGGGTATGAGATATCGTACGACAAGGCTTGGAGGGGTAAGCGGAAAGCACTGGAGATAAGATTTGGAAGTTACGAAGATTCATACCACAACCTTCCCCCACTTTTGGAGGTGTTGCAGGCCAGAAACCCGGGCACATATATGGCTATTCTCGATGAGGTTGATGAAAATGGGAAAAACGTACTTCGTCGTGCATTTTGGTCATTTGGGTGCATGATAGAGGCCTTCCGAAATTGTATTCCGTTGTTATATGTTGATGGTACTTTTATGATAGGCAAATATAGGGGAATTATTTTAACCGTGATCAGAGTCGACGCTGATAGCCATGTCGTCCCCGTTGCCTTCGCTTTTGTTGAAAGCGAGAGCACATCGAGCTGGCTATGGTTCCTGCATCACAATAAAAGGTGTGTAGTTCAAAACAGACCAAATGTGTGTGTTCTGCATGACCGACATGCCGGCATTCTATCGGCAGTGCATCAGCTAAAGGAAGATGTAACAAAGGAGGTGTGCTGGCCAGATTTGCATAGCAGATGGTGTATGCGACATCTCGGTGCAAATTTTTACAGACAATTCAGGAGTAAGAGGTTAATGGACCTGTTCAAAAAGTTGTGCAAGTAGAATTAGCAAAGAAAGTTCGACGCTATATGGGAACAGCTGGATCGATTGACCACTACTCACATGCAAGAGGTTTGGAAAAAACTCGTTCTTGCCCGACAAGAGGAGCCGGAAGGCTTGGAACCCGTTCCAAATGAATCACCATCTGTTACTTAATGTAGGAAGCACAGGAGGGCTACGAAGTTCTTCACTGACTGGATAGAACATGAGCCAAGGGAAAAGTGGTCCTCGTTGTACGATACCAATGGTTCACGATATGGTGTGATGACAACAAATCTTGCAGAAGTATACAACTGGGTGATGAAAAATACATGTCCTTTACCACTTGTTTCTATCCTGGAGGGCATCACAAGGGGTACACAGAAGTATCTTTGTAAAAGATACGCCATGGCTAGTCTTAATCTTGCCAATCCTCATGTAAAGTATAGCCCCGCTATCACACAGTACATGGATGAGAAAAGCAAGAAGGGGGAAATGCACAGGGTCTGGCCTGCTGGGAATAGGGAGTTGTTGTTTAAGGTACGACTGCGTGACAAGAGTGGAGTTGGTATTGGGAGTATAGACATCACATTGGAGTGCACGTTGTGGCCAGACTATCATGCTTGCAAATGTAACTGCAACAAGCCTTTCCTTCGACATCTGCCATGCTCTCATGTTCTTGCCGCTTCTGCAAAAGGTGGTGTCGATGCGAACATATTCGTCTCGCCTTACTTTACTAAGGAAGCATGGGAGGCAACCTGGCGTGGTGAATTGTGTGGTTGGCGTGCGGTATGCAATTTCACTCGCCCACCTCCAGGGGAAGCCAACTGGGTGCCTGACTCAAATTTGCTAGTTGACACGAAGGGCCGTCGCAAGACGCGTCAAATCAAGAACCGCATGGATGAAGCTGAAACGAACTCACGTTTGCAGCGTCCAAAAGCTTGCATTGTATGCGGCGGAGATCATTGCCATAAAGATTGCAGCATATACAATGTAGGCAAAGATGCAGAAGGTGACGATATTCGTCGTGTTCCAATGCAGAGGTCAACGAAGAGAAATAATCCTTAGTTATTCGTCTTGTAATACTTATATTTACCAGTCCTGGAGTGTGTTCACTTCAACTTATTAGTATTTCACCTGTACTACTATACTGTCGCGTTGCATAACTTTTTCACGCTCAATTTTTCATGTTTCTGGTTTGTAATATTTATATTTACCAGCACTGCAGTGAGTTCACTTCAATTTATTAGTATTTTACTTCTGCTATTATAATTTCGCGTTGCATAATTTTTCACGCTCAATTTGTCATTTTTAAATTCCTTTCTGATGCTCATGACACTGATAAGCATGCATTTTGTAGATATGGCTGACAGGGATGACGTACCGCTGATCGACGAGGTGATCGATAAACATCATCGATCACGACGACTTAGTCGAGGGACTTTCTGTAACGTGTTGAAAATGCGAGGACCGGATCAGTATTCGCGTATCGATCCTCGTTGGGTTCTAAGGTATGTGGAAAACCATTTGTCAGCGTACTGTCATTTAAATTTTTTCATATTGCTAATTATTTCTTTTTGACATGTAACAGGTTGAGAGCCGCTGGGTTGTTGACCTTCACACGATTGGTTGAGCCTTCACGTGGAAAGTCACCACGTTTCAACATCGATGCGGCCTTGTTGAGTGCTTTGGTCGATAGATGGAGGTCCGAGACACACACATTTCACTTGACAGTTGGAGAGATGGTACCCACTCTACAAGATATGTCACTTTTGTTGGGTCTACCGATAGCGGGTGCAGTAGTTGGCCCGACACTGGTCCATGCTGGATGGGCGGATGATCTGTTGGCCAGTTTTGGTAGAGTGGTGGTTGCTCCGCTAGAGGATCTCACAAATGGGCATGGGCCCACGAGGAGTTGGTTGCGGCAGTTCCACCAGGAGGTTTTCCCAGAGGATCAAGAGGACTGGGTAGTACGCCAACACTTAGTCGCGTATCTACTGTGGTTGTTTGGGTGGGTGATGTCCACGGGGACTCACGCTGACTCCGTGGACAAGCACTTCATCCACTACGCGGAGCAGATCGCCGAGCTACCTGTTGAGGAGATTCCACACTATAGTTGGGGGTCGGCTGTTCTTGCGGCGACGTACGCCGGGCTATGCAATGCTTGCACCAGGAATAGCAAGCAAAATTCTCTGACAGGATGCCCTCTACTTCTAATGTTATGGGCGCATGAGTGCTTTTACATTGGGAGGCCACAGCTAGAGTCGTACACAAGCTATGGCGTCGATGAGATGTACAAGTCTGGTCTTGAAGACATCGACGATCGTCCCACCATAGGCTCGTTGTGGACACACTGTGAGGTAAATTGTATATTGCAATGCATTTTGCATAGCACTTTCTTATTTTGCGCATTATTGCGATTTACGGGCACTAATCATATATTTCTTGCTATTGCAGCCGAGGTGGGTGAGCGGAACGACATGTCGTGTGTACACACAGTTCGTGGCCGACTTCGATCAGCTTATGCCCGACCGTGTTCGCTGGACCCCATACACGCATCACGATGTCGTCGAGCGGGCACCGCACCATCTTGCGCAGCTCTGCACGCGCAATGTAGAGTTCTGGAGGACCACTTGTCACCTCGTGCTGGACGTGCACGTCGAGCTGTACCATGTGCAGAGGGTACTTACACAGCTCGGCATGTACCAAGACTACCCTCCGAGAGGTGGACGCTCTTTGGCTGTTAGCCTCCACAAGTAAGTACACGTCCGACAATGTTAATTTAAAGTAGTGTGTTTTACCCAATTGTATATGTTCCTTACGTGCTCATTACGTCCTACGCAGGTACTCCTAGAAGGGACTCGGTCTGTCTCACGAGGTGACCATTGTTCGGACGATCGAGCCAACGTTTGCGGAGTGGGAACATGTGGCGGAACACTTGGTTCTCCAAACACCTCCAGACAACGGAGCTTTGTATGGACAGTACCTTCATTGGTACCGTAGTGTTACGCGCTGGAGGTGTTTCCTGCCACAAGGGGATACATCTCTCCCCCACCAACCGACGATCACAAACACGTTTGCCCCACAACCTCGAGCTGCATACAACTCAATGGTATGTTGTTGCTTTCGTTGATTATCATTAAATGTGGAACACGTTCAATTGTTCTAACGCCCTTCTCTATTCGTTCAATAGACCAAGTTTGTTGAACAGGTTCACGTTGAGTCCAACACGTTGTTACGGAGACTAGAGATGAGGCCTCAGATCGTTAGGCAGGACGACGTAGCGACCGTCCTTCGCAGTTTCCGTTTGCGTGCCGCGGCGCTACTTTGTCATGTCTCCTGTCGGAGCGCGACTAATGTGGCGCAGCCTTCCAATCGGACAGGATCGCCACCACTACCACGTCACGTAGCGCCTACGACGACGCCGGTCCATCGTACGCTCGGCCTTCGATTCAGGAGACGCCTCCCCCTGTCCACCCAGGGAGGTCGTCTGACTTTGGGGTTCCGGCATCGAGTATGGCACCACCACGGCCACAGGTACAGCACGTTTACCTTCCTTAACATAAAGTTCATATCGTACTCAACCTCCGTTTTATACCATATCGTAACCTACCCAATGTCCACAGCCACAGCAGGTGTACGATACCCCGGGAGCTTCTGCGTAGGCAAACTTTCCTTACCTGTCGATAGGGGACAACCTGGCGCCCACACCGGGTTGGGGACTTTATGTGACTCCGCGTGCACTAGAGTCAGGGTACACACAGCACACACGTAAGTATTGTTTACAACGTAGTTACCATCATCATTCTCTTAATTTTTATGTATAGTTACTAACTATTATAATGTGGCTTTCCTTCTATTTTGCAACAGGTGACGACTACGGGTTTTCCCAGCGGCATTCTGCAGTTCCTGTTGTCTCTCCTCGAACACAGTTTGTGGACTATTTCTTCGCAACGGATGCACCCGATGCGCAAGCTGGCCTAGACTACTGGTACGGTGCTCCTCCGGTCACACAGCCTACACAGGAGAGGGAGTCCGTGCAGCCACAGGATGCCACTCCATATCAGCCGGCATGACATAGGCACCTAGCAGATAATTTGACTTATCCGATAGAGCAAATCAGACAACGCAAGAAGGGAGGGCCAAGCAAGCGTGCGAGAGGTGGACGTGCTTGACTTGTAATGTTAATTATGTGCTGGATTATTTTTTTTGTGCATGTACTACTTATGTCATATTATATGTATGAACTACGTTATGATATACACTTATTTGATAAGCTGCATTTCTATGTCTTTTCTACTTGTGCTGAAGTAAGACTTACTTTAAATTTTTTTTTACAAGATTTAGAAAAAAGTCACTATCGACATAATAGTGCTCGCACGTTGTTACAAACTACTTTCGACGCCTATGTCATTTCGTTGTCGGAAAATCGGACACACCGAGAATACAATGCGAGATCGACTTTGCATTCCTACACTCCGCTGTTACTTTTTACAAAAGCACGATCCCTTTCGGCGCATGCACGAGTACTTTCGGTCGCACCGATGCAGCCTCCTTTATTCGCGTGCGATACGACTGCGGAATGGCTTCTCACGCCGTTACATGTCACATCGGCATACGTCCAATCTTATTTTCGGCTCCATCCCGCCCTCTAAAAGGGCGAAAGGCCTTATTCCGCATATGTCCACTCTTACTTTCGGCGGCAATCAGGCTGACCCATCGTGCCCCATGATGTAGACATGTAAAGCTTATCACTGCGATTTTGGTGCCTACATAAGTCCCCATAATGAGCAATGCAGCACAAAATTTCTTCATCTTTGTACTCAACAAGCGCTAGCACAACCCTTCATCGCACCAGTTTTCAGCAATGGCTAGACGCTGGGGCGTTGAGAATCCCAACTGGCATAGCGATCCTTGTGTATACCTATTCCCACCTTGGTGCCAACGGTCTCTCTGCCTTTGCGGTGACCGATGCCAACTAATGGCTTCGATGAATCCAGACATTCGAGGAAGGCGATTTTTAAGTGCCCTAACTATGACCGTGAGGTATTTCATTCTCTGCATATGCTTATTCAGTTTGCATTAGCGATTGTTTATTCTTCTTCTAAATCTATTCGTTAGGCCCGTGCTACGGCTTGTGGATACATCGAGTGGGTCGATACAGAAAATCCCGTTCTCAACCTAACCACTTGTTTACAAGAAGGACGCTGGTATTTCTCATCGGAAAGTACTGAGCAATACTTACAGAGAAAAGCAACTTACGAACGACAATGTCGTGAACAACAGTGCGACTGGCGAGTGCTAACGAGCGCACTCCCTCCATGGGAAGCCCGTCCAAAATGCAGATGCGGTGATCGTTGTCAGGTTCTCCGTTCCATCAAGCCAAGTACTTTAGGTCAGAGGTTCTTTGTTTGCCCAAATATTCTAGACGACGATTTCATGGTGAAAATACTTTGATTATCATGAATCCTTATTTTATCACAACATTCACTAACTTTGTTCGCTTCACGTCTATTCGTTTCTCCCAGGAACCACCAAGAAGATGTCAATACAAACAATGGATAGACACCGAAAAGGTTCTAAGTGATCCAACTTCCCGTGTGGTGCAGCTTGAATTGTTAGAGCAATATAGGTTTACTAAAGCGCAGTTTGAGAGGGGAGAGGGATCCTCACATATGGGTTAGCTATTATCGGACAACTTACCTTAGTCAAAAATGTAATGTCATGTTTCATTGTCCCATTACTATATCGTTGTCGTGTTCAACTCTTGCACTACCTTCCTTCTAGTTCGAATCTAATCTTATCTATGTAACCGCAATGGAATCAGATGTATCATGTTTAAATTGTACTACCACTTCTACTTGTTTCAGTACATATAATGTTTCTGCGACCGAGAGTACGATAGGACAATATCAATTTCGTACACTAATACAACAAATAAGTTACAACATCAACTCTTACTTAAAATATGAAATTGCAAAACTACCGACTTCAATAGAATTTTCAAAATATTATCAACAAAAATTTTTTTAAGTGAACTTTACCTTTCTATTTTATATTTCATTCCTTTGGGTCATCAGGAAAACCGCTCTATTAAGAGGGATGATGCATTGCCATATGAGGAGTGATAAATGTGCTCAACATCAATTCTAAAGAAATGTTTCTCCTCGGTTTCTGTGTTCTGGAAATTTTCGGAGTTGTCCGAAAACGATTTTCGAAATTTCCGAAAATAGACAGAACCAATTTTGGCTTCTGGAAATTTTCAGCCCTATTCGAAAGTGATTTTTATAATTTCCAAAAATCACCAAGAAGCAAAATAAGGTTCTATAAATTAATAAATTACAAATGGATATATCTAAAATTAATAAATTATAAATCTGATGTGTTTCTCGAAATATTCAATTACAAATGGGTATTCATCAATTATAAAAAAATTATAAAAACAACTTAAAAACTTAATTATAAAAATAACTTAAAAATTATAATTAATCAATTATAAAAAAATCTGTCATTAATTAATTATTAACAACTTAAAAACAATTCTTAACAAACTAAAAAAACGCTGGGCAGCTAGGCCTGTCGAACGGCCGTGGTTCGACAGGGCCGGCCTATCGAACAGATGACGTTCGACTGGCCCTTGTCGAACTGCTGCTATTCTTTTGGGCTCAGTCAAACCATGGCCATTCGATCGGCCCAGCCACTCGTTCCGCCGCCGTTCGATTGGGCCCTGTCGAACCGCCATTGTTCGACAGGCCCATATTTTTGCGATTTTGTCCGAATGCTAACTATTTTTGCGATTTTCCATTAAAATAAAATTATTTCTTAAAAAAATTCCCGATGTGGGCGGCGAGCATGTTTGACTCGTGGCTTTGATGCGGTGACGCTGAGCTCCTCTTTTCCTCTTCCCAGATGCGTCGCCCAATGAATTTTTTTTAGAAATAATACTTTTTAATAGATAATTGTAAAAATAGAGGTTGATTGACTGAAATTGCAAGTTTAGCACCCCATCGGACAACCAAAGTTCGATAGGGGACATATCGAACAACCGCAGTTCAACAGGGTACTTGTCGAACTATGGCTATTCGACAGGGGATAAAATTTTTGTAAAAAAAAAAGAAAAATCACTGTGCGACACTGTTTGGCACTGTGAAACCCATGATTTGGGAGATGAAAATGTTTGTTTTGCAAAATTGCATGCGTATTTATAACTATTGGTATTTCAAATGTGGTAGATGGTAGCTATAACCTATTTGTTGCATGATCCACCTTGAAATATTGTCACTCCTCTATGAATCCTTAGGAATGGATAAAGTACTCCACTAGTGCTCCTTTGGGAATATAATTGCTTAATATGCTATTGTATGCTTAGCCATGCTTAGAATTATATAAACAATTTTTATGGTTACTTTATAAATTTAACTTTGAGCACTATTTTATTGCTGGACAGAAATGGAAAATAATGACTAGTTGTGAACTAAAATGGAGTTAAACATGTTTTTAGATTTGGACGGCAAGTGATGCACATATGGTGTTAGTTGTGCACTGATAGGGGGAGCATTCGCCTGAGTCGATTAAGGACCGAATTTTGTGTCGTTCACTATTATTTACTGTACATTCACATGTGCTATTTATGGGATGACCTTAGCTAATTAAGTTACTTAAAGTATAGTTTTGCCTATTGGTAGGTCGGAGTAGAATGAATTAGTCTGAGCAATGAATCATAGGAACTACCTATTTACTCGTCTTTTATTGGGGGTAGTTTAGGCGTCTAAGTCTGTCCAATTCAACGGTTAAGTGCCTCATGGAGGAACAGATGGGTTCGCTGCCACGACGTTAGGTTTAAGGCGTGGACCCATCACCTAACGGCTTTGGGTCATTCCTAGGCTGGATTCACACTTACCGTCGCTGATGCAAGGCTATGCGTTAAGTAATGTAAAGGCTATGTTGTGACCTTTAGACCACATTCAACTCTACAGAGTCTAAAACTAATCGATTAGCCGTGCTCACAGCCATGAGCGATATAGTGAATTGTCATGGGTATAGGCTTGTGATTTATAATGTGTTTATGAAAATGGGCTATGGGGAATGGTGGAATGAGTTGAGTTTTGATAATTATGATGATGACTTTGCCCGGTATGGCTGATATTGAGATGCATTGCTTGTTGCCATGGATGACGCAAGAATGATTTATTGATAATGGTTATGACGCTATTATGTTACTATTACGATACCATGCCATGCTATTTATGTTATACACTTGCCATGCTATTTATGTTATACACTTGCAAAGGTTTATCTAAATACATTGCAAATGTTTGCGAATGAAAATTGGCTTTGTGTTGAAAATTAAGTCCACATATAGCCTCTCTTTGAAGTAAAGCCTTCATGTATGTAGGTTTGATTGTGTACTTGCCAGTAAATTAATTTGATTAATGTGCTGACTCTTGCCTTGTATATATGTTGTTTAGATTTTGTTGTAGCTAGTTGAGTGCTCGGGATCGTTTGTTTGTTCAGGATGGTCCTACCTAGGGGCCTACACCTAGTCGGTTGCCTGCAAAAATGGGTAGACACGCTTCCGATGGACATTAGTTATTTGGCTGGTTGGCCCTATGTATATAATCTAGTTAAATGTCTCTATTTATATCTAAGTCATCCATTGTGAACATTGTTCTGATATCTTGGCTTAGATGAAAATACAAAGCTAGCAACTTCCTGGGTCTAGCTGAGCATGAGTATGAATTTTGAGCAATTGAGATATTGTAAAGCTCTAGCGATTTGAGTCAAGTCTCCTGCGATGTGTAACATATTTGGTCGTCGCTTTCGTGTGGTTTGACGGGTATGTCTCAGGCTGAAGTTGACTGGCACACTGTGTCTCAGCAATATCTCTTTTGCTCATTATTTGGCATTGCAGAATTTATATTGAATGGTGTTAATTTGTGGTCATGGACACATTGAGGATTGAGTTGCTATTTATGCGTGTATAGATCTCACTCACTCAAATTTATGTGGTGGACACAAATAACACTGGACGGTATAAATTCGGCGTGCTCGACAGCCAACCATTCCTTTCGTGCCATGAGAGGGGCTCGAATGAGAAGTGTTTCTGACAGGACAACTTAGAGCATGTCTAGGAATGCCGCCGCAGAGCAGTCACAACAGCAATAGAGTCACAACAGCAACCGTAGTACCCACAGGCAAATTGGAGTCATCCTAGGTATACACCCCAGCTGGGACCTACTGCTGCCAACATATGGAGCGGGGAGCTTGGCATAGGCAAGCGTGAGTAGTTGTCAGTGGGAGCATCCCATCAACAGACTCTGTGGTGATATCTCAAGTACATACCACTTCTCGAGCTCCAGTAGAATGCCTTCATAGTCCAGTGCACACCACTCTTTCTTGCCTCGAAGTTTTCGTGACTTCGAGCGAGGATTTGCGGATGTCACTTGGTAGTTGGGAGAGCTAGATCTCCGAACTAATGAGATCCACAACATGCTAAATTAGCATTTCTAGGAGACCCACTCATGGCAGTAGCGTATCGATGACCAATTGGCGAACATCAACGCTGTTGACGGTCGTAAGTGCAAACTTTAACCGTCAACTCCTGCTTGAAAGATATGAAATATTATATCAAAACTTAATGGTAGGAGTTTATTACTAACCATTTTCACCATGCGACAAAATGCATCTCCAACCAACCACACGTGAGCACAAGGATTGGGGCCCACCTGACAGTCAAAACCGACTTAAAGTGGGGCCAAACCATCCTCAACCGTCATAGGGTCCCACCTATAAGCCACTAGAGAAAGGCGATGAAGAGAGGTGGGGCCCACAGTTTGGCCGAACTGCCACTGGCGTTACACGTGAGTTGATGATAACTACGATTTGAGTGAAACATTGGCGACCCGACTACAACCGTACGAGACGTTGTTGTGTTGCGCCTTAGCGATCGATACACCTCTTCGTGGGTTGTTGACCTTGCCGGTGCAGATCAATCTTATTCCTGCAAGCGAATCGAAAAAACAAGTAAGAACAAGATAAAAGCAATCTGAATTGCAAATAGGAATTGAAAGGGTCAATTAGGCTTAGAGGGGGGTTGAATAGGCTGATTTTAAAAATTAAGTAAAAGCGAAAGCAAGCCATTTTCGGAAATTCCAAAAATGGTTTTTGGAAATTCCGAAAATGATTTTCGGAAATTCCGAAAATTATAGACAAAGCGCAAAAGTAAAGATGCTAGATCTAAGCTGCCTACAACAAAGAAAAACTAGCACAAACAATAACTAAAACTTATAGTGACACAAACAAGTAAAGCTAGAGGTGGGAGAAAGGGGTTTCACCGAAGTTCTTGCAAAGTGAGATGTTCCCGAAGTTCGAATCCTTGAGGGGATTCTAGTCTCCGTTGAGGAGCTCACAAAGAGCCGGGTCTTCGCTAACCCTTTCCTCAAGAGGATGCACAAATCACTCCTCCTTCCACTAGTGGTATCTCTTCTATTTCGGAGGTGAGATCTGACCTTCATAAACTTCTCCCGGCCAACCACAAGTAGATCGATGGCTCAAGAGTGACATCTAACCATCTAGGAGTCCTCAACCTCGAAGAGTAACAAATGATGCAAAGATCTCTTGGGAAGTGAAATGAGTGCTCACAAATTTTCACGAAGTCAATACCAAGTACTAACACAAATTCGAATTCCCAATTCTAGCACACACACGAAATCCAAATTACAGACCGGTGGAGAGGTGAATCAAGCAAGCAAGGCTCAAAAGTGGATCTCAAGAGTAGTAAGCCAAGGGCACGAGAATATTCAAGTCAACTAGCAGCGTGGGCTTCGAGAGGGTGAGGGATATTTATAGCACCCCTCTCAGATTTGGCCGTTGAGTGCAATAATTGCACTTTTCAGAAATTCTAAAAGTCAATTTCGGACAAATCTGAAAATGTCCACAACCAAATTTGGCAACTCAGCAATTTTCGGAAATTCCGAAAATCATTTTCAGACAACTCCGAAAATTTCCAGAACCAAGTTTGACTGCAAAGCATTTTCGAAAATTCCGAAAATAGTTTTCGGACAACTCCGAAAAATCCAGAACCAAATCTCAATTTTCAAAAATTCCAAATATTATTTTTGGACAACTCCGAAAATGTCCAGAACGGTTTCAGGCTCCCTGGTCATTTTTGGAAATTCTGAAAGTGATTTTCGGACATGCCCGAAAATGACCAGTGCTGACTTTCAGCTCTCAGACATTTTCGGTAATTCCAAAAATTGCTTTCGAAGATTCCGAAAATCACAGAAATATAGCAAATGAGTAAGAACCACTTGTTCAAATGGATTTTTGAGCACTCAACTTATTTCTCATGATCAATGCATCATCCCCTTTAATAGTACGACTTTCCTAAGATTTTCATTGCCGTTTTTCAACACATCTTCATTCACAAGGGTGTTGCATCGCATTATCCACATATTCGGACTAACATTCCTTCACTTAAACTTAATTTCAAACATTAGTCCTCACTAATCGGATTGTCATTAACCACCAAAATAGTTAGGGGCCTAGATGCGCTTTCAATCTCCCCCTTTTTAGTGATTGATGACAATATGATTAGAACAAAGTGAAAGAGTATATAAAAGAGTGTTTTGGTGTAAATTTTTAGTGAGAAGGCTCCCCCTTAAAGTGTGCATTAGAAGCAAGTGGAGAGCTCCCCCTAAAACTTTGCATCCACAAATAAGCTGATGTGAAAGAATAACCATGCACAAGCCATACATCATGTATGCATAAAGAGACTAAAAAGGTATAAATAACATCACACCACATAGTCACTATCATAAGCATCCACACATAGACTTAAGCAAATGAAGGAATTTAACGACATAGTCTTACACAAATTTAAAAGCACACAAAGTCTCATACAAACAATAACCAAATTTTCGACATACAAGAAGGTAAAAGATAAATGTTCTCCCCCTTTGGCATCAAAACACCAAAAAGGGAGAAAAAGAGAAGCGTCGCCTCAAACGAACGAAGCTTGCGAAGGATCTTCTGGTGGAGGAGGTGGTGGATGGCCAAACCCAAAGTCAAAGCTGAAGTCGTAGTCCGGTGGGAAGCCGACGAAGGGATTCTCGATCTCTTCCTCGGGCTCATCCGGCTCTGCCTCAAAGCCGGGAGGTGACGGAGGCGCCTCCACCTGAAGATGCATGTTCAGCTGAGATTGCATCTCTTTCACCCGCCGAGCCATCCTCTTGACTTCGTTTTAGGCCTTGCGGTTCTTCTAAGCCTCTGCAAAGCAAAGGCCAAAATACTCTGCAAGACACGAAACAAAGGAGAGGGCTCGCGGCGAGCGACAGGGGTAGTCGATTGAGCAGAGGAGGAGGGGATATCCATGGCCCCAGCAACGAAGTGCCCACCCCAGGGAAGCAACCAGCACTAGAGGAGGGCTCAAGCTTGAGCAGGCGAAGATGGAGCTGCTGGTGGATGATGTCGTGCTCAAACTCCAAATTTGTCACCGTCTCGATCATCCTTATGATGTGAGGAGCATAGACGAGACTCTTCCTATGGTTGAAGGAAGCCAGCTAGATTTCCTCCCACATAAAGTTGAATCCATGGAATGGAGTGCATGGAGGATCAAACTGCAGCAAGACATTGCGAGAATAGTGGTTGATGTTGCTTGCATCTCCATCCTTAAGCACAAATGTCCTGCGCAGCATCCGGTCTCATACAAACAATAACCAAATTTTCGACATACAAGAAGGTAAAAGATAAATGTTCTCCCCCTTTGGCATCAAAACACCAAAAAGGGAGAAAAAGAGAAGCGTCGCCTCAAACGAACGAAGCTTGCGAAGGATCTTCTGGTGGAGGAGGTGGTGGATGGCCAAACCCAAAGTCAAAGCTGAAGTCGTAGTCCGGTGGGAAGCCGACGAAGGGATTCTCGATCTCTTCCTCGGGCTCATCCGGCTCTGCCTCAAAGCCGGGAGGTGACGGAGGCGCCTCCACCTGAAGATGCATGTTCAGCTGAGATTGCATCTCTTTCACCCGCCGAGCCATCCTCTTGACTTCGTTTTAGGCCTTGCGGTTCTTCTAAGCCTCTGCAAAGCAAAGGCCAAAATACTCTGCAAGACACGAAACAAAGGAGAGGGCTCGCGGCGAGCGACAGGGGTAGTCGAGAGCTCCCCCTAAAACTTTGCATCCACAAATAAGCTGATGTGAAAGAATAACCATGCACAAGCCATACATCATGTATGCATAAAGAGACTAAAAAGGTATAAATAACATCACACCACATAGTCACTATCATAAGCATCCACACATAGACTTAAGCAAATGAAGGAATTTAACGACATAGTCTTACACAAATTTAAAAGCACACAAAGTCTCATACAAACAATAACCAAATTTTCGACATACAAGAAGGTAAAAGATAAATGTTCTCCCCCTTTGGCATCAAAACACCAAAAAGGGAGAAAAAGAGAAGCGTCGCCTCAAACGAACGAAGCTTGCGAAGGATCTTCTGGTGGAGGAGGTGGTGGATGGCCAAACCCAAAGTCAAAGCTGAAGTCGTAGTCCGGTGGGAAGCCGACGAAGGGATTCTCGATCTCTTCCTCGGGCTCATCCGGCTCTGCCTCAAAGCCGGGAGGTGACGGAGGCGCCTCCACCTGAAGATGCATGTTCAGCTGAGATTGCATCTCTTTCACCCGCCGAGCCATCCTCTTGACTTCGTTTTAGGCCTTGCGGTTCTTCTAAGCCTCTGCAAAGCAAAGGCCAAAATACTCTGCAAGACACGAAACAAAGGAGAGGGCTCGCGGCGAGCGACAGGGGTAGTCGATTGAGCAGAGGAGGAGGGGATATCCATGGCCCCAGCAACGAAGTGCCCACCCCAGGGAAGCAACCAGCACTAGAGGAGGGCTCAAGCTTGAGCAGGCGAAGATGGAGCTGCTGGTGGATGATGTCGTGCTCAAACTCCAAATTTGTCACCGTCTCGATCATCCTTATGATGTGAGGAGCATAGACGAGACTCTTCCTATGGTTGAAGGAAGCCAGCTAGATTTCCTCCCACATAAAGTTGAATCCATGGAATGGAGTGCATGGAGGATCAAACTGCAGCAAGACATTGCGAGAATAGTGGTTGATGTTGCTTGCATCTCCATCCTTAAGCACAAATGTCCTGCGCAGCATCCGGTTGAGATAGGAGTGGAAGGGCTTGAGACCCTTAATCTCGCCGGGCACACCACCAGGAAGATAGAGAGGGGCAAGCCCTCTATCACTAACAATTGGAGCATCGTGCAGGTATGACAAGATAAAGAGCCGACACAAGTTGAAACCCTAAACATCAGCAAGCATGGCATAAGAGATGGACTACCAAGAGCCCTAAGTCATCCAGTGCACGGCTTGGACCTTGTCAAAGAAGACGGTGGCATAGAACGAGCAATGATTTCGTCACACCAAGAATGCTAAAGGGCCATGAAGTTGCGAACCCCCATCTTACCACAAACATCAATGACAGCATCAAATGTAGGATCATGGTGAGCCTCCAACTCTTGCCAGTTGATCCACTGCATGGAGACAGTCTTGTGAGATTTAGGAATGATAACTGTCTCATAGTAGTCTTGTTGGAACTGGGTCCAGAAGCGAGCATCTGAGGCGGTGCAGCGGCTGTTGCGGGGATCCTCAGCCCGCTGAAGAGCCACCACCTCAGGCTTCAACCGCCAGTTCTTGGCACGGTGCACTACCGCCAGATCCCGCTCAGGGGTGTTGTCACACCCTAATTTTAGTTTTAGGGATTTATAAATTATTTAATAAATTATTTCTAGAATTTATATTAAATGTTCATTAATTGACAAGTGAATTTGATGTGGGAAATAAAATTTCCTAAATAAAACATGGCTAGAGTTAATTTTTATTAAATTCTCCATGATTAAATATACTCTCTGGAATTTTCTTGGATTTTTCAGAGCTCAATTACTAATTTTAATAACACAAAGAACATTTCAGTAATTATTTAAATAATAAATTAATCAATAAATGATCTGGTTATAATTTTTTTAAATACTTTGAGAGCCCAAGTATTTTAAGAATTTTTCTTGAAATTATTTGAGCGTTGGAAGTATTTTTGAAAATTCAAAGATCATAGTGATTAATTTAAATGGAAAACCAATTAAAAGTCTCCTTCTAGGTTTGGCATAATTTGGAGAAGTCTAATTCTTGTCCTTCTTTTCTCAGCCGTCGGACTGCTCCCTCCATTCCAAAGTTTGTTTTGCTTCCTTCCTTCAACTAGCCCAAGCCTTGACACAGAAGTCTGCTGGACCTCCTCCACGCTACAGTATCATCTTCCTCCTCCAGTCGTCTCTCTCCCATGCCCGTGGTCTGTAGCGCCACTCCTCTTCCCAAATTCGGCCCCCCGTTACTCCCCTTCCAAAATTAGTTGTGGAAACGGATTCTCCTCGGTCTCCTCTACGTTTCCCCCATGAAATGCCCTTGAATCCCGAAGGAAATCCTGTTGAATCAGAGCAATTTTAATATTTCCTTTTTCGGTGAAAACCCTAAATTTACCGAGCTCTAGTCGCTGCATCCTTGCCGATCTCTCCCTCCCGTGCCTATAAATAGAGCCCCCTTGATCTCCTCTCTCGTCTCCGCCCCTTGCCCTAGTTGCCGCCGCCCGAAGCCGCGTGCGCTCTCTCTCTCTCCATCTCCGGCCGCAGCTCTAGCTGCGCCGCCCGTCGCCCTTCGTCGTCGCCTTCGGTCACTGTCGCCACCGTTGGGTTCGCAAGAAGGAGAGGAAGACCGGCCATCCCTTCGTTTCCGTCTAAGTCCACCGGAAAGCTGCCACCTATCACAGATCCCGTCGACACCGGACCTCGTCGTCTCCTCCGTTGGCATCGTAGCAGGGAAGGGAAACCCGTCTTCCACCTCTTCTTCGCTGAAGTTCGCCGGTTCACCGCCGACTCGTTGCCGTCATCTTTTCAAGCTCGCTGCCGGCCATCTTCCTTGGCTGTTCGTCATCGCGTGAGTAGTGGTAAGGATCGCCTCGGTCCACTCTTCCTCCCCGTGCTCTCGGTTTCCGCCGCCGCGTTGTCGTTTGCCGTTGCCGTCGTCGTCCCGTGCCGCCGGCCGGTAATCCTACGTGGCACGTCCACGTCGTTACCACGTCATCGTCTCGTCAACCCCTTGTCCTAAGTGGCTGCTGGCTCGCTGCCATGTGGCGTCCATCCGTGCCCTTTTGATTCGATCTCACGCATCCAAAATCAATATATACCTTTTTTTCTCTCTTATCAATAGCATATCGGTCCTTTTTGCTATATGTCATCTAACAAATTTGATCTAATCTTTTTCGAAGGTTGTTTTTTAATCTTTTCTCTCAGTTATAAATTATTTGTAAATTGTTTAATTAATTTGGAATAGTCTTTTTCTTTAATAGGTTTAATTGGATTAAAATTTGTAAACTTCATAAATAATTCATATGAACTCGGAATGAGGCCGTTCAAGTCTCTAAATTCATCTAAAATCATGATCTACATGTTTGTTTACTTTTTGTGTATTGTTTATTTGGTTTTTATTAATCTTTTTCCTCGTTTTGCGTGTTAGCTTGTTGTTTCCGTCGTTTCAGAGGTTCGTGAGTGTGTTGGAAGTGTTCTAGAAGACGAAGTGAAGACCGATTATTGCAAGGCAAGTCATACAGATCCCAAAGCACCCTTTGAGCATGTTGATCCTATGTTTAAATTCTCTATTTCATTCAAATATGCATTTATTTTCAAATGTCGTTGGGTAGTGCGAGCCTTTCCCCATATTATGGCCGAAGATGAATTTATTATCCTATGGGTTATAATTTGACTGGCTAGGGCCTTATATATTGGTTCAGCTAGAAATTAGTTATAACTGCTTAGCCATGCTTAGAAACATTAGCACACTATTGGGATAACTGGATAACTAATGCTTCACTTAACTTAATGATAGATATTTAATGGTAGGATGGTTAATCATGATTGGTTAATTAATTTTCCAACTAAAACTTGATTAATGGTGGGTTGTGAGCACATGGTTTGTGGTTTGGATAGTTGTGCTCATGACATTTAAGGATCGGTTCGTAAGCTACTGTTGTGAAGCATTAAACGTACTAACTACAAGCCAGTGTGGGCAACGGTTTTACTTTTTGTATAGCATGGTTCATTGTGGATTGCCAGACTGTGAAGTGGCGATAAGTCTATGGGGATCACTGGGGAGTCCATACCTTGGCAAAAGGGGGTGACTATGATTCGGGAACGGTGCACTATTTTGAATTGTGTTATGCGAGGAGTACTGTCACAGCTCCTTTCCGAGGTATCGTGGTAGTATTGAGGCACGTGATAACATGTTGTGGGGTTGTGTCTTGTGGGTAAATTTGTACACTTCTAGCCAGAGTAAAACTATTCGAATAGCCGTGCCCGCGGTTATGGGCGAGCCTAGCAATGTTTTTCGTGATTAGTCTCATACTGTTCATTAATGGAGATAATGTGATAATGTGATAAATGATGATAATTTCTTAACTCCTGGTATGGAATGGCTAATTCCTGTTTAGAGGTTTGATTTGTGTGACCGGGATTGGTTGGTCAAGCTTGGTTGGGCCTATACACCATGGGTGTGCTATATAGTGTTGATTTAATATTGTTTAATTACCTAACTGTTTTACAATTATTAAATATTTGCTAAATGTTGCATTTGCAAATGAATCCTATTATTGTCGTCCTTTGTATCCTTGTGCACTTGCATACTTGCTGTGTGGCTTGCTGAGTATTCCATGTACTCACCCTTGCAATAATCAATCAGCCTCAGTTGAAGAAAGTTCCGTTGGAGAAGAGGTTTGGCTTATACCCCAGTTGAGCTGCCTGTGGGAGTGGAGCTGAAACCATCGCTAGATCGTTTCTCCGCTGCTGTTTTCTTTTCTTTTGTAAGTATGTAATATTATTATTTTGATGATTCTATATATTAAATTGTCGATTTGTGTATCTCGGCTGATTCCTGGATGAGGATTGTATGCACAAATTAGTTTGGAAATTACTAGTGAATTTTCGGGCGTGACAGGTGTGCACCCGCAAGGGGCCAATGGGACCGGCAGGGTTATGCAGAGGAGTGTGAGGACCCTGAGACGAACCCTCACCAGTGGACTGGGGAGGTTGTCTCGAGGGGTCCTCACTGCCATGAGAATGAGCTGCCCGTCGAGGACGGAGAGCACCCCGCATGACCACTTTGGTCACTTGAGGGCGAGCATCCTCTTCTCCGGACCACGCACTGTCCGTGTCCTCCGAACCGAAGGGGGAAGGAGAGGGGACCCTTGGACACTTGGAGAAGAGCTTGCGTGGAGGCATCCTTGAACAAGAAAAAGAGACACAATGAGAGATCGGAGGTCAAGACAAAGGACAACAATGATAAAGAGTGAAAAATCATGCGAGATAGAGGATGGAGAGGTCGGGCAAAAATTTTCGGAAATTCCAAAAATTGCTAGCCGAAGCCTAAATCTTAGATCTCTCACAAATCCACCAAGGAAACCCTATGAAATTGAAACTACGATAACTAGGGCACTAGGATGACACTACCATCGAAGGAAACAATGGATTGAACGAGAGGAATCAATGGGATTCGATCTTGTAGCCGCATACCTCAAGAACGAAGAAGCTCGGTGGAGGATGATGCAATGTAGCCCTTGAGAAGGCCCCCAAGTGTGCTCCCACGAGATTGGAGTGGAGAGGAGCGTCGGAGAGCCGTCGGGGAGGGGTAGCCGCTGAGGGGGAGAATTGGGAGGGAGGGATCCCATGGAGAAAAGGATAGGAAAAGTGAGAGAGAGGAGGCCACGGGAGAGAGAAGGATTTATATATTGCCTGGAATTTTTGAACATGTCCAAAAATTTTCGGACAAGTTCGAAGAGGGCGCACATGGCCGAAGTGGTTCTGGATATTTTCAAAAATTCCGAAAAATTTTCAGAAATTCCAAAAAAAGCAGAAAACAGATTTTTCAAGGGTTTTCACATGGAATTTTGAAGAAAATATTTCGCAAACATTTTGAAAGGATTGGAAGTAGAGTTGGTCGAACAACTTGGCCACATTTGAGCTTGTGATTAGCAAACAATCAATCACTCAAAACAATAATCACAAGTTGAATGGGTTGATCCAAGGACCAAATGAGAGTAAATTACCATGAGACAAGATAATTTACCCTCAACAGAAGGAATGTCTGAATCTATCTCAAGTTGTGCTAGGACCAACATTAATTGAAAAATGAGATCCCCATACACATAGATTTAATTTCTCCACAAAATGGTGACTAGTGTTCATCCATGAATTGAATGTCCATTTTGTCACAAAGTGGTATGCAAACCTATTCCAGCAATCAAAATGCTTGCAATAGATCAAGCCACATTCCGAGAATCTAAGATATTTAGCTCACTTCTCAACTCACAAAACCTACTTTCATCTAGAGGCTTGGTAAAGATATCCGCCAATTGTTTGTCGGTTCTCACATGTTGGATGTCTATGTCACCTCTTGTGGAATGATTTCTCAAAAAGTGGTGGCAACTATCGATATGTTTGGTTCGAGAGTGTTGGACGGGGTTGTTGGCTATCTTGATTGCACTCTCATTGTCACATAGGAGTGGGCTTGCTGAGCTAGGATCTGGGTGAGGATGGAGTGGTTAGGGAGTGGTGGTGGCGATGGCGGTGGTGGCAGCAGCAGTGCGTTTCCTTGGTTCTGAGCACTGCCTCCAGCTTCGGTGTTGTCCTGACCTATAGCTGTCCTCCTGGTGTTTACCAGCTGACAGAACTAAACACGGGAGGAGGGGTAAGGAGACAGGAAGAAAGAGGAGGAATGGGAGCCAAACTATTAACCCAACTTATTTAAATTTTTATTATACTGATGTTGGTGAGATAGTTCAAGTTCTTAGGCACCAAGGCGAAGTTATACCACGAGCTGGTATAAGCTATCCCAACACACACCCCAACATCCATAAGACAAATGAGAAAAACACACATGCCCTAAAGCTACTCGTCTACTACCGGAGGACTGCTACCGCTACCAGAGGCATCGTTGCTATGAGGGGCCTTCGGAGTCAGGATCCTGCCTTCTGCCAGGGACTTGCGGATGAGTGATGGCCTGGTGGTGCTCTTGCGGGCGGTGATCTTCAAGCTGCGGTAGACACAATGGTGCCTGGGAGGGGCGTCTTGGCCTTGGGAAAGCTTGAGCTGGCGCATCTCCTCCTCCAGGGCGTCTAGCCCCTTCTTGAGGCTTAGATTCTCCTGACGAAGACTGAAGATCTTCAAGTTGTTCTCCACTAGTCTGCGCTGCATGAGCCTGTGGAAGTTGACGCGGGCTGTGTCGTACTCCTCCACCATCCGTGTGAGGTTACGAAGGGTTGTGTCGTCCTCCAAGCTGGTCTCCCTGAAGCTGGCGTAGTCGTTCGGGTCCATGTGGCGAGGGTGGTAACGGTACGGAATGTGCTGCAGCTCGTAGTTGTAGTTCATTCCGAGCATGCCAATGAAGAGGAGGGTGGCACTCTGGCAAGTGTCCACATAGGTGTCTCCTCTAGTTGAAGCAGTCATCGAGGAGCGGCTAGGGTGATTGGAGAGGAGCATGGTAGTAACCTCCCAACCTGCTTGTTGAGTGTTGTCGTCACCGGTAGCGAGGAGCTTCACCCTAGTGTACTCCACCTCGTCGAAGCAGCCAAGGACGACACAAAGGTGGCGTAGCTCCAAAACGAAGCCTAGCTATTCGTGTCCGTGACAGGTCAGGGGAACAGCCATCCACAAAATTTTGGATGCAGAATCAAGATATACCCCTGTGAAGAAACTGTGCTTGTGTTTATATTTTTCATGTACAAAGTTGAGGCATTATCTACTTTCAAATGAGTGCACAATAGTTTGCAAGGCCGATGTAGTTAAATATATGCTATTGGCTCCAATTTTGAAAGGTAGAGTTGGAAAGTAGATTTTTTGCTTTAACAGAGTTTGATCTTCGATATGAATTGACTAAGGCAGTAAAGGGACAAGCGATAGCCTATTTTATTGTTCAACACCGAGGTGATTCAGTTGATTATGTTGAAAAGATGCCTTGGATATTATTCTTCGACGGATCTATCTGCACACATGGTTGTGGCATCGGCTTGTTGATTATATCGTCTCAAGGGGCAAGTTTTGAGTTTTCTTTTACAATCAAGCCTTACTATACAAATAGTCAAGCAGAATATGAAGCAGTGCTTAAAGGATTGTAGCTTTTGAAGGAAGTTGAAGCCGATGCAATTGAGATTATTGGTGATTCATTGTTGGTGATCAATCAGTTGTTGGCAGAATATGAGTGCAAGAATGAAATCTTGAGAGTTTATAATGAAAAGTGTCAAGAGTTGAAGAATTTCAGGGTTATCACTAGGAAGCATATTCTCAAAGAACAAAACATTGAAGCCAATGATTTAGCTCAAGATGTATCAGGTTATAAGCCGATGTTGAAAAATATAGAGATTGAGATTGCAGGCATTGATGCCGATGACTGGAGACATGACATTATCAATTATTTGAAAAATCCTTCTCAATCGGCGTCAAGGAAATTGAAATATAAAGCTTTAAAATATGTCTTGCTTGATGATGATTTATACTATCGGACGATTGATGGGGTTTTACTTAAGTGTTTGAATCTGAAAGAAGCCAAAGTTGTTATGTATGAAGTGAGATCTTTTAAGGTGCTTGGGAGGTACCCAGGGTACCTCTCAAACTACTCAGTATCCACCCTTGATTTGCTAAACGGTAACTTGGGGATAAAAAAGCACAAAAATGGTAATTTAGTAATTGTTTCAGTCGTAACAACCTCTAACTCCTTCCTTTAGGGTAACTCTCGTATGAAGTACATTAGGGAATTTGTGGTACACATCAATCGACCCATAAGATGATATGTTTGTTTATTTTGTAATTAGGCAAGTTTTGAGTCGTGTCTGATGTAGACAAGGTTTGTATATTTGGGTATAAATATATGCCCAGGGTCATGTAGAGAAAAAAAGAACATTTCAATACACTCTCAACACATCGCCACAATTTCACTTTACTACTCGATGAGTTCTTGTTTCGAGTTGGGCTGCATCGGTTTCGATCTCCAATTAAAGGTATGGCTTGTCACAGCGGCTTTTATCGGCGGATTAACGCATCGTTTTAGATGTTCTAATCTATCTTGTACAGTTGCTAGTTATCATATATCTTAGCTAATCTAAATTGATGGCTCAATTTACCTGTATTGGCCGAGCCTTTCCCGAGGCTTTGTCGGTATCGGCTAAATCGTTCAATTGGCTTAGATTAGCTAAGGTATCCACCACCCTGAAAATCAGTCAGAAGCTTGATTGTTTAGACTTTATGTTTCTTTCCAAACTTTGTGCTACATCAGCCTTAGTCATGTTTAGAGTCATAAAAACTAACCTGCTTCCTGATTGCTAATAAGGGTAGAATCAGGGTTTCAGCCGATCTGACCTGATATAACTGTCTAGCTTTGTTTAATTTCTTTAATCATGCTTTTCATGTTATATCTGCCCCTTATACAAGGATATCATGCTATTTAAATATATCAAGCTAGTTCTCGATATATTTGCTTAGATTGATATTCTTGTGTGGAGATTATTGGTACCATATACCCACACGACTGGCCTATCTGACTGGTTATAGGGGATAGATTTTATATGATGATGATGTAATGGTTTAGGACTTAAGTATTATGTTTCCTTGTGTACTAAGGAGCGGCTTATAGTCCTAAGTCGGTAATGTTGTAGATAATGATTAGGAGACCAATATCATAGGTAGTTAAGTCTCTGTCTTGTAAGCCTGCCTTTCGAAGCTATATAAGGAGGGCAGGACACTCCTTGAGGGGCATAGAGCGAATAGCTTAGCTTCTTCATACACAACTAGATCATCAGACCAATATAAACTCGGCGGATACAATCCCCGAAACAGGGGTAGGGTATTACTTCTATATAGAAGGCCTAAACCTGTCTAAACCTTTGTCCCTTAACCCATTCACTTTGGTGCTTGTGCACTACCCCTTTCTCATTGCTGAAATTAGGTTTTGACAGTTGGCGCGTCAAGTAGGGATGCGTCAAGTTTTTTGCCGACAAGTGCGATGGGATCTACATCAGGCATCGACGACTTCACCTTCCCCTTAGGGCAAGCGTACCGCTTTGGCAGCCTCGACTTCATCACCGACAGCTTCGACAAGATTTCTCTCCTCAACTCGGATTCGAACCAGTCGGGAAGAGATAACCACTCGACGCTGTTTGGGTTACCAAATGCCACTGAGAACTACTTCAAACTTCTTTCTTCCGAGTCGGCTTTAAACCACTTAGAGGGATCTTCTGCATCAACTCCTGAACGTGACTTCTCCAGCAAATCACCGGACTCAAACTACAGGGAAATCGGCGTCATGCTTCAACCTCTCGGATCTTGCTCATCTACCGAGATCGCTGACTACGTCAGCTCTTCTGAAGATTACGACAATATCACTATCGAGCACATCGACAGCTCCGACTTCGACGACGACTACACACCGCTGTTCTTCAGCATTTTTATGGCTGATGACGGGGAAACTGATGGCAAGACCGACCCTGAGTCATGGTTAACCATCTACACACTCGCAATTCGCGCAGCAGGAGGTGATAACAAGGCCATGGCTAATTATTTACCTATGGCACTCGCCAACTCAGCCAAAATTTGGCTCGCCAGCTTACTAAGGGGCTCAATCGATTCTTGGAGCGAGCTTCGTGAACACTTCATCGCTAAATTCCAGGGCACTTTCGAGAGGCCCAGAACATACTACGATCTCTACAACGTAACTCAGAAACCCGATGAGTCCCTAAAAGATTACATCCGGCATTTCTCGGAGAAGCGAAACAAGATTCCAGATATCACCGACGATGTCATCATAGCAGCTTTCCAGAAGGGCGTCCGCAACGAGCTGCTTATTGGCAAGTTTAGGCGTAAACCTTCAAAGACGGTCAAGAAGATGTTCGAGACAGCCAATTCCTATGCTATGTCGGACGATGCAGTTAAGGCCTCACGTCAAGAGAAACAGTCGGGAAGTAGCTGGCGACCCAAGAAAGACAACGACAACGGCAACGATGGCCAAAAAGATCGCAAACGCAAGCCCGAAGATCTGGTGGCCGCAACTATAAGTTACCAGCAACAACTTCAGCATAAAGACAACAAGTTTAATCGTCTAAATTATTCAATTTGACAGCGTGGAGGCAGTAAAAATAAAATGTTGTAGCACAATTGCTATGTTCACTTGCCTTTACCAATGATGAAGACAAAACAGACACGCTTTGACATTGCATCACCTGCTCGAACTCATATATCAACATAAAATAGTTCCACATGATAAACAATTGACACAAGTAACATGGTTCTACGCGTCATATCCCGTCAAATATACAAACCGACATTCTTCACATACCTGTGTCCAAAACACTGTAAATGGACAATTTCAGCAGTAAAGTGTTTCCTTCACAGCAGAGCTGATATTTTTGTCACAACTTTCATTGCCTGTTTGTTTGGGGTGAATGGATTGGGATCATGAATAAAAAAATTTAAATGTAACTAAAATATCTACTAGTGGTGAATACAGAGCTAATTATCAAATCAATCTAGGTATCCACTGTCAACACAGAATAGTTAAATAGCTCATAGTGCAAGTTGCTTTGTGGAATTATCCAACTAGTATCCAACAAACCTGTGTCTGGCCTGACACTTTGGCGTCTATGCTTGCTGATCAGTGCTTTGTGAAGTGGGGGAATAGGATCAATGAGGCAACTAACAGCCCGATACAACAGGGTCTCAAACTCTCTCGCCATTATCTAAAGCTTACCTACAGACTAAATTAGGATGTTTGCATCCTAGAAAAGAGGGCCAAATGAATTTATTTATTGACGAACTTGAAGCCTGGTATTTATTAAGACTCTTTCACAAGAGGAAAATAAACAGCATGTCAGCACGCTTCAGAATTATCATGCTAATCTTAACACAACCTGCATGCTCTTGGGTTAGGATTTACGGATTCTTGAACCAAGAATGCATTTCTTGTCAAACCTTTTAAGACTTGTTTAAGACAAAAAAACACAAGGTTAATCTATAACAAAGTAGAAGATTTCATGAGCCAAATTATCCCAACACAAGTAAGTCTGCATTTTCCAGCATATGCTTCTCCCAGAGCAGCTCCAATGTGTCAAACCAAATTGGACTGAACTAAACAGGAATTGAACCTCTAGGGACAAATCAAGATTGGGAGAACCGACCTTGCAGCCAAAGAATATGCACCGATAAGACAAATCTTATAGATTAAGCTAATGGATTCTCCAGCCAGAAAAAAAAAATCATATGTGGTAAATGATCCATAGAACTCAAAGATACCATTTCAATAGCAAATAAGTAGTGAACGCCCCAACTTTATAACTTCTAATTCATGGAGCTTAGATATCAATATTTATCATGAATCAACCACCATTTTTTTGGCACAATATAAGGATTGCAAGCGAATTTATTGACATGGTTCTTTTTTGCCCATAATTATAGCACAACCTTTTTTCTACATCTCTAAGAAACATCTCACTAACCATCACCTCTGCTATTCCCAAGGTATTTAAGTATGGGTTGGATGGCCATTTCAACTTCTCTCTCTTGGTTTTGTAACCACCTTAGGTTGATTCATGGACCTTCGGGTGGTCGAAAGTTGACTACTCCTGGTCCTCAACCAGCATTGTAGCGATCTCTCACCACATACCAGTTGACTTCGAGTGGTCGAGAGTTGACTACACCTCGTCTTTGACCAGCGTTGTAGCGATCACTCACTACCTACCAGTTGCCTTCGAGTGGTCGAGAGTGGACTACGCCTAGTCCTCGACCAGCGTTGTAGCGATCTCTCACCACCTATCAGTTGCCTCCGGGTGGTCGAGAGTTGACTACGCCTGGTCCTCGACCAGCGTTGTAGCGATCTCTCACCACCTATTAGTTGCCTTCGGGTGGTCAAGAGTTAACTACGCCTGGTCCTTGACCAGTGTTGTAGCGATCTCTCACCACCTATCAGTTGCCTTCGAGTGGTCGAGGGATAACTACACCTGGTCCTTGGCGTGCGGAGGCAGTCATCCTCTTACCATATCTCCATGTTGCCTTCGAGTGGTCGAGGGATAACTGCACCGGGTCCTCGACCAGCGGTGCAGTCATCCTCTCACCATCTCTCCGAGTTGCTTTTCGATGGTTGAGTACATCTACATACCTGGTCCTTAACCAGCGGTTATAGCGATTCTCCCACCACCTCTATAGATGGTTGAGTACGTCTACATACCTGGTCCTTTACCAGCGGTTGTAGCGATTCTTCAACCACCTCTACGGGTGGTTGAGTACGTCTACATACCTAGCCCTTGACCATCGGTTGTAGCGATTCTCCCACCACCCCTACGAGTGGTTGAGAACAACTACATACCTGGTCCTCGACCAGTGGTTATAGCGATTCTCCTACTAACCTTTGTGATTTGTTGAGTACGACTACACAACTGGTTCTTGACTAGCGTGGTAGCGATCTCATCACACCCCATGCATCAATCTTTGTAAGTGTTTATACATATAAAATGTGTAATATTTTGTCCGTTGATCCCCTTTTCTTATATCACTACATCTTGAAGTCAATCCTACTATCCTCTTATGCTAGTCTGACAAGCTTCGGAGTCCCATGGTGATAAACCCTGAGCTGCTCTGATACCACTTGATAAACCCTAAGCCGCACTCGATACGCTCAGGGATATGGTTGTCCCGATCTTTCGGTGAGTTGATGATAACTACGATTTGAGAGAAACGTTGACGATCCGACTACAACCGTACAAGACGTTGTTGTGTTGCGCCTTAGCGATCGATACACCTCTCCGTGGGTTGTTGATCTTGCCGGTGCAAATCAACCTTATTCCTGCAAGCAAATCGAAGAAACAAGCAAGAACAAGATAAAAGCAATCCAAATTGCAAATAGGAATTAAAGCTCACGATAAGGTGGGATTCCGAAGACAAGTAATTAGGTGGTCTAGCCGACACACGTAACTACAAGAAAAAGTAGCAATGGCTAAAACTTTAATCTAACAAAACCCAAGAAACCCTAAAGGGGTACCTAGCTATTTAAAGGGATGGGAGGATGACCAAGGGGGTTCCTAGGTCGTGCTCCACCAGGTTGGGGCGCACCCCACATGGGCCCCACCTGGGCCGGGGTCCCAGATGAAGTTACAAGCCCATAGGCCCATTATAGGTGACATAGCATATTGTTTCTGAGATTGCGGCTGACTGGAATGGAATTTGGAGATGAGGCTGGATCCATTGGAAAGAGGACTCCAAGAGCTTTCCATCAAGTACTCATGGGCCCAAAACGGAGCCCGCATGCATATTTGGCGGCCGTTTGAACTCAGCAGTGCAGCAGGTGGCCGAATGAGATTGCAGAACTTGGTCAGCTTAATCTTGACTTCTTCCTGTTTACATATGATGTGAGCTACGGTTGTATCCATAGTAGCCATGGTCACATCATCCTCCCCTTCTTCACGGAAAACCGTCCTCGGTTTTTTCATATGGTGCTCTTCGCTTAGTCCATTTGAAACAACCTGTTTCCAATCAAAACTAGAGAAACTCGAAGTAGCATGATAAGCAATAATATGTCTCTCTAGCGTGCAATTTTTATCCATATCTACCGGAGGTTCTAAATCCGAACATATGTAAACTTTATGCACCAAATATATTCCTCTATTATTATATTGCCCAAATATATGGAATATAGTATTAGTTGGACATGACAAATCAATAGCAAATAATTTCTCCTTCAAACTATCGAGCTCACAAAAGTCATCTAATAGAACATAGCTCAAAGTACTTAAAGAAGATAACAATTCACGTTCCTGAACTTCATTAGCAATTTGAACAACATGCTTAAAATCTGCGCATAAAGAATTAACACTAAAAATAGCATGTTCATTCACTAGTTGTGGCATTGACATAAGTGAAGTATTATCACACAACTCTTCGTTATCACAAGGAATAGAAAACAAATCATCTTGTGACAAAGAAATCTCAGCAATTGGTTCCACTAATGGTTGCTCGACTATAGCTTGAAAAGTGGACATGTGTAGCTCAGTTTGAGAATACTCACATTCATTTATCTCAGCACCATTTAATTTACCTTCCAAACATTCTTCAGACGACGCAGGTGCTTCATGCTTCTCCTCTTTCTTCTCAAGAACATCATTCTCCTTCTTTTGTTGAATGTTCTGAACTCCCTGCAAAACGTTCGTAACAGGAGACACAAAAGATTGCTCCTCCAATGTTTGCACATCATCAGTGCATAAGGATATAGGATATTCAGAAACAGAAGATAAATCACATTGTTCATGTTTTGTCGCATTTGATATAATTTGACTCTCAATGTTACGAGCAAGCATGAATAGGTGTGCAATATGATTATATGTCACATTAGCAAGCATAACCTGAATTTCAGACTTAAGTCCATTGAAAAATCTACGCATTGTGTTCTCATTGCATTCTTTTAGACCACTGTAGATGATACAAACTTTAAATTCATAGATATACTCTCTAACAGTTCTATCACCTTGTTTCAGATGTTCTAATTTTTCAAGAAGAATACATTTGTAATAAGAACTCACAAAACGCTTTCTCATCATGGTTTTGCACTCATCCCAAGTTTCAGGTTTATTACTAACATGACTCCACCAAAAGAAAGCAGAAGAGGTAAACTTATTACTAGCAGCCTTAATCTTTTGAGTATCAGAAAAATCATATTTATCAAATTCGTTATCTACTGCTAGCTCCCAATGAACGTAAGCAATAGAATCATACTTACCATCGTAGAATGGTAACTTAGATTCAACTCGTGCAAAATAATAGTCAGATACCTCATATGCATCACGTGGAGAAGTCGTCATATCTCGTCGAAGGTGAAGAAGTCGATGTTGAGCATCTCGTATCCCCTTGCGCAATCCTGCCATGGTTAGTAGCAAAGAAGAAACACACACAAGAATATGCACGTTCCTATCAACTACTAGATAGTGGAGGCTCAAATATCACACATACTCAAGCTTTTAACCAAGCTCTTACAAGATCTTACCAAAGCAAGCGGAATGGTGACCACACCGACTCAACCTAGACCCAATGAAGGTTGGATGTATCGATGCCTTGGCAAACACTTGCTGTACGGTTGCAATCAAATCTGTGGAGCTCTGGGTAGGCTTAAATATGTGGCAAAGGAATAGCAAATGCTCAAATCAGAGAATGCAAAGTTGAATATTTGTTCAAAGTCAAGTACCGTGCCGGTCCTACGCTAGAACGTACTAGAGACGCGAGCCTAGACACAAACGATACCACAAGATAGCACTAGAATCAACTCAAGCACAACTCTGATATACAAAAGCAAACTCAAAGATAATAGCTGATTTTTTTCTATTCTTTCTCTTTTTCTTTCTTTTTTTTTCCTTTTCTTTCTTTCTTTTTTTTTGGTGCAGCTTTTTTTTAGCACCTTTCTGCCTTTTTTTTTCTTTTTTTGATTTTTTTCAGCAAAACGACTCAAGGACCTAAATGCAAGATTATAGGGACTAAAATGTAAATATGAAAATTACAGGGACTCAAATATAAAAGTCCAAACCCTATAATTTGATCTATACGAAAATGGAATGCTCTCCTCGTATGGATTCCGTTTTTGCAAACAAAACTCGAATCCGATACCAAATTATATATATATATTTTTTTTAGAAACAAAAAAAACCAATCTAATCTAATCTAATCTCCTCCTTCCATCTTTCTCATGGCAACAGCACGGACACGGCGGCGGCGACGACAGTGGTACTAGACGTGACAAGAACTCGAAACTCTAAACGTACTAGACGCTAAGACCAGCAACACGACACGACGATGCAACGCAAAACTCAACAAAGCAAAAACTGAAAAGAACAATGCAATGGCACAAAGATGGCTAGGTAATGGATGCAATTCTTTTTTAGGCTATTTTCTAGTTATAGGTAGATAAAAACTCACTGAGCAACGAAAGCTCTGATATACACTTGATAAACCCTGAGCTGCTCTGATACCACTTGATAAACCCTAAGCCGCACTCGATACGCTCAGGGATATGGTTGTCCCGATCTTTCGGTGAGTTGATGATAACTACGATTTGAGAGAAACGTTGACGATCCGACTACAACCGTACAAGACGTTGTTGTGTTGCGCCTTAGCGATCGATACACCTCTCCGTGGGTTGTTGATCTTGCCGGTGCAAATCAACCTTATTCCTGCAAGCAAATCGAAGAAACAAGCAAGAACAAGATAAAAGCAATCCAAATTGCAAATAGGAATTAAAGCTCACAATAAGGTGGGATTCCGAAGACAAGTAATTAGGTGGTCTAGCCGACACACGTAACTACAAGAAAAAGTAGCAATGGCTAAAACTTTAATCTAACAAAACCCAAGAAACCCTAAAGGGGTACCTAGCTATTTAAAGGGATGGGAGGATGACCAAGGGGGTTCCTAGGTCGTGCTCCATCAGGTTGGGGCGCACCCCACATGGGCCCCACCTGGGCCGGGGTCCCAGATGAAGTTACAAGCCCATAGGCCCATTATAGGTGACATAGCATATTGTTTCTGAGATTGCGGCTGACTGGAATGGAATTTGGAGATGAGGCTGGATCCATTGGAAAGAGGACTCCAAGAGCTTTCCATCAAGTACTCATGGGCCCAAAACGGAGCCCGCATGCATATTTGGCGGCCGTTTGAACTCAGCAGTGCAGCAGGTGGCCGAATGAGATTGCAGAACTTGGTCAGCTTAATCTTGACTTCTTCCTGTTTACATATGATGTGAGCTACGGTTGTATCCATAGTAGCCATGGTCACATCACATGGACCTCGGCTACGGACGCCTAGCACTGTGAAAGTTTGTCAGGCAATGCAGAGACAAACGACCATGTTAGATCTGGTCATGTTAGAGTACCCACTTGAGCGTATTAACCAAGAATTGGTTTTTCCAACTTCACGGCTGGGGGGCTAGGAATTCATTGCTTCAGCATAGTTTGTTATAAGATTTAAGCTGCCTTTGCAAAAAACAACTTTTCCATAAAGAGCTAGGGGCTAGGAAGGGTACATACTCCGATTGCTGAGGGCAGCTCCGGCGAGAGTACTCTTTTATTGTCATAAATAGATTCAGTTTATTTTTGATTTTTCAATTCACATTTTACCCCCAAGCGTTTGCTCGGGGGCTATTTCTATCTAACAATTTGCTCTGAGTAATTGATTTCGAGAGTCAAATATTAGAGCAGTTAAGTCAGACACAACAACTTTGTCGCATACTCTGCACCTACTCGGTTGTCCGAGAACGGTTGGTTGAGTTCGATAAGGGTTACTGGATAAAGCAATGGTGTACCTACCGAGATGGAAGCTTTTTTGACGTCAATCCAAATTCTTGATTAATGTTAGACAAAGAACTTAGTCGCATACTCCACACCTTCTCAGACGTCCGAGAATGGTTAGGTGAGTTTGACAACTGTTGTTTCAAGGTCTTCGGTCGAGAACGTCAAATCGTTCATTTGCATTGAAGTCAGGGGCTACTGTCAGTGTTATGAATAAGGCATAACCATTAATCTTGGATTGGGCTCGACGGGGCCCACCATATACCAAATCTTATACGAAATCATGACTCATATACAGAAGGTGTTCGGGATAAGGAAGAAGCAGCATTCAACTTGGAAACTACAAGGACTACTCGGATCGTATCCATATTTGTCTTCCTAGTTCTACTTGGACATTGAGACATCTGTGAGTATAAATACAAGACCCCCTAGGAGGAGAGAGGACACACGGATATATGCCAAAAAAACACCAATGTAAGGGAGTCACAGAGACCGACATAAGAGATCTAGTGTTACCTCTAATCTCGCCAAGTTCATATTCGAGAAAGAAGACTACCCTGTCGTCGACTACGTGTTGGAGATCCATGCTACCTAGTCGATGAAGACTAGATTAGGTTCTCCAGAATATTGTACTCATGTGATCTGATATATAAAAACAACACTGGCTTCGACCAATAGAAGTAGGGCTATTACCTGTTAGTTAAGAGGCCCTAACCTATATAAAAATCTCTGTCTCCCAACTCTTTTATCTCAATCTCGCGTATGCTTCGATTTCAACGATCCCCATACTCTACAAATATCGTAGTCGCAATCTACTCCGTCGACAAAATTGGACTGAACTAAACAGGAATTGAACCTCTAGGGACAAATCAAGATTGGGAGAACCGACCTTGCTGCCAAAGAATATGCACCATAAGACAGATGTTTTAGATTAAGCTAATGGATTCTCCAGCCAGAAAAAAAATCATATGTGGTAAATGATCCATATAACTCAAAGATACCATTTCAATAGCAAATAAGTAGTGAACACCCCAACTTTATAACTTCTAATTCATGGAGCTTATATATCAATATTTATCATGAATCAGCCACCATTTTTTTGCACAATATAAGGATTGCAAGCGAATTTATTGACATGGTTCTTTTTTGCCCATAATTATAGCACAACCTTTCTCCTACATCTCTAAGAAACATCTCACTAACCATCACCTCTGCTATTCCCAACGTATTTAATTATGGATTGGATGGCCATTTCAACTCCACTTTCTTGGTTTTGTAATGACCTTAGGCTAAGTTTTATACTCCCCTTTTTCAACTTCTACTCGTTAGTTTTCCACCTTAGGCTAAGCGGTGCCAATCTCAAATCTTTCTACGCACTAAAAATAGGCCTTATATTTTAAAATGGAGGGAGCACAAGACTTAATCTACAAATTGCACATTCTATAATTCCGTATATAGCATCTAAAGGGAAGAGAATTAATGAAGATGGCATTGATGTAAATGAAAAATACAAAAACAGAATACGTAAGTGCATTCCTCCTATTAACCAACAATTGAGTTTCATGTGCTAACCACTTTATTGCTGTTTGTATTACATGTATGCGAATGCAAGCATGGTCATACGGTTCTTCTGAATCCCTCTGTCATTGCCCTTCTCAAATTTCAAAACTTCAGTTCAAATAAGCAAAAGATCAGATAGTTTGGTTTCTACTGCTACAGTGCTTCAAGCATACACAAACACAGAGGTTGCATGGGATCACAAGGCCAAGAGCGATGTATTGCAACCAACAATTTTTCTTTTGAGTAAAAATGCTTTGAAGACTGCCCATCAAGAATATTGCGACCAATAGTTTTTCTTTTATGAGTAAAAATGCTTTGAAAACTGCCCATCAAGAATATATAAATGCATTGGTTTGAGTCTCTACAACAACATATCTCTCCATAGGCCGAACAAGTAACACTGACTTGGTTGGTAGAAACCATAGATTAGACTTTACTACACCCAAAAAAGAACATAGGAACTGAAGTGCCAGAAATGAATACCAATACATGAACACAGACAATAAAATCAGCTAATAAAAACTAAACCAACAGAATAACAATAAATGACAGTTAATTGAAATAGTATAGAAATATAAACTAACACACCAAATAAAGGGACACAATAGAATCAACGCACTACAAGAAAAATAATCACCGTGATAGAATTATTGAGAGCAACATGATATTACTCAATATTATCCTTAGTGAAAAAGAAAGGGAGACATATATCACAAGTTCAAAAAGGGAAAGGTGATTCATAGTGACACAAAGTGCTGAAAGACGCTTGTCTTTACGAGCTCAAAATAGCTTAACAAAAACAATAAAGCTAATGAGTCATTTTATCTCGCAGATCTTGAGATAATAGGGCTCATTATAGCTTAATTTGTCAAGAATATCTAGAAATTAATTTGGCATGTACATATGTACTGGTTATTATCTCCCTCCGTTGCTCCCCCAGCTAGAGACTATACATCACAATACCAAAAAAAATATGTACTTTTAGTTGTCAAATTAGAGTGAACATAGGAGTAACAAATTACAATGCTCAGGTATAAAAGCTGGTTTCCTTAAATCAGGCACTTCAGATATAGTTAGCTATTAGCAATGGTCAATTCCATTGTAAGATACCATCAAAAGGAAAATAAACATGGATCTCATATGAAATATTAGTATGTGGTGATTACCATGCTAAAAAACCAACACTGTATTATTATAGAGCACAGAGCCATTGACAAGCCCAAACGATAGCGACTAATATAAATTCCTTTACAATGAATATTATAGACAAGTGCATATAGCAGAAAATCAACTTGATGGAAAAGCACGCATAGAACATCTCATGGGCTACATAAAAATCGGTGGTTGCAGCCAATAGGCCTCAGTGCCTCACATCAACATGAACTCTCTCCTCTATAATCTAATCAAACCTAAAGTTCAAATCATGCAAAAATTGCACAGATGTGAAGATACAACAGAGAAAAATCACAGATGTCCTATACCATAGCCTCATGGTAAATCAAAGTCTATCCAAATTGAACTCTCTATGGACAAATCAATACAACTACTAAATCAGTAAAAGCCATAGACCAAGAAATAATCATCTCCCACAGAAAACAAAGATGCACAGCTTAAAACATCAGCGGCCAGAGAACCTTGAAATTATGAAAATGTCAATGGTCTATTCCCCAATTCTAAAACTCATTAAACAAATCAAGGATCATCCCCATAAAGAAAAAAATAATGGTAGCAACAAGATCACAGCTTCTCCTCCGCCTAAGGGTGACCTGTTGTGTGCTAGGGGTAGACCCATGTGGCACAGGGCTGCAATTATCATTTGCAAACACTATTCCCTTGCCAAATAGGGGCGCGTGTTCTGAACCCTCAACTATTAGATGGCTAAAGTGGCATTCTATTAGTAGCAGTCAACTATATTAGATAGCAAATAATTCATCTATTAAGCAACAAATTGTTCAAGCCACCTCTGTTGAGTGGCAAATAGTTAATTTTCCCTAAAAACATTCCATCACACCATGGCAGAACTTAATAGCAAGTAGAATGTAGGACTTTGGGGAAAATTTTAATCGATCACGCTGAAATTATCATTTCCAAACACTATTCCCTTGCCAAATATAATTCGTAGCACATTAATAACATGATCCCAAATATATACCAAAGCCTCACAATTACAATTACTCGCTTACTCCCATTGTCTCATCATTCTGACAAGGCCTTATTGCTTAATTGTAGACCCAAATACCCAACACCAATAAAATCACATCTTAGTATGCAATAAAAAAAGCAAACCTAATTAGGAGAGTGTAAATCTGGCAAGAAAAAAGAGTACTTGATTATCCAAAATTCCAAACAATAAATCAAACCAACAAATTTAGATTGATATACCACAAGCATGTGTGTATTGATATATACAGATGCAAGCCTCTGACCTCAAAATGAATAGAAAACTTAGTATTTGAAAGCATGAAGAGTTTCATTAAGAAAACCCACAAGGATTTCACACCAATGAATCTATGGCTATGTGCATGAATCATGATAGATCAACAAGATCATCATCCTGTATGGGAAACTAATATCACAAGTATACAACTAGCAAAATAGTTAAATTGGCCCAATAAAAAATGAAGCATCCACTGCAAACACAAGGAATTGGGTAGAGAAAATGGTGCAATGAACTATAATAGTAGAACCACCACACACAATGTTACCAACTCTGATCAATATGGTGTTAGATGTATTTGTATGTTAAATATTCCCTTTTTTGTACAAGGGGTTTTCTGCTATCAGTCCCACATTATGAGTGGGGAATCTACCCACAATCTGCCACTGATAGTATTATATGTTGTGGTTCAAAGCAAACCACCATTGTGGTATGTCAGGGATGTATATTTTTGTGTTAGTGTATGATCATAAGATTTGATGTTGCATTTATATTGCTACATCATACTAGCAACCTTGAATGAAAAATCAAGTTCTAAATATAAATAGAACTAGAAACATATGTCATTACCTCAACCAAATTTAGGAACCTAAAAAAGGGTAAACAAAAACAGAAAGGAAGCTACTTGAAATTTCAGTTTAGAAACTATTAGTGTTACCAACTCTAATCAATATGGAACCACTGGATCAGTAAACCAAACACTTCTGAACAAGCAGAAGAAAAACATAACTAGGATGATAAAGCCATATAGGATTAATTTTGCGTCTATATGAAGTTCAAAATGTTGAGCATATATTCTCCGTATGGTAAATATTGCCTTATCATCTTAAAACAAGCATTGCAAATATACACATGGATTAATGTGTTGGAAGTTTTCATACAAACAATGAAATTACTGCATAACTAGAAATCAACAAACAATGAAATTCAGGCACAAATGTACAAGCCATCATGCATACATGATTCAAGCATCACATAATTCCAGCACCATAACACAAAATGAGACAATTATGTGAATTTCTAAATTCAGCCAACTGATTACTACTCTTTAATGCTTATACCTAATGACACAATAATATTACCTCACCTAGGCAGAAGACGTGTTTCTGTATGCAGCAACTGACCACAACCAAAACAAAGAAATCATTAGAGAAAAGAATCTAACACGGGGAACACTTCCCTCTGCATGAATCAAATGTTGAAGCAAATCACGTTTCTTTGATTAAAAGCACAACTTCATTTAAACCAATACAGCACGAAACCAATTGAAGCATATTACATCAAACCAATCAACCAAAAACAAGATTAGGAATTCAACAAACTGCTACCTCTCCATGGAGCAACGAAAATATTACTTGATTATCTATAAGAAAAATAGCAGTAAAAAAACATAACACAAAAGCAAAGCTAATACAAAATCACATTCCAGCACTCATTCTACTAAATCTTTCAATATGGTTTCTTTGCTGTTATTCTCCAACAGGTTAACGATCATCCTACTACATTCAGTATTAGTACTCTCACCTATTAACTTTGTGTCTGACATAGGTCATGTAAATATTTTTTAGTAGCTAGTAGATCAATAGAAGAATGTAATGCGCTACTGATAGATTTTACAAGTGACCACTCAACTGCTAAATAGTGAAGTGCCATGGTAGATGACTTGTTCCACATAGCTGGCTGACCGTGATATTGCTTGTGCTGCTGCACAACAGTGGTATTGAGAGCATACATACAGCATGGTATGATAGCATGAGGTCCAAATATCAAGAAATTTTAGACTTCTTGTTACTTAAATAAACAAAACATATATTTCACTGTGTCACATCATTACTATACTAGGCAAATGTTTTTACCCCCCGTCACCCTTTGGATTGATGCACCGCTATGACTAATCTATAATGTAGCATAGTGATACTTTTATATGTCATCTACAAAATAGGCCTTAGCTTGGTAATACATGAGAGGGTGTGTGTGTATGGGTGGGTGGGTGGTGGTGTTGGGGGGGTGGGGGACTGTAAACATGGCGAGTAACAGGTACTATTCATATCACATTAATCCTTTCACTGCAAACATATAAAAAATAAACGAATGCCTAAGCAGATGAGAAAGGCTAATCAAAAGGTCAATGTATCTCTGTCGCTACCTAATAGTAATGGCATAGCATGTTTCAAAACAGAATACTACAAATAAGAAAATATTTATCAATAAAATCTATAGATAAGAACTTAACAAATGTCAAGGACACATTCTTTTCAGTCCACAGTTCTCAAACTACAATTTCTACATTAACATTGCTTAGATTACTTGTTCTAAGCTATCTTTTAGGTTTATAATATATACTCCATCCATCCTAAAATGTAAGCATTTCTAGAGGTTTTTAGGGGAATTAAGGAAGTAGCTGGAGTTCAATAGTCGAAGGTCGTGATTCATTGAGAAGAGAAGGTAGGTGGATATATTAAATGGTAGATGAGAGGCTAGGTGGAGAAATAGCTACATTTGAGACAAATTTGAACTCTAGAAATAGCTACATTTTGGGACGAGAGGAAGAATATTTAATTTATCCCTATAAACAGTTATCCATAATATATCCCATCATACGTTTAGAACACTTCCTTAAATTTTGAACATATAAGCTTCCTGAATACCATGCAACTAAACAACCCTATATCTGAAAATAAAAATAGATAAGTATTTGAGTGATGCGTACTACAAAACTAGAACACAATGATTAGTTCTCAAAACAAGGATAGAAGTCATCGATTTTGTATTCTGAAATATACTATAACTCAAATTACTTATGAAAATTATGTACCCACACATTTGTTCCTTACTTGCATGGTGATGTTTGCTCCAAAAACATTTCTGCACTGCAATAATGCATTCTCATTTCTGTCAACTCTGCCTAAATTGCTATTTGATGAATCTGAAGTCCTCCCAAAACCAAAAGGGGGGAATAAAACCCCATAACTAGAGCAGACGCATATGGGTAAATCACAAATTGGGAAGTACACAAAATAAAGTTACAAATTGAAGTGAACATTCAATTGAAATCCTTCTAACCTCCTGAAAGGAGAACATTATCTGTGTTCAAAATTATATGCTAACATTATCTGTGTTCAAAATTATATGCTTATCTAGACCAATTGCAAAACTCAAACATGGTCAAGTTTTACACTGGTGCATGATTTTGCTTAGATAAAAGAAAACATTAACAAGGGATGAACATATAAACTGATGGTCATGTCAAAAAAGGAGAAAAGAGAGACTAAAATGTATTTTAATAGCAGTAATTAGATTTTGCTGTAAAAATTGTTCTCTAATCTGCATATAATACTAGTAAATTCTGAAATTCAAGTCTGATGTGGGAAGATCTTCCTATAGGTAATGCAGTTTCTTGAAGGTATACTTTGTTGTTTCTTTAAGTTCCTGTTTTCATACAGTAACAATAAATAACACAGAAAGGCTATATATATCTATGTAGTTGAAGAATTGCGCAATTCCAATCGATCTAAAAGACTGTACTAAACAGGTATAGTTTGTGTGTAAATTAAAGGATTAGTATATTCTGATCTAGATGCACTTTTCACATTGTCCATCAGTTAGTAAAATCCAATGGTTTAGAAGATTCTGTGTGTATATAAATGGTTTAGCAGATGCACAAATAAAAACGTATGCACAATAACCCAAAATCCCTTACCGAAATGGTTGTCTCATCAAGTGCTTTGCTGTTCTGATCAGGAGAGATCAAATCATCTACATAGAGCAAATTATCCGATTTTCATCACCACAGCGACACATATAAAGGTTTTTTTTCAGGAATGACACATCCAAAGCTAGGAAAGCACCATATACTCCCTCCATCTCAAAATATAAGGCACAACCACTTTTCTCCGATTTTCATAATATAAGGTGCGCATGCATGCATGCAGCTAAACAGTACCTCCATCTTCCCTAAATGCATTTCTTTTAAATCCCACAACCTTAAAATCTCTAATCCTATTGGGTGCATGGATGATATTTACTGTGATGATCCAAACAAGGTGATATATAATTATTTCTTTGTCTTTACATTTGTGGGGGTTGTGCCTTATATTTTGGCATGGAGGGAGTATTACTATATGGAAAACAATAATAATACACTTTTATATATTATGTTACAATATTAAGATTGCAAGAAGTGAAAAATAGTTATTGAGATGATTAATGATTGTAGTGAATACCTGCTATACTAAAATGCCATGATTGACGTAATGACATTTTCCCTCTAATTTACCTCAGTTTGCACTTCTACAAAAGCCTCATAAAGCACCTGCCTGTCATCAGCACTAATGACTTCCGCATATAACTGCCACAAGCACTCTGGATCCTGAACTAGTCAACACAACATTACATTCAATAAGATGGATGAGCCAATTACTAAGGATTAGGTAATTACAAGCATAATAAATTACCAAGCATTAGGTGAAAGAGGATGTGAGCTGTTGGACAATAAGATAGATGAGCCAATTGAAACTTTTACCATGGCATAACAACTACTGTCAAATGGAAAGGGAAACAGTGGGCAAGGTATCATGTAAGCCAATTAGTAAAAGTTTGTGGGTTGAAAATAATATTTCCTGTTGTCAATAACTGAATCCATATTAAATATTGATTAATGTATCAATAACTACAAAACATGGCTTCTATTGGCTAGTATTCAAGCATTTAGCAACAAAAAATTTCTTAACAAAGACAATCAAAATCATACACTGATGTCATAATGCAATCTAAAGCTTATGAATGGTGGTGTCAGTATATTCCATGCACTTGGAATAGTTGAATAGTGTGAATTGAATCAGACTTCTAGTCATCATCTTTAGTCGAATAAATCTCATTGGAACAAAACATGACAGGGCTATTGAAATAAAATGGAATCGGATCTTTTTGCATTTTAGCCCATTTTGAAAACTTAGTTTATAAATGAACCCTCCAAGAAAACTTATAAACCACAAATGGATCCCTAGTTGTCATTAGCGCCAAGGTCTAACGTCTTGACGCCATATCAAGATGTATGGCACGGAGCTCATATGTCTGAAAATTTTAATACACGAATGGATTAGTGGCATATGTAATGGTAGCAGTGATATGTATTATCTTGCTCCTGACAGGCCGAGTTTGATTCCTCGCTGTGCTCTATTTTTCTATGTGGCAGCCAAGCTCCTGACCTCAACTAACAAGAATGTAATGACGCCACTAATCACTTAATTAACCTCAACTAACAAGAATCTATAAACCAAAGACTAGATTCAACAGAAATACAATGCAGGCAAACTAATGCATGAGTATATGTACTCAAGTTGGATTTATCTCCCATTTACATTATCTGAAAATATAGGCTATGTGCTAGAAAACAGTGAAATATGTGGGCTTCACCATAGCATTTGCACCATCCAACTACAGTAAGATGTTGGAGAGAGAGAGAGAGAGGAGAGGTACCTATATGACCGCAAGATTTGAGGTTATATTTGATATTTATACAACACATAGGGCAACAGGTCCAGTAGAAAGAAAAATTAAGTTCTAAATAAAACAGGAACCATATGTCAGTAGAAAACAACAAAATACATGAGAGTGCTATCTTTAACTACTTGAGNTCATTAGCGCCAAGGTCTAACGTCTTGACGCCATATCAAGATGTATGGCACGGAGCTCATATGTCTTAAAATTTTAATACACGAATGGATTAGTGGCATGTGTAGTGTAATGGTAGCGGTGATATGTATTGTCTTGCATCCTGACAGACCGAGTTTGATTCCTCGCTGTGCTCTGTTTTTCTAAGTGGCAGCCAAGCTCCTGACCTCAACTAACAAGAATGTAATGACGCCACTAATCACTTAATTAACCTCAACTAACAAGAATCTATAAACCAAAGACCAGATTCAACAGAAATACAATGCAAGCAAACTAATGCACGAGTATATGTACTCAAGTTGGATTTATCTCCCATTTACATTATCTGAAAATATAGGCTATGTGCTAGAAAACAGTGAAATATGTGGGCTTCACCATAGCATTTGCACCATCCAACTACAGTAAGATGTTGGAGAGAGAGAGAGGAGAGGTACCTATATGACCGCAAAATTTGAGGTTACATTTGATATTTATACATCACATAGGGCAACAGGTCCAGCAGAAAGAAAAATTAAGTTCTAAATAAAACAAGAACCATATGTCAGTAGAAAACAACAAAATATATGAGAGTGCTATCTTTAACTACTTGAGAGTCCACTCCAGAAACTGTTTATGTTACAAACTCTGATCAATATGGAATCACTTGGATAAGCAAACCAAATACTTCTAAGCAAGCAGAATACAGATGCAACAACTAGGACGATATATGATTAGTTTTGTATATGAATTCAAAATGTTGAACGCATATTCAACGTACGGTAAATATTGGCATATCACCTTAAAAGAAGCATTGCAAATATACGTGTTAATGTGTTGGAAGATTTCAAAGGGATTCCACACTTGCATTCATACAATAACTGCATAGCTGGAAACAAAACAAAAGGAATGATATTCAAGCAAATAAATATACGCCTCATGCATACTAATCACCACAAAATTCTAGCACCATTGCACAAAACGACATGCTTATGCAATTTTGTAGATTTAGCTAGCCGGCTAGGTACCCTTTCAATGATTATGCCAAATGGATGCTATACTAATTGACCCAGAAGACATGTGCTCAGACGCTGATGCAAGTAAGAAGGCAAATCACATTTCCCTAACTAAAACCACAACTTCATTTAAGCCAATACAACATATAAGCAGTTGAAGCATATCAGATCCCAAAAACAAATATAGGAATTTAGCAAATTGCTACCTCTCTACACAGCAACAAAAACATTACTTACTCATTTAAAGGCACAACAGCAATCAAAAGGCATCACGGCAAAAGCAAAGGCTAACCCGCCGTTTGATCACATTGTTCAACAAAAGAACAAATACTATTAACAATTGTGTTATTTATGTAACTGATTATTGCATTTGCTAAACAGATATATTAGGCTACAAAATGTACTAATAGCCAATAATTAGATAAAAAATATTGGCACTTGTTATCTGTATGAAAAAAATTGGTTGGGGATTACAATTTTTTATATTGTATAAACATGCAAAGGAATATAAAAAATAATGTTGCTTGTGCTTTTTCAGCGGAAAAGGAGTCTGACAAAATCTCTTAAACAAAGCTATGTTAACTGTAAAGGGGAAAGTGTGAATCATTGCCGACTTTCTTAAAAGACCAGGCATTGGAAAGCAAACAGTAAGGCACAAGTAGATAATTATGGGATCCCAAGATTAAATGTCATTTCACAAGAATTTACATGGGTTGAATGGCAGAATAATTTCATTTCTTACAATTGAACCTAGTGAAAAGGACAGGCTAGCAAGACAGAGAAGGAATATAGTTTCTGAGAAGTGATTTAATGGAAATCAGCAACACAGACAATATATAGGTTTTATTGACTATTTTTGCAGTTACAGAAAATTTTCATACCAGGAACCTTATGCCACTATTCTCTGCAGTGAAGAACTGAAATCGATATAGTACAATAAGATGTAAACTTAGCTCAACCTATTTCCCTACAGCAAAGCGAATTCAAACCAAAAGTGTTGTTTTCGCATTTTAGATTAAAAATGACATGCCGTTTTATTTCTTCAAATCACAATGATTACTTTCCAACCTATTTCCCTACAGCAAAGCGAATACAAACCAAAAGTGTTGTTTTCGCATTTTAGATTAAAACTGACATGCCATTTTATTTCTTCAAACCACAATGATTACTTTCCTAAGCGGGAAAGAAATCATGCTTACCTTAGCAGGGTGGTTACAAAGATGACATTGGTATGCATCTAAGCAAGGGCACCTTTTGCGACAATAAAGAAAAAGCTTCCACATCCAAGAGATTTTCATGCCATATCGAATTATTGTACTCCCTCCGTCCCAAAAAGACTTCACTTTTTTGCCACGGATCTAGACAAAGCACTTGTCCAGATTCAACAAGCATTTGTACAGATTCGTAGGAAACAAATGAAGTCTTTCTGGGACAAAGAATAAAGAATTTCGAAAGGAAATAGGTATTCTTGGGTGCTTAAGATTTCAGTTGGATCTAATCCAGTAATAGGTATTCTCATGCGTTGTCAACAAAGAATAGTTAAATAGGACATATAAGCAAGTTGCTAATTATCCAACTACTATAATTATAGGTAAATTACAAAAAAAACCATAGGATTCAAATTTAAAAAATGAACTTATCACACTTTAAAAAATGTGAGCCTAGTTTAGAATTTAGAACCTCAAGCTGCAGTTAGAACTAAAGATGAAATATTTAGAATAAAAGGTGCTATATAATATTAAGTGTGCCATGTATAGATGTACTTCAGCATATAAGTACACGGTTTCTTTTAGATTGCGATGACCACATGTATACAGCATTCATGATCTTTAAAATGTGGAGGCATGCATCTAATTGAACATGTAGTGGTCACTGATTATATCCAAGTACATGTGTGTTGCAACACAAATCACACAAATACATGCATGGCAGCAAACTATTAAAATAGTAGAAATCGTATAATATACCTTGATTGATATGATAGTAATTTTATTAGACACTTTTTGCATGCAATCTAAAAACTTAGATTGAAAGAATACATGTGGTTCTATAATAACACCCCCTACATATGGAAATTTTTTAAGATCTTCTAAATTTCACTTGATAGTGCAGTGGCAAGGGGTGTTTGGTTTCAACCCCAAGGTCCCATGTTCAATCCTCAACACGCTCACAATTTCTTCTTAAAAAATGTTTGGAGGGATGTCTCTCACTCCAAATCTCGTTTTTTTTAAATTTCAAAGTAATTTCCACCTGATACCCCCTCCAGTTTGACTTGGCATAGTGCTTGATTTTTAGAACTTTTACCCACTGCTGATGACTCCACTACCACATCAGTCGCTTAGTACATCTGGTGTTGCCGCAATGGTATATGGCTAACAGATTATTTTGTAAGGGCTGCCTAATGGATCTCATAAAGCAGGGAACATGACTAGGTAAATCTTGAGATCAAGGAAAATAAGCTTAATAAATCGTAAGCTTATTCTAATATAAAATTAATAGTCAAAGTTTAAAAAGTTTGACCGAATATTTTCCTAAACTTCAAAAATATATTTATGCCGGGAGTATTTCTTCACAGAGAAATGATACTCACCCAAAGCAGGTCCAAGGGTTGGATAAAAAAGTTGATTAACATTTTTTTCACATTGAAATACATTGTCGTAACACAGGGTCTAAAGTTGGCCCCTAGGGTTTATGGTTTAGGGTTTAGAAGTATTGTGAACTGAAAAACAAGTTAAATAAGCATATTTAAAAGAAAATGAAACTGTCATACCTAAGAAAATTAATCAGGTAGAAGAGATTGCTCTAGTGAAGAGACTGCACCATGCTCTAGTGAAGGATTCGATTGAGTATCACAATGAACGATCTCTTAAACTAGTAAACCATGTACGTGCAGGAAGGCAACAGTCTAGTCATCATCTAGTCAATGAGATTCAATGAATGGGAGCTGTGAACATGCACGTATGGCATTCTTAGAAGATATCACAACAACCTCTGCTTCAGGCATGAGTTCAGTATCTCTTTTCTTCCCACAAGGTGCACCAGTCTTTAAAGGAATATGCTGGAAAATGCAATCCAATATGCATGGGCTGATCTTATCTTGTATATGTTGAAGTACCTTTTCCCTAGTAACAGAAGCTGGAGGTGCCAATTGCAAGTGGGACAACAACAATGACCAGGCAAAGAAGGCATCATCCTAGTGAGAGAAAACATACCTGTTGAAAGATCAGTCTGGAGAAATTCAGAAGTAGACATCTCAATTAAGGATGAGAGTTCTTCTCTCAGAACTTCTCTGAATCTGTCATCGATTCAATACTTATGGCCCATGTCAGATTAATTCCTAAGTCAGTGTTCTAATTAATCCCGGAGAACACTTCTTTACTAGTGAAAATTAAGAGAGGGGTTCAGAAAGTAGAAGTAAGAAGCAAACTGGATGAGATATTTGGCTGGGAAGAGAACTAAGAATATAGCCCACTGACTGAGCCCTTCGCAAGCCCCCACAGTTCCATCAACTCTAGTGCACATCTTCCAGTCTGTGGTGAAGCATAAATGACAAATGATGCCATAAGTTCCCAAAAATCACAAGCAATGCAACTTGAGGCTATGATGAATGAAGCCTTTTCACAACAAGACTTTGCAATTGCCTCTGAAACACTAGAGGCCAAGAACAAATGATTCCATCATCTTGTTATTTCTCTCAGCATAATCCCCTGAATTATTAATCTGCAAACTCAGGAAGTTTCTGTTTCTTGGGTATCCAAAGCAAATTCAACTCAGTTGAGGTGCAATGTAACCAAAGCGGATTCACCAAAGCTTAACATTAACTCATCTATAGTGCTAACCACTAATTTAAGCTTCTCCAAGCAGAGGTTGCTGCAATCATTTTCCTATGATCTGTCCATAACAGCCAAAACCATATATAACTGCTGTCAGTTTCACACCCACCCCACCAATAGTTCAACCATTATTGACAATGGGAATCAACAATATCTGCCAAAAATAACAGATCATATGAATGTAGTGTTGTACTAGCACGATCAAAAAATGTTTTGGTGCAGCTTACCTTGTTGTACTACTTCCCTTGGGCTGGATGATAGGCAAAAGATGGCTACATCAAGCCAACTCAATATGCTTTACCCCAAAATCAGCGTAACAAGAAGCTTCATTCAATTTTAATTTTCCTGACAACGGTTTGATGATTATACTCAAGACAAAAGGAAGAGCCTTTACACATTTTCTATTTACTGTTGAACCAATAAAAAGATAATTGTTTCTAAAAAATAGAAGGACGCCATATTCTTTCCAAATACAACCATTGATATTGGTACTAAACAACAAAGCCACAAGAGCTTTTAGAAAATGATCTTTAATTTGTTTTCCCCATCTCATTGTCAGAAATGTGTCAAGCATTGAACAGTACCCTGTGGTTACACCCATGAAAAGCTCCTTCCAACAATGTGTCAAGCAATAAGGACAATATGCTGAGCTCCACAAATGATTCCATGTTCGAGTGCTGAATTAGAGAAGGCAAGACTGTGCCAAATATACTCTCCCCTTTCCATTCCCAAGTGCAAAGAATCTCAGCAGCAACCCATGCTCTAGAGAATGAAGGAACAGTTGAAGTAGTACCAATTGATTGTGACATGTTGTAACACGTATTTCCTGGAGCACCTAACAAGCTTGTCAATAAAAGCAACAAATTGGTGGTGTTTCAGAAGAAAATAACCTAACTACCATAAACTATATATTTCTTTGTCAAGCACTAAGCTTTCATAAATTTCAGAACAGACATGGCACATGTGCATGTCCGCAGGTATACCCTATTAAATTTGAACTGGAGTATCTGTATATTACACTATGTAGAAGATAAAGAAATAGTTTTTACTACCTTGAATGGAAAACAGAGACACATTCTTACAGTTTCATCTGTAAAAACTGGCTCAAATTGGATCTTCACTAGTGCACTCTCATTCTATAAAGATAGCTTCACCCAGAGTGGCCAATATTCTCCCTCAGATAAAAGAAGATTTAAAAAAACATCGCCATTATATGTGCTTCAACATATCCACCACCCACCTGATAGACAGCTAAAATATTTAACAAACTATTCAAGGTGCTGGATGAAGGTCACTGCATAAGGATGGGCTTAAGCTTTGCCAAAAGGTATGTGTACTCTCTGCAAGGTTAGCCTTCAAATGCATTTTCTCATCCAAATGATCATCTGAACTGTTGCACGCAGAAGACCCGATATCAATATCTTCTTTATAACATTTCAAATCATGTTCTGAATAGAAGGAAATAAATAATCTTCCTCTAGCATTGTCAGGGCAAATAAGCTACCATCTCAATGCTTGATGACAATGATTGTGCTCCTATAACCTTCAAGTGCCCTGGTTCAGTAGGCAAGAACATCACATGCGCAAACCTTGCCTATTCGAAAGTTGACACCAAGTTTATTGAAAACCTTGCCTATTGAAAACTTTTTTTTCTAGTCAAACTTCTTTAAGTTTGTCCAAGTTTATAGAAAAATTGAGCAACATTTTCAATACAAAACAATTATCAAAATATATTGTATATTTAATGAAACTAATTTGATGTATAGATGTAGCTAAATTTTTCTATACATTTGATCAAACTTAAATTAGGAAAAAAGTCATAATGACTTATAGAATGTATGGGAAAAGTATGCAAAAACTTCAGAAGTTACAAAGTACATGAAACCAAATAGTAAAGAAAAATAGTACCGCGATACAACTTTTGGAAGCCACAAGAAACTCTGTTTAAAGACAGTAAAGATAGCCAAACTGACAGCAGCCAATAATCGCCTATGGTTTCTTCTAGCCCATAGATTCAAAAACTGACAACTTTAGATGGTATAGACTTCAAAAACTGAATCAGCGGTCGGTATGAGGCTTGCTTGGACCCATAGCATCCATTTTGTAGTAAGTGCCAAAACCAGCTGAAAACAACCTTGTGATTTGCAAATATGACCAAGCCACTAGAAACTTTCTAGAGAATGCAGGATATAGTAACTTCATGGTTCCTTCATTGAAAACATGAGAAACATGTTTGATATAACTTGTAAGCAGTGAGTATGTGGCATACCATATAATCACATTTTTTTACTTGAGCAAATCATGAGGAAATGCAGATTCAGCAGAAGACAATGTAGCAGAATTCTAACTGTCATGACCACAATTTTGTAATGTTATGCCTAATAAAATGTCAATTAGAGTTGTCATTGCCGAATGTTACGCCTAATGATGATGATACTGAGGTAGGCCAAAGAAAAAATCTACAGTTATTAGAAGTGTAGTAGGAACTACAAATAGAATGGGCGAAATCAATAAATCAAAATACTCCCTCTATCCCAAAATATAACAAATTATAGAGTTCAAACTAGTCCGGGCCTATACCTCACCCATCCTGAGGAAGCAACCAAGTCTTTATAGCCCTCTCCTTAATACCCTTGCCAAAGGCTAAAACTTGTTATATTTTGGGACTAGGGAATATCATTTATATGCATAAATTGAAATAACTGAACATAAGGAATACTCTTTGGAAAATAGAACTACTTCATGTAGCATAATTACTTTTTCAAGAGAGTACAAAGATAACTGAACAAAATTGTTTTTTTCTTGTAATTAAGGTTTGAGACTTTGAATGTGTTAAGGGGTGTTGGGTGTTCTTCAGCCCTCCCCCTTGTACTTTTCTCTTGCTTAATGAAATGATACATAACACTCCTATGTGTCCAAGAAAAAAAAAGAGAGTATGAAGCACAGATGATAATTGTTTGTCTAGGCAATACATGTGCTTAGTTGATGAAACACAGAAAAAAAGAAAGAAAGAAAGAAATCTATCAATCTATCTATATAGTACCTATACTAATTTCATAATCAAAGGGAGCTTTCACCTTAATTAGAAAGATCTGAATCTTTATCTAATATATTGTATTATTATCACCATAGATTGTATATCTAATCCATATTTAACATTGTGGAATACTTTTAAAACCCATCTAAAAGATGACTACTGTTCATCAGATTGGACATATTATCTAATCTAGTTTTAATATCGTGGGCTACTTGCAAGGACCCCAAGACGCAAAAACCTCCAAAACCTACAAAAGAAACAACCAGATTAGCTACAGATAAACCTTATCATCTAGCCACATAAATCAATTTATGTTTAAGTCTGTTTTGTATAAAAAATAGGTTGAAAAATAAAAAAAAGGTCTGACTTGATTGTTACTCCTATCTAAAAACAATTAAGTTGGCTGCTCATTATCTATAAATAATAATGAAATTATTTACACCAAAATTAGGAGGCCCAATGCTACTTAGAAGTCTCAAAGATGATTTATTCCATAGCACTATACTTGCAGCAAATAATACCATTATATCATGTGTATAAGCCCATCATAGGGTCAAGATACAGTGTTTAATCCATGCGATGAAAGTATAAGTAAAAAAACATAGTATAATTTATCTGCACACGGTTGTCTATCAAGTAAATTCCCATTATCTACTTATGCCATTAACACTTTATCAAGTAAATTCATATCCTTAAGTGTCCCACTGTGGAGATAGTTCTAAAAACTCATGAGAATTTCCATACTTTGGAATCAACAAGTAAAAAAATATTGACTATACACTGTCAACAATCAGAGCATAAAGGTACCTCAAAAGAACTAGAAAGAGAGGACTCTACGAACTATAAGCCCGCCGGGATAATTCCATGTGGGAAGAGCTTGGCCGCGCCAATGGATATAGGAAGAAACAAAATACTACCATGCAATTGATCATGGTGTGGCAAGATGAATTATAAAAACTGCACGCATTGTCAGCATTCAGTTTTCCTTGGTTGCTGAATATCATTTGTTTGATTTGTTTTCTTGTATATTGCAAAAGCACTAATTGACTGGTCACATTATTTGGTTGTGAAATACCAAGAATATCTTATCTATCTTGGTGTGGACGGCTCTCTTGCCCAAGTTTGTTCAGAAAGTGGTGTACCGGATGCCTTCGTGAAACATAGTATGCAAACAACAACTAAGGTACTCATTTCGATCTATTGAATAGTTCAATTCATTTTGAACTTAATCATGATTATTCATGTACCTTTACTAAATTTTATTAGCCACTTTTTGGACGCAATCTATAAACTTGTTTTTTATACCAGTGCCCTATACATATCAATTTTACAGTCCTTTGAAAAACTGAAACAACACATATGAAAGTAAAAACAAATGGAACCTTCTACTTCAGAGGTGAGTGGAAGGACAAATTTCTCTCTTCCCGTGTACTGAAAAGCCCAAAGGACTGGCCTCGGAACTTTGGAAAAACAAACAACATAAGCAAACTATCAACATCTTAAATTTACATGGAGGATATGAACTTAGTGGATATAAAATATTAAAAAAATGTAGAGAGAATAAGAGGCGTATTTCAGATGGCTCTTAACAATTGTAAAGGAAAAAAATATAGATTTCTTTTTTAAAAAATGCAGACAGCTCATAACTTAAAAAGCATCTCCAGGTGACCAGGTCTGATCTCTGTTGTTTTGACAACCACTAAATTTGTTAGCATTGTATTGCAAAATCAAAACTGAACAAACGAGAGGAAGAACACAGATCTAGAGGGATGAGGTGATGGGGTCTTATCGAGGATGAGGCTGCAGCATCTTGTATTATGGCAACATATCAAAGTCAATGGTAATCTCCTATGGAACACCAGTGGCACAGGTCTTGGTGACATGCCGGTGGCAGTCTAGATGTGGATGAGGCGGCATAGGTGCTAAGCTAACAACAAGCAAAAATAAAATGTTTCATTCAGTTCTACACTACAGGCAAAACAAGATTTTTTTTAAGACAAATTTGAGGGAGAAAAGCCTAATCAAATAAACCTGAAGCTAATGTCTAATGGTACCTTGCATTACATCTGATAAAAATAGCATTAGTATAACATCATTACTGATCTCACAACAGAACCAATGATTATGCATCTGAACTCCCAACAGTCACTTATTTCACAAAAGAGAGAAATTGTGACCTGTTTCATATCTGGAGTTGATTCAGTGCACTATTTGTTTGTGCATGCTAATCACCTTCATCACTAAGGACATCACACACATTGATTGTGACCTCTATATGCTCTAATTTGGGAAATCAGATCTCTGCGATGGCATTCAATTTTATTAAGTTTCTACTTGTTTCAGTGAAGAACATATCTCAAAATAAAAATAGATAAACAATTCAGGGTTGCATACTAGAGAACTAGACCATAATGATTGTTTCTCGAAACTGGAAGGATAGATCTCAGAGATTCTCTATTCTAAAATATAGTAGAACACAAATTACTTATGGAAATTGTGTATTACATTTGTAACTTGTTTGCATGGCGATGTTTGCTCCAAAACAAAGATGAAAAACAAATCCCCCTAACCAGAGATGAATGTGACTGGAACCATATTGATAAATTACAGATCGGTAAGCAGACAGAAAAGTTGCAAATTGAAGTGAACTTCGATTGAACTTACCCTTCTAACCTCCTGAAAGGCAAACCCCATTATCTGTGTTCAACATTATATTCTTATCTAGACCAATTGCAAAACTCTGGGAAACATGCTCGAGTTTTACACTAGTGCATGATTTTTGCGTAGATAAAAACATTAACAAAGGAGGAACATATAAAATTTATATAGGTCATTGTCAAAAACAAAGGAGAAAAGACAGACTAAAATGTATTTTCATAGCGGTAACTAGATTATGATATGAAAGGTTCCCTCTGTATTGCCTAAGCAAATTGCAAAGCGAAACAGGTATTACAAGCATAATAAATCACCAAGGACTGAAAGAGGATGTGAACTGATGGACAATCAGATGGATGAGCTAATTGAAATTTTTGTTTCCTTTATTATTTAAGCATCACAAAATTCTAGCATCATTGCACAAAATGACAGCTACATAATTTTGTATATTCAGCTAGCCGATTAGGTACTCTTTCCTGGATTTTTTACTTTTTGGTCCTTTCTAAAAAATTATTACACAAATAGACCCTTGAAAAAAACTTATTCCAAGAATGAACCCTTTACGTGGTACCAACGTCAGTGGTGTTGTGGTCCAACATGATAGCGCCTATGACATTGGCACCGTCCCCATCACTCCCCCGCAGAAGCTAAGTCATTGATGTGAAGGGGGGTTGGCGCCAATGACGTTGGCACCGTGAAAAGGGTCTATTCCTGAAATAAGTTTTTCTAGGGATCTATTTGTAAAATAAGTTTTCAAAAAGATCTAAAATGTAAAAGTTACAGTACTCTTTCAATGATTATGCCTAATTGATACAACTACTAACTGACCCAAAAGACATGTGCTTCTGCGTATAGTAACTCATCACAACCAAACAAAGAAAAACATGAAGGGAAAAAAATTCTAAAACCAAGAGCACTTTCCTCTACATGTATCAAATGCTGATGCAGGCATCAAGGCAAATACCTTTTCTCTAAATAAAATCACAAAATTCATTTAAGCCAATACATCATATAACCAGCTGAAGCATCACATATAATCATTCAGCCAAAAACACGTTTAGGAAATCAGCAAACTGTTACCTCTCCACAGAGCAACAAAAATATTACTTGCTCATTTAGAAGTACAACAGCAATCAAAAGATATGAAGGCAAAAGCAACCCATCCTTTGATCATATTCTTCAACAAAAGCACAACTACTTTTGTTATTGAGAAGGGTTGCCACCCAAATGCAGGACTAATTGTAGTCTTCGACAAAGCAATATAAACTAAAAAAGAATCACATCCAGCACTAAAATGAACTTCTCATAGCAATGATAAACAAACAAAAATTGGATCAATCGGCCTCTCAAAATGCATCTCAACATAAGAACCAAAATTACATCTATTTTTCATGAGTGTGTGCATCTCACTCTATGGGCTGACAGACTAATCAAAATCAAAAGAACAATCCACCTCAAATTACGTTCGTCAGCACAACGACAAAGATATTGACCGGACCAATGAATTATACAGGTAATGTAGTTCCATGTGGGTATACTTTGTTGTTGTTTTAAGTTCCTTTTCTCGTACAGTAACAATAAGTGACATAGAATAGTGATATATCTATGCAGTAAAAGAATTGTGCAATTCCAATCTATTCATATTACTGCACTAATCATGTATAGTTTGTGTACAAATTAAGGGATTAGTAGATTCGAATCTAGATGCACTTTTCAAATTGTCCATGAGTTAGCAAAATCCAATGGTTAGCAGATTCTGTGTATATAAAAACAGTTTAGCAGTGCACAAATAAAAACGTATGCACAATAACCCAAAATCCCTTACCGAAAAGGTTGTCTCATCAGTCTGATCCAGGAGAGATCAAAACCACATCAACCCAATTATCCAGTGTTCATCACTCCAGCGACACAAAGGTTTTTTTTTCAGGAATGACACATATAAAGCTAGGAAAGCACCATATATTAATACATGGAAAATAATAATAATACACATTTATCATTATGTTACAATAATAAGATTGCAGGAAGGAAAAAATAGTTACTTAGATAATTAATGATTGTAGTGAATACCTACTATACTGAAATGCCATGACTGACGTAATGACATTTTTCCTCTAATTTACCACACTCTGCACTTCTACAGAGCCTCATAAAGCACCCGCCTGTCATCAGCACTAATGACTTCCACATATAACTGACTCAAGCACTCTGGATCCTGGACTAGTCAACATAACAACATTACATTCAACATTCCCAAGCATAAAGAGCAAACACTAGAATGAAACAGGTATTACAAGCATAATAAATTACCAAGGATTAGGTGAAAGAGGATGTGAGCTGTTGGACAATAAGATGGACGAGCCAATTGAAACTTTTACCATGGCATAACAACTCTGTCAAATGGAAAAAAGGAAACAGTGGGTAAGATATATTGTGATCTGCGTCCAATATCATATCAGTCAATTAGTAAAAGTTTGTGGGTTCAAATAATACTTTCTATTGGCAATATATTTGAAGAAAGCATGGTCTTTTTATAACCATGTGATTTTCGTATTAAATACTAATTAATATATGAATAATTGCAAAGAATGGCTTCTATTGGCAAGCATTTAGCAATGGAAGAGTTTCTTAACAAAGACAAAATCAAAATCATACACTAATGTCATAATGCAATCTAAAGCTTATAAGTGGTCATATTCATTCTCAGTATATTCCATGCACATGGAATAGTAAAAAAATGTGGATTGAATCAGATTTCTAGTAATCATCTTTAGTTGAATCCATCTCATTGGTACAAAACATGACAGGCCTATTAAAATAGAATAGAATTTGATTTTTTTTACATTTTAGCCCCTTTGAGAACATAGTTTATAAATGAACCCTACAAAAAAAAACTTGTACCAGAGATGGACCCCTAGCTGTCATTGGTGCTGAGTTCTAACCTCTCGAAGTCGACCACCCTGGCGTCGAGCGAAATCCATGTCAGCAGGGTTGGTGCCAAGATGTATGGCGAAGAGCTCATATGTCTTAAAATTTTAATACACCAATGGACCAGTGGCATGTGTAGTGTAGTGGTAGTGGTGATATGTATATCTTACACCTTGACGGACCTATTTCAATTCTCCCAATGTGCTCTCCTTTTTTAAGTGGCAGCCAAGCTCCTGACCAACAAAATGTAATGATGCTAGCACGCCACTAATCACTAAACCTCAACTAAGAATCTATTTTAAGTGGCAACCGAACTCGCGACCAACAGAAAGTTAATCAAGAAAATTCTAACTAAACCTCAATCAAGAAGAAATGATACAGTCGAACTCGTTGTGACTCGTGACCAACAGAAGTTAACTAAGAAAGTTACTACCTCCACCCCAAAATATAGCAACTTTTAGCTATGAATCTGGACATTCCCATGTTCAGATTCATAGCTAAAAGTTGCTATATTTTGGGACAGGTAGTATTAACTATTGAACAAGAAGAATAATTAACTATGCAGCAATTAGTCCCAGCCAACTAAAAGGAATAATTAACTATGCAACAATTATTCCTTTGCCAACAAAATAAGCAATACAGAAAGCAAGGATCGAACACAGGTTGCTTGCATGAAACAAAAGGCGTCCAACCATTATGCTACACATGCATATTTGATTCAATAGGTGTGTTGAACTTTTTATAGTTTATGAGCTCAGCACCAAACATTTTGCCGTCAACCTGCTGACGTGGATTTCGCTCGGCGCCAGTGTGGTTGGAGCCGAGCTAGGGGCTCATTCCTGGGATAAGTTTTTCGAAGGGTATGTTTGTAAAATTAGTTTTCTAAAAAGCCTAGATTGTGAAAAATTAGTTTTACACATGTCAAAAAAAATGTGTGCACAACCCATTTAAAAAATTTGTCAACTAGAAAATATGAATTTTACAGTTCACTACTGCTTAGCAATGAAAATACATCTCAGGGAACAAAACAGTTTCTACAATATATAAACCAAAGGCCAGATTCAAAAGAAATACGATGCAGGCAAACTAATGCATGAGTATATGTACTAAAGTTGGATTTATCTCCCATTCACATTATCTGAAAATATAGGCTATGTGCACATACTTTAAAGTGAAAAACAAAATGGTGGCAGCTGATTGCTAGAAAACAGTGAAATATGTGGGCTTCACTAAACAAAGCATTTGCACCATCCAACTTCAGTAAGATGCTGGAGAGAGAGAAAAAGAGAGGGACCTATATAACTGCAAGATTTGAAGTTCCATTTGATATTTATATATCACATATGGCAACAGGTCCAAGAGAAAGAAAAATCAAGTTCTAAATAAAATTGGAGACATATGTCAGTAGAAATCAATAAAATAGAGTGCTATCTTTAACTCAGCCAAATATAGGAATCCAAAGAAGGATTAACCAAATACAGAAAGCTATTTGAGAATCCACTCCAGAAACTGTAATGTTACAAACTCTGATCAATATGGAATCACTTAGATTAGCAAACTAAATACTTCTAAGCAAGCAGAAGTCAAATCTAACAACTAGGACGATACATGATTAATTTTGTGTATGACTTCAAAATGTTGAAAGCATACTCTACGTAAGGTCAGTATTGGCATATTGCATTAAAAGAAGCATTGCAAATATACGTATGGGTTATTGTGTTGGAAGAGTTCAAAGGGATTCCACACTTACATTAGTAAAACTAGTTAGCGTGCAAGTGCAAGCCACATCGACATATATCAAATGGAGTAAATAATCCTTACTGTAACAATGGAGAGAAACAGTAATTCACGGAAGATATTTTGAACCCAAACTTCCACAATGTTGTAAACACTACCAATTGAGTTCACAGGTAACAACTCAAATTAAAGTTCCAGTCTAAAATATTAGTACAGATAAATGTAACTTTCAAAAACTAACACAAAAATTCGAAGTAGAAAAACTGGCACTTCAGATAATCGGATGGACCAGTGCGCTCAACGAAATTGGACTAGCCCTTCATGAATAAGGGCTTAGCCAAATTGGATCAGACTGAGAGAATGACTATGTTTAAGGAAAACAACATGAATATATAAATGAAATACAACAAAAAAAATTATTGTAAATATATTATAACTGAAAGTGTTTTTCATCAGTATAGCATTTGATTTTTCATTTCCACGGATAATCGTGTAAGCATTTCGTTTTTTTCCTGGGTGTCCATCAACTCCTTGTCTAATATGCTTTACCATTTTCCAAACCTCCAGTGCACCTGAAATTAAGAAAACATATAATGTTCAAATCTTGTATAAAGTGGTTTACACAACGTAATGCAGTAGATGGAATTTAGGGACATCTCTCTTATTAGGCAGTGAAATAAAATTTAACTGGACAACAAATTTCTAGGGATGTGTTAGGCCCTACTTAAAAACCAAAGTTCATGGCATGGCTGAGAAGAAACATACTGTAACGTTACATATAAATTGTTTTGCACCGACAAAGATATATTGAAATTTGAGAAGATGCTTTTATGGAAGTTTTGCAGTATATATCTGTACCTATTACAGATTGTGAAATATGTCACCTCCACAAGAGTCATTCACAATAAGTCCAAAAATCAGGTTCCATAGGCCACAATATGATTGAGATGTCAAACTAACACTAATATAGTGCAGATATGGTCATGCATATCAAGGCTAGAAAGCTAGTGGTTCGAGATAGTAATCAAACCCTTTAGTTAAGTAGAAATGATAGCATGCTAGCATATTGCTGCTAAAAAATGGTTAGGAACTGGAAAGCACAATAAACATATCCCATCAGAATCAAGCACCAACTTCAATTAGATCGCTCAACCTTGTTTTTCCATTATCTATACCTGTTGTGAACTAAACTGTAGGCACGACATGAACAAATACCGTGAGGGAAGCACATCTCTCCCTGTCGTGCTGTCTTCTAATTTCGACCAGACACTTAAGTTAGTAATGTCGGCAAGCATACCTCTTCCTATATAATGTATGCAAGTAAATTAACAATTCACAACTATAAGCGATAAATAAAGTACCTTACAGAAGGGTGAAGGGAGAACGACAGGAAAATAAGTTAATGGTGTAGATGATGTGTCCATTGTAGTAGTGTGGCACTGCCAACTTACACAATTGGTTGACAACCCACAGGTCACAGCAAGGTGAAGTAGAACTGCAAAAAATTGTGCGTGAAAATATATAGCTCCATGCAAATGGGCCAAATTTTACATGTCCATACTCTTTTCTCCAACTACTGTCATTAGGATCATCATAAAATGAATTCGTTTGGTGCACATATATGACTGTTGGCGCAGAATTTGGACCCGTTCGACCACAAAACGGGTTCCGCGTTACCACGGCGGCCTGGGAGATCTGCTTAACTCCAGTGCAGGTCCAAATTGGCTTGCCTAGTCGTGCGCAGAGCGTGCCAGTTGATTTGATCTGCAATCAACAAGAAACAAGTAAACCATATCAGAAAACAATGGTCGATCGGCCGATAGGCCGATGTCACATTGTTATAGCCCAGCCGATAGGGCAAAGCTGTACCGGCTTACTCAAGATAATAAGTAAATTGAAAAAGACCTAATCTCATCGGCCTATTTTAACATGTCTAAGGCAAATTACTAGAAGCAGCCGATGAGGATTTCATGAAGATAAACACACTAGCTATTACCCTAGTGCAAACTTATACAAGCCAATCGGCCAATATAAATACACCAATCACAAAGACATCTTGAAGACACCCTGCAACCGATACGTTTATATTCGTCGATCCACATGTATAAGTGGCAAACACATGCAAAAACATAAATAATCACATGCATTAGGTAAGACCGGCTGAAACCCCGGCGCTATCCTTAATTACAATCGAAAGCAGGCTTCATGTTAGATCTCGAAACAGGACTAAGGTCGATAGCAACTCAAAGTGTGAATCGAGACTTAACACAAAGAAAATCAAACCGTCGATTGCTTTTGGGGATGGTAAATGCCTTAGATAACCTAAACGAGTAAACCAATTCAATTATCGTCGACAACAAACCCTAAAACGAGTTAACCGCTGGCGAGATGGAATTAGCAAACCACATCTAGGTTAGCTAAAACATGATAAACGATGATCACATCATCAGGGCTTAACGTGCCTAAAGCGACACGCTAGCCCCGACGATGCCAATCGTCGGGGACGAGTTCTTACCTTTGCTCTGGGAAGGCAAGAACTCGTCAAGATCAACCTCTTACGAGGGTTGGCGATGCGCCGAAAGTAGATTGAATTGGTTGTATGTTTTGATTGATTGAGAGATATTCTATGTACAAACTATCGGGATATTTATACCCGAGATTACAACAGACCCCTTGTCGGGTACGATCTTATCTACAACTAACAAACAAGTCTTTGCGGCAGACTCTAGCCACAGATTAGATCTAAACTACCTAATTTACAAGATACAATTGCCTAAAACCGAGCTTTATCTCTATTTGGCAACCCCTTTAAAGGTTATCTCAAGCCCAGACCAAGCCCACATTGACGCTGTCAACTTACAACCCGTATCGGCCCACGACCAAACCGAATCCATATCGGCCGATACGCTCTCTATAGCAACACCTCCCCAGTCCGATATGGTTACCGGGTCCGATACGAAGCCTGGTCCGACCCCAACTCAATCCTTCCTCTCTGCTTCGGTTTCCTCTTTTCTCTCCAAGTCGATTACCAAAATCCGTCATTAACACATGCCCCTCAATTCTGCTTCATTATATAATGTGGCGGAATTAGCTCCAAGGAACCCATCGACTTCTTTGCTAGGTCTAATCTGAAAACCGCGCAGATCCAGATTCGAATCCTTCCGCCGCCGATTCAACAAACCCTTCACGTTTCTCAACTCCGGCGACCCCTCGGCGTTCCGTCAACATCGACCCTCTCCACAGCAACCCCTTCAACGACAACGATGGCTTCCGCCCCATTCTACGCCTCTGAGATCCCTGCGGTAAGTCAATTCCTTCAACATCCACATTATCGCTTTTTTCCCGCCGATTTCTCCAAGTTAGGGTTTTTACTCTCTACCCCCTGAGTCTTATATCTTCATCGCCATTCTCATGATTTAGGTCTTCAAAAACCAAATCTTAATCCCCACCGACGACAAATCTCATCGCTTTCTGCTAGGCCCCATGGGCGACTGTGACCCGACTTGGCTAATCAACGCCGAGACTGACAGAATCCCCTTCAGGCAAGCCAAGCCCACTGTTTCTGCATGGAAACATACCTTCAGGTCGTGGCCGTCGAAGCTGAACGGATACAGAACCCGGCATAAAAGGATTGCTGCCACCAAGCAAGTCCACTGGGACGAAATTGGGATCGGCCAATGCATAACTCTGTCCCTAGCCGATACCAAGAAGAATGAGCCACTCATGTCGGCTGCTAGCTACTTCTGGTCTAGTACCTTGAATGCCTTCATGTTCAAGCAGGGTCCGATGACCCCAACCCTTATAGATGTCAAGATACTAACAGGATTGGATGTCAACTCCGAGATCAACCCCTTCAGCCTCTTGGTAAACAGTAGTCACAAATTGAAGACCAAGAAAATTGGAGGCTGGTCTGGGTACATTTTTGAGCACATGGAACAAGGATCAGTCTCGGAACGAGAACACGTAGCCTTCCTGACATTGTGGCTGGAGAGATTTGTCTTTTGTGGATCGACCTGTGGCCCCACCACCAACTGTCAACACTTGGCTCAGGCTTTGGTCGACAAGAAACAAATCCCCTTGGGCCGATACCTCCTAGGAGCTGTTTATCGACTGCTCCATGTTTCCACACAAGACTTGATGCTAAAACAGACTGTGGCACATGGAGGACCATGGTGGTTCATTCAACTCTGGCTAACCATTCACACTAACACCATGGTTGATCGGCTACCTCTATCGGATTCGCGTTTCCCATCGAAATATGCCGATCACGAAGATCCCAGGAGCAGACGATGCATGTCCTATGGGGAAGCAGCCTCCATTTATCCAGGAGCAGACCAATCAGCCGATGACATGTCTTCATGGTTCATCCGATTCTTCACCGGCCCTCCATCGGCCAGGATGGACATGTTTGTCTATACATCGGACCGAGATTTTCAACTCCCTGACGACCTCTAGCTGAGCTTGATAAATGATGACATGGAGTCACGGGAATTATTCATGATCGGCCTCACTCCGTGCCTGCTCCCAGTAGGCATATTTCAGGGAAGAAGCATCAGCCTGTCCTATGAGTTTTACAACCCAATGATAGCTGCTAGGCAATGCGGGCTCGGGCAACTCCCCATCAGTCTGTACCTTCATAAGCTCCTAGAGAGCAGAGGCACGATTCCATCGGCCCTGATCATGAGCAAAGCACTGGAAATTGAGCTCCCAAATCTCGGTGACTGCGACCGATTGCATCTAAACGCCTTTGTTCATATCAACTTTCAAACATGGTGGCAAGAATGGGCCGCTCACATTTTTCATCAATCGGCCAGATTTTATGTGACAGAGCTTCTCCAGGGTATCAGCCCTCAAGTCCCAGACGAGCCGATTCCATCCGTGAGCAACAGTGGACGGAAAATCTTTTACGCTCAAGCCATAGCTCCATCAGGCTCAACCATCTTGGAATCCATCATCGGCCTTACTGCCCCAAAGATTTCAACGCTACTTCAGGGGCCGATGATTAAAGAAAACCCCAAAAGGAAAGCACCAACCAAGGGCAAATCCCAAAAATCCTGCAAGAAGGCTAAAATTAATGACCAAGCCGATCTTGAAGAGCTGGACCCCTCCATGGAAGAATTCCTTGAAGAACAAGTGATGGAGGAAGAAGTCGATGTAGCGGCTGCCGATGCATATGAAGAAGAAAACCTGTCGGTCGACACTACCCAGGAGCCATCGGCCGAAACTGCTGAGATCCCACCGGCCGATGACCAAGATGATGCCCCACAACCAAAAAGGACCAGACACGCAGTTCGCAAGGTCAATAAAATCTCTTCGTTGTGTTTACATAATCTCCTTGTACTGTCATACTTTAACTTCATATCCTTTTCAGGCCACGGCGTCGTTTGTGTTAAAGGAGAGAACTCAATCGGCCCCTTTGCCAAGAACCAAGAAAGCAACTTTGCAACGGCGCGAACGAGCCAAGGCACGATTGAGGACTCCTTCTCCTTCTCCACCACCCTCTCCGACTGTCTCGGTAAGAGTTGATTTTTTGCATTATCTTTCTAATCACATAACCCTATTTACCAATTTCCTGCTTTTTCAGCCTAGGGCTCCATCACCTTCACCACATCGGCCAACCCCCTCGCCTACTATGTCGACACAGCAAAGGGAGGCCGATGCGAGCACCACCGATGCTCCAACATAGGTAACAAGGATTACTCTGATCCCCTTTCTGCCGGTTCCTGTTTAACGAGGCTGACCTTGACCCATGTCGATATTTGCAGAACCTAGCCGATATGTTCTCCTTTGATATCGGCCAGTTTCTTGATGATGAGGACAAGGAGCTACCCAGCACAGCCAGGGCACCAATCTCTGATGATCTGAAGAACCGGCTGACCGATATCGCCAATCGGCTGGAGTCCTCGCTGGAGTACTTGGTGGAAGATTGCACCCCCATCAGGGTCAGGGTACAAGAAATTCAAGACGAACTGCCTGAAGACCTGATGGAGGTCCTAACACCGGCCATCTTCTTGGAGCAATACCGATTCAAGCTCAACAAGGCCAAAGAAAGACTCGCAGAACGACGAGAGCGTGACCAACTGGAATCGGCTTTGTCCGCCAGCAAAGCCCAAGTTAACGCTGACAAGACCAAATTGGACGAGCTAGCGGTGGAGCCGATCGTCTTGAAAAATAGCCTTCAAGAACTCCGTCGTCTCGAGGCAGAGCTAGAATCGAAGCTGGAAGCCACGCGTCAAGAAATCCAAGAAGTCGAAGCCGGGATAGCTGCATCACCTAAAGCCATAGAAGACCAGACGGCAAAGCTCAAGGCATCGGCCAAGTACCTTGCAACCCTGAGCAGATCGCTAAAGCCGATCCCAGGGTCGACAGCCGATGACGCCCAGGCTATAGAAGACATCGAGCAGATTCGCCGTAAAGCCATTGCAGCTATTGCAGACTTCATAGGGTGATGTAGCACATCTTGTCTTTATGCTGTGTAAATACAAACCTCATCGGCCAAGCAGCCGAATTTGATCTGGAAATGCCATGTCTGAATATTACTTCTGAAATCCTCTTTGCAAACAAATATCCCTTTACTAATCAGTCTCATCGGTCGAAAAGCCGAATTCGATCTTACCCTGAAGAAGAAAATTCCTTAAAAAAATTCCGCGCTTGTATATATATATGCCCCCCAAATTTTAGAAGATGAGGGCTCATGTTGTAAAATTTGAACTAAGGGCGATAGTATGTATCGACCATCTAAAGACGATGCATAACACATCGGCTGTAATCATAGATCGGCTGGAGGGCCGATCATGAATCGATCCAGACGCTAGGATAATATTTCTTCAAGTACTTGCCATTAAGAGCTCGTCCATAAATCTCACCATCCAACCCCTTGAGCAAATAAGCATTGCAAGGAACACAGCGATGAATTTGAAAAGGACCTTCCCAATTAGGTGACCACTTGCCGAATTTATTATCTCTGGAACCAATCGACATTATTAATTTCCATACAAGATCCCCTTCTTCAAACGACTTGGCGACAACTTTTTTGTTGTAATGACAAGCCACTCTATCTTTATCACGTTTGATCTTCTCTAGGGCCCGTAATCGGACATGCGCCAAATCGTCTAACTCATCCACCATAAGATTATGGTACTCATCGGCTGTCAAGTCGTCTTGCAAAGCAATCCTTCTTGAGCCGATGTTGGTTTCCCACGGCAGCACCGCTTCATGTCCATAAACCAGCTGATACGGAGGCACTTGAATTGCACCATGGCAAGCCATCCGATACGCCCAAAGGGAATCGGCCAGCGTTGTGTGCCATTGCCTCGGCTGTTCGGCGATTTTCCTCTTGATTAACTTGATTAAAGTCTTATTAGAAGCCTCTGCCTGTCCATTAGCTTGCGCGTAGTAAGGAGAAGAATTTAATAATTTAATGCCCATGCTATCGGCGAACTGGACGAACTCATCGGACACGAAGATTGATCCTTGATCGGTGGTTATCATCTGAGGTAACCTAAACCGATATATAATATATTCCTTGACAGACTGAATTGCATCTTTGGAATCAACCTTCTTAAGGGGAACGGCCTCAACCCATTTTGTGAAGTAATCGGTAGCCACCAAGATATATTTGTGTCCCTTGCTCGATGGCAGGTTAATCTGGCCGATCATATCTATTCCCCATCCACAAAACGGCCACGGCTTTATGATGGGATGCATAGTCGATGCCGGTGCTCTTTGAATTGCTCCAAACTTCTGACAATCCTGACATCCTTTATAATACTTGAAACAATCCTCTAGCATGGTTGGCCAAAAATACCCAATGCGTTTCAACAGCCATCTCATTTTATGGGCCGATTGATGTGTTCCACAAATCCCTTCATGGACCTCACTCATAACGACTTTGGCCTCCTCAGGACCTAGGCACTTGAGCAAGACACCATCAATCGTTCGGTGGTATAAATCATCATCTAACAGGACATACTGCAATACTTTGTATTTCATCTTTCGTGACGCCGATTGGGAAGGATTCTTCAAATAATCAATGATAGCAAATCTCCAATCGTCGGCGTCCACGGTGGTGATTTGAACTCGTGCATCGTTGGCCATCGGCCTGTATCCCAATGCCCCTTGAGCCAGGTCATTGGCCTCGAAGTTTTGCTTCCTGGGTATATGCCTCATCGTTACGATCCTGAATGCCTGAAGCAAAACCTTGCGATCTTCATTGTAGACTTTGAGGATGTCATCTTTGCATTCATACTCTCCAGAAAGTTGATTAATTACCAGTTGTGAGTCACCAATGATCTCTACGGAATCGGCCTCGACTTCTTGTAATAACTGCAAGCCTTTAAGCACCGCTTCGTACTCTGCTTGATTGTTAGTATAATAAGGCTTGATAGTAAAAGCAAACTCAAAGCTTGCCCCCCGAGGGGATATGATAACTAGGCCGATACCGCATCCATGTCTGCAGACGGATCCATCAAAATACAACGTCCATGGCACAATATCTGCATATGCAACTGATTCGTCTCTATGTTGAACAATGAAATCGGCCAGGGCTTGTCCTTTGACTGCTTTGGCCGATTCATATCTGAGATCAAACTCTGTTAAGGCAAAAATCCACTTCCCAATTCTTCCTTTTAACACAGGGGCCGATAGCATGTATTTCATCACATCGGCCTTACTTACCACAATGCACTCGTTGGAAAGTAAATAATGCCTCAATTTAGTACATGAAAAATATAAGCACAAACATAATTTCTCCACCGGTGTGTACCTTGTCTCAGCGTCTAGCATCCTCCTACTGAGATAAAAAATAGCTCTTTCCTTACCATCAATATTCTGAACCAAGACTGAGTCGATGGATTTCTCATCGGCCGATAGGTACAGTCTGAACGAAACCCCTTTCTGTGGAGGGATTAGAACTGGCGGAGAAGTTAAATACTCCTTGATATCGTCCAGCGCCTTCTGCTGCCTATCACCCCATACGAACTCTTCATCCTCTTTTATCTTCAATAACGGAGTGAATGGCTCTATTCTTCCTGATAGGTTCGATATAAAGCGCCGAACAAAATTGATCTTGCCGAGCAGAGATTGTAACTTGGTCTTGTTCGTCGGAGGTTTGATTTTCTTTATAGCATCGATATTCTTCTGTGTAATCTCGATTCCTCTTTCGTGGACCAAGAAACCCAGGAACTGACCGGCCGATACGCCAAAGGCACACTTGTTAGGGTTCATTTTTAAGCCATACTTCCTCGCTCTTTCAAGTACCTTGCGTAGATCGGCCAAGTGCATATCATATTCTCGTGACTTCACGATGACATCATCAATGTAAACTTCAATCAAAGAGCCGATGAGATCATGAAAAATATAATTCATGGCCCTCTGATATGTAGCTCCAGCATTCTTCAAACCGAACGTCATGACAACCCATTCATATAGGCCGATTGCCCCTGGGCATCGGAAGGCTGTTTTGTGAGCATCTTCTTCGGCCATGAAAATTTGGTTGTAGCCTGCGTTCCCATCCATAAAGCTTATAACCTTGTGTCCAGACGCAGCATCGACCAGCAAATCGGCTAGAGGCATAGGGTACTCGTCTTTCGGTGTTGCTTTGTTCAAGTCTCTGAAGTCAATACATACCCTAAGCTTGCCATTTTTCTTCACTACTGGAACTATGTTGGAGACCCACTCTGCGTATCGGCAAGGTCTGATGAAGTTGGCATCGTAAAGTCGTGTGATCTCTGCCTTGATAGCTTCATGCATATCGGCCTTGAATCTCCTAGGAGCTTGTTTAAACGGCCGATAGCCTAGTTTGATTGGTAGCCGATGTTCTACAATCGATCGGCTTAATCCTGGCATTTCATGATATTCCCATGCAAAACAATCCATGAATTCTTTTAACAGATTTATAAGATTACTCTTGTATTCCTTTGGCAGGTTAGCACTTACGTACGTCGGCCTAGGCCTATCACCTATCCCTATATCAATCTCTTCAAGTTCATCGGCCGACGTAAAACCGTGTCCCAACTTGCCATCTAGCTCGTCCACCGCATCATCTGTGTAGAGACTAACTTGTTCATCTTCAACGGCGGACGACGCTTCTCTGCTAAAGTAACTGCTTGTCTTGATCTTCGATCGTCTCGATGTCGCAGTCAGTTACTTTGAGGAAATCGGCGTCCCAGACTCGTCCGGACAAGCAGTCGATCCCCTCCATCTCCCATACTGCGAGATCGGCATTGGCCACGTGTACTGTCCGATCGGCCTGCACGATCTCAGTCTGGTCCCCTTGCCATTGCATGAGGCATTGGTGCATTGTTGAAGGGACGCAACAATTTGCATGGATCCAATCTCGTCCCAACAACAAGCTGTAGGAACCTTTTCCGTCGAAGATGAAGAAGGTGGTGGGTATTGTTTTGCTGCCCACGGTGAGTTCCACGTTTAGGACCCCCTTCGCTTCGGACGCGTTGCCACCGAAATCCTTTAATACCATGTTGGTCTTGATAAGGTCTTCAGGTACCTTCTCAAGCTTCCTGAAGGTTGTGTATGGCATTAAGTTGACCGCCCCGCCGCCATCGACCAGCATCTTCGTCATCGGTCACCCATTGATGAATCCCTTGTTGTATAGCGGCCGCAAGTGTCTGTAGCTGGTGTTAACTGGCTTGTCGAAGATGGCTTGATCTGGTGACAACTGTAGCCTAGCCGAAGATTGTTCATCGTCGGCCACTGCTTCATCGGCTGCCTGCATGCTGTACTCTGCTGGCAGTATAAAAACCATGTTAACAGGTGCCGATGTCGCTCGTTTACCTTTTGAAGCCGCAGAGGCCCGGGCTGTATTGGAGGTGCCCTCATCGGCCGTTACCACCGTGGATTTTATCCTCCACTCTTTCTTGGTCTTGGCCGGCCGATGGGTTATTGCCACCTGTTGCTCTTGGCTTTGTTCTTTCCTCCTTAGCCTCTGAACCCGCCGTTTTTGTGTCTTAGTGAATACATCGCTTGGGCACCATTGAGGGTTATGGACCTGTTCCTCGGCTTCGGTCTGTTGGTCTTGGTGCATCGGCCCTAACCTCTCATGAACAGATTTCCTTTCCTTGGCCGGCCGATGCGCTTGCATGCTTGAGCTACCCTGATAAGAATCTTCTGCACTATTGCATGCAGGGCACTCCTAGATAGATGGCAACCTCATTCCCTCATTCCAGCAGAACCGGAAAAACTCGCACTCCCAATGCGGGTCGTAGGAGTTGTCTTGATCGGCGTAGCCTTGAACTTGTTCTTCCCGCCGCCGCTGGTATTTTCTAATCAGGCCCTCAGAGGTCTGATAAGGTCGCTTGCCGGTCCAATGGGCACTGCCATCGGTCCTGTCCGCCCGCACCATGTTGACTGGGAACGGGTGTCCTTCGATTTTCATCGGCCGCTTGGCATCATCGATTTTAATCCTGCCTTGCTCGATGGCCGATTGAATCTGTTGCCTGAAGATCTTGCATTCATTTGTATGGTGTGAATAAGAGTTGTGCCATTTGCAATATCTCCGTTTCTTGATCTCTTCGGCCGATGGCAATATATGACCCACTGGCAACTGGATTTGCTTTTCTTGCAACAGTAGATCAAATATCTTATCGGCCTTGCTGATGTCGAAGTCATATTTATCCTCCTTGTCGCCCTTCTTGGCCCATTGGCAAGTTGTCGGCTTTCTCATCTGGGCCCTTTCGGTCAGGTCGACATCAACATCTTTCTCATTGTCGTCATCGGAGGCATACTGATAAACTGTGTTGATTTTCTTGACGAACTTCTTTGCCTCCTGGAATCGCTGCTCGTGGGCCGATACTCGTTGTGCCAGCTGAGCTAGGCTGTCAAATTCCTGCGAGGAGAACCTCTCGCGTATCGGCCCTAGCAATCCCTGAAATGCCAAGTCGGCCAACTGGGAATCGGTCAAACTGAGGCTGTAACACCTGTTTCGTATGTCTCTAAACCTTTGTATATACTCTGGGACCAATTCATCCACTCGTTGCCTGATGGCAGTCAGATCGGACAGTTTCATCTCTTGTACGCCGTTGTAGAAATACCTATGAAACTGTTTCTCCAGATCTATCCATCCTCTGATGGAATTGTAGGGTAAAGAAGAAAACCACGTGAATGCAGACCCTGATAAGGACAGAGGGAAAAACCTCACCCTCAACGCCTCGATAGCCGATGCCTCCCCGCACTATGCTAGGAATCGGCTGACATGTTCGTACGTCGAGACGTTGTCCTGCCCCAAAAACTTTGAAAAGTCTGGGATCTTGTATCGGCCTTGCAATGGCACTCTGTCAAATTCCTCGGGATACGGGTGCCGATACACCGTAGAGTTTTCCTTGGGCTTCAAGCCGAACTGATCTCGCATCACTTCAGCTATCATATCGGCCCAGTATCCTGCGGGCCGATGTGGGAGGTCTTGCTGATATGATTGCTGCAAGCCCTCTGCTTGATACTGCCTGGGGGAGTACGGTTGGTAGTGGTAATCAAGATTTTGCGCGCCGTACTGCCTTGCAGTGTGCTGCTGGTAGCCTTGTGGCACATTTTATGCAGCTTGAGGTGGAGGATTGCTGAACACCGGGGCTTGTGGCTGTCCGGCCGATGGTTGGTGAACTGGAACTTGCTGCATCGGCTCGATCACTGGTTGCTTCCCCTTGGTCCTTTGAGCATATTGCTCCCCCGTAATGTGCTGAGGGCTCCCCCCTGTCTGATTGGTGAGGACCAGTGGCAATGTTGTTGGCTGCGCCGATGGGGGTGGCATCGGCGCTGTCGGCTGAGCCGTGCTCAGGTTGTTCCTCAGGGTCCGATAGGCAGGGAACTTATTTTCTGGCAAGAAAATCGGTCCCTGAGGCTTGTACTGGTGAATCGACCCATCTAGGATCGATTTGACCGTATTGGTCAATGTGTTCACCAGGATCCCCGATTGGTTGACTAGCGCAGAATGAACTGCGGAGTCAATCCTATCTTGCAACGTCGGCGCTGTAGTATCTTCAGTCTTGACGGTGTGGTCGTGTGCCGCCGCTGACGTGCTAGCTCCCTCTCCTGGACTCGGCATAACTATCTTGGATTTTTGGATCAAGGTGCCTTGCCGAGTCCTAGAATATGTTTGCAGGTACATATTCTGGAACTGCTCGACCAAATTTTCCATCTCAGCCTTCTGCTCTGCATTGAGCTGGTCGGCGGTTACAGGGACGATGTTCTCCTCGGAAATCTCTACCTGCTTCGACATCTTGAGAAGATTTGTTGTGGTTGCAGAGTTTGCGTTCCTAGTCCCACCGGGCGTGCCAAAAGCGTGTTGGCGCAGAATTTGGACCCGTTCGACCACAAAACGGGTTCCGCGTTACCACGGCGGCCTGGGAGATCTGCTTAACTCCAGTGCAGGTCCAAATTGGCTTGCCTAGTCGTGCGCAGAGCGTGCCAGTTGATTTGATCTGCAATCAACAAGAAACAAGTAAACCATATCAGAAAACAATGGTCGATCGGCCGATAGGCCGATGTCACATTGTTATAGCCCAGCCGATAGGGCAAAGCTGTACCGGCTTACTCAAGATAATAAGTAAATTGAAACAGACCTAATCTCATCGGCCTATTTTAACATGTCTAAGGCAAATTACTAGAAGCAGCCGATGAGGATTTCATGAAGATAAACACACTAGCTATTACCCTAGTGCAAACTTATACAAGCCAATCGGCCAATATAAATACACCAATCACAAAGACATCTTGAAGACACCCTGCAACCGATACGTTTATATTCGTCGATCCACATGTATAAGTGGCAAACACATGCAAAAACATAAATAATCACATGCATTAGGTAAGACCGGCTGAAACCCCGGCGCTATCCTTAATTACAATCGAAAGCAGGCTTCATGTTAGATCTCGAAACAGGACTAAGGTCGATAGCAACTCAAAGTGTGAATCGAGACTTAACACAAAGAAAATCAAACCGTCGATTGCTTTTGGGGATGGTAAATGTCTTAGATAACCTAAACGAGTAAACCAATTCAATTATCGTCGGCAACAAACCCTAAAACGAGTTAACCGTTGGCGAGATGGAATTAGCAAACCACATCTAGGTTAGCTAAAACACGATAAACGACGATCACATCATCAGGGCTTAACGTGCCTAAAGCGACACGCTAGCCCCGACGATGCCAATCGTCGGGGACGAGTTCATACCTTTGCTCTGGGAAGGCAAGAACTCGTCAAGATCAACCTCTTACGAGGGTTGGCGATGCGCCGAAAGTAGATTGAATTGGTTGTATGTTTTGATTGATTGAGAGATATTCTTTTGATTGATTGAGAGATATTCTATGTACAAACTATCGGGATATTTATACCCGAGATTACAACAGACCTCTTGTCGGGTACGATCTTATCTACAACTAACAAACAAGTCTTTGCGGCAGACTCTAGCCACAGATTAGATCTAAACTACCTAATTTACAAGATACAATTGCCTAAAACCGAGCTTTATCTCTATTTGGCAACCCCTTTAAAGCTTATCTCAAGCCCAGACCAAGCCCACATTGACGCTGTCAACTCACAACCCGTATCGGCCCACGACCAAACCGAATCCATATCGGCCGATACGCTCTCTATAGCAACACCTCCCCAGTCCGATACGGTTACCGGGTCCGATACGAAGCCTGGTCCGACTCCAACTCAATCCTTCCTCTCTGCTTCGGTTTCCTCTTTTCTCTCCAAGTTGATTACCAAAATCCGTCGTTAACAATGACAGAGAAAGGATCAGCCCAAGTTCAACAGGTGCCGGTACCACAAATCATAAACTCAAAGTTTTTTTTATTATGCCTTCGAATTATGGTTTCATGCCACCAAGTCTGATCCAACACATGGTTGAAACCTACAATTATGCATGCCTTAGTCACGTAATACTAAGACAATCAGTATGTCTGAAGAAACCTACAATTTGTCATAGAGTGTGTGTGTGTGAAAAGAGAGCTTAGGAATTTGGAGAAGAAAATGCATTCTATTTGACTGGCATTTCTACAAACACATGGTGGGCATGGATTGGCATGTCTTACTTGTCTGCAAGCACCACATCAAGCAATGGAGACACGGAGCAAACAAGGAAAATCCATGCACAGACGCCGGCGCTGGTGCAGGCGCAATGGCTATGAGGATCTCACCTGATGCCAGTGCCAGTGAAGCATAACCCTAGGAAGCAAAACACAAAGCTTCCAAGTTGGGGTAGCGGTGAGGATCTCACGTGGCGCTGGTGCCGGTGCACTGGATCACAGGAAATGCATACCAACACCATCCTCCCAATTATTTTGCTACATTCTTCATCTGTACAGTAAATCATAAATAGATTCGGTTGGAAAATCAAATTAAAGGGTGTGACAAATAAAGCAAAACTTTACAGTAAACAAAAAGAGAGACATATATCGCCAAGGATCGTTTATAGGCACTGTTTGTTAGCCTTGGTGCAAACAGATCGTTGCTTCGCTGGTCCAGTTTACGATTGGATGATTTACAGAAGCATTAGATAGTAGTGATAGGGATAAAGCTCTAAGAAAAATGGCATAAAGCAACAATACTGATGAAACAAGCATCTCACACTGATGCTATGCAAGAGAGAATTTGTTTATAAAATAGAAGATACAAATTGTCATGGTCATGAAACTGTTTGCTAGTGTTTATGCAAATGGTCATTTCTTTCATTTTGCTTTGAAAGGATGATTACTAACAGCACCATTAGATTGCTAAATTGGATGATAGCTAATAGTATCATTAGGTTGCAGTGACAGTATGTTCTATGTACTAAAAAAAAGTTCGATGAAGCTGTAAGCCAAAATGCAGAATACAGCTATATTTTTTTTCAATTGGTCAGCATTTATCACCTCCCTAATAATATCATATTGGACAAAAATTTGTGAAAGGAAGCATAAATAAATCAAGAAAGAAATGTTCTTCATAGATCAACTTAAATCAATGGTGTGATAATATATCTGTTTTGGAACCGACCAAACTTTATAGATCAAGTTATCAAGAGACTCATAGATCAATTTATCAAGAGACATTCTTCCCAGTGATCACATATGGTGATGATGGAGTGTTGTTTGTAGCACATACATTTCAATTATAGTTATCTTTTCACTTCCCCATGCATGTACCAATAAAACAAGGACCATTTCAAAAATTAAATATGGTATTTATTAGCAGCACAACAAACTAAACCACATCCCCAATTGATTACATGGTATATATTTCTTATCTTCATTAACAGAAGCAAGAAAAAGGAATTTTGGCTAAATTAAAACACAGGTGTTTGTCATTTCTAGCACAAACTTGATCTCTTCTATTGAAACACAAGTAAAGGTAAAAAACAAAATATATACAGAGCGGACTGAAATCACTGAATTTCAGATGGGTACCCTGGTTCAGTGAATGCAATTTCGGTTCAAAATTTCCGGTATTTTTTTTTGTTTTTCTCTTTTTTTGTGTGAATTTGCTCAAAGTTTATTCAACATCAGTCAAATTGTGTTAAAATTTTAAATAATTTTGGTCCAAAAAGTGCCAAAAATACAAAATATTTGGGAATTTCGGTGCTACCAAAATGGCCGAAATTTTAAGCGAAATCAAAAGTGAAAACTCTGCCCTGATTGTAGCTCTTAGATCTCATAAGATTGTGAAGGTGATAAAAAACAAAATAGGTACACAGAATGGACTGAAACCACTAGATTTTAGATGGGTATAAAGTTGGTACCTTGTTGTAGCTTTCAGATATCAGTACTGATGTTCTACTACAGAAAGGAACCAAACTGAATTTCGTCAGACATCAGGGTAAGAAATTAAGCACCGGATGGCACTAATAAAGAAAATGAATTCATGGCCTGCTTAAGAGGGCTAACTGTCCGGACTAAATCTTACTATTATGCCTTGATTTGACAACCCTGATTGATTTTACTACTATATTACAAATGAAGATGTTTATAAGGAAACACCCAGAAATATCTTAGCAGGTATTCTGATATGAGACTTCTTGAGAGAACATTTTACTTATCAAGAGAAACATGTCCTAATTTAGGACACTTGAAATTACTTATGCTGTTGGATACATTTTCAAGGAAAATTTTACATGCACAATGTATGCAAAATAGATAAAATCCACATAATATTAAGCTGGATTTGAGGAATGCCATGAAAACGACTGCATCCCTGTATGCCCTGACAAAAGGAAAATAAAAATTTTGTTGCTCCATGAATAAAAATCCCCCATCCATTCAGAAAAATAGCATGAAAAAATTGACTGCAAGAAACGGAGTTTACCTGCACCTAGATCTGCATGGCATACTCCTCATTCGCATGCAGTAACCAAACTAGGCAAGCCAACCCTTCAACAGGTGGATTGGAAGGGACTGTTGCCTCATGTGCGAGCGGTTGAATCATGGACAACCTGCTGAAGACACAGGACATCCGATGGAGATCACTGCCAACACAAACTTCAGTTCATTAAGCCCTTCATAAGCATGGGAAATATTATTCAAAAGGATAGAATAACATACAAACTGGAATTGATGTAGGAGCCTCAATGGATGACCATATGTCCAAAAACCATGCTTAAATCACTTGTTTTTTATTGCTTAAATCGAGGAAGTTCAGTAAAATCATGTTTACTACCTTCAGAGTTACAATACCACAAATGCGAAGGTTAAGTAGAATACACCAAGAACATTGAATTGTTCATTTTGAAAGCAGCAAACAATCAACCTGAGATTTGGCCACCAGAAATACGCTAAGAAAAATAATGTATATTCACTTAAAACACAAACCTTGATGGTTAATGTACAGAAAAGTGCGAATCTATAAAAAATAATCAGGATTGATACATTACGGATTCATGGTCATTGTATACAAAATTTTAGGTATGTTAGTAGCAGACAGATCTTTAGTGCAAAACTCTTTCCGCTTTTCATGCACACTCAACGGCTAGCTGCCATTTCTTACTAATAAGCATTGATTTTACAACTGATTAATCTACTTTCAGAATCAGAATGGCACAAGTATTTTAATTAATAAAAGGACATCATGAACATGGTTCTGAACTTTTGATCATTACATACTTCACAATGTACCACCACTGAAAAGTTAAACTTTTGGATAAATATTTTTCGCTGAGCAAATAGGAAGGATATTTCAACAATAAGAATCATTTTTTCTTTCAAAGAAAAGCTGACTACATTAGTAGTACTTTTCATTTCAGAGACAGTGTCAAGCTTTATCTAAATCTTTCATCACAAAGAAAACAAAAATTGTTTGTGAATCACATGCTCAAATAAATAGGACCAACAATAGGGATGCAGCCAAAACTATCAGTAGCTCACATTGGTGAATACTATCAGAATTATGAACCATAACGGGAAAAGAAAGAATAGCAGTTAAAATTTCCCGAGATCTCATGGCTTCACTGCATGGTTCTGGTTCCGCTGCTTCATCGGCACATCGAACTTCATTCTCCCAGCAACTGCAGATGCAAATGAAAAAAAAACAGGAACACATGGAGCAAGCAACCGAGATGCAGCCAATACCGGTGGTGGGGGAGGTACGGGCAGGGTGGAGGGTGGGCAAAAAAAATAATTCAAGCAAATAGTTACATGCCTCATGCATACATTATTCAATCACCACAAAATTCTAGCATAATTGCACAAAACGACATGCTTATGCGATTTTGTAGATTTAGCTAGCCAGCTAGGTACTCTTCCAATGATTATACCTAATGGATGCAGTACTAATTGACTCAGAAGACATATGCTCAAACGCTGATGCAAGTACGAAGGTAAATAACATTTCTCTAACTCAAATCATAACTTCATTTAAGCCAATGTAACATAATAAGCAGTTGAAGCATATCACATCTTTTCAATCAGATAAAAACAATTATAGGAATTTAGCAAATTGCTACCTCTTCACTAAGGAACGAAAACATTACTTGCCCATTTAAAAGCAGAACAGCTGTCAAAAGGCATCACAGCAAAAGCAAAGGCTAACCCACCATTTGATCACATTCTTCAACAACTATTGTCAACAATTGTGTTAGTTTATGTAAATTGATTATTGCTTTTGCTATACAGATATACTAGGCTACAAAATATACTAATAGCCAATAATTAGAAAAAAAATGTTGGTACTTGTTATTGGTATGAAAAAAATTGTTGGGGATTACAGTTTTTCACATTGTATAAACATGCAAAACAATATAAAAAATAATGATGCTTGTGTTTTTTCAGCAGAAGAAGATAGTCTGACAAAATATCTTAAACAAAGATATGTTAACCTTAAAGTGGAAAGTGTGAATCATTGACGACTTTCCTAATAGACCAGGCATTGGAAAGCAAACAATAAGATGCAAGTAGGTGATTATGGGATCCCAAGATTAAATGTTCTTTCAAAAGAATTTACTTGGGTTAAATGGTAGAATAATTCATTTCTTACAAGTGAACCTAGTGAAAAGCAAGACAGAGAAGGAATATAGCTTCTGAGAAGTAATTTAATGGAAATAAGCAATTCATTTCTTACAAGTGAACCCAGTGAAAAGGACAGGCTAGCAAGACAGAGAAGGAATATAGCTTCTGAGAAGTAATTTAATGGAAATAATTCATTTCTTACAAGTTTTATTGACTATTTTTGTAGTAACAGAAAATTTTCATACTAGGAACCTTATGCCACTATTATCTGTAGTAACGAACTGAAATCTGAAGATATAGTACAACAAGATGTAAACTTAGCTCAATCTATCTCCCTATACACACTAAAGTGTTGTTTTCGCATTTTAGATTAAAAATGGCATGCCATTTTATTTCTTCAAGCCACACTGATTACTTTCCGAAGTGACAAAGAAATCATGCTTACCTTAGCAGGGTGATTGGAGATATGACATTGGTACGCATCTAAGCAAGAGCACCTTTTGTGACAATCAAGAAAAAGCTTCCACATCTAAGAGATTTTCATGCCATATGTTGGTGAATTATTGTACTCCCTCCATCCCAAAAAGACTTCATTTGGTAACAGGAAGCTATTGCTCTTTTATGTTTGGTATATAATGTTTGAGATGCATGTGGCCATTATTGCTATGCTTGATGGACTATTATAAATAGAGATAACAGCACTTGGATGCCTAAGATTTCAATTGGATCTAATCCATAGGTATTGTCATGCTTGTCAACAAAGGTAGTTAAATAGGCCATATATGCAAGTCGCTTAACCGAATTATCCAACTACTATAATTATAGATAAGTTACAAAAAAAACATAGGATTCAAATCCTCCGTATTTCCTATGTTCCAAAGGAGACAGGAAATGAAAACTCTAATTTAATCAGAATGAATTTGCCTACCAATAGAATTGACATGAACTCATAGTATGTAGAATTGAAATGGTTGGATGATACATCGATACTTATAGAAAAAATGCACTAAGTCTATTCCTCTATAAACTAAATTAATGTAGACATAATTCTCTATAGAGAATGCATGGGTAGATTGCACATTCATCTGCTCCTGAAACCGTTGAGAGTTACTTTCACTACTTACATTTACTATGAAAGGCAATTTATTATTTATGCAAGATATATGAGTTTTGAAACAAAGCTATTGTATTACTCCATGAATTTTATCCATCCAAGAGTTTTATCCTTGACGACACCAAGAATGCATAGGTTTTATGTATACAAGATTAGAACTTCCTTGATAACAACAAGAACATGTTAATAGATTGAACAATATGTCCTAAATTTACTATAATACATGTTTTCACAACTGAACTTATCGCACTTTAAAAAATGTGAGCCTAGTTCAGAATTTAGAACCTCAAGCTGCAGTTAGAAATATAGAGAAAATGTTTAGACTAAAAAGTGCTAGATAATATTAAGTATGTCATGTACAGATGTACTCCAGCATATAAATACACAGTTTCTTTCAGATTGCAATGGCCACATATATACAGCATTCATCATCCTTAAAATGTGGAGGCATATGCATCTAATTGAACATGCCTTGGTCATTGGTTATATCCAAGTACATGTGCGTTGCAACACAAATCACACAAATACATGCATGATAGCAAACTTTTAAAATAGTAGAAATCGTATATTATACCTTGCGTGATAGTAATTTTATTAGACATTTTTTTCATGCAGTCTATAAAATTAAATTGAGAGAATACATGTGATTGTATAATAACACCCCCTACATATGGAAATTTCTTAAAGATATTTTCTCTAAATTTAAAAGTAATTTCTACCTGATACCCTCTCCAGTTTGACTTGGAATAGTGCTTGATTTTCAGAACTTTAACCCACCGCTGACAACTCCAGTATCACATCAGCCATTTAGTGCATTCGGTGCTGCCACAATGGTATAGAGCTAACAGATTATCTTGTAAGGGCTGCTTAATGGATCTCAGAAAGCAGAGAACATGGTTGGGTACTACTAATGTATGATTAAAATAAATCTTGAGATCATAGATAATAGGGCTCGAGATCTTGTGGATTTTTACCCATTTATGAACCAGAACCCTTCTGGTCATAAATATTTGACTTTTAGGACAAGATTTATGAAGGACTCGATTGAGTATCACAATGAATGATCTCTTAAACTAGTAAACCATGTACGTGCTGGAAGGCAACGGTCTAGTCATCATCTAGCCAAAGAGACTAAATGAATGGGAGCACTGAACATGTATGTATGGCATTCTTAGAAGCTATCGCAGCAGCATCTGCTAGGCATGAGTTCGGCATCTTTTTTCTACCCACAAGGTGTACCGGTCTTTAAAGGAATATGCTAGAAAATGCAATCCAATATGCATGGGCTGAGTTTATTTTGCATATATTGAAGTACCTTTTCCCTAGTAACAGAAGCTGGTGGTGCTAATTGCAGGTGGGACAACAACAATAACCAGGCAATGAAGGCATCATCCTAGTGAGAGAAAACAAACCTGCTGAAAGATCAGTCTGAAGAATTCAGAAGTAGGCATCTCAATTAAGGATGAGAGTTCTTCCCTTAGATCTTCTCTAAATATGGCATCAATTCAATACATTGGCTCATGTCAGATTAATTCCTGAGTCAGTGTTCTATTTCATTGACATAGTATAAATATAGATAAGTTCAACAACAGCAAAATTATATATAAAATGTCTATTCAACCCCCTGAATATAGTGGTTCGTCTACTTTAACAATCTGAAACAATTAATACGGGTTTAGTGTCCCCGATAAAAATATGAAAAAAATTGTCCAAATAAATACGTAAACCGATTTCACTACTTAGGCGAATGAAGTGGCTAGCATGTGGCAATGACTGAGCAGATGAAATAGTCTTAAATGCTGATGGTGTAATTGTCTCTCCTATAATAAGAGACCATATTAAGGCAGAAGTTAATAGGAGGAATTAAAAAAGGAGCAGCGGTAAGAAAGAGGACCAGTCAATCTAACCACATGGTCATTTTGCAAATACTAGCCATCTAGCAAAGAAATTAAAGCAATAGAAGGCTGGGATCAGATGTGTTGGTAAAGTAATGAAAATAAAGTTTTGACTCTTTCAAGCAGTATATATACAAGTGTTATTGCAAAACAAACAAGCACCTTAACTTGAGCTTACCATAGACTTGATAAGCACAGATTGTTTAGTCTCTGTAGATGTTAAATCTAATCTAGGTTTAATATTGTGAGCTACTTGCGAGGACCCCCAGACGCAAAACCCTCCAAAACCTACAAAAGAAACAACCAGATTAGCTACAGATATTAACCTTATCATCTAGCCACATAAATCGACTTACATTTAAGTCTGTTTTGAATTCAAAATAGCTGGTTGAAAAATGAAAAAAGATCTGACTTGATTGTTACTCCTATCCAAAAACAATTAAGTTGGGTGCTCATTATCTATAAATAATAATGAAATTATTTATAACGAAATTAGGAGGTCCAATACTACTTAGAAGTCCAAAAGATGATTTATTTCATAGCACTATACTTGCAGCAAATAATACCATAATGTCATGTGCGTAAGCCATCATAGGATCAAGATACAATGTTTAATCATTATATATATGTGCAGATCCATGTGATGAAAGTATAGGTTAAATAACAAAGTATTATGTATTTGCATAAGCACACAGTTGTGTATCAAGTAAATTCTCATTATCTACTAATGTCATTAAAAGTTTATCAAGTAAATTCCTATCCTTAAGTGTCCCACTGTGGAGATATAGTTCTAAAAACTCGTGAGCATTTCCATACTTTGGAATCAGCAAGTAAAAAAATACTGACTATATACTACCAGCAATTAGAGCATAAAGGTCCAAGGCACTACCGAAACCTAAAAAACTAGAAAGAGAGGATTTTACTAACTATAAGCCCACCGTGATAATATCATCATGTGGGAAGAGAGTTTGGCTGCTCCAACAGACATGGCAAGACAACAAAATACTACCATGCCATTGATCATGGCGTGGCAATGCTTTGCTATGATTTCGAATGCCATCCTTCTATTCTTCTATATTTAATTTCTACAAGATCAATTATAAAAACTGTGTGCATTGACAGCCTTTTGTTTTCCTTGATTCCTGCATATCACTTGTTCTCTTACATATTGCAAAAGCACTAATCGACTGGTCACATTAGGTAACAGTTTCAGTTGTGAAATGCCGATAATATCTTATCTATCTTGGTGTGGATGGCTCTCTTGCCCAAGTTTGTTCAGAAAGTGGTGTATCGGATGCCTTCGTGAATACATACGTTGTATGCAAACAACAACTAGGGTACTCGTTCCGATCTATTGAATACTTCAATTCTTTTTTGAACTTAATCATCATTGTTCACGTACCTTTACTAAATTTCATTAGAAACTTTTTGGATGCAACCAAACAACTTGTTTTTTATATTAGTTTCTTATGCTCTGAATAATTTAGTTCTTAGACTGCCCTATACATATGAATTTTACAACCCTTTGTTAAACTGAAACAACACATTCAAAAGAAAAAACAAATGGAACCTTCTACTTCAAAGGTGAGCGGAAGGACAAATTTCTCTCTTCCTGTGCACGAACAAGCCCAAAGGACTGGCATCGGAACTGTGCTAAAATAAACAACATGAGCAAACTATGAGCATCATAAATTTACATGGAGGATATGATGAACTCAGTGGATATAAAATATTACATAAATTTAGAATGAATAAAAGGCGCATTTCAGACAACCCTTAACTTAATAAGCATCTCCAAGTCCAATCTCTGTTGTTTTGACAACCAAGAAGTTTGTTAGCATCTTATTGCAAAATCAAAACTGAATAAGAGAGAGGAATAACACAGATCTAGAAGGATGAGGTGGCAGGGTCTTATCGAGGATGAGGCTGTGGCATCTTGTACTATGGCAGCACATCAAAGTCAATGGTGATCTCCTGTGGGATACCGGTGGCACATCAAAAGTCTAATATTACTGATCTCAGAACAGAACCATGATCATGCATCTGAACTCCCAACAGTCACTTATTGCACAAAAGAGAGAAATTGTGACGTGTTTCACATCTGGAGTTGATTCGGTTCACTAATTGTTCATGCATGCTAATCACCTTCACCTTCATCACTAAGGACATTGCATGCATTGATTATGAACCCATCTATATGCTCAAATTTAGCAAATCAGATCTCTTCTGCAATTGCTTTCAATTTATTAAGTTTCTACTTGTTTCAGAGAAGAATATATCTCAAAATAAAAAAAGATGAACATTTGAGAGATGCATACTACAAAACTAGAACATAATGATTGTTTCTCAAAACAGGGAGGATAGAACTAGTGATTCTGTATTCTAAAATATACTAGAACTCAAATTACTTATGAAAATTGTGTATTCATACATTTCTTACTTATTGCATGGTGATGTTTGCTCCAAAATGATTTCTGCTCTGTAATGATTCATCCCCATCTGTATCAATTCTGCCTAAATTGCTCTTTGATAAATCTGAAGTCCTCCTCCCAAAACAAAGAAGAGAAACAAAGCCCCAAAACCAGAGAAGAATGTTACTGGACCACATCGATAAATTACAGATTGGTAAGTAGACAGAAAAGTTGTAAATTGAAGTGAACTTCGATTGAACTTACCCTTCTAACCTCCTGACAGGCAAACCATTATCCATGTTCAACATTATATGCTTATCTAGACCAACTGCAAAACTGTGGGAAACTTGCTCGAGTTTTACACCAGTGCATGATTTTGCTTAGATAAAAAACAACTAACAAAGGATGAACATATGAACTGTAGGTCATGTCAAAAAAAGGAGAAAAGAGAGACTAAAATGTATTTTAATAGCAGTAACTATATTACAAATTTACAATGTAAAAATTATAGATAATGAAAAGTTCCCTTTGTATTACCTAAGCAAATAGCAGAGTAAAACAGGTATTATGAACATAATAAATTACCAAGGATTAAATGAAAGACGATGTGAGCTGTGGGACAATCAGATGGATGAGCTAATTGAATTTTTTTGTTTTCCTTGATTATTCAAGTATCACAAAATTCCAGCACCATTGCACAAAATGACATGGCTATTTGATTTTGTATATTCAGCTTTCAGCTAGCCGATTAGGTACTCTTTCAATGATTATGTCTAATTGATGCAGTACTAACTGACCCAGAAGACATGTGTCTCTACATGTAGTAACTCACCACAACCAAACAAAGAAAAACATGAGGGAAAAAATCTAAGGACCTGTTTGGTTGGTGTCCTGAGTCTCATGCCTGAAAATTTTGCATGCCTGGAAGGCATAGAAGAAGTAGATGAAAATTGCCTGATCAGGCTGCCGGGGACTACACTTGTTTGGTTGGCACCCTTGCCTGAGAGGAAGAACTACCATTAGACTTCATATAATTACTGCTAAATTATGTATTAAAGGTGAAAATCAAATCGATCGGATCACAATAGCATTGCCTTCCATATAGATTCATCTACCAACCAGCTTTGTATGTTCAAATTATATGCATCGCCACATTCATCAAGATGGAAAAAAGAAAGAATAGCTGCTGCGTGTGCTACGGCTTTGTGTGGAGTCTGACACAGGTGGCTACGGCAGCGCCGTGCATCCTAGTAACGTGAGGATTACAGTGCTAATTGTGAATCGCTGCTGCGCCTGGAGGTCAGGCAACCAAAATCAGTCGCCTGCTCAGGCTAATCCCGTGCTAGGTTATATCAGGCCAGGCGAGGGGCAAGGGGACTCAGGGTAGCAACCAAACAACTCACCAGCTAGTCTCAGGCAAGTTTCTCTCAGGGTAGCAACCAAACAGGCCCTAAAACCAAGAGCATTTTCCTCTGCATGTATCAAATGCTGATGCAAGTATCAAGGCAAATAACTTTTCTCTAACTAAAATCACAAACTTCATTTAAGCCAATACAACATATAACCAGCTGAAGCATATCACATATAATCAATCAGCCAAAAACACATTTAGGAATTCAGCAAACTGTTACTTCTCCACAGAGCAACAAAAATATTACTTTCTCATTTAGAAGTACAACAACAATCAAAAGACATGACAGCAAAAGCAACCCATCCTTTGATCATATTCTTCAACAAAAGCACAACTACTTCTGTTATTGAGAAGGGTTGCCACCCAAATGTAGGACTAATTGTAGTCTTGGACAAAGCAATATAAACAAATAAAGAATCACATCCTGCACTGAAATGAACTTCTCATAGCAACGATGAACAAACAAAAATTGGATCAATCGACCTCTCAAAGCATGCATCTCAACACAAGAACCAAAATTACATCAATTATTCATGAGTATGTGCATCTCACCCTATGGGCTGACAAACTAATCAAATCTACATAGCAAAAAAAAAACTCAAACTACAGTTGTCAGCACAACCACAAAGATATTGACCGGACCAACGAATTGTACTGCATGCCTAGACCAAACTTAAACCAACCAAGTTTGAATCGCTCATCCCATGGCCTCACCACAGAGACAACCAAAACATACTCTAATCAATCCACCGTTCATATTTCCAAATCGCTCATCCACCCGCTCGAAGCGAACATCTCGCCATGAGGACAACAGAAACGAGCACAAATCAATCCACCGCTTGAATCGCACATCTCGCCATAAGTACAACAAAAGGAAAACCCAAATCAATCCACCGATCGAATCGTGCCAAACTTGCCGCGAAGGAATCAAACAAGTAGGAGAATCAGCACACACGTAGTCATTAAGCACGAGCCCCAGCACACAGCCAACTCGGTATTGCGAACCAGGAAAAGGGAACTCGAATAAAAAAAATAAAGAAGGCACAAGAGACAGGGCAATTCAACTCAAAAGAAACCGAAACCCAGGTAAGGCTGGCACGAAACCTAAATCCAACCAGACTAGATTGGATGCGGCGGGACGCGCGGCAAGACGGAGCGGCCTCCCGGACCGGCGGATGCGGCGGCAGGCGATCGACGGCGGCGAGGTCCCTCTACAAGCCACACCAGAAAACCAAATAGAGCGGGCACGAAATCCAAATGTGGCAGGGAAACGAAACGAACTGACCGAACAAAATTGGTCGGGGCGAGACGGCCCACCGGCGGCGAGGCCCCTCAGCGAGCAATGCGACGGCTGACTCGGGCGGGGGCGCAACCGATCCAGACCAGTAGAGATGGGGCTAGGGTTTGAGGCTAGAGCATGAAACTGGATTTGTGTGAGAAAAGGTGGGGGATCTTTCCGACCGTTGTGTTGAGCGTTCATGACTCGTTCTTGTAGCGAAGGCTTTTTGCTGGAGGGGAAGCCAAGAGGCAGAGCCTTCCACCCTCCCTGACAGGTGGGGCCATTGCTAGAGAGGGAGCCAAGAGCCAAAATCGTTCTTTTTTCCTGAGTTCTGAGGTAGTAATTGCAAAATCATTTATGGATGCATGCTCAGGTTGGAATTTAGAGCGACGTTGCATTTTTTTATGTTTTATAAGCATACTACTTCCTCACGGGTAATGCAAATATTTCCCTATAAATATTCCTACACACTCTTAAACAAATCCGAGTTTTATATGTCCTCGTATCATCACAAATTCACAATGCATGATAATTGTAATGAATTTCAAACTGTTATAAGGAATATGGGCATAAATAATCTATCGATCTACTATATACTAATGCATAAGCTTGTTTTATCCATGTCCATCATCACTCATCGTTTTATCCATTTGCGTGCAAACGATGTTCCCGATTCCCTTTTCCTATCATCTCACTATTGTCACACCCTGAAGTTTTTCCTTTATAACCATAAATTATTAAATAAATTGCCAAAAAATTGTTTAAGTTTAACCAAGAGTTAATCTCGAATTAATAAACCCACTTAATAACTGGAATTGGCTTGATGAGATTTTCGTTGAGTTCCCCATGCAACAATGCACTGAATGGATTTTTAGTAAAATTTCCAGAGCAAAGAAAATAATTTCAATAATTCAAAATCAATTATTAGAATTAAGTAAATTCTAATTCCTTTCTTTTTCCCTCCTTGGTCGTTGGGTCGTTTTCAACTCCTCTCGTCGGCTTGCCCGCACGCGTGCCTGCGCCCTCCCTCCTTGCTGGGCCAGCCCGAGGCCACGTCCCAACTGTGCCCCTCGCCTCCCCCTCTTCGAGTCACCGGCAGGTGGGGCCTGTCCCCTACCTTTGGCCAATGAAGCCGGAGGCGCAACCGCTGCCCGCACGCCTTTTTCTGCCCACTCCATGCACGCGCCATAACAACCGGAAACTCCACTACCCATCTTGCTCGCGCCGTAACCGAACAACCCAGCATTCAAATCCGGTCGTTGTCCCCTCTTTCTCTCCCCCACGTCGCCGGCTTTTTCGCCCCTTCCTGACCATGTCCGAGCTCCTCCGGCTCTATAAAATCCTCCTCGTGCTCTCTTCTCTCTTTTCCCCATCCACCGCTGCTCCCTGTGTCCCCAAACACCTCCCGCGCCGCTTAGCCCTAGCACCGACATCCTCTGTCGCCTTTGGTCGCCGCTAGCTGCCACTAAGCTCGCCACCGCCGCGTTTGTGGAGCCAAGTCACCCCTCGACCGCCGTCTCTCACTGGGATAGCCCTCCCACCATTCGTCGGTTGCGCCGGTGCTCGTCTGCCACCTCCGCCGTCCATCCCGTCGTCGATTCGCCGTCATCGACCTGATTACGTCACCTTTTTTGCCTCGTCATCATCGTCCTCGTGCCGTCTTCCATCGCCACGAGCCCTCGATGAGCCACCCATCCCCTTCCTCTCTCTTCGCCACCGCCCTACGCGCTCGCCGCATCGGATGGTCGCTACCGGCGACCATCCGGCCACACGCGCCGCCGTCTCCCGGTTGGGATGACGGCTGCCTCCCCACCGTCTGATCTGCCATGCAGCAGATCAGGGCCATCCGTTCGGCCGCCCGCGTGGCCGCCGCATGGCTGCACAACGGCGCCACGTGGTGCACCCGTTCCCCGGCTCAGTGGATTCAGTCCACCATGCGCCACCCCTCTATTGAACATATTGTACCTATTTTACAAGTGTCTTGCTTTCTATTAAATTTGCATTATTTTATAATCTCATGTGGGATTGTTCCTAATGATCTCAGCCATAGCTTGTTTATTTTACATCATTGATAACTTGGCAACTAATATGACTAGATGTTGCTTTAGGAAATGCTTAGCCATGCTTAGATCAATTAAGGTAAATATGGGAATCTCATATTTAACTTACATCTTGGATTACTGATGATGACATTGGATATGTACCATCATGGTATTAATTCAACTAAGATATGCCTAATGGTGGGCTGTGGGCGCATGGTTTTGATAGACGCGCTCATGGTATTTAAGGATCGGTTCGCAGGAAACCCTGAAAGAATTACCGTGCATACCACAAGCCAGCATGGGCAACAGCTAGACTTATAGTGTAGCTTTTCCCTTTCTGATGTATCCAGGCAAGGGTGAGCGTGATGTGGTTTAGATGGGCCCTGCAACGGTTTATGATGCTTCTAGATTCACCTAGGTACAAGAGGGGCTACCTACCTTGGTTTTAAGGGTATGGACGAAACCTGAAGTGTGATGCGCTGGTTAGGGAGGGTTATGCGAAGGGTCCTGTCACAGTTCCTTTCCGGTATGTCATGGTGGCATACCGGTGCATGGGAACATGTCATGGGGCTGTGTCTTATGGATACAATTATACACCTCTGATCAGAGTAAAGCTATTCGAATAGCCGTGCCCACTCTTATGGGTGATTAACCAAATTCACCATGATTAGTCTCACCAGTTAGAATAATTTGACTTAATGGAACTAGTTTAGTTTAGGTGGATGGTTGAGCCTGTCTGTTGATGAGAAAACACAACGGCCTAGGAGTTCTACTTAGCTCCAGTGCAGGTCCAAATCTTGCTTTCGGGTTCAAAGCGTACCAGTTGGTTTGATCCTGCAACCAATAAGATATACAATAAACAAGTTAGATTATGATAGCCGATTGGCCGATGAGCCGATGACGTATCGTATTAAACCTAGCTGATGCGATCTAACCGAATCAGCTGTGAGGTACAAGATAGACGAAACTAAGCAAGCCTAAAATATGTTCCATCGGCTGTAGATGTAATCAAACATGTAATCTACGAACAAAGAATATATCTGATTAAATCATAGCCGACGATACCATACTTAGGTTTAAAACAAGTACTGTATCAGCTAGTACTCTGATACAACTTTATACAAGAATGTCAATATAAGAAAACATATCGAGAACAAGCTTGATATATTTAAATAGTATGACATACTTGTATAAGGGGCAGATATAACATGAAAGACATGATTAGAGGAATTAAACAAAGCTAAACAGTTATATCAGGTATAATCGGCTGAAACCCGGATTCTACCCTTATTAGCGATCAAGAAGCCGGCTAGAGATTATGGTTCTAAGCATGACTAGAGCTGATGCAGCACAAAGTATGAAAAGAAACATAATATCTAGACAATCAAGCCTTTGACTGATTTTCAGGGTGGTAGATACCTTAGCTAATCTAACCCGATGGAGCGATTCAGTCAATACCGATAAAACCTTGGAAAAGGTTTGGCTGGTGCAAGTAAATCAAGCCATCAAGTTAGACTAATTAAGATCTATGCTAGTAAATCCTGCAAAAACATTTTTAATTTTTGTAAGAAGAGACGTGTCATTCCCACGTTTTAAAGCACGGTTAAATATGTATTTCTCTTCCTCTTCTCCATCAATGTAGCCCATATTATTACTCGTACTCATACACAAAGAGTTTTAATGCTTGTTTTCAAAAGAATGATTAGAATGTAAATACATAATTAACGTAGGTAACATTATAATTTGTCGTACCTTTTAACTTAGTGCAAGATTTGCTAAAATAATGATTTACAATTTTTTTATTCAACAAGCATCAATGCTTCTACTTGCACTGATGGTATGATTTTCTTCCATCACCTAGTATATAGTATCGATGCTAATATCTGAAATGGCCTTTGTAGTATATCGGTAAAAATGTACAATAGGCATGGTTAGGAGTAGTAATACTACAATTATACTAGTGCTAGCTAGCAATAGAGGAGAGACTGCTAATAATTAAAAGGTGTAGCTGTACTGGGTAATTCGCAGACCCCCCTACTTCCTTCACAACGCGCTGGACCACCATCTGCTGATCACTGCCGGCGGGGCGGCGACCACAGCGCGGAGGAGAGCGAGAGATACGATGCTGCCGTCGAGGAGGGCTCGTCGAGATGGTCAGCGTCGGAGCCGACATTTCTCTGATACCAGATGTTGCCGGCACCTTGGAGTGGAGAATTCGCAAAGCGAAAACAAACACACGTGAGAGAGGAACTAGGAACACACGATGAAGTTTTGTGCAGAGAACTTGCATGCTGCTTTTCGGTTTTCTCTCCCTTTTTTTGTTGTTGAATATGAAGAAGTGGCTGAGAGGCCGACGATCGCGCACACACGATCGAGCACTTCGTGCGCCATCCCACACGATTGATGGTGGTGGACGTACAACGCTACAAAGACGCAACAAACTAGCACATCTGGGAGATAACAGACTCCAAACTGACCTGACGAAAAAATAGGAACGACAACAGACGCACTACAGTAACGACACATGACTCTGAAACTTGAAGAAGATCAGCACTGGGTTTATCTCTGAAGATTGCCAACACTAGTAAGACAAGCAGTGATATATGATTTGCTATGTCTGAAACCCATAGTGATTATTTGATAGGATTGAACTACTGTAATTCTCAAGAGCAAACGCTTTAGCACATAGCTAGCTAAAGAAAAAGTTAGCAATAGTCCTCGAAAAAAAAACTTAGCAATAGCAAAACCAAGTAAAAAACAACTTCAACTGAAGGAGCAAAATGGAATACCATGTAGCATGTCTGAAATGTAATTAATAAAGAAGATACACAATCTTCCAATTAAGCAGAGTTTAGGTGCTCAACTGTAGTACATAATTTTATTTTGGGATTGGCAGACACCTAGTACTGAATTTAGTGCAAGTTTTTAATGCCATTGCATATATATATAAGGCTAACCGGCCAAGCCTTCTGATCCCTCACACTTCTGCTCCGGTTGGTATTCCCATGGTTCAACATATTGGCGTAGCCACACGAGTTAACAAGAAGTGGGAATACCACAAGGACATATGAGGAGAGATCAAAGAAGCCATGCCAACGAGGCCTACTTGGACGGTGCTGGTTCATCTTGGTTGAGTGGTGCCCCTTCCTGACATGTTCATGAGTGTTGAAACATTATCTTGTCCTGAAAATTTTGAGAAATCTGGAATCTTGTGTCGGTTTGGTAAAGGAACCTTATCAAAATACTCTGGGTACGGATACCGATACATGATTTCACTATCCTTGGGTTTCAATCCAAATTATTCTCTTACCACTTCTGCAATCATATCGGCCCATTACTACTGCTGTCCATTACCTCTATATTGTGGTATTTGTTCATAGTTATTGAATTGAGGTTGATATTGGTGTTGTGCAAATATTGAATTGAGGTTATTGAATTGAGGCCGATAACAATGTGGTGAGATTGGCCGATGTTGAGAATTTATATTCTGACCCAAGTATGTTTGGTGCGGTTGATATTAAAAATTTTATAGCACCTCATGCATATATTGTGGTCCAATTGGTGGTTGTGACAAAATCGGTTGCTGAACAGGTTGTTGAGCTACTTGTTCTCCCATCGGCTGCAAATATTGAAATATTCCAGCCGATGTTGGTTGTGTACTCCTTGCCAATTGTGAAGTCTGATTCTGTACTGTCTGCTAAGATGTTTGCCCCTCATGTGTTGGTTGCTGTTGCATCCCCAATGAAGAATTTGGAATTTCAGTCCTGATGGTTCTGTAAGGGGAACACATTGTTTGGAAGGTTTATTGGTCCTTTGGCTTTTTCCTCAGCTATTGTTCCATCCATCACTTTGTTTTACCACATTTGTTAATGTATTTACTAACACACTTGATTGGTTGATTAAAAGCATGATGCACTATGTAATCAATTGTCTTGTAGAGACACCTTGTCCTCAACGACTGACTCCTTAGCTTCTGCCTTGACCTCTTCTTGTGTACTGGTTTCTGCTTCAGGCTTTGGGAAAATTACTTTTTTTTTCTGTATTACCTTTCATTGCTGAGTAACACTGAAGGATTTCAAATACATCTTCTGAAAAGCTTGTGTTAGCTGTTTCATCTCTGTCTTCTGCTCCTCAGACAATTGTTCAATAGTAACCGGGATGATGTTGTCTTCTGTAAGTTCAGTAGGCATGATGAAAAATCTTAAAACTCGTGTCCCACCGGGCGTGCCAAAAGTGTGTTGATGAGAAAACACGATGGCCTAGGAGTTCTGCTTTTGGGTTCAGGGCGTGCCAGTTGGTTTGATCCTACAACCAACAATATATACAATAAATATGTTAGATTATGATAGCCGATTGGTCGATGAGCCAATGATGTATCGTATTAAACCTAGCCGATGCGATTTGACCGAATCGGTTGTGAGGTACAAGATAGACAAAATTAAGCAAGCCTAAACTATGTTCCATCGGTTGTAGATGTAATCAAACATGTAATCTATAAACAGAGATTATATTTGATTAAATCATAGTTGATGACACCATACTTAGGTTAAAAAAGATACAGTATCAGCTAGTACTCCAATATAGTCTTATACGAGAATGTCAATCTAAGCAAATATATCAAGAGCGAGCTTGATATATTTAAATAGTGTGACATGCTTGTATAAGGGGCAAATATAACATGAAAAGCATCATTAATGGAATTAAACAAAGCCAAACAATTATATCAGATAAGATCGACTGAAACCTCGATTCAACCCTGTCACGCCCTGAAAATCACCCTAAAATTTTATTGTCTAAATTATTTCTAGAAATTGTACAAGCCAAAAATAGCCTTCAACAATTAAAAATCCCCAAGATTCAACCCAAACCGGAGTGTGGGAATTTTTGTTGAATTCCTCATGCTTCAAAATATTTAAACAATTTTTACTTGAATTTTCAGAGCAAAATAAATAATTTTAATACAACAATCACCTTTCTCAGATTCTCTAAAAAAAGAAAAATTAAAATAAATCTCCCTCCCTCTCTTGGGCCATTTTTGGCCTACCCTTTTTCCTTTCTCCCTCCCACCGGCCCACTCCGGCCTCTCCCTCCTTTCTCCCCACCTCGGCCTGCTCGGCCCAGGTCGCTACCTCCTCCCTTCCCTCGGACTAGCCGTCTCCTTCCCGGCCCAAACGAGTTGCCAGCCCGCCGCTCCCGCAGCCCACGAGACCGCCGCGCCGCCAGTGCGCTGCACGCACGTGTCTCCCGTGGGGCCCGCCTGTCGGAGGCGTCTTCTACCTCCAGCCGCATCTGTCTCTCTCTCTCCATGAACAGAAGCGCCGCTGCCACCTCTCGATCTCCCTCACGGTTGATTTCCCTCTAAAGTAATTGCAAAAATGGGTTTCTCACATCCTCCTCATCAATTCCCCCAACAAATCCCATTCAATCTCGTACTAAATCGTGCCCAATCGAATTCTTTAACCGAGGTATTCATTAGGGAGCTCCACTGTGGGCACCATTTCCCGTCCTCTCGGTCGACCTCCTCCCCTTCGGCCTATATATTTGGAACTCCTGAGACCTCCTCCTCCCCGTCCCGCTGCCACCCCAACTCTTCCCTTGCCTCAACTGTTGCGCTGCTGTTTGTCTCGTGTCGCCGCTGTCGTGCGCTTCAGCCGCAGCTTGGCGCCGGCTGGGACGTCGTCAAGCCTCGGCGAAGCCACTACCGGCTTCGTCGTCTTCTCCTCTCCCTCGGCCACGACTTCATCGAGCTCGGCAAGCCCCTAAGTTTCGTCCCCGACCACAACCTGAGCCGACCTCATCTTCTTCCTCATCGTCGTCACTGTTCCTGCCGCTTCGGTAAGCCTCACCGCTGCCCTCACCTCTCCCGTGTCGTGCGCCGCGGCGCCATGTCCGACCGGACGGTTGCCGGCTGCCTTGTCCTCACAGCCACCTCTCTCTTTCTCTCTTCCGTTTATCTGTCTCTCTTCACTGTTAACAGAGAACACAGTAGAGTTTCTTTAGCAAGAAAATAATTCACAAATTAGTAATATGCCATTCAAGCAATACCTAAAATTCAAATGGCCATATCTCGACCATTTGAACTCGGAATCGACCTGTTCAAGTTGCGAATTTTTCCCTAAGTAATAAAGAACCCATTTGTATGTTTTGTTTTTGCATCTTATATGGTTTTTATTTATCTTTTGACCTTTTTCCTTTGCGTTTGTCCGGTCGACGTTGCAGATCCGGAAGAGCCGCTCTACGTTGAGGTTGACCCGGAAGAATTTGGTAGCGAGCAAGGCAAGTCATGTCATTTTGATCATATCGCTATCCCAGTTTACAAAAATTATGTTTATTTAAATTATAGCATTTCGCTTTATTAAATTCCCGCGATTATTACTGTTTTGTTTAGCCTTACCGATTCCCCTCGTTACGACCTTACTATTTGTATTATTTTGACTCTTGATAACCCTAGGAAAAATAAAACTAGTAAGGACTTTATATATGTGGTGCTTACTAGAAACCTTAGGAATATGCTTAGCCTTGCTTGCATAAAAACAATTAGAGTTAATTTTTAATAATTAGAATTGTGAATAACTTGTAAATAATGGTATTTTTGGTTTAGCGGTTGTTTAGCCATGAAGTGATGTTTCCCCTTCAAAATTTTCCCCAAACTTGTTTTCGGCTGGGCTTGGGGTGCTTGGTTTTGTTAGTCGCACCTCGGCCGTCATAAGGACTGGTCTTCGGGCCTCTGTTGCAAAGCATATTCTGTACTACCACCTGTCTAATGGGTAAGGCTTAACACGTCGTCTAGTACGGTCATGAACAAAAAAAGACACGGATAGGGATGGATGAAGCCCTTGGTGGGGTTGACGTCTCTGGCAGTACGCCTTGGGGCATAGACTGTCCGCTCGACCCAGGGCGCTTGGTGGGGGAAGTCTATGTCGGTCTTCTTTGTTTAGCGCAGTACTAAACGACGAGTTATGTCATGACTTTCATCTGTATGCCGTGGTGGCATGCGGCACGTCACAACACGTGAGGAAGACATGTCTGGTGGAAAAAGATGCACACCTCTGATCAGAGTTTAATCTATTCAAATAGCCGCGCCCTCGGTTATGGGCAAGCTGAGCAATGTACCCAAGTTAGAATTAAATTCTGTTTAAAACTAAAATAATTGGAGTTAGCACTTGTTGGCCTATGTTAGGGCAAGATCACGTCGGTGTGCAGCTTAATGATAATTTGACTAGAGATAGGTTCATGTTGGATTAAAATGCCTTTAAATATTTAAATGTTTCGAAATGCTGGTTTTATGCAAATATCCTTATTTATGAATTCTTTGTACTCCCTAGCATTATATTTGCATTTTCCCGGCATGGCTTGCTGAGTACGGTGGTTGTACTCAGCCTTGCTCCCATTTTTCCCCGTCTAGCAGAGGAGTACTTTGGAGTTGAAGACGTTGGTGTCTAGTTCGTGCCTACCGTCGAAGTGCCTGTGGTGGCCCGTCTAGCTGCCGCCTTTTATTTGTTTATCTTTCAGTGTTGGGTCTTTGGTCGCCCATGTAATAAAGTACTCTATCTTCACTTCCGCTTGTTTACTCTGATATTTACCAATTGTGTAATGTGTACCTTGCCTCCTGGGACAAGGAATATGCACTCACAAACGGAATATAGTGTTCTATTTTCTGGGCGTGACATACCCTTATTAGAAGCAAGGTTAGTTTCTTATGATTCTAAGCATGACTAGGGTTGATGCAGCACAAAGTATGAAAAGAAGTATAGAGCCTAAGCAATCAAGCCTTTGACTGATTTTCAGGGTGGTGGATACCTTAGCCAATTTAAACCAATAGGACGATTTAGCCGAAACCGACAGAACCTTAGATAGGGTTTGGCCAATACAAGTAAATCGAGCCATTGAGTTAGATTAACTAAGATATATGATAACCATCAGTTGTACAAGATAGATTAAAACATCTAAAACGATACGCTAATCCGTTGATACAAGCCACTGTGACAGGCCATACCTCTTGTTCGAGATCGAAATCGATGCAGACCAACTCAAAACAAGAACTCATCGAGAAGTAAAAGTAAAAGTGTGATGATGCGCCGAGAGTGTATTGAACTGTTGTTATCCTCTTACAATACCCTGGGCATATATTTATACCCAAATATACAAACCTTGTCCATATCGGACAAGACTCAAAACTTCCCTAATTATAAAATATACAAACAAGTGCTTAGATGGACTCTTACCACAAAATTGGAAAAGGAAATTACTAACTCTTATTCCTAATTAATAGATACAATTGCCTCTTCTGGGGTCAATCCTTGTTTGGCAATATCTTTAAGCTCCTCCCCGAATCCGACACAAACTCAATTTGCTCGTATCGGCTGACCGAGTCCGATTCTGTATCGGCCCATACGGCTCCCAGCCGATACGCTGCTCTATTTTTTGAAACAACTTTGTTCCTTCAAATCTGCTTTGGATCTAGCTCCATCTTACTCCATCTTGGCGTCTCTTTACCAAATTTTGCTGTTAACACATGCCCCTCAATTCCAGAGTATAGATCAAAATGCTACGGAATTATCTCTTAGATCCACAAAAATCTAGGGTTTCCATAACTTGTCCATTAAAGCCGCGGGTTATAAATAGTAATGGTCTTGGCTTCAATCTTCACGCCCTTAGCTTTTCTTCACCTTTTACCGACGCCCAAATCGTGTGAAGTTTCTCTCTCATCTCTGGCAACCTCGTCGACAATGCAAGTTCCTCCGGCGATAACCTCATCGAACCCTTGGCATTTTTCCTTCTTCCAGCTCAATGGCAACAATCACCGACGTCCCCATGGTTAGTTTTCTTCAACTTTATGCTTCATCGTCTTCTTCTATTCACATCCACTCAATCTAGGTCGAATTCTTGTCTTAGATCCTCTTTTCCAACAAATTTTCTAATTTCTTCTATTTTTTTTTGGTTGTAGCATTTGAGAAACCAAATTGCGATTCCTGTCCTTAAGGAACCCACCCATTATTTTCTAGGGCCGATGGGAGACGCAGACTCCTGTTAATTCATTAATGCTGAAACCAATAGGATCCCTTTCAGACAGACAAAGCCTAATCTAGTCGATTGGCAGACAATTTTTAGATCCTGGCCTTTAAACTTGGATGGATGGAGGGAGGGATTGGTATAAAAGAATATCGGCCACCAAGCAAGCTGTGAGGGAAGAAGCATGAATAGCTCAATGCCTGGTTTTGTCCTTAGCCGATATGAAAAAGGATAAACCCATGTTATCATCATCTTCTTACTTTTGCTCCGATACTATCAACGCTTTTATGTTCAGCCAAGGATCGATGACACCCACTCTTCTTGACATCAAAATGCTTACCGGCTTGGTCAACCAAGAATGTAGGCGGCTGGTCAGGGTATATAGCAAAACACAACGACACAGGCCTTGTTTCAGACAAGGAACATGTAGCTTTTCTAAATCTCTGGTTAGAAAAATTTTGTCGACATTGTAGATCACAACTACGGTATTTCCAGAGTATGGGGATTTTTGGTACTAGGGTATATGTGAGATTGAGGTAAAAAGATGGGAGACGGGGATTTTTATATAGGTTTGGGCCCCTTATCTGTAAGGTAATAGCCCTACTCTTGTTGGCCGAAGCCAGTATTGCTCTTATTCATCAAAATCACACGAGTACAATATTTGGGATAACCTATCTAGTTGTCATCATCTTGGTGGCATGGATCTCCGCACGTAATTGATGACAGGGTAGTCTTCTTCCTTGAATATGAACTCGGCGAGATCAGAGATGGCACTAGATCCCTCTTGTCGGCCTCTGTGGCTCCAGATTGGGTATGTCTCGGCTTGTCTCTGATGTTGGTGTCTGGCGGCGTGTATTGGCCGATATTCTTACCGAGCGTGTCGTCTTTCCTCCTAGGGGGTCTTGTATTTATACCCACAGATGTCCTCTTGTCCAAGTAGAACTAGGGAGTCAAATATGGATACGACACGAGTAGTCCTTGTAGTTTTCAACTTGAACTCTGCTTCTCCTTCCTTATCCAGAACACCTTCCGTATATGAGGCATGATTCCGTATAAGACTTGGTATATGGTGGGCCCACCGAGCCCAACCCAAAATCATTGAGTATGCCTTATCCATAACACTGACAGTAGCCCCCGACTTCAATGCAAATGAACGAGTTGATCTTCTCGACCGAAGACTTTTAAAACAACAGTTGTCTCGACCGAAAAGGTGTGGAGTATGTGTTAAATGTGTTGACGCCAAATCCGTACCGCCGATGAGGATTCGGCGTGCAGACACACGAAGGCCTGGGAGATCTGCTTAGCTCCAGTGCAGGTCCTAAAATTGATGAAGCGCGGGCGTGCCAGTCAGTTTGATCCTGCCACTGACAAGATATGCAAAACAACATAACAGAAAGTCTATCGGCCGATAGGCCGATAGGGCAAAAACGTATCGGCCGATAGGCCGATAGCCAAAACAACCGATCGGCCGATGAGCCGATGGCACAATTCCAGCCGATATACTGAACAAATATCTATATAGAGACGATCGGCTGACGATAACATGATGATGTAGCAATATGATATAGCATAATCCAGATAAATATAAGATAAACATTGATATGAAGATTAAAGCACACATCGGCCAGAAGTCCGATGGCATAAATTCTCAACAAGCAGATAAACAATATATACTCTGTTGTCATCGGCCAGATCCAATCTATATGTAAAACTCTTGGGCCGATGCAACGTCCAGATAACTCACCGGCTGAAACCCCGATGAAACCCTTATTGGCAGTCAACAAGCAGGCTAGAGATTACGGTTCTAATCACGACTTAGTAGGTCAAACCGAACTGATGCAGCACTAAGTATGAGAAGAAACGCAAGACCTAGACAATCAAGCCCTTGACTGATTTTCAGGGTGGTGGATACCTTAGCCAATCTAATCTAGCAAGGCAATTTAGTCAATACCGGCATAAACCCTAAAGCGAATCTCGGCCGATAAGACTAAATCGAGAAGCCGAACCAGATTGACTAAGATATATGATAATAGGTGCTTATGTTGTTGAGATCAGAACGACGAAGCCCTAGCCCCGACAACGCAGGCAGCCATAACGAGACTTACCCCTCGTGAGAAGGGCATGAACTCGCCGAAGAAGACGAAAGTAAAAGGTTGGCGATGCGCCGAAGTTGTATTGATCGTGTGATAAAAAATTACATGAACTACGGGCTTACATATTTATACCCATAGGCTAACAAAGATCCTAACAGAATACGACTTAAACTTTCCTAAAGATAAAAGGAAACATATAAACTTATCCTAATTAAAAGATACAAGCCGTATCCTCCTCAAACTCGGTCTTCTCTGGATAAGATCTTCCCGAATCTAACAAGAATCCGACTGTTGTTAGTGGTTGTTTTAAAATAACCCCCATCGGCCGATGTAGAACCCTAAGCCAATACTAGCTTCGAGCCGATATGAACCTGGGCCGATGAGGACTTCGGGGCTTACCAAATTCTGGTGTTAACAGTATGCGACTAAGTTCCTTGTACAGCCTTAATCGAGAATTTGGATTGAAGTAAAAAGGCTTCCATCTCGACGGGTACACCACTGTTTTATCCAGTAACCCTTGTTAAACTCAACCCATCGTTCTCGGACAATCGAGTAGGTGGAGAGTATGCAAAAAAGTCATTATGTCTGACTTAACCGCTTTATATCGGACTCTCCTAAAATCAATTACTCATAGCAAATTGTTAGATAGAAAAAGCCCTCGAGCAAACGCTCAGGGGTAACAATCGAAAATAAACTGAATCTATTTATGACAATAAAAGAGTACTCTCGTCGGAGCTGTCTTCAGCAATCAAACTATGGTACCCTTACTAACCTCCAGCTGTCTTTATGGAAAATTCATTTTTCACAAAGGCAACTAAAATCTTATAACAAACTATGCTGAAGCAGCGAATTCCTAGCCCTCAGCTGTGAAGTTGAGAAAACCAATTCCCGATTACACAGCTTCGTTAATACGCATCCATAGAGCTCTCTAACATGACTGATTCTGACATGGTCGTTTGGCTCTACAGTGCCTGACAAGATCTTACATCTCTGGGCTTGTCAGACTAGCGTAAAAGGACGATAGGATCGACTTCGAGATGTAGTGATATAAGAAAAGGGAATCAATGGACAAATATTGCATATTTTATATGTATAAACACTTACAGAGATTGATGCATAGGGTGTGATGAGATCGCTACCAAGCTGGTCAAGAACCAGTTGTGTAGTCGTACTCAACAAATCGTAGAGGTAGTAGGAGAGTTGCTACAACTACTGGCCGTCGACCAGGTATGTAGACGTGCTCGACCACTCAAAGACGTGGTGTGAGGACCGCTACACTGCCGGTTGAAGACCAGGTGTAGACATACATCAACCACTCAAAGACGTGGTACGAGGACCACTACGCCGCCGGTCGGCGACCAGACGTTGACATACCTCGATCACTCGAAGAGGTGATTGCGAGGACCGCTACGCCGCTGGTCGATGACCAGGTGTAGATATACCTCGACCACTTGAAGACGTGGTACACCGCTAATCGAGGACCAAGTGTAGACATACCTCGACCACTTGAAGTCATGGCGCAAGGACCGCTACGCCGCTGGTCGAAGACCAGGCGTAGACATACCTCGATCACTCGAAGAGGTGGTGCAAGGACCGCTATGCCACTGGTCGAAGATCAGGCGTAGACATACCTCGACCACTTGAAGACATGGTACAAGGACCACTATGCCACTGGTCAAAAACCAGACGTAGGCATACCTCGACCACTCGAAATCGTGGCGATTGTGAGGACCGCTATGCCGCTGATCGAAGAAAAGGCGTAGACATACCTCGACCACTTGAAGACGTGGTACAAGGACCGCTACGTCGCTGGTCGAGGACTAAGTGTAGACATACCTCGACCACTCGAAGTCATGGCGCGAGGACCGCTACGTCGCTAGTTGAAGACCAGATGTAGACATACCTCGACCACTCGAAGAGGTGGTGTGAGGACTGCTACGCCGCTGGTCGAAGACTAGGCACAGAGATACCTCGACCACTTGAAGACGTGGTAAAAGAACCGCTATGCTGTTGGTCAAAAACCAGGCATAAACATACCCACATCTCAATCGGGCGTCAACCCCCATCTGTCTCGGGTATGGCGCCCATCATAGCGTAGATGTCACTGATGTGAGAAGTTATTTCAATCGGGCATACAGCCGTTACGGATGAAGTTATCTCAATCGGGCCTCAACTAAAGCTCGTCACCGATAGCTTTGACCGAGATGACCAGTCAAACTAGAGCCCGTCACGGATGACCTATCTCAATTGGGCCCCAACAAGAGCCCGTCACGGATGACTACTAATCTCAATCGGGCCTAAACTAGCGCCCATCACGGATGACTAATCTCAATCGGGTATAATCTAGAGCCCATCACGGATGACTATAACTCAAATGGACTTTAAGTTATGCCCGTCACGGATGAGTATAACCCACAAAAAAAATAAATTTTGTTTTTTGGCTAGCCTCAGGGCTTTACTAGCCATGCCCGCTGTAAAATGACAGAAACAGATATATTCCCCAACATTCCCAGCATATACACATCCCCAGCATCCCCATTCACATGCACATATGCCATTCACATATATTTCACACATCCATTCACATAAATATTATTCACATATTTCACACATCCATTATTCACATATTTGACATAACATATTCAAGTGGTAAGCATCATAACCTGCAAAACCGAGTTAATTGGAACAAATATATATTTAGCAAGTATTTACATAAACATAACAAATATATACATAATCACATGTCTTTGACAATTCATTTAAGATGTTCAATAATGTTCATCATTTAATCTTAATCCTAAACATTCCTTTGGGGTGAATTATTTCACGGAGGATGAAGCTGGCTATCTCCTCACGAATCTCCTTGGAGCTGCTAGCCGGATCCTTGGAAATTTTGTCCTACATGTACATAATTTGAAATTAGTCCATCGATCTCTCTCTCTATATATACTTCAATGTAGTTAGTATATATCACAATGGAGACCACAAACCTCAAATTCAGCCAAAGTCTTCACCTTATCTTTGCACAAAAGGCGCATGTTGTGGCACACATGGAATCCGCACTGGTCGCCTATTTGTTGTTTCACCGAAAAGTCTTTTTTGTGGATAATGGCGTCATGTCCTGTCTTACGAAGGCCACCTTTTTCCACATATCAGCCCCACGCTTCATCTAGCGGTAGTTGAATCGGGGTCCAATCATATGCTTTCTTATCAATTCTGGAGTTCAGGTAGTGGCATGTACTCCACTTAGGCGTTATGACCAGAACAATCCAATGGGCACTGCGGCATTAATATAGTGAAAGTTAAATACTAAAGCTATACATGTCATGCAATTACATATATTTAGGGAACACACTTACTATTGATTATAGGCGCACATAATGTACTCCCTGTCTTGTCGGGCCCACAAGGTGTCAAAGATGTAGTTTACCAATCCTTGATGGTCACCTTCGAGATTTGTGACAGTAACTACTTGTGGATCAAGGAAGGCAACTTCCGGTGCATTCTTCAGACACCACTTCCAACTATACCTACACGCAAGACAAACGCTCTTAGAAGCATGTTATATGGATTGTTATTACAAATTTTCGTGAGCAATAATACTTACAAGGAGTAGCACTTAAGGAGGTTTATGTCCACCGCTCGGAGCCTGTAGAGGTCGAATAGATCCTTGAAGTCAATCACGATAAAATTTGGTGGCCCAAGGAATGGCACTCGGTCGTGTTCGCCTATTATATCGTTCTCTGTATTCTTCCTCCTCACGTTGGATCTCTCCATGTAGTATACGTGAAGCTCCTTGCAAGCAGTGCCCATCGTGCCTAGCACGTCGTCTCCAACCAATAGTATGCCTAGTTGGAAGGACGATGGAGGAACAGTCTTCTTCTTTACTTCCTGCCCCTTGCTCATATCTAGCTTCATTGGAGCCAGAAGTGAGCCCTGCAACTTTCCTTTTCCTCGCCCCCTTGCAGCAGGTCTTTCGATAGTTATTCTCTGAGGGGAAGGATGCGCCTTCCTACTCTTTTTCATGGGTGGGGGTTTAGGAATCGCCATGCTGTCGACCTCCATATGCTCATCCCCAAAATCCGTGTCATACTGTAACTCCACATTGTAAGATTGTTCATGACGAGCGGGAGCTGGAGGGGCTGAAGGAGCAGGGGCAGGTCTTAGTGGCGGACGACCGCTTGGTACAGTGGTTGGCCTTGGAATCACCCTTATCTCAATGAGGTCCTTGGGCCATTGGATGATGGTACCACGTGCATTTCCTAGGGTTAGGATCTCATCGTTCGGTGGATACTTCAGTGGGAAATGATTGAATTCGGGCTTCACCGAGTCAACTTGCACTTTCGCATAGTCGGTCCTAAGTTGCGCCCCATGCACTCTTGTCTCTGGGATCGGCTTGACGTAAGTCCCTCGGCTGCTGGAACCGTGAAGGTCGGCATCACCCTAACTGTCAGGGTGCAGTTCATTGGTTCTTGTGAAGATTCATCCATATTTTTAGAATATTATATAACATATGGATTCATTAAGACTTTTATGCATTGTGCACGAGAGTTTTGCCGTTATGTGGTCGACGGCGGCAGGGACCGATGGCGGATTTTTCGCCACCTCAGTTGATGCAGAACTGCTGCGCCTTTGCGTGGGACTTGCTAAATCTTGTTGCCTAGCAGTAGCAGCGGCCTCCGGGTTCTGTTGCTCTTCTCGGATCTCTTGCCTGATATGGGCCCTCATCGACTCGAGCTTCTCATCGAATTTAGAGCTCAGCTCGGCTCTGACCTGCCGTCGGATATGGGTGGCATGGCGTGCATCTTTCTGCGCCTTCGTGGCAGTCCGCTTCTTGTACTGCCACGCGTAGTCTGGAAATCCAAATTTCCATGAAACGTTGGACCCAAGGCCCCTTGTTCGTCCACGGTGTTTCTTGGTGCCCAACACTTTAGTGAGGATGTCGTCCTCGCGTCGTTGAGAGTAAGCCTCTTGTGAGGCTTGTTGCTCGGCAACCAACTCCTTCTGCGGTACAATTGAGTTCGAGTTAAATCAAAAGTACGATGGAAACAATGCAAACATATATTGAGATGAGGCACTTACTATATTATCGTACACTTGTTGATCTTTGGGATTTGGCAACAAAATTGTCCCATCTTCATTATTCTGATACCTTGCCCTTACCTAGTTCCTCGCCCGTGGGTGTGGGATATCGCCAAACACCGATGGCGTGTTCGATGCTGTTGCCGCTTCATCCTCCTCCTGCCATTGCTCTTCCTTCTCGGCATATCCTACGGTGCCAAGCTGGTGCGGGTGCGAGTTCATAGCCTGGAGTGCCCGAAAAGCATCATTTCTGGCCCGGGATGCGGGGGTCGACTTCTTTTCGTAGAATGTCTCCTAGACGTCTGCCGTTATGAAAGGCCATTGCTCAGTTGGATCCGGAGTCATTGGGTTTAAGACGTACTCACTGACCAACTTGCTCTTAAAGTTCTTCCAAGCATTGTCCATAGTCTTGAAAGCAGTCTGCTTGAGCCCGGCCACGTCGGTTGCAGTCTGGGTCTTGTTCTCCACAACTTTCACATTCGCGTTTTGCCACTCCCTCAAAGGGGGCCGAACGCATGCGTTCTGACATATGAACTGCAAATGGGAGTTGTCCCAATAGAATACAAGTTTAAGGCAAGCGACAATTTTTCGAAGAAAGTGGTGAAAGCCTAGAAGTGTATACACATATATAGAAGGGGAATGGCCACCGACGTGCCTTACAAAAAATCGGCATACAAAGCCCTTCGGCCAAGTAAGGGCGAAGCATAAAGAAAAGAAATTAGCAAAAAAAGCCGCTTAAGCCAAAACCAAAAGGCAAAGGGGAAGGAGGACAAAAGCCTCACACCTTAGGGTGGTCCTGCGCAGCCTCCCCCCTTGTAGGATCGTGGCCGGCCTTGCCCGTGCCTTCGCCAGCATCAGGCCCTTCGTCGCCGCCGTCCGCGCGCTGCTCCATGGCGTCCGCCTCCGCCTGCTTCACCAGCTGGTCTCGAAGGCGCCCACAGGCGATCTCCCTCCCCTCTGGCACCCAATACGCCCATCGAAAGGCGTTCAACTTTGCCCAGACCGTGCTCAATGAACTAGGCAGTTGGTCTTGCAGCATTGCCGGGAAGCCGGAGACATGATCGCAACCGTGGTGTCGAAGCACAGAGAGGATGACCCCAGCGGCGATTCGAATACAGCATCGGCGATCGCCCCATCGGCTTCGACACTCCACTCCGTGAAAGCAGCCAGCTCGGCGTCTTCGCTGGGTCTTCGGCAGGATGGGCCCCAAGCTCACTCAGGGCTAGGCGAAGCACGTAGCTGGCTTGCCTGGCAGACTCTTTCACCTAGCCCAAGGCTGTAGTTGCCGAAGCAGCAGCATCCCTAGCCTGGGCGACTTCCAGCTTGGTCGACTTAACTTGGCCACGGAGGGTGTCCTGTCTAGCCTCCGAGGTGTTATAATATTCGATTAAGCCGCCCACTTGGCCTTTGAGCTTCTTGTTTTTGGCCCATAACGCTCGGTTTTCGGCCTTCGCCTCCTCAGCGCTCTAGCCAGGACCTCCCACTCTAAGTCCTTCTTTTTTGCCTCTTCGTCCATATCCCGCAAGCGCTTTTTATAGTCGTCCAAGTAGGTGCGAACACCTTGCTTGGCAAGGTTGTATGCCAAAAGGGCCTATAAATACCACGAAGGTGAAGAGGGTTGTCAAGATCCACGCATTGGGAAAAGTTGGGGAAAAAGCAACAGCACAGAAACACAAAAGAGGCCTACCCAAACAAGCAAGCCCTTGACAGCCAAGCCCCCCTCGTTGAACTTTTTGAAGTCCATGAAGGGGCGAAGGCCAGTCGCGGGGGCAACCAACTACGTAACCCCGCCTACTAACGGGAGCAGTTCGGCCCGCGTCGCGAAGTCGCTTGGGACAAAGCGCGCCAAAGATAGGGCACCCTCCGATGTGGAGGTGTCTGTCACCAACTACTTCCCCTCGTGCTGGTGAAGGAGGGACATGACGGCGCACACATGGGGGCTCGTGAAGGCCTTCGCCGAGTCCCTTTGAAGCGAAGCGGCCATCACCGCGAACTCGCTAGCACCCACCGAAGGCTATGTCCCTAGGGTTGGAGTTGTCAGGTCAATAACCAGCGGGGAGCCACGTTCGATCACCGAAGGGTGCGAGGCAGGCAAAGTCAGAGTCCTGGGTGAAGAGGACTCACTGTCGCTGAAAGCGCTTACAAGCCTCACCTGGCCCTTCACGACGACCTTGGGCTTCATCGGGCGAGCCTCCACTGCAGCAGGAGTCGAATCCTTCCTGCGGGACCCGGCCATCACGCGGGTGGCGATCGCTGCCAAAGTTTTTGCCCCATCAAGGTCTTCATCGGTAGCGGTAGCGGTCAAAAGCACGCGAGGAGGATCTGGACTTAGGGTGGGAGTGTAACCGTGTGCAAGGTCCTCTTCGTCCAACCGAAGAGTGTTGTCCGTCTCCCTGGGATCCGTCCCTTCCCGTTCGCCGCCCTCGTTGTCTGCCTCGACTTCGGACGTGGCTTCTTCTTCCTCTTCACCTTCCACCTCCGACCCCTCCTGGAACGGGGCGGCGGACTTCACCCGGCCCTTGGCGACAACCCTCTTTCTTTTTTTCGAGGCCTCGGCCCCGTTGTCGACCACAACGATCTTTACTAGGTTCGCCCGAGCGGGCATCTCGCCAACAAACATGCGACTCGCCCCGCCGTCTGACTGTTGGGCCAACAGCATCCCGTATTCGTGAGGGACGAGGTCCCCGATCATTTTCTTCACCTCCTCTTCGATGCTCTCCAGCGAATGGACTAAGGTAAACAATAGAGAGAAACCGATCTAAGTCCCGCGGAGGAGGGCGATGAAAAGGACACAAAAGATAGGGCTGCGAAGCACTTACAGTTGACGCCGTCCGACAGGTCAAGGTAGGGGAGGCCGAACGCCAGGTTGGTGGTGTCCAAGCCCACCCTCCAGTCCCGGGCCAAAGGATTGATCCGGAGCATGCAGAATTTCTCGACCAAGTCCCGACAGCTAAGGCGGAGGGCGATCTTCCGGAGTAGGACGAAGTGGGCCTCCATCGTGCCGTCAACCGCCATGCTCAGTTTGCCCTCCAGGCCGATCACGCGTCGACGCGTCTGACGGGCGTTTGTCCCCTTCGAACTGGCTGCATAGGGGATCGAGAGGTAAAACTACTTAGACATCTAGTGGTGATCACACTTAGGCATGGAGGCCAGGATGGGCCACAAGTCCGATCGCTCCGGCCGCAGATTGAATTCCACACTGCTGAAGACGGTCTTCCTCGTCCCTGCCAGCGTCGACACAGTCTTTGAATAGACGGTGGCGGTGCGAAGGACGGAAAAAAGATCCATCGAAGGTGCGAAGCCCGATGTCCGACACATCCAGTCGAACACTGCTATCCGCATGAGGGCCAAAGGGCTCAGCTGCACGAGCTCCAAGCGGAAGAGGCGAAGCACTTCGGGAGTTGGTCGTCACAGGGGAATCGAAGACCTGCATCGAAGAAGGCCGCAAACACCAGGGTCTGCCCCTCACCCAGGTGCAGCATGACTGCTTTGCCGGAGACGAAGACCTGGCCTTCGGCAATCACACCCACGACAACAAGTGAAGCCAGCTACATTTCTTGGAACATAGATTTGCCGAGAAAGCAAGTCCAGTCTTCGCCCACCTTCCCTGCGTCAGGGCCAGTAATTGATGAGGAAGCTAGTTTGCGAGAAGCCATGAGAAAGGAGGCGAAGCAAGTCGAGAGGAGCCAAAGCGTTGGTGAAGCAAGCGCAGGGTGAAGGAGCTATGAAGGAATGGAGTAGTGCGTTCAACGGCAGTAAAAAAGCAAGGATTACAAGTGAGGACCCCGGAAGGGGGTTTTATAGCCAGCCGCCACCCATGACCGTTACCCTCCAGGCCAATGATGACAACCCATGTGGTGCCTCCAGAGCAGCCCCACATCTCCTCGCGAGACGGCCCGCACAGCGAAGGGCGAAAAAGGCCGAAACGGCCAAAATAGGCCGGCTTGGGCCAAAGGCCCCGCGCAACGAAGGACCGAAAAGGCCGAAAATGGCCGAACAGGCCTGACTGGGCCAAAGGCCGGCCCAGCCCAGGAGAAATAACATAAACAAGTAAAGTAGGATTTCTCATTTCTTTTATTCTTTAGCTCTTTGATTTAATTGTTGCTTTGTTTTTCATGATAAACCAGTTTTGGCACTAGTGTCGGCCGAAAGGGGGCGCCTCATGCCAAGCCTAGTATTTACACGGTCTCGGCTGAAGCTCCATACTCACTCTTGCCCGTGAGGGGCTTGTTGGAGGCATGACACGAGGGCCTTCGACCGAGCCTGCTGAAACACGATGGCCATCGCCAGGAGGCAGGACACCGGTTGTCATAAAGACTGGAGCTCTGGGCGAAGCCACTAGGCGAAGTGATACGACAAGGGCGAAGCTGAAGGCCTTCGTCCCCAAGCCGGAGGCTCTCATCACCCAAATCGAAGGACCTTCGCCCCCAGCGAAGGATTCAGGGCTTTGCAGGGCCAACCCACGGGGGAAGGCCCATCTAGCAGCCCAAGGAGAGGCCCAACCCTAAATTGTCTGTAATTGCCCTCATAAATGTGCCTATCATAAGGGTAACCATGCAAAATCCCCTGTACTTAGGAACCCTAGGGTGCATGAGCCTGCATTAAACCTATAAATAGACCCCAAGAGGCATGTACTACGGGATCCCCAAGAAAAAAGAATTTCAATATTATCACTCCACGTTTATTTTCCACCCAAGTGAAGCCTGCCCTTTGGCAGACGTTGTTGTCGTTCGACAACAAACTTGTCGTCCGACAGCTAACATGCAACATTTGGCTCAAGCTATAGTGGAAAAGAGATCCTTCCCCCGGGAAAATATTTGCTTGGAGCCACATACTAGATGCTGGGTCAAGCAGCAGCCAAAAATCTTGACAAGCAACCCTGTCGGCTATGGAGGTCCTCGTTGGCTATTGCAACTCTGGCTAAATTTGTATGCCATCCATGCCACCGAAAGAGCTCCCCTGTATTCATCAAGTTTCCCCTCAGACCACTCTGAAGATGAAGAAACAAGTACTCGCTGATGCATGTCTTTTGGGGAAGCAGCATCGGCTTATCCAGGATCAGGTTCATCGGCTGAGGCACAAACCTGGTTTTATCACTTCTATGATGGATTTCTCATGAATGCCAAAGTTTGGTTTCCTTATAACAGCTTCACCGACAATGAGCTTCCAGCCGATCTGAGATTAAATGATCTAAACGATGGAACAGACCCCATATCTCCGTGTATACTTCCAATAGGAATATCCCAAGGCCAAAACGTTCAAGTTTCATATGAGTTCTAATACCCTGTATCAGCTGCAAGACAACTGGGTTGAGGTCAACTCCTAATCGGCCTATACTTCTCAAGGAAAATCCAAACCAGGGGCACTGTTACATCGGCTCTCTTAATGGATAGGGTATTGAATCTTGAAAGTCCTGTGTTGGGTTCTGTTAATCATATCAACATTCACCTCCTGTGCAATCAATTGTTTGATCGATGGTGGAGTGAATGGAAAAAACACCTCTTTCATCTATCGACCATCTTTTATTTGACCACAATCATCCCTTCTATCAGCCCACAGGTAAACCATTTTTCCTTTTGTTTTTAACAATCTTAAATTCCTTTTTGCCTTTAAAATTATCTAACATACTTCTTGTAGGCTACCAACACTTCTCCTCCTGCTAGAAGTGTAAGCGATCAGCCGATCGTGTACGCACCAGCCTTGATGCCTTCAGGAGATCTGGCCCCATCAATCATCGGCTTTGCTGCCCCTACAGTAGGTTCTTTGCTCCAAGGCCAAGTTAGAGAGCCAATTTTAAGGTTGCCAGAAAATGTAAGTAGCTAAATGTCAAGAAACTTTCAAAGAAACCAAGAACCTCAACTCCCAACAAATCTGCCGATGATGCTCCTCCTGTTGTTTCAGACATCGAGCAATACCTAAAGGAGGCAAATATAGATGAAGAAATTGATGAAGCTGCTGCTGAAATGAGCGATGATGAAGATCAAAATTTAGCTGATCAAAGAACAGCCGATACAGCTGCTCCTAAAAACTCACGTGTTGAAATCGATGTCCAAGCTTCACCTCGACGACGTCACCGCAAGATAATTCGCATGGTCAAGGTAAAAGATAAATGGCTTCATATTTGATTTTCTCTAACATCCTGCTAACACTTGCTTTCCTACAGCCCAAGACTGTATCGGCTCTAGCCAAAGATAAATACTTCCCAATGCCTCTATTATCTCCAAGTCCTCAAGCTTGTCTAGTTGCATCGGTAAGCTTTCAAACCTCTTTGAGTTTTTGATATCAGCCGATACGATATAACCCGATACTTACTTCATTTTCAACCAAGAGCTCCATCGGCTTCTCCTTATCGGCCAGCCCCAAGTTAATATGCACCTTCTGCCACCAGCAGCCATCATGAAGAAGAAAAACAAACCACTATTGCTGCGCTGATGGCCCAAGTAAGCTTATAACCATACTTTCTATCGACTTAACCCTGTTTTCATTTTAAATCATCAATTTTGCCTTGCAGAATCTAGCCGATATTTTCTCTTTTGACATAAGGCAATTTTTGGATGAGGATGATGAAGGAACAACCAACAAGGCCAAATCCCCTATCTCTGAAAGTCTGAGAGCCCAATTGCTGGATATATCTGATCGACTTAATGCCTCCCTGGATGCCTTAGTTGCAAATAGTGGGCCGATCAGAAGCAGGTTTCAAGAAATTCAAGACCAGCTGCCTGATGAAGTGATTGATGCCATATCCCTAGCAGCTTTTCTTGAATCCCATCAAATTAAGGTCCAGAGGGCCAGGCAAAGGCTCGCAGATCACCTTGAAATCAAGGCTTTGGAATCGGCTCTTCAAAGCAGTCGGCAACAAGTGAACAAGAACAAAGCCAAACTTTATGAGCTAACAGCTGGCCTAGAAATAACTAAAAAACGTATTGCCGAGCTGGAACAGCAAGAAGCCGATCTCCTAGCCAAGCTAGAGCAAATTCACAAAGAAATCACCGAAGAAAAGCAAAATTTAGCTGATCTCCCCAAGGCCACTGAAAATCAAACAGCGAAGCTGAAGGCATCGGCTAAACACTTGGCGGCACAAAACAAGGCCTTTACGTCGGTCCCTAGAAATGATGCCGATGATATTCGAGTCATTGAAGAAATTGACCAAATTCGCCTGCGTGCAATATCGGCAATTCAAAGTTTCTTGGGTTGATGTAATTCTGCCTTGAAACACTTGAAATATTTTGTGTAATATATCCATCGGCCTCTAAGCCGATTTCATTTCTGCCTTTATACTTGTGTATTTTGTGAAATTTTGGTCTAAGGGCGATAATATATATTGGCCATCTTGAGGTGATGTCATTATACATTGGCTATATCATACATTGGGTAAATAACCGATTTTGAGTTGATCCAAATACTTCAGTAATATTTTTTTAAATATTTTTCATTTAATGCTTTTCCAAAAACTTCTGCATTAAGTCCTTCAAGCATGTATGCATTTTTAGGTACACAACGATGAATTCGATAGGGTCCTTCCTAATTAGGTGACCATTTTCTAAATTTGTTATCTCTTGTCCCTATCGGCAAAATTAGCTTTCAAACAGCTCTCCTTCCTCAAAAGTCTTTTGCACAACCTTTTTATTATAATGTCTTCAAACCCTTTCTTTATTTTTTTTGAATTTTTCCAAAACACGTAATCAAACCTGTGCCAAGTCTTCCAAGTTGTCAATAATCAAACTATGATAATCATCAACCGATAACTTCTTTTGTAAAGAAATCCTTCTTCAGCCGATGCTATTTTTCCAAGGCAAAATAGCCTCATGCCCATATACAAGCTGATAAGGTGGCACTTGTGTAGCCTCGTGACATGTCATTCGATATGCCCATAGTGAATCGGCCAAAGTAATATGCAACCTCTTAGGTTGTTCTGCAATCTTTCTCTTAATCAACTTGATCAAACTTTTGTTAGAAGCTTTAGCTTGTCCATTAGTTTGTGCATAATAAGGAGAAGAATTCAACAATTTGATACATATACTATCGGCAAACTGAACAAACTCATCAGACATAAAAATAGATCCTAAATCTATTGTTATTATCTGTGGAATTCAAAACCAATAGATTATATGTTCCTTAACAAACTCAGTGGCATCGTTGGAGTCGAATTTCTTCAAAGGAATTGCTTCAACCCACTTTATAAAATAATCTGTTGCCACCAAAATATATTTATTCCCTTTATTTGATGGTGGATTAATTTGGCCGATCAAATAAATTCCCCAACCTCTGAATGACCATGGCTTAATAATAGGGTTCATAGCCGATACTGGTGCTCTTTGAACTGTTCCAAACTTCTGACAATCTTCACATCCTTTATAATACTTAAAGCAATCTTCCAGCATTGTCGGCCAAAAATAACCAGCTATTCGAAGTAACCATTTCATCTTCTGGGCCGATTGATGTGTACCACAAATCCCTTCATGTACTTCACACATAACAACTTTGGCTTCTTCCAGATTCAAGCATTTAAGCAAAACCCCATCAATCGTCCGATAGTATAAATCATCATCAAGCAAGACATACTTTAAAGCCTTATATTTTAATTTCCTTGACGCCAATTGAGAAGGATTTTTCAAATAATTGATGACTTCATACCTCCAATCATCGGCATCAACGTCTGCAATTTCAATCTCTATATTTCTCAACATCGGCTTATAACCTGACGCACCTTGAGCTAAGTCATTGGCTTCAATATTCTGTTCTCTAGGAATATGTTTCATAGTAATCAGCTTGAAATTTTTCATCAACTCTTGACATTTTCATTATAATCTCTCAAAATTTCATTCTTGCATTCATACTCTCCCAATAATTGATTGATCACCAACAATGTATCATCAATAATTTCAATTGCATTGGCTTCTACTTCCTTCAAAAGCTACATACCCTTGAGCACTGCTTCATATTCTTCTTGATTATTTGTGTAATAAGGTTTGATTGTAAAAGCAAACTCCAAACTTGCCCCCCGAGGTGATATAATTACCAAGCCGATGCCACAACCGTGTGCATAAATAGATCCATCAAAAAATAATGTCCAAGGCATCATCTCAACATACTCAACTGAATTACCTCGATGTTGAACGATAAAATCGGCTATCGCCTATCCCTTTACTGACTTAGCCGATTCATACCGAAGATCAAATTATGTTAAAGCAAAAATCCACTTTCCAACTCTTCCTTTCAAAACTAGAGCCAATAGTATATATTTGACTACATCAGCTTTGCAAACTATTGTACACTGATTTGAAAGTATATACTGCCTCAACTTTGTAGATGAAAAATATAAACACAAGCACAACTTCTCCACAGGAGTATACCTTGTTTTTGCACCCAAAAGTCTTCTACTAAAATAAAATATTATTCTTTCTTTTCCTTCAACTTCTTGAACCAAAACAAAGCCGATAGACTTCTCATCGGCTGATAAGTAAAGCTTGAATGAAATCCCCTTTTTAGATGACATCAATACTGGAGGTGAACTCAGATATTCCTTGATATTTTTCAATGTTTTTTGTTGCTTCTCCCCCCACACAAATTCTTGATCAGCCTTAATAATGGAGTGAAAGGCTCAATTCTTCTTAACAAATTAGAAATAAATCTACTTACAAAATTAATTTTGCCGATCAAGGATTGTAACTTGGTTTTATTTTGTGGAGGCTCAATATCTTTAATAGCATTATACTCCTTTGTGTTATTTTGATCTCCCTTTCATGAACCAAAAAACCAAGGAACTGTCCAGCCGATACACCAAAAGCACATTTGTTAGGATTCATCTTTAAACCATATTTCCTTGTTCTTTCTAATACTTTTCGTAAATCAGCTATATGACCACCAACCTCTTTAAACTTCACAACTATATTATTAGTATAAATTTCAACCAATACATTGATGAGATCATGAAATATATAATTCATTGCCCTTTAATATGTAGCACCAGCACTTTTTAATCCAAAAGTCATAACAACCCACTCATACAAGCCGATTGCAGCGCGACACCTAAAGACAGTCTTATGAATGTCTTCCTCAGCCATAAAAATTTGATTATATTCTGCATTGTCATCCATAAAACATATAATCTTATGTCTAGATGCTGCATCAACTAATAAATCAGCAATTAGCATTGGGTATTCATCTGTGGGTGTAGCTTTGTTCAAATCTCTGAAGTCGATACAAACCTTAAGCTTCCCATTTTTCTTGATCACTGGTACTATATTTGAAACCCACTTAGCATACCGGCTTGGCCTTATGAAATTGGCATCATAAAGTCTTGTAATTTATGCCTTGATAGCATCATATATCTCTGGTTTGAATCGTCTCTGAGGTTGTTTATATGGTCGATATCCTGGTTTGATAGGGAGCCAATGTTCTACGATAGATTGGCTAAGTCCTGGCATTTTATGATACTCCCATGCAAAACAATCTTTATATTCCTTTAGCAATTCAACCAATTCCTTTTTTACTCATTTGACAATTTAGCACTTACAAATTTCGGCCTTGTGCCGACATAAACCCTTGCCCCAATTTATCTTCTAAATCATCTATAGTATCTTTTACTTAAGTATTAGGGCCATCTCCTATGTCTTCACAGCAAAAGTTGGGGTTCTCCATCACCGATTGGTTGTATATTATAGTTGGACACTTTGAAATAATTTCCTTCCCATACTTTTCCTGACAAACAATCGACTCCTTTCATTTCCCAATTAGATAAATGGGCAATAGTAACATTTACTTGATGGCTTGCATGATTTTTACCTGGTCTCCTTGCCGCTGATGCATTGTTGAAGGTATGTAACAGTTAGCATGTATCCAATCCCTTCCCAATAGCAAACCATATGATCTTTTTCTATCGATGACAAAAAATGTGGTTGGAATTGTTTTGCTGCCTACTGTCAACTCAACATTCATGACCCCTTTTGTCTGAGATGAATTACCTCCAAAATCTTTTAATACCATGTTAGTCTTTATCAAATCCTCTAGAGTTTTACCAAGCTTCCTGAATGTGGTGTATGGCATCAGATTGATAGCTACTCCCCCATCAACTAACATCTTGGACATCTGCTTCTCATTGACAAAGCTTTTGATGTATAATGGCCTCAGATGCCGATGTTCATTGTCCTCGGGTTTCTCGAAAACAGCTTGTATGCCATAATCTGGCCAATGATTCTTCAACTTCCTCATCGGCTGAATGTATGCCATAATCTGCTGGTAACATAAACACCATATTGATTGAAGATGAAGCTATAGTTTTACCTTTGGTAGATGTTGAATTTTTGGTCTTGTCGGCTTTGACTTTATCGGTTGACACAACTTTGGATTTGATACGCCACTCCTTTCTAGTATGTTTCAGCCGATGATCAATTTCTTCTTCAACCTCTTGCATCTGCTCCCTGCTTCACAACTGTTATGCCCTCTTTTTCTGATTTTTTGTGAAAAATCCGGTTGGACACTATTGGGGGTTTTGAACTTGCTCTTCTTGCTCCTTATCTTCATCTTTGAAATAATCTTGGTGAATCGGTCCTAAACATTGATGTACTGATAATCTCTTTTGTATCGGCCGATTCTCAGATTTTGAACTATTTGATTTATGAGAACTACCATGGTATATTGCATCTTGATCACTGCAGCATGGACAATCTTCAACCGATGGTAATCTCATCCCTTTATTCCAGATAAACATAAAGAATTCACATCTCCAATGAGGATCAAAACAAACCCTGTCATCTTGAGAATATGTTTGAACTTGTTTGTCTTGTCTCTTCTGGTATTTGCTGATCAACTTAGTGGATTTGAATTTATTTTGTTGATAAGTCCAATAATTCCTTTTATTGGCTTCATTTGCTGATGTGTGCACCATGTTAACAGGAAAAGGGTGACCATCAATCTTCATCGGCTTTTTTCCATCATCAAATTTGATTCTTCCTTGCTCTATAGCCGATTGGATTTGTTGTCTGAACATTTTGCACTCATTGGTATGATGAGACCCCGTATTATGCCACTTGCAATATTTTCTTTTTCTCAACTCTTCAGGCGATGGAATCACATGTCCTGTTGGAAGTTGGATTTATTTCTCTTGTAGCAGTAAATCAAATATCCTATTGGCTTTGTTGATATCAAAATCATACTTTTCTTCTTTTCAGTATCTTTAACCCATTGGCAAACAATAGTCTTTTTATTTCTTGACCACTTTACCAAACCAATTTCTGGGTCTTCATCTTCTGAATCAGAATCATAGCTGTAGATATTGTTGACATTATTCGCTTTCCTAGTAAATCTCTTTGTTTCTTGAAATCTTTGTTCATGAGCCGATACTTTTTGAACCAGATGAGCTAAACTTTCAAAGTCTTGTGCATACAATCTTTCTCTTATTGGCCAAAGTAGTCCCTAGAAAGCTAGATCAGCAAGCTGTGAATCGGTTAAATTAAAACTATAACACTTGTTCCTCATATCTCTGAATCTCTGAATATAATCGGGAACCGATTCATCAGATTTCTATCTTATAGATGTCAAGTCCGACAGCTTCATCTCTTGAACCCCATTGAAGAAATATCTATGAAATTGTTTTTCTAGATTAGCTCATCCTCTAACAGAATTGTAAGGCAAGGAAGAAAACCAGGTAAATGCCGATCCAGATAAGGTCAATGGAAAAAGTCTAACCCTCAAAGCTTCAACAGCCGATGCTTCGCCACATTGTGCTAAGAATCAGCTGACATGTTTATATGTTGAAACATTATCTTGTCCTGAAAACTTTGAGAAATCTGGAATCTTGTATCGGTTTGGTAAAGGAACCTTATCAAAATACTCTGGGTACGGATATCGATGATTTCACTATCCACTATCCTTGGATTTCAATCCAAATTATTCTCTCACCACTTCTGCAATCATATCAGCCCATTGCTGCTACTGTCTATTACCTCCATATTTTGGTATTTGTTCATAGTTATTGAACTGAGGCTGATATTGGTATTGTGGCACAAGTTTTGGCCGATACCGATGTGGTGAGATTGGCTGATGTTGAGAATTTATATTCTGACTCAAGTATGTTTGGTGCATTTGATATTGGAAATTTTGTGGCACCTCATGCATATATATATTGTGGTCCAATTGGTGGTTGTGACAAAATCGGCTACTGAATAGGTTGTTGAGCTACTTGTTCCTCCATCGGCTACAAATTTTGAAATATTCCAGCCGATGTTGGTTGAGTACTCCTTGCCAATTGTGAAGCCTAATCCTGTATTGTTTGCTGAGATGTTTGCCCCCATGTGGTTGTTGTCGTTGCATCCCCAATGAAGAATTTGGAATTTCAGTCTTGATGGTTCTGTGAGGGGGAAACACATTGTTTGGAAGGTATATTGGTTGTTTGGCTTTTTCCTCAGCTATAGTTCTATCCATCACTTTTTTTACCACATTTGTTAATGTATTTACTAACACATTTGATTGGCTGATCCAAGCATGATGCACTGCATAATCAATTCTGTCTTGCAGAGACACCTTGTCCTCAACGACTAGCTTCTCAGCTTTTGCCTTGACCTCTTCTTGTGTATTGATTTCTGCTTCAGGCATCGGGAAAATTACTTATCCTTTCTATATTACCTTTCCTTGCCAAGTAACACTGAAGGATTCCAAATACATCTTCTGAAAAGCTTGTGTTAGTTGTTCTATCTCTGCCTTCTGCTCCTTAGACAATTGTTCAACAGTAACCGGGATGATGTTGTCTTCTGTAAGTTCAGCAGGCATGATGAAAAATCTTGAAACTCGTGTCCCACGGGGCATGCCAAAAGCGTGTTGATTAGAAAACACGATGGCCTAAGAGTTCTGCTTAGCTCCAGTGCAGGTCCAAATCTTGCTTTCGGGTTCAGGGCATGCCAGTTGGTTTGATCCTGCAACCAAAAAGATATACAATAAATACGTTAGATTACGATAGCTGAGCGGCCGATGAGCCAATGACGCATCGTGTTAAACCTAGCCGATGCGATCTGACCGAATCGGCTATGAGGTACAAGATAGACAATATTAAGCAAGCCTAAAATATGCTCCATTAGCTGTAGATGTAATCAAAGATGTAATCTATAAACAAATATTATATCTGATTAAATCGTACCCGATGACACCATACTTTGGTTAAAAGAGATAATTTATCGGCTAGTACTCCAATACAGCCTTATACAAGAATGTCAATCTAAGCAAATGTCAATCTACACTATTGTAGTAGCTAAAATGGCGGATTCCCCTTCTACATTACAATACTTCGCTTCTTATACGGGAGCAGCCTGGCTGAGTATTTTATGTACCGCGAACAACATACTTTAATAATTTATGATGATCTCTCCAAACAGGTACAAGCTTATCGCCAAATGTCCCATCTATTAAGAAGACCCTTCGGCCGCAAAGCTTACCCAGGGGATGTTTTTTATTTGCATTCATGCCTTTTAGAAAGAGCTGCTAAATTAAATTCTCTTTTAGGGGAAGGAAGTATGACTGCTTTACCAATAGTTGAGACTCAATCTAGAGACGTTTTCGCCTATATTCCTACTAATGTAATCTCCATTACAGATGGACAAATATTCTTATCCGCAGATCTATTAAATGTTGGGATTCTACCTGCTATTAATGTGGGTATTTCCGATTCAAGAGTAGGATCCGCGGCTCAAATTAAAGCCATGAAACAAGTAGCTGGCAAATCAAAATTGGAATTAGCTCAATTCGAAGAGTTACAAGCCTTTGCACAATTCGCCTCTGCTCTCGATAAAACAAGTCAGAATCAATTGACAAGGGGCCGACAATTATGAGAATTGCTTAAACAATCCCATGCAAATCCTATTCCAGTGGAAGAGCAGATAGCTAGTATTTATACCAGAACAAGAGGATATCTTGATTCCTTAGAAATTGGACAGGTAAAGAAATTTCTAGATGTGTTACGTAAACACCTAAAAGATACTAAACCTCAATTCCAAGAAATTATATCTTCTAGCAAGACGTTCACCGAGGAAGCAGAAATCCTTTTGAAGGAAGCTATTCAGGAACAACTCGAACAGTTTTCCCTTCAGGAACAAACATAAATTTTGGACGTCTACTCTTGTTAGTAGAACACGTCTACTCTTGTTAGTAGAAGTAGTAGAGGAGAAATCGTTGGGAAAGATTTTTCATTTGAATCATGCAAAAAAGTTTTCTTAGTTTTTAGTATAGTTTTTTAAAGAATAGATAGAAATAAGATTGCATCCAATAGGATTTGAACCTATACCAAAGGTTTAGAAGACCCCTGTCCTATCCATTAGACAATGGACGCTTTTTTCATATTTTCATCTTTCTTTTCGTTTTTTATCGGACCAAGAGAAAAAAACTGTTAGACCAAAACTCTTTTAGGAAAGAAAAACAAATGCATATACAAATGTATGATGCATATATCATAAAGAAGAAATATGGAGCGGGTAGTGGGAATCGAACCCGCAACCCCACAGTTATGAGCCTTGTCGGCTACCAAACTATTCTATCCTGTTAAACTAAAGAGAGAGGAACTAGTGGATAAATGGGGGGTTGAATACACCCCACTATCATATCTATACAAATAGAATAATCCAATTATATAGAATTGTAAAGAGGGCTCTTCTACGGTCATCAATTCCAGAAATCCATACAAATATGAAAGTGTATTTTATCCTTACCAACTGGATCTTGTTGCACCCGGTAACAAACATGCACAAACCATTTCTCGAAGTATGTGTTCGGATAGCCCAAAGTCTCGATAGTTAGCTCTAGGTCTTCTGGTCAAAAAACAACGTCGATGAAGGCGTGTCGGTGCACTATTACGTGGCAGGGATTGCAATTTTTCTCACATTTTCGTTTCTTCACTCAAACTCAAAGGGTAAACTTTGCTTCTTATCTGTTTTTTTGAAGATCGACGAATCAAATGATATTTCTGTTCTAATTTCTTCTACTTCCACTCTCTCTGAATCAAACTTTTTTTTGCCATAATGTGTCATTCCTACTATCTATCAATTATACGGTTCTAATCCTAGATGGAAAAATAAATAGAAAAAGAAATCTAAGAAGGCGGATCCTCCCCCTCCATCAAGAGTAATGAACTAGGTGCTGATATAGTACAAAAAAATTAACTAAATTAACCAAACTTGCCTGATGTTGAGGCAATCAAGAAATCAGCATAAGTGAATATATAACCCACGGAAAAGTGAGCTAATCCCACCAATCTTGCTTGCACAATGGAAAGAGCCACGGGCTTATCTCTCCAGCGAATTAAATTAGCCAAAGGTGTCCATTCATGAGCCCATGCTAAAGTCTCAATTAATTCCTACCAATATCCATGCCAAGAAATTAAGAACATAAATCCAGTTGCCTAGACAAGATGTCCAAATAAGAACATTCAAGCCCATACCGATAAACTATTCATCCCAAAAGGATTATATCCATTGATAAGTTGTGAAGAGTTTAACCATAGATAATCTCTTAACCATCCCATCAAATAAGTGGAGGATTCATTAAATTGTGAAACATTGCCCTGCCATAATGTGATATGTTTCCAATGCTAATAAAAAGTAACCCATCCAATGATATTTAACATTCAAAAAACTGCCAAATAAAATGTGTCCCAAGCAGAAATATCACAAGTACCGCCACGACCTGGGCCGTCACAAGGAAAACTATATCCAAAATCTTTTTTATCCGGCATTAATTTGGAACCGCGTGCATCTAAAGCACCCTTTACTAAAATCAATGTAGTTGTATGCAAACCTAAAGCAATAGCATGATGAACGAAGAAATCTCCAGGTCCTATTGTTAACAAAAGTGAATTACTATTCTCGTTAATAGCATTCAACCATCCGGATAACCATAGGGTTCAACCCGCATTGAAAGTGGGACCGCTCGTTGAAGATAAGAGTATATCGAACCCATATGTCGTCTTACCATGAGCCGATTGTATCCATTGTGCAAATATAGGTTCGATCAAGATTTGCTTTTCTGGAGTACCAAAAGCAAGCATGACGTCATTATGAACATAAAGGCGCAAGGTATGGAATCCTAGGAAGAGACTAGCCCAACTTAAATATGATAGCTTCTTTATTGTCTAACATTCTTGCCAATACATTATCCTCATTCTGTTCCAGATTGTAATCCCTAATGGAAAAAATAGCTCCATGAGCAAAAGCCCCTGTCATGATGAACCCTGCAATGTATTGGTGATGAGTATATAAACTTGAGTAGTAAATTCTTGTGCTATGAATGCATAAGAAGGTGAAGAGTACATATGTTGAGCTACTAAGGAAATAATAACCCCTAAAGAAGCTAGAGCAAGACCTAATTGAAAATGAATCAAATTATTGATTGTGTCGTAAAGGCCCTTATGCCCACGCCCTAATCGACCCCCGGAGGAGTATGTGCTTCTAAAAGATCTTTGATACTGTGCCCAATTCCGAAGTTAGTTCGATACATATGACCGGCAATGAGAAAAATAAATGCAATAGCTAAATGATGATAGCAATATCGGTCAGCCACAAACTTTGTGTTTGTGGATGGAATCCCCCAAGAAGAGTTAGAATAGCAGTTCCTGCTCCTTGAGTGGTACCAAATAAATGATTACTCGAATCGGGGTTTTGAGCATAAAGATTCCACTAACCCGTCAGAAGAGGTCCCAATCCCTGTGGATAGGGTAATAGATCTAAGAAATTATTCCATCGAACGTACTCTCCCCTGGATGCTGGAATAGCGACATGGACTAAATGTCCTGTCCAAGCCAAGGAACTTACCCTGAAAAGTCCTGACAAATGATGATTGAGACGAGATTCAAAATTTTTGAACCACGAAAGGCTTGGTTTCCATTTGGGTTGTAGATGTAACCAACCCCCTATTAAGGATAGCGTAGAAAGAAATAATAGAAAAAGAGCTCCTGTATAAAGATCTTCATTGGTCCGTAATCCAATTGTATACCACCACTGATAAACCCCAGAATAGGTGATATTCACTGGACCAGTGGCGCCTCCTTGAGTAAAGGCTTCCACAGCGGGTTGACCAAAATGAGGATCCCAAATGGCATGAGCAATAAGTCTTACGTGTAAAGGATCATGTATCCATGATTCAAAATTTCCTTGCCAAGCGACGTGAAACAGATTTCCGAACGTCCATAGAAAGATTATTGCTAATTGCCCAAAGTGAGAAGCAAAAATGTTCTGATAAAGACGTTCCTCAATAATATCATCATGACTTTCGAAATCATGTGCAGTAGCAATACCAAACCAAATACGACGAGTAGTGGGGTCCTGAGCTAAGCCTTGGCTAAACCTAGGAAATCTTAATTCCATAATGCCTTTCAAATCCACTATCCTACTACAATAATTCTCGCTAAGAAGAATGCTCATGTTGTGGCAATTCCACCCAGAAGGTAATGGGTTACTCCTACAGCACGTCCTTGTATAATGCTCAAGGCTCTAGGCTGAGTAGCAGGAGCAACTTTTAATTTGTTATGAGCCCAAACAATAGATTCAATCAGTTCTAGCCAATAACCACAGCCGCTGAATAAAAACATTAAACTGAAGGCCCAGACAAAATGAGCACCTAAGAAAAAAAGACCATATGCACATAATGAAGAACCATAAGACTGAATTACTTGGCATGCCTGTGCCCACAAGAAATCTCAGAGCCACCCATTAATCGTAATGGAACTCTGTGCAAAGTTTCCCTTGTGATATGAGTTACCACCCCTTGATCACTTATAGTACCCCAAAGATTCGACTGCATTTTCGAACTGAAATGGAAAATGACTACTAAAATGGAATTGTACATCCAGAATAGACCTAAGAAAACATGATCCCAGGCGGATACTTGACATGTTCCCCCTTGCCCAGGCCCATCGCAAGGGAAGCGAAAACCAAGATTTGCTTTATCGGGTATGAAATGGGAACTGCGAGCAAATAAAACACCTTTCAAAAGTATTAATATAGTCACATGGATTGTAAATGCGTGAATGTGATGGACTAAAAAATTTGTAGTTCCTGATGGAATAGGTAACAAAGCAACTTTGCCGCCTACTGCTAGTAACTCGCCACCTCCCCACATTAAGCTGGTATTTGTTCTTGCACCAGGAGCTGTTACGCCATGCGCGCCAACATGGAGATTTTGTACCCATTGAGCAAAGATCAGTTGTAATTGTATGGCGGTATCCGAAAACATATCTTGGGGATGACCTAAAGCACTCATGGCACATTATGAATGTATAAACCAAAACTGTGAAAACCTAGAAATATACATACCCAGTTAAGGTGGGATATGATTGCATCCCGGTGTCTAAGGACACGATCTAATAGATCGTTGTATCGAGTCGTTGGATCATAGTCCCTTATCATAAAAATGGTTGCATGTGCAGCAGCACCAACTATTAGAAATCCGCCAATCCACAAGTGGTGTGTGAACAAGGAAAGTTGTGTACCATAGTCAGTAGCTAGGTATGGCTAGGGGGGCATAGAGTTCATATGATGAGCTACATCAATGTTTGTAGAGCCTAGCATAGCTAGGTTAAGAGATAATTAAGCATTCCATGATGTTGTTAGGATTTCATAGAGACCTTTATGGCCTTATCCTATAAATGGGCCTTTATGAGCCTCCAAAATATCTTTCAGGCCATGACCAATACCCCAGTTGGTCCTATACATATGACCTGCGATCAAGAAAAGAATAGCAATAGCTAAATGATGGTGCGCAATATCGCTCAACCATAGACCGCTGGTTATTGGATCTAGCCCTCTGCGAAAACTAAGAAATTCTATGTATTTGGACCAATTCAAGGTGAAAAAAGGGTTGCTCCTTCAGCAAAACTAGGATAAAGTTGAGCCAAAAGGTCGCGATTCAAGATAAATTCATGAGGAAGTGGTATCTCCTTAGGATCAACCCCAGCGTCAAGAAATTGGTTAATCGGGAAGGATACATTGATTTGGTGCCCCGCCCAAGAAAGAGACCCAGGTCCTAATAACCCTGCTAAGTGATGATTCAACATGGATTCTACATCTTGGAACCAGGTTAATTTGGGAGCGGCTTTGTGATAATGGAACCACCTAGCAAAAACATTAACGATGCAAAAATCAATGCACCGATTGCGGTACAATAGAGTTGTAATTCACTAGTTATTCCGGATGCTCACCAAATCTAAAAAAACCCACAGGTTATTTGGATTCCTCTGAAACCCCCGCCTACATCACCATTCAATATTTCTTGCCCCACAATTGGGCAAACTACGTGAGCACTAGGTCCAATGTGAGTAGGATCACTTAGCATTCTTCATAATTGGAAAAATAGGCACCGTGGAAGTACATGCCACACAACCAAAGAAAGATAATGGGGAGTTGACCGAAATGAGCACTAAAGACTTTTCGAGGGATCTCCTCCAAATCACCTGTATGACCATCGAAATCGTGAGCATCAGGGCCCTTAGCTATTGTTCTTGAGAAATGGCCAGGTCTGGCCCATTCCTCAAAAGATGTTTTTACAGGATCCCTATCCACAACAATTTTTACTTCTGGTTCCAGCGAACGAATCATCATTAAGTCCTCCTCTTTCCGAACAAGACATACAAAGAGACCCGCCAACTTTTTAGTGAACCTTTGAAAGATAGATATTATGATTAGTCCTTTCTTTACTATCTACCGTCCTTCTATTTTTTTTAGTTATTCACTGGAGCAATTATATATTGAAGTCAACCTGAGGCATGTGTTCGGATCTATTATGACATAAGGATTGGGTGCCTAACAGACTTTTTTTATCTTGGATATCTCCACGTAACAAAAAACCTTTTTTTCATTTAAGAAGCTAGTGTATTTTTTTAAGAGTATAAGTCCCTATCTATATCTACTTTCCTTGTATAGGGAAAGAAAGGGCGTGAACTTTTTGTACGTCGTATGCCTACTTTTTTCGAAACATTTCTGGTTGTTTTGGTAGATGAAGAGGGAATTGTGAGAGCGGACGTTCCTTTTAGAAGAGCAAAATCCAAATATAGTGTTGAACAAGTAGGCGTAATAGTGGCGTTCTATGGTGGCGAACTTAATGGAGTAAGTTATTCTGATCCTGCTACTGTAAAAAAATATGTGAGGCATTCCCAATTAGGGGAAATTTTTGAATTAGATCGGGCTACTTTGAAATCAGATGGTGTTTTTTGCAGCAGTCCAAGGGGTTGGTTCACTTTTGGTCATGCTACCTTTGCTTTGCTCTTCTTTTTCAGACACATTTGGCATGGGGCTAGAACCTTGCTCCGAGATGTTTTTGCTGGTACTGATCCAGACTTGGATGCTCAAGTAGAATTTGGAACATTCGAAATATGGGAAAGTAGCTCCGGGTTTGGGGACTACTCCTTTTATGGGGTTCGCAACAGCTTTATTTGCGGTATTCCTATCTATTATTTTAGAAATTTATAATTATTCCATTTTACTAGATGGAATTTTAATGAACTAGGTTTATACTAATGAAAACTATGAAGTCATAGTTTTTCCATCCAAAAGAGCCTTTCTACTTTAAGCTCTACATTTCTAGACATTCTGGTAGTTCGACCATGGAATTTTTTGGTTTCGGTATCTCTGTAATATAAGTGTGTGACTTGTTAGAATTTGCTCCTATTAATAATACATAGAAAGGTCATGTTATCTGTATCAAGATGATTGTAATTCGTCAGATATTATTTATTCTAGTATCTAGAACACGAAATAGATAGAGTGGATCAAGAAAAAAATGAAATTATGATTCATATTAACTATTCAGACCTCGCTACCAAGCTTTGAAAAATTCAAGTAGTTCTTAATAAAAATTAAAAAAAATTGTTCCTTCCAATTTTGTTTGCCCAGAAAACAAATTTTTTTCTCTTGATTTTGTCAACTCATTACACTGATTCAATAAATGATCATCAAGCGGTTCTTATTCGAAGAACCCTTGCCTTTTGTTTAGCTTGATACTCAATCATCGTGGCTCTAGTATGAATCTAAGGTTTTAATTGAACTGATCCATAGGATCGCAACAAGATAATTTCTACTAGAAAACTACTCCAATTTTTCTTTATTTATTTACTAGTAAAACAATAGTAAATCTGCATTACGCACAAAAAAAAGAAATCCAAAATAGGGAAGAGAAAAATCAAGAGGCCTCTAATTATCAAAATTTGGGAAAGAAAGACGAGCCAATTTGAGATTTTTTGGCATTATCATCACAAAGAAGAAATTCTGGATTTTTCTTATTTCATATCTTCAAGGCAAATCGACCCAACCCAGTGGCTGATGAAGTTTTGAATCTTTTTTCTAATATCCGTTGAAAATTTGTGTGTTTCTGTTTGAGCCATACGAGATGAAATTCTCATATACAGTTCTCAGAGGGGGGTTCGGGTTAGTTACCTATCTCAATAAAGTATATGATTGGTTTGAGGAACGTCTTGAGATTCAGGCAATTGCAGATGATATAACCAGTAAATATGTTCCTCCTCATGTCAACATATTTTATTGTTTAGGGGGAATTACACTTACTTGTTTTCTAGTACAAGTTGCTACCGGTTTTGCTATGACTTTTTACTATCGCCCAACCGTTATACAAGCTTTTTCCTCGGTTCAATACATAATGACCGAGGCCAACTTTGGTTGGTTAATCCGATCAGTTCATTGATGGACAGCAAGTATGATGGTTCTAATGATGATCCTGCGCGAATTTTGTGTGTATCTCACAGGTGGGTTTAAAAAACCCCGCGAATTAACTTGGGTCATTGGTGTGGTTTTAGTTGTATTGACTGCATTGTTTGGTGTAACTGGTTATTCTTTACCTTGGGATCAAATTGGTTATTGGGCAGTCAAAATTGCGACAGGTGTACTTGACACGATTCCGGTAATAGGATCACCTTTAGTGGAGTTATTACGTGAAAGTGCTAGTGTGGGTCAATCCACTTTGACTCGTTTCTATAGTTTACATACCTTTGTACTTCCTCTGTTTACTGCCATATTTATGTTAATGCACTTTCTAATGATACGTAAGCAAGGTATATCAGGCCCTTTATAAGGAAGGCATATCATAGAGAGAGTTCTAATTCTCATATATCATATCAGGTAGGTTGTGGTATTTCATTGCTACAAACATGGGTTATTCTAAAATAAGACATGTCATTTAGATACTTCTCTTCAACTCCGAATTATTGTGATACAAATAATACAAATAGTTGAAGTTAATTTTACGAAAGAAAATAAGGCGGATTATGAGAGTGTGTGACTTGAATTACTGATTTGGCCATGCAGATAGAGAGTTGGATCTGCCACATTAGAATTCAGGACCAAAGGTGTCTCCATATCCAATCAACACGTAAGTCCCCTGTCTAGCAAGGATAGGCTAGTTCACTTGAGGAGAATATTTTCTATGATCATACCTCAACCATGTCATCCATGAAGAGGCTCCGTAAGATCCCATAGAGTAGAAATGGAATAAGTCATGTGACATGATCCAATTCTCTGTTTATTACACTTACTTTTTTTATTATAGTATGGAAATGCATTCATTTTCTTTGCATCAATTGCGATCTGCAATACTATCAGAGTAAAAGAAGGGATCTAAGGAAGAACATAGGCTAAACTTTTTGATTTTTTATTAGTAACAAGTAAATACTTTGTTTGAACGTAAGAAACTTGCAGTATTGGGGGGATAAATACAAACTAATCAAGAGATGCGAGACAATCCACAAAGCAATTGATCATGATAAAATTTGTAAGCCCACTTGGATATTGAGCATTTACTCATAAGAGTAGGATTCTTTTCAATGAGTAGTTGTAGGTGCAACTTCAGAAAATAGAATTTGATAAAGCTTTTCTTACTTAGAGCCATTGAGCCATTATATATCTTATTCTATTATGGATATTCTATGGTTTTATTTCTTTCATTCTTGCTCGAGCCAGATGATGAAAAATTCTCATGTCCGGTTCCTTTGGGGGCTGGATCTTAAAGAATTCACCAATCCCAATAACAAAGAAACCTAACTTAAACTAACCTGTATTAATAGCAAAATTAGCTAAAGGGATGGGACATAATTATTACGGGGAACCCACGTGGCCCAATGATCTTTTATATATTTTTCCAATAGTAATTCTCGATACTATTGCATGTAATGTAGGTTTAGCGATTCTCGAGCCGTCAATGATTGGTGAACCGGCAGATCCGTTTGCAACTCCTCTAGAAATATTACCCGAGTGGTACTTCTTTCCCGTGTTTCAAATACTCCGTACAGTACCTAATAAGTTATTGGGCGTTCTCTTAATGGTTTCTGTGCCGACAGGCTTATTGACAGTACCTTTTCTAAAGAATGTCAATAAATTCCAAAATCCATTTCGTCGCCCAATAGCTACAACCATTTTTTTAATCGGTACTGCAATAGCTCTTTCGTTAGGTATTGAAGCAACATTACCCATTGAAAAATCCTTAACTTTAGGTGTTGTTTAGGGATTTTTCAGTTTGATTCATTCAATCGTGAAGTACCGTGCATAGGTATCTAGGAAATAGTTACTTCCAACTGAATCTTCCCTAGATACCTATCATCTATTTTATTTTGATCCATTTCACAAAAATTTAGATTGTCCCAGAGATGCAAAATTGTTTTCTTTTTCATTTTTATTCTAACTCGAAAAAGAAGAAGAGGAAAAAATTGCAATGGATTTAAAACTATAACTTATTCTTAGGTAAATCCATTGGGAGATGCTTCTCTAGAGTGTCCCATATCCGTTTTCCATCTTGCATACATAAACTGTCAATTCTCGTAAGATCTTCTTCCGTCTTACTCAAAAGGTCCAATATTGTATGGATATTGGCCCTTTTGAGACAATTATACATTCTAGAAGGCAGTTCTAATTGATCAATAAAAATACAATTCAATGGAATTTCTTTTTTTGTTTTTCTTTAGATTAGTTAATCTTTTTCTTGGAAACAAATACCCTCTTCCTCCGTTGAAGAAAAGGAAGAAATAAATCAATCAAATTATGAGAAGACTCATAAAGGGCTTCCTTAGGGGCATCGGTCCATATTTCTAGAAAAAGTATCTCATATTTTGCATTTCCATTCCCACAAGAAAAAATAGTATAATTCACATTTTGAACAGGCATGGATACAACATCTATAGGATAACTTCCATCTTGAATGTTCTTTCTGACTTCCATGTGATATCCGCGATCTCTCTTGATCCGTAACTCAATACAGAAATCCGTGGGTTCTGTCAAGTTAGCTATAGGTTGTGTCGTGTCAATAATTTCTACGGAAGGTGGTAAGATAATATCTTGGGCAGTTATGTATCTAGGACCCTTGATGCAAATTGATGCGTTTCTAACTCCATAGAGATTACTTCTCAACACAATTTCTTTCAAATTTAGTAAAATTTCTTGTACTGATTCTTCAATACCTGCTATTGTAGAATATTCATCTGGCACGCTCCAAAATTTTGTATGTGTGATACATGTTCCTTCTGTTTCTCCAAGTAAAGCTCTTCGCAAGGCAATACCAACGGTATCTGCTTGACCTTTTCTAAGCGGGGATATAATGAAACGACCATAATAAAGACGCTTACTATCTACTCTTGATTCAACACACTTCCACTGTAGTGTTTGAGTGGATCCTGCTACCTCCTCTCGAACCATATAGACTAGTATTATTATTTGATCATTGAATCGTTTATTTCTCTTGAAAGGGGTTTAATTCTTTTATAGACGTCTTTTTTTAGGAGGTCAACACCCATTATGCGGCATAAGTGTTACATCACATATACAACTTAATCATACACCACTTTTAGCAATGGCTAGTAATGCGGCATCTCTTCCACTACCAGCACCCTTTACCATAACTTCTGCTCATTGCAAACCCACTGTACGAATAGCATCTACAGCTGTTCTTTGACCAGCATAGGGTGATGCTTTTCTTTAGCTTTTGAATCCACAAGTACCCGCGGAGGACCAGAAAACCACCCGACCTTGCGGATCTGTAACAGTTATAATAGTATTGTTGAAACTAGCTTGAACATGAATAACTCCTTTTGTTATTCTACGTGCACTCTTCCATAAACTAAAACACGCATTCCTATGCAAACCAATACATACTTTCCTACGTGAACCAATTTTTGGTATAGCTTTTGTCATATTTTATTATCTCATAAATATGAGTTAGAAATAACAAAAAGAAAAAAAGATACAAAGATATCCATTTCAAGGTAAAATATATCCTTTACTTGAATTTTTTTATTTGGAATTTGTACATTTTCGCAGGTAATTTTTTTTACTTTTTAGAAAGTCAAGTTCTTTTTTCGAAAGATTACCCCTGTCTTTGTTTATGCTTCGGATTGGAACAAATGACTCTAATTGGTCCACGCCTACGAGTAAGATGACATTTTGTACAAATCTTATGAACAAAAGCTCTTATTTTCATATTTCTGTATTCCTTTCCTAAACTATGAATTTACTCTTTTGGAAAAAATAAGTCTCTTTGTTTGAATTTTAGAACTTTGAATTTATTACCCTAGAAAAAAAAAAGAAAAACCTAACCCTTTGAATCTTTGGTATCCTTCAAATCTTCGGTACGCTTCGAATCCTTATGGGGGAGTCTATAAATTATACGCCCCTTGCTTGAGTCATAACGACTTACTTCAATTTTGACCCTATCGCCCATCAGTATTTGTATAGAACTAGACCGGATCTTTCCTGAAATATAGCCCAGGATTATGGTATCATTCTCTAGGCAAACGCACAACATTCCGTTGGGTAGGGCTTCACGAAAGAAATTTTTGCTTCTCTCGGGTTTTTTTTCTCTCCTATTTTTCTTTTCTGTCATATTTTTTCTACTATTTTTCTTTTTTATTTTCAAATAAAAAACGTTGTATTTTTGTTTGAAAAATAGGAAGTTCAAGATAGAATTTGGGTATTATAACTATAGGCGGGGCAATTACCACTATAGGCAGGGCGATTACCACTATAGGCAGGGGAATTACCATATATAATATAAGACTTCTCCCCCAATTCCGTTTAGTCAAGCTTCTCGATCTATCATTATACCTCGAGAGGTAGAAAGAATAGCAATTCCCATTCTGCCCAAAACCTTAGGAATTCATTGATAGTTGGCATAAATTCGTAAGCCAGGTCGACTGATATGCTTTAAAAAGGTTCTAGTTCTATATATTCCCTTTCTAGTCTTTCTCTTTTGATGTCACAAAGTTGAAACCAAGAAATATCTGTTACTTTCCTGATGTTTCTGAACACTTTCAATAAAACCTTCTCGTAGAAGTATTTTAACAATGTTTTCGGTAATATTTGTAGATAATACCCAAACAGTTCCTTTTTTATTCATGTCCGCGTTTCTTATAGAGGTTAGTAAATCAGCAATAGTGTCCTTGCCCATAAGACTCTAATTCTAGGTTCCTCCTAATTTTTCTATAATCAGCATGTTCTCTTTTCTTTTCGTTTTGGATTCTAAAGCATATACGTGAAACACAATCTAGTAATTTTTTATTTGATCTATATCTTGTCTACTAGTATTTATAATACTTCAAGAGCTAATGAAACTATTTTAGTAAAATTCAATTCTCTCAATTCCTCGGTGATCGCGCCAAAAATGCGAGTTCCCTTTGGATTTCCTTTTTGATCAATGATAACGGCTGCATTGTTGTTATAGCGTATTATTATACCGTCTTCGCATTTGAACTCTTTACATGTACGTACAATTACAGCTCGAATTACTTCGGATCTTTCTAGAGGCATTTGGGGCACTGCATCTTTGATTACAGCAACAATAACATCACCAATACGAGCATATCGCTGATTACTAGCAGCTCCTATGACTCGAATACACATCAATTTTTGAGCTCCACCGTTATCTGCTACATTTAAAAGGGTCTGAGGTTGAATCATATTATTTTGATTTCAATTTGTTATTTCAATGCAAAAGGACGAAACAAATATTGTCTTTCCAGAAAGAAGAACCTGGTTATTTATTTTCAATACTAGTTTTTTGGGGGGGTTATATTTCTAACCGAAGAATTGACTTCGTATGGGCATTTTGCTGGCAGCTATGGAAATAGCTGCTCTAGCTACAGTTTTGGATACTCCGCCCATTTCATAAAGTATTCGACCTGGTTTAACAACGGCTATCCAATATTCGGGGGATCCCTTTCCCAAACACATACATGTTTCCGTGGGTCTTATTGTAACCGGTTTGTCGCGAAATATATGTACCCAGATTTTTCCACCACGACGTGCATATTGTATCATTGCTCTTCATCCTGCTTCTATCTGCCTCGCCGTAATCCAAGTGGGTTCAAGTGCTTGAAGAGCATATCTACCAAAACAAATACGATTGCCTCGGTAGGATTTTCCCTTCATTCTCCCTCTATGTTGTTTAAGAAATCTGGTTCTTTCGGGGTTATAGTCGATGGTTCTCTCTTAGTTCCATCTCTACTGCAAAACTGGACATGAGAGTTTCTTCTCATCCAGCTCCTCGCGAATCAAATGAGAAAGTGTGCAAATTTCTGTAATTCCACAATATTCTAAAATATTATGGATAGATACACAATAATAGAAAAAGTTAGGGTTTTTAATATTGAATTTATTAAAATACTAAAATAGATAGTCAAGAAAGAGGATCTAGAATATATCTAGATGTGTATGTTTATTTATCTATATTCTATATTTAATGTAATTCTTTTTTTAATCTCCTTTTATATTTTACTCTTATTGAATCGCGATAAAGTATTCTAATTCAATAAAATTTCGTGGGTGAATATTTACTCTTTCCTGTCTTATTTGTTAATTCATAACCTTATCAAAAAAGGCAATTTTTTTGGTTGTTCCGCCATCCCACCCAATGAAGTATTGGGATTCTTTTCAAGAAAATCCTATCCAGTCATAGGTTGTCATTCCCACTGCTTCTCCTTTAATGGTTAGGTTTGAACCTCTTAATGGAGCTTCCAAAAAATTTCTTTCCGAGTCAATTTCTCAGTTTTATTAACTCAGGACGCTCTTTGTTATTCCTTGAAATTTGTATTTCTTGTTTCAATCAAATTACGATTGTGAATTCTCTGTTATTTTCATTATATTGATGCTTTATCACATTTCTTTTTATGATGTAATTCATAGACCATACATATTGGAATCCTATATCTTTCTTATTTCTCTTCCTTCTTTCTATCATCCTTCCTTTTATCCACATCCCTTTAGTTTTGCTTCACAACTTAGAATCCTATTTTTTAAGAAAAAAAGAAAAAATTGCAGTTGCTACACGTATATGATAGATTTACTCATTTATGGATTATGATGTGGATTGTATCGATTTCTTTTTGAATTTCTATATGTGTAATTACTTTGGAACTTGAACCTAAGTCCATTTTTTTATTATGTGTAATTACTTCGAAACTTGAGTCTGCTTCTGTTTTTCTATTCGAACCTTTTTTCCTATTCTTTTGATATAGTTCTTGATACAATTCCGTATTTTTTTAATCTTCCTGTAGACCTTCACAATAATTTTTTGATTGTGCGAACCAAATGGAATGGTGATTTTGGGTTGTACTAAGTCTGAAACCAAGTGGATTTATTTTTTGTCCCATATTTTTCTATTCTATTTTTTTACCGGGAATCAAATCTTAGATGGATCTAAAGATTATTTCGATTTCTTTACTATATTTAGTACAATTGTTATATGAGACATGGTTTTTTTCATGGGAGAACTACGTCCTTGAGCCCGAGGTCTGAATTTATTCATAATAGTACTCCTACTGACTTCGGCTTTAGTGATGAATAAATTTGCTTTGTTGAAATCCCTATAATGAGTAGCATTTGCTGCTGCCGAATAAACCAACTTTAAGATGGGATAAGATGCTCGATAAGGCATGAGGTTCAATATCATAACAGTTTCTTCGTAGTAACGCTGACGAATCTCATCAAGAACTCTTTGTACTTTGAAAACGGACATGTGGATGCATTTTTGTGCTCTGAAAACCTGTTTGAACTTAAGTAGATGATCGGTTGGTACTTTTCTTGCGAGTTTCCTTAGCCCACTCTTCTTCTTCTTTATCCTAGGGGTATACTTTACCAGTTTGAAACTTGTAATAAATAAGGTTATTCCCCGCTTACCTATTTCTTTATTTTATTTTGAATCTTTCTATTCTGAATTCAGTTAATAACGAGATTTAGTATCCTTTCTTGCACTTTCATCACTCGTGAAATGTCGAGTTGGTACGAATTCCCCCAATTTGCGACCTACCATAGGATATGTTCCTTTCCATTATGAATCGTGATTGTACGGCCAACCATTGCGGGTAGAATGCTAGATGCCCGGGACCACATTACTATTGTTTCTTTCTCCTCCTTCATATTGACCTTTTTCTCCTCCTTTTTTTCCATTTTAAAGAGTGGCATTCGATGTCCAATATCTCGATCGAAGTATGGAGGTCAGAATAAATAGAATAATGACGAATGGAAAAAAGAGAAAATCCTTTAGCTGGATAAGGAGCGGATGTAGCCAAGTGGATCAAGGCAGTGGATTGTGAATCCACCATGCGCGGGTTCAATTCCCGTCGTTCGCCCATCCCATTATTGCAAATTTCAAAAATGCAATTTTCCATATTCCTAGTAATGTATTTACTTACGGCGACGAAGAATAAAACTATCACTATATTTTTTCCTTTTCCTAGTTCTTCTTCCAAGCGTAGGATAACCCCAAGGGGTTGTGGGTTTTTTTCTACTAATGAGGGCTTTCCCTTCACCGCCCCAACGGGGGTGGTCCACAAGGTTCATAACTACCCCTCTTACTATGGGGCATTTACCTAGCCAACAATTAGATCCGGCTCTACCCAAACTTTTTTGGTTCACCCCAACATTACCCACTTGTCTGACTGTTGCTAAGCAGTTTTGGGATACCAAATGGACCTCTGTTGGCGCAGAATTTCGACCCGTCCAGCAACCAAACGGGTTCCGCGTTACCACGGCGGCCTGGGAGATCTGCTTAACTCCAGTGCAGGTCCAAATGGCTTGCCTAGTCGTAAGTAGAGCGTGCCAGTTGATTTGATCTGCAATCAACAAGATTAAACAAGTAAAACATGTGAGAACCGATGGCCGATCGGCCGATAGGCCGATGTTGCATCGTGAAGGCCTGGCCGATAGGGCAAACCTATATCGGCTTACTTGAGGTAATAATAAGATAGAACTAATAAAGTAGATCTAATCTCATCGGCCCATGTTATCATGTTTATAGCAAATTACTGGAATCGGCCGATGAGGGTAGCATGAAGGTAAATACACTAGCTAATACTCTAGTGCAAACTTATACAAGCCAATCAGCCAATACAAATATACCAACCACAGAGAGATCCTGAGAATACCCTGTAATCAATGTATTTATATTTACCAATCCGCCTGCATAAGTGGCAAACACATGCAAGAACATAAAATAATCACATGCATTAGGTAAGATCGGCTGAAACCCCGGCGCTATCCTTAATTACGATCAAAAACAGGCTTTAGGTTAAACCTCGAAACACGACTAAGGTCGATAGCAACTCAAAGTGTAGATCGAGAGTTAACATAAAGAAAATCAAGTCTTCGATCGTTTTTGGGGATGGTAAATGTATTGAACAGTCTAGCCAAGCATAAAAATTAAACCATCGTCGGCAATAAACCCTAAAACGAGTAAACCGCTGGCAAGACTTAATTAAAATACCTGTCAAAACTATTCAAGACATGATAATCGACGATCACATCATCGAGGCTTAATGTGTCTAAAGCGACACATTAGCCCCGACGATGCAGATCGTCGGGGACGAGTTTTTACCTCTGCTCCGAGGAAGCAAGAACTCGTCGAAGAAGACCTCTTGCGAGGGTTGGCGATGCGCCGAAAGTAGATTGAACTGGTTTTTGTGTGATTGATTTAAGAGAGTTTACATGTACAAACTTTCGGGATATTTATACCCGAGGTTACAACAGAACCCTTGTCGGGCACGATCTTATCTACAACTAACAAACAAGTCCTTGCGGCAGACTTAAGCCACAGATTAGTTCTACACTACTTAATTTACAAGATACAATTGCCTAAAACCAAGCTTTATCTCTATTTGGCAACTTCCTTGAAGCTTACTTCGAGCCCAGACCAAGCCCACGTTGACACTGTCAACTCACAACCCGCATCGGCCCATGACCAAACCAAATCCGTATCGGCCGATACGCTCTCTATAGCAACACCTCCCCAGTCCGATACGGTTACCGGGTCCGATACGAAGCCTGGTCCGACTCCCACTCAATCCTTCCTATCTGCTTCGGTTTCCTCTTTCCTTTCCAAGTCGATTACCAAAATCCATCGTTAACAACCTCCCCAGATGGTAATCTTAAAGTGGCTGATTTACCTTCTTTTGCAATCAATTTCGCTACAGCACCTGCTGCTCTAGCTAATTGCCCACCCCTGCCACGTGTGATTTCTATGTTATGTATGGCTGTGCCTAAGGGCATATCGGTTGAAGTAGATTCTTCTTTTCTCTCAAAAAACCCCTTCCCAAACTGTACAAGCTTCTTCCAAAGCATACGGCTTTCTAGATGTATATGACGATCTCTAGACAGATGGATCTTATATGAATCGTATGATGAAGTACCACATGAGTGGATATATAGGAAAGGAATCAAAATCTGCCGAATCACTCATGTTATGATCTTCTACATCCTAGGTCTCTGTGTTCCGTCATCTGGCTTATGTTCTTCATGTAGCATTTAGATTGAATGACTCTATGAAATTACATCGATACTTCTACATATTATGGGTAACGTAGGTGACATCCCTATTTTCCCCCGAGGGTCTTAATTACCACTGCTTAGCTTTCAATTCGCCTCTGACCATCAAATTAAATGTGAATAACCTGTCCTCCTCTCTTTGAAACAAGGGACGCTTCCGGTTCTGTGCATGCTTCAAACAATTTTGTCTTCTCCATATTACCATATCTCTAGAGTCAACAATTTTCTATGAGGAACTACTGAACTCAATCACTTGCTGCCGTCAACAGTTTTCTGTTGATGTCTATCCCATAGAGGTAGTCAAATTGGATCAGTGATCGATTTTTAGGTTTCGTCATAAACCTAATTGGTTACTTCCAATTACGTAAATCAATAGTTCAAATCGCACTCAAAGCTAGGGCATTTCCCATTGATATAGGAACTTTTGTACCAGAAACAATAGTATCTCCAATTATAGCCCCTCTGGGATGTAAAATATATCCCTTCTCACCATCCCCATAGTGTATGAGACAAATGTACGCATTTCGATTAGGGTCGTATTCTATGGTTACGATTCTACCAATATGTCTTTTTGATTTTTTTGAAAATCGACTTTATGATATAGGCGCTTATGACCTCCCCCTCTATGCCTTGTGGTAATGATTCCTCTGGAATTACGACCTTTACCACAACGGTGCCGTCCATGGATCAAATTATTTTGTGGATTGGATTTCACTTGCCTATCTATGGTTCCCTTGCGTGTGCTCGGGATAGGTGTTTTGTGTAAATGTTTCGCCATATTATTAAGTATTCTCCTTTAGTTTTTTTCTCTATCTAGAAGTGGAATAGAATAACTCGGTTGAAGGGTAATGATCATACGTCTGTAATGCATTGTATGTCCTAGAATAGGGCCCATTCTTCTACCCTTTCTGGGTAGTCGATGGCTATTCACAGCTACTACCTTAACACCAAAGAAGAGTTCGACCCAATGCTTTATTTATGTCCAAGTGAATCCCGATTCGACATTAAAAGTACATTGATTCTTTCCCAATAAACGAAGACTTTTTTCTGTAAATACTGCGTATTTGATTCTATCCATAAATCAACTTTCTCTCCTATGCTCTGAGTTCCAGTATCGATAAGAATTCGAGTTCTTATTGTTCTTATGTTATGGTATGTATATACCATACCAATTCATTATGTATGGATGATGGATGAGATTCCATGGATAGAGAGCTAGTTTCAATAGACTTATGGAACATTCCGGTTCGCGTGCATCCAGCAGGAATTGAACCCGCAAATTTACCAATTATGAGTTGGGCGCTTTAACCATTCAGCCATGGATGCTTAACAGGGATCATCGTACATCATAAATAACCAATTTTCATATAGAAAGACATATCATAGAAAAATGAAATCAAAATTATTCGGAGATGGCAAATATTCGAAGATGACTATGAAAACACCTCTCTGGATCCTCGAATTGAAAGAGAGATTATGAGGGATCAAGAATCCTAATTCTCACTATTTGGAATGGATCCAATTCTATTGAGTTTGACTCATAGTGATCATTTCTCTTTAGCAAAGAATGACTTTGGTTATCAAAGGATTGAATAACCGGGATCCATTTACTTATGATACCTACTTGACATTGATAACAAGGATCTAATGAATTATGAGTTTAATAGATCCTCTTTAGCAGAAAGACGTATATTCCTTGCTCATCACTTATCCCCAAACCTCGTATGGGGCTAATCGTTTTCATTTACCATCTCGGGGAAAATCCTTTTCGTTCCGCCTAGCCCTATCGGGTATTTTAGTAATAGGTTCTATAGGAACTGGACGATCCTATTTGGTCAAATACCTAATGAAAAATTCTTATTTTCCTTTCATTAAGGTACGAGAGCTTCTTATTCCACAAGAAAAGAACGAAAGCACCTTTTCATTCTTTCATAGACCGGGGTTTTTTACTTGGAAGAGACAATGTTCCATACTTATGGATTCGGGTCCATAACCACAAGTTCCAGTGCACTAGATCTTCTAGCACTTAGCAATGAGGCCCTATGAATAGACATATAAAATTTTTGGTCGGGAAACACGAATGAATCATTGAGTGAAAAAGGAGCAAAGAATGACAAAAGACGAGACTCTACTAGTCTTCACTCTTGTGGTTTCCTTGATTTCTGTTTTCTTATTCGGGATCTTGCTTTTCATGGTTCTCATCTCTGCAACTCGCGATTTTCGTGAGAGAACCAAATCCAAGTTGGTGAAGATCATGATTTGGGCTGGCATAGTAGTGATTACCTTTGCAATTGCGGTTCGAATATATTCGATCATTTCTTTTTGCTCAAAGAACGTATAAAACTCCATGTCGAAGCCCTATATGATAAGCTTCCCTAGATCTGGGAAGTTTCTCTTTCACGGTATTGGAATCGTTTGATCGATTTCCTTGATCGCTACTTATGGGCGTGTGCTCAAAAGATACAAATAGGGATTCGCAAACAAAAAGGGGAATTCGTAGTCACTTTTTTCTGTCGTGTAAAAAAAGGCTTTACGCGAAAGCAATAGAGAATGGGATACATCTATCTCTTCTGAGCAACCTCTTTTGGATTCTTAAGACCACCCTTGCAGTAGGATACCGTCTGCTTTGGGTTCTTTATTATATTATCTCCTTCGAGGGATTTTTAGGATCATTCAGGCTATATTTATTCTATTTTGGCTTTTACTGTCTCATTTTCTCAGGGAAGTGGTTAAGGACCTCCGAAGATAGAGGAGAGCGCCAGGCGCATATTTTCGGAATACTTCTATGGGGAATGCTCATTGAATGAGCATTCTTCGTTTTATGCCTTGAAGAGGACTTGAACCTCCACGCTCTTTAGCATGAGATTTTGAGTCTTGTGTGTCTAACATTTCACCATCAAGGCATCTTGAAAGTGAATCATATTCCATGAATATGATATCTATCAAATGTGATATCTTGAAAGTGAATCGTATTCCATGAATATGATATCTATCTAATGTGATATATGGAATATATGACAAAGGTGTAGTCTTGGAGTATTTCGATCGATCGGTCATATAGACCTAAGTCAGACATCAAATAGCTTCGATTTGCATTATCCGTAGGACACCTTATATGTATCAAAATCAAAAAGATATACAATTCAATTTCTTGATTCAATAGAAGCCCGAAGAGGTGCATATGGTACCCAACTAAGGATAGGATTGATATGTCAAAAGCAGGTCTGATTACACCTATTCCTAATCCTAAATAGAATGTATTTGCTCACATTGAGGCTATAGTGTCTCAAGGTTTGTTTTATCCAAAGGAGTTGAGCACAACAACTCCCCGCCGAGACGTATTCCGCTTCGGCGGTGGATAGGGCGACGGAGTTTTGTTTCTTGGAAGACCAAGAAACAAGGGACCTACCCAAGAATTGGCAAGTACCCGAAGTTCTTTTCCTATCCACTTGGCATTCGGCATAATCCGCATTGGCATAACCAATGAGATTAAACCTCGCTCCCTTATGATACCAAAGGCCTAGATTAGGTGTGTGCACTAAATATCTAAGAATTCTCTTCACGACCACAAGGTGACACTCTTTTCCTATCCACCTGGCATTCGGCATAATCCGCATCAGTATAACCAATGAGATTAAACCTCGCTCCCTTAGGATACCAAAGGCCTAGATTAGGTGTGTGCACTAAATATCTAAGAAATCTTGCACACATGCACACAGTAAGCATGATACGGGCCGAGATGCACAAAGATAAAGCAAAGAGCCAATGATGGAACGATATACCTTTTGGTCCACATCTTTACCTTGCTCGTTGTGGTCTAGGTGCCCATTTGATGGCATAGGTGTGTGAATTGGCTTTGTGTTCTCCATCACAAATTTCTTGAGCATGTCCTTCAAATACTTTGTTTGGCAAATAAACGTTCCTTCCTTGAGTTGCTTGATTTGAAGACCGAGAAAGAACTTCAATTCACCCATCATGGACATCTCAAAACACTTGGTCATCATCCTACTAAACTCTTCGCTAAAAGATTTGTTAGTAGAACCAAATATAATGTCATCGACATATATTTGGCACACAAAAATATCACTATCATGTCTTTCAGTAAAAAGAGTAGAATTGACTTTGCTAATCTCAAAGCCATTTTTGACGAGAAAATCACGAAGGCATTCATACCATGCTCTTGGTGCTTACTTAAGCCCATAGAGCGCCTTGTGAAGCTTATAAACGTGATTAGGATACTTTGGATCTTCAAAGCCCAGCGGTTGCTCTACATACACCATCTCATTAATTGGACCGTGAAGGAATGCACTCTTCACGTCCATTTGGTAGAGCTTGAAATCAAGGTTAGTAGCAAAGGCTAATAAATTTGAATTGACTCAAGCCTAACTACCGGCGCAAAGATTTCACCAAAATCCAAATCTTCAATTTGGGTGAACCTTTGAGCCACTAACCTTCATCTTGAGTGAAGTTGTTCAACTCTTCTTGCATGGCCATCATCCAATCCAAATCACCGAGTGCTTCTTCTACCTTTAGAGGTTCAATGGAAGACATAAAGGAGTAATGCTCACAAAAATGTACAACTCGAGATCTAGTGGATACTTCCTAGTTGATATCACCTTGTCGGTGGGGTGATCACGTTGAATGCTTTGGTATATCCTTGGGTGTGTAAGGTTGATTGGTGAAGATGGCACATGCACATCGACTTCATCATGATCTAAGCTTGAGGGTGAGGGATCATTGACTTGAGTGGAAGTGGATGGCTCTGCTTGTGTAGAGGAAGAGGTCTCATGTCGTTGTTCTCTAGGACGAACATCTCCTAGAGCCAACTTCTTGATAGCTTTGCTAGGGTCCTACTCTTCACCTAATACATGTGAGTCAACTTGCTGCTCTACTTGAGAGTCGTTAGTCTCGTCAAATGTCACATCACGTGCGATCTCAACAACACTGAAGGTTTTGTTGAAAACGCGGTATGCGCAATCATTTGACCCATACCCAAGTAAAAACCTCTCATCCACTTTAGGAGCAAACTTTGAGGATCTTGCCTTCTTGTTAAGAATGTAGCACCTACTACCGAAAATACGAAAGTAGAAGACATTGGGTTTGTTACCGGTAAGAAGCTCATAGGGAGTCTTCTTAAGAAGGCGATGAAAATAGAGACAATTGATGACTGACATGTGATGTTGATAGATTCAGCCCAAAATCGATCCGAGCTCTTGTATTCATCCAACATGGTCCTTGCCATCTTGATGAGAGTTCTATTCTTCCTCTCGGCTACTCCATTTTGTTGAGGCGAATATGGAGCCGAGAATTCATGCTTGATTCCTTTTTCATCAAGGAAACTCTCCACGCACGTGTTCTTGAACTCTTTGCCATTGTCACTTCGAGTGTTCTTGATCTTGAGCTCGAACTCATTTTGGGCTCTTGCAAACTTCTTAATATCGCTTGTGTTTCACTCTTGTCATGCAAAAAGAATATCCACGTGAAGCGTGAAAAGTCATCAACAATAACAAGACCATATTTGTTACCTCCAATGCTTAGATAAGCCATGGATCCGAAGAGGTCCATGTGTAGAAGCTCCAATGGTCTTGTAGTAGTCATCATGTTCTTGCCCAGGTGATGAGCTCCAACTTGTTTCCCGGCTTGACATGTGCTACATACCCTATCTTTCTCAAATTACACATTGGTTAATCCAAAGATGTGATCGCCTTTTAGAAGTTTGTGAAGATTCCTCATACCAACATGGGCTAGCCTCCGATGCCAAAGCCATTCCGTGTTGGACTTAGTCACTAAGCATGTCTCAAGTTTAGCTTTATTTGAGGTGAAATCTACAAGATAAAGCTTTCCCTGTAGAACACCCTTAAAGACTACCGAATAATCATTTCTTCTAAACATGGTCACATCAACATCGGTGAAAACACAATTGTAACCTATAGAACATAATTGAGAGACGGACAAGAGGTTGTAGTTGAGATTTTACCAAGAGGATGTTGGAGATGAAAAGGTCATTTGAGATTGCAATTTTACCTAATCCCATTCCCTTTCCCTTTCCATCGTCCCCGAAGATTATGTTGTCTTGTGAAGTGCCATTTGGATCAAGGGAGGAAAACATTGACTCTTCTCCAGTCATGTGATTTGTGCAACCGCTATCAATCACCCAACTTCTTCCACCAGAGACTTATTCCTACAAGAGATAAATTTCTAGTTTTAGGTACCTATTCTTGTTTGGGTCCTCTCATGTTAGTAACAAGTGCCTTGGGCACCCAAAGCACTCTCTTGATGGAAATATTTTTGCCCCATGGGCCAACATACTTAGCTACAACATGATCATTAGCACTCTTCCTAAAAACATAAGAAACATCAAATGAACTTAGTGAAGCATAATCACTAGAAATGATACTTTTGGCCTTAACAAAGTTGTTTAGACCTTGGGGCTTCTCAAGCATCACACTTTTATCCACCTTTCTTTTCGGTGGAGAAACATACCCAAGTCTTTCACGATTGAAGTTGTCCCTTTGATAGCCTAGGTACTCCTTTAGGGCCTTACTACCCATGTGGTACTTTAGAAGGCCGTTGTGACGGAGTCCCATAAGCTTCTCATTTTGGTTTTGTAAAGCACTCAAAGATTTAGAGTTAGTAGCACAAGCATCAATATCAATATCCTTGCACCTTGAGCATGGTTCTTGCTTCGGATAATCTTAGAACAAGATGCCTCGCTAGGGAGAGAGACACTATTCTTTAAGGTTTCGAACCTTTCTTCATGGGAGAGGTAAGCTCTATCCAAGCTATCCACTCTCTCTTGAAGTTTTGAGTTCGCCACCTCAAGATTAGCATGAGATTCCTTGGTTTGCTTATAAAGCCGTACCAAAGCCTCATTTTTCTAATTTCTCAGCCATATTGCTTCTTGAACTGCAGCCTTAGCAAGCTCACCCTTGAGTTCATGAGACCGCTCCTTCTCACGAATGAGCAAGGCCTCTTGCCTCTCAAGAGTTGCATATTGATCTTCAATTCTCCCAAGCAACTCACTCAAGTGTGGCAATGATTCCTTGGTTATTGACTTGAACAAGTCCTCATCCATAACCTCATCAACCTCATCTTCCTCATCACTAACAAAATCAATATTAAAGGACTTAAGAGAGGAAGGTACCTTAGGCTCCTTTGCCATGAGACAAATAGGAGCATCATCATCAGTTGGGTAATTGAAGAGTCTAGGAGTAGGAGGTGATGTAGACTTGACGGCGAGCGTGGCAATTCCCTCTTCATCACTTCAACTTGACCCGGAATCATCGGAATCAAAGATCATCCCGAAATGAGCTTGGCCATATCGTTCGCGCGTGCTATACTTGTGCTTCTCCCTCTTGCCACCCTTCTTCTTGTCTTCCTTGAGCTTAGGACAATCGACCATAAAGTGTTTGGGCTCATGGCACTCATAACACTTCCTTGCGGAGTGCCTCTCACTTGACTTGTCCAAGGAGTGTTTGAAAGAGTTCCCCTTGAAGAAGCCGCTTTGTCTCATGAACTTCCCAAACTTCTTGATGAAGACTGCCATCTCTTCATCATCCTTCTCCATCTTGTTCTTGCTCTTGAGACTTTTTCCTTCTTTTTCTTGTTTTGCCTTTAATGCCAAGTCTTCTTTCTTGATGCTTGATATTGAGCTTTGGTTGATGTATTGGATGACTTCCTTGAATTCTTGCTCAAGCATGTCATGGGCAAGAATACGTCCAAGCAAATCATGAGGCGTGAGGGTCTTGTAGTCCGGACGCTCACGAATGATTGTCACCAAAGTAGAGTTCCTTGGTGTGATTGCTCGAATATCCTTGGAACCAAGACCCTTGATCTCATTGACAATCTTGCTCAATCGGTCATATATGTCACTTGGGCTCTCACCATCCAACATCACAAACCTCTCAAATTGTCCCTTGAAGATCTCCACCTTGGACTCGCGAACATAATCCGTACCTTCATGCACATTCTAAAGTGTGCCCAAATCTCTTTGTCATTCTCAATACCATCCACTTGGTTGAACTCACTTTCACTCAAGACGCTAAGTATGGCATTAGCGGCTGGAGCGTTCTTGTGTTCGTTCTCGTCGTCCTCCTTGGTGGGATCATCGGGTTTGTGCAAAACATAGCCTTTTTCGACTATTCTCCAAATAGAAGGGTTAATAGACTTCAAATGCATCTTTATCTTATGTTTCCAAGCGGCATAGTTCGTACCGTTAAAGTACAGAGCTTTGCCACTATAGGTGCTCACATAAGATGTAGATGTCGTAGAAGAGTAATCAAACGGAATTTTGGCTCCGGTTGGTTCACTCTCCTTGCCTTCCTCCATTTGGCCCAACATGATCTCTCCAAGCGGTTAAGCCTAATAAGGAGATTAGGCTCTGATACCAATTGAAAGGGTCAATTAGGCCTAGAGGGGGGTGAATAGGTTAATTTTAAAAATTAAGTAAAAGCGGAAGCAAGCCTTTTTCAGAAATTTCGAAAATGATTTTCGAAAATTACAAAAATTACAGACAAAGCGTAAAAGTAAAGAAATGCTAGACTAGCTGCCTACAACAAAGAAAAACTAGCATAAAAAGCAACTAAAGTTTTAGTGACACATACAAGTAAAGCTAGAGGAGGGAGAAAGGGGTTTCACCGATGTTCTGGCAAAGTGAGATGTTCCCGAAGTTCGAATCGTTGAGGAGATTCTAGTCTCCGTTGAGAAGCCCACAAAGAGCCGGGTCTTCGCTAACCCTTTCCTCAAGAGGTTACACAAAGCACTCATCCTTCCACTAGTGGTATCTCTTCCCTTTCGGAGGTGAGATCCGACCTTCACAAACTTCTCCCGGCCAACCACAAGTAGATCAGTAGCTCAAGAGTGACACCTAACCGTCTAGGAGTCCTCAACCTCCAAGAGTAACAAATGATGCAAAGATCTCTTGGGAAGTGAAATGAGTGCTCACAAATCTTCACGAAGTCAACACCAAGCACTCATACAAACTCGAATTGCCAACTCTCACACAAACAGAAAATCCAAATCAAAGACCGGTGGAGAGATGAATCAAGCAAGCAAGGCTCAAAAGTGGATCTCAAGAGTAGCAAGCCAAGGGCACGAGAATATTCAAGTCAACCAACTGCGTGGCCTTGGAGAGGGTGAGGGGTATTTATAGCACCCCACTCAGATCTGGCCATTGAGTGCAATAATTACACTTTTTGGCAAATCCGAAAGTCAATTTCGGACAAATCCGAAAATGTCCAGAACCAAATATGGCAACTCAGCAATTTTCGAAAATTTCAAAAATCATTTTTGGACAACTCTGAAAATTTCCAGAACCAAATTTGATCACACAGCATTTTCGGAAATTCCGAAAATAGTTTTCGCACAACTCCGAAAAGATCCATAACCAAATCTCAATTTTCAAAAATTCCAAAAATCATTTTCGGACAACTCCGAAAATGTCCAGAACTGTTTCAAGCTTCCTGGTCATTTTCGGAAATTGATTTTTGGACATGTCCGAAAATGACCAGTACTAACTTTAAGCTCTCAGACATTTTCGGAAATTCCAAAAATTGCTTTCGGAGATTACGAAAATCACAGAAACACAGCAAATGAGTAAGAACCACTTGTTCAAATGGATTTTTGAGCACTCAAGTCATTTCTCATGATCAATGCATCATCCCCCTTAATAGGTATGGCTTTCCTATCAATGCAAGTAATTTATAATTTACAATTTGCCCAAGATTTTCATTGCTGTTTTTAAACACATCTTCATTCAGAAGGTGTTGCATCACATCATCCACATATTTGGACTAATGTTCCTTCACTTAAACTCAATTTCAAATATTAGTCCTCACTAATCGGATTGTCAATAACCACCAAAATAATTAGGGGCCTTGATGAGGACATCAACGCGATCGATACATCCACGCCTACACAACGACAACAGATTTTCGGTCCAATTACTCGCGCTCGTGCACGCCAAATAAACTACAAGGTGAGTTCGTTCTTATCTTCTTGTCCATCTTATTTAGACCATGGAAACGTTTGCACTCTTGTTTTGGTTAGGAATGATGGACAGGACCCAAAAGGAAACATATTCGCGCGGGCTGGGTTCGGACTGCAGAATAGCACCGACTTATGATGACCGCCACAACTTCATACGGACTCCGTTTTGGGCGTGCAAGTACTGCATGGAAAGCTTATCAAGTCTACTTTCAAATGGATCTGGCCTTATGTCCATATCTATTCTGAAACAGCCGCAATCTTCATTTTACTATCGAGTCCTTTTCTGTCAAAGGTGTTGTGTCACCTTATTTGGGCCCAATGGGCTGTGTATCAAGTTGGATCCACTAAGGACACGTCCTAGGGTAAGGGGACAACCCCAACACCCCTTTAAATAGCTAGGTACCCCTTCAGGGTTTCTTGGGTTTTGCTGATTAGAGTTAGCAACTTGCTACTTGCATACAGTGCGCGTGTTGGCTAAACCGCCCATCTGTTTGTCTTCAGAACCCCACCATATTGTGAATTATCAGTGAATCTTTCATCTTCATCTAGCAATTCCGTGCTTGTTCTTCCTGTTCTTCGATTGCTTGCAGGACGAGTGCCCTCGTGGCTGGGTTGTCGCGCACCGCAAGTTCGTGACAACCATTGGAGGTGGTGTATCGGTTGCTAAGGCGCAGCGTCTTTGGACGATTGTAGTCGGGCCGTGAACGTCGTCTCCTTCCCAATCGAGTTATCCAACTCTCTCATCGAAAGATCAGGCATCAAACCCTCACAGGTTCACATTAGGCCTAGATGCACTTTCAGGAATTGAATACAAATAATAAGTTGGGGTTCCGTAACGAGCAAACCGGCGACCTAACAGTCACGGGATTAAAAGGCAAAGTAGTGAAGCTATACATTAATCTAAACAAAACCTGAGAAACCCTGAAGGGGTACCTAGTTATTTAAGAAGGTGGGAGAATGACCAAGGGGTCCCTAGGGTCGTGCTCCACCAGATTGGGGCGCACCCCACATAGGCCTCACTTGGGCCGAGGTCCCAGATAAAGTTACAAGCCCACAGGCCCATTATAGGTGATGCAACACCTTGTTTTTGTGATTGTGTCCAACTGAGATGGAATTTGGTAATAAGGCTAGATCTGTTGGGAAGAGGACTCCAAGACCTTTCCATCAAGTACTCATAGGCCCAAAATAGAGCTCGTATGCATATTTGGCGGCCGTCTGAAGTCAGCACTATAGCAGGTGGCCGAATTGGATTCCAAAACTTGGATAGCTTGATCTTGATGTCTTCCAGTTGACTTGAGATGTGAGCAATGGTTGTATCAATAGTAGCAATGGTCACATCAGAGAGTGAGGGAAAGCTCCAGAAGGAGTTCCCCAAAGTATCGGAGTTCTCTTCGAGAATTTCCAAAGGAGTGTCGGGTATATCGGCATTCTTACATCAGAGTTCCAGAGAAGCACCGGAGTTGTCGGCCTTTTTCTTGCTTGTACCTCAGCGGATTGTTTTTTATAAAGTAAGTATTCGAGATCTCCTATGTTATTTAATTAGTTTACTTAAGTGAGACATATTCTCATTAGTGCGGGTCCATTGCTTAGTCTATAATTAAGTGCTGTAGAACTAGGACTTTGGGTAAGGAAGAAAGTTCCTGCGCAAGGCTAGAGTAGTAATCAATAACTTAGGCATGGTGTCTATATTAACGGTTACCTTCGTTTGTTGTGTGCTCCACGGAAAGTGAGATAGGCGGCAGATGGTGACAGCCTTGTCCGTCCTTTGCATCCCTTCATGTTCGGGCACATGATAGAGCTAAAGGCCAGACTCACCCTAGCAAACTAGGAGAGGGTTGGTGCCCAAAGAATTCTATAGAGTTTTACATTTAACTTAAGATAACTAGTTTAATCCACAGGAATCCTCTCTAGCCAATCTTATCTTTTGTTGTTGTCCTTGGGTAGAATCCTTTTCATAGATATATACACACGTTCCTTATGTTCGATACTCTTGGAATACTCTAAGGGGAAGTGCTACAGTGGTATTCGAGCACTTATGGATTTAGCTGTGTGCGTAGCACATACCAACAAACATTTCTGGTGTCGTTGCCAGGGAACGGTTGCTGTATCATCTTCTAATTTGGTTCATCCTCGTATCTTTTCTTTTCTTTCCTTTTATTCCTTCCTTTCTCTACTTACCTACCATGGAGCAACATTATATTCAAAACCTTCTTGCTCCAAGGGCCGAGTTCTATGAGCCACCCTCTTCTTCAAAACTAATTCGTACATCTGGCTATGAACTCACTATTGGATGTATAGCCATGGTTCGGGGACAATCTTTCTCAGGGCACGAAAGCAAAAATCCCTACTGATAAACCCTGAGCTCCACTCAATAAGCTCACGGCTCTGATTGGCCCGATCTTTCAGTAAGTTGATGATAACTTCAATTTTGGAGAAACGTTGACGACACGACTACAACCGTATGAGACGTTGTTGTGTTGCACCTCAGCGATCACTACACCTCTTCGTGGGTTTTTGATCTTGCCGGTACAGATCAACCTTATTCCTGCAAGCAAATCAAAAAAACAAGCAAGAACAAGATAATAGAAATCTGATATTGCAAATAGGAATTGAATACACACGATAAGTTGAAGTTCTGTAATGAGCAAACTGACGATCTAATCGATCATGGGATTGCACGGCAAAGTAGCAAAGCTAAACTTTAATCTAAACAAAACCCGAAAACCCTGAAGGGGTACCAAGCTATTTAAGAGGGTGAGAAGATGACCAAGGGGTCCTTAGGGTCATGCTCCACCAGATTGGGGTGCACCGCACATGGGCCCCACTTGAGCTGGTGTCCCATATGAAGTTACAAGTCCATAGGCCCATTATAGGTGATGCAGCTCCTTGTTTCTTCAATTATGGATTACTAAGATGGAATTTGGAGATGAGGCTGGATCCATTGGAAAGAGAACTCCAAGAGAATTGTTGGTTGTCCCTCCATTTGAGTTCCCTAAATCCCTCCTTGAAGATGATGCCATTGCATTTGTCCAGGAAGAGGACAATCTTGGAGAGGTGATTGAGTTACCCAACACCGATCGACCATCACGACCTCCTGTTGAGTTCAAACCTTTTCCTTTAGGCCTACACAATGCTTTTCTACATGATGTTATAGAGTTGCCCGTTATCATAACTGACAAACTAACTGATGATGAGACCTCCTGACTCACAGCCGTGTTAGAAAAGCATCGCTCTGATCTTGGCTACTCACTTCAAGATATCAAAGGGATTAGTCCGGCTCTCTGCACACACCGTATTCTTTTAGATCCTTCTTGTGCGCCCTCTCGAGAGCCGCAACGGAGGCTAATAATGCAATGAGAAAAGTCGTGAAAAAAGAGATTTTGAAACTCATACACGCTGGGATAATCTATCCCTTACCATATAGCGAGTGGGTTATCCCAGTTCAGGTTGTGCGTGTCACGCCCCGATTTTCGATCGGGATTAAAAATTGCCTAATAATACATTTTCCAGAAATTTAATAAAAATTTAAAGCAATTTAAACAAGTGAAATTAGCAAGGAAAACACAAATTTCCTTTAAAAAGCATGGCCGGAAATATTTTTGTAATATTCCCCGTGCCCTAAAGTACTCTCCAAAATTTTTCGTGAATTTTCGGAGCTAAAGAAATAATTCTAAAGTCACAAAGTTCATTTAACTGATTAAATTAATGGAAAAACGAATTAAAAATGTCCCCTTTGTTTTGGGCCGTTTTTGGCCCAAAATTCTCTCTCTCTCCCGCGGCCCACGCGGCCTCCTGTCTACTCCTTCCTCCCCTTGGGCCGGCCCCTCCCTCCTTCCTCTCTCCCTCGGCCCAAGGCCGCCTCGGCCCGTTCGGCTCCCCTCCTCCCCTAGTCCACATCACATTCCTCCCTCTCCCTCTCTACGACAGGTGGGACCATGGGCCCCACCTGTCATCTCCTACCTCCGGCCTCCCCTCTCCTCTCCACCGCCATGGCCGCCCATGCGTCGCCGCCTCTCGGTGCCCTCGCCCCTTCCACGCGCGTGGGAGTCGGCCCACGTCCGCCCGCGCGTGCCTCCCCCTGCTTCCCCCCTCTCTCCCGCAAAGACCGGAGCGGAAAACCCCCCCACGCCGCCGCCATTTCCGCCGGCCACCACCCCCACGTCCTCCACTTTTTCCGGTGACTCCCGGGCTCTCCGCGCTCTCCCTCCTCTATAAAAAGCATCCCCGTGCTCCCCTCCACCTCTTCCTCTCCTCGCCCGAGCTCGCCACGCCCCCTCCCGCGCTCCCCTCGCAAACCCGCGCCGCCGCCGCTCGCCGGGACATTCCGGTCGCGGCTTCCCGCCGCCCCAGCCGTCGCCGCCAAAATCCACCGCCCCTTTCGGCTTCACCGTGCGGTGCCGCACCTTGGCCGCGCCCCGCGTTCGTCGTTTGTCGCCGGAGCCGCCTGTTCCCCGCGGGCCCGAACCGCCGCAACCTCCGGCCAGTCTCTGTCGTCGTTGCCGCTCGGTGAGCACTTCCCTTTTTTCCCCCCATTCCACCGCCTCCCGCACTGCCGCTCTTCGCGCAGCCGACCGCTGCCGGAGACCGCGCGCCCGCGCTTGCGCGCTGCGCGGGCCGGCCAACCGGCCGCCGTGCCCTCACCCTCGGCCGCGAGGCCAGACCAGGCCGCCCGGTCGGACCGGCCTATAGGCTGGCCTATTCCCTCTCTGGCCCACTTCTTTCTCGGGCCGCCCCCCCTTTCCCTTGTGCGGCCCAATCCCCCACCTTCACCGCAAAGTCTACTTTGCATCCCTCTAGTGTTCCCATCCTCTTCCCTGGGCCGTCCGCTCTCCCGCATGGCCCACTTCCCGCAGTAAGTCCATATTTCCGCCCCCCTTTCTCCCTCCTCCTTTCTTGGGCCACCAGCCCAATTTGCGCCGCCCATCGCGAGAAGTTTATTTGCCCTGCTTCCCTTTTCGGCCCGTCGGGCCATTAGCGCTATTCTTCACCAAAGTTTACATTGGCTCCCTTAGTCCATTTTCCAGTGGAGCCCATTGTCTCTCATCGGCCCTTTTGACTTTTCCCGAGGAAGTCCAGTTCACCTCCTCAAGTCCAAACTACCTTCCTTGGCTCATTTCCACTTCCCTTTGCACAAGTCCAGTTTACCTCCTTTTTCTCTCCTATTCACCGACACTTGTGTCGCGGACACGTGGGCCCTTTTTGTTTGGCCCGATCCTCACCCTGACCACGTGGCCGCTCGCGGCTTCGCCACGTTGGCGTCCACGTCGGCGCTACCTTCTCGCTTCCGTCCGCAGTGGCCACCACGTCGGTGCCACGTGGTGCGTCCGCACCCGTGCGTGCTTGGACTTGGTCCACCGTGGACCGCCCCTTGACCCGTTGACACGTGGGACCCGTCCTTCCGGCACCGATTCCCTTTGATGATGTCAACGTAGTCCTTTTCTTTGTAAAATTAATTAATAATTGTGCAATAAATCGATTTAATTTCCAGAAATTCATTTTAAATGGCTCAAAACTTCTAAAATTCATATCTAATTCATATGAACTCCAAATTGAGCCATTCAAATTGCAAATTTCATCTAAAATTGAGCTCTACATGTTTGTTTACTTTTTATGTACTGTTTATTTGGTTTTTATTAGAGTTTTTCCTTGTTTTGCGTGCCAGCGTGTTGATTCCGCCGTTTCAGAAGTTCGCGCTCGCGAGGAAAGAAGTTCGTTCTTACAGAAGATTGTTTGAAGAAGCAAGGCAAGTCACACATTCCCCTTGAGTATGTGTTGATGCAAAAAACACACACTGGCCTGGGAGATCTGCTTAACTCCAGTGCAGGTCCAAAGACTTCTTTCGGGTTCTAGGCGTGCCAATTGGTTTGATCCTGCAACCAATAAGAAACAAAGAAAGTGCAATTAAATCCACCAATGATAGCCGATCGGCTGGTTTACCGATGACATATCATTGAGCATTGAGCCGATGCAAGATGCATTAAATCGGCTATAACAGATAAAGCAAGATAAAGCTAAATCTACTCAATCGGCTGTAGATATCAACAAAATATAATCTAAGTCTCAAAATATATTCAAACCAAGTGATTGGGATAGATCGGACAGGGCGCCGAGACAGTATAAATCACTTATGCCTAAATATATTACAAAGCATAGATTATACAAGTTCATAGCATAGCCGATTGGGTAAATCTAACATGTATCGGCTAGTACCCCGATACTACTTTATACAGAGATATTATCATGAACAAAATATATTAAACAACTCGTCAAACTAATGTTAAGATGATCCTAACCAGATTTGACAACAAGCTCAATATATTTTACTAAGTTAATATCTCGATATAAAGGGCAGATTTAATATATCAAGATAACAAGATAATTAAACCAGGTAAGATCGGCTGAAACCCCGACGCTATCTCTATTAGCAATCATAGACAGGCTAGAAACTGTGGTTCTAAACATGATTTAGTAGGTCAAACCTAACTGATGCAGCACCAAACATGTAAAGAAACACGGTATCTAGATGATCAAGTCGATGAAAACCTTTTCGAGATGGTAGATATATTGTATAATCTAGATCAACGGCGATATATAACCCTATCGGTTGCTTTTCTGTGAAACAGACATCAACCGATCTAAGTTATATATTGATATCAATTCAGATTATACAATATATATGATAACTCGACGATTCACACAAACAGGATCAGAGTGTCATAAAGATGGAAGCACTAATCCCGAGAGCGCAAGCCGCCATAACAAGTTTTACCTCTTGCTGGAGATCGAAACCGATGCAGCCCAGCTCGAAAGCAAGAACTCGTCGAAAACAATGAAAGAGTAAAGGTGGCGATGCGCCGAAGTTGTTGTATTGATCTCCTTTTTCTTTACACGAACCTGGGTTTAATTTATACCCAGAATTACACAATATGTCCTTGTCGGACACGACTCTTATCTCTATTACAACTCATATTGAAGATAATTCCCTAATACAAACTCTAACCGACAATATCTATTAGGAAACTAACATTATATCCTAATTAATAGATACAATTCCCTTCTTCGGACCCAATCCGTACGTGGGAATCCTTATGAAGCTCATCAACCGAACCCTACAAAGACTCTGTTATCTTCTTATCGGAATCGGCTACATCGGCTATCCTTGTCCGACTCTGTCTCAGCCGATGGTCACGATAGCCGACTCGGTCACCAGCCGATACACACCGTAGCCGATTCGGTCACCAACCGATTCTTGCTCTGTTTTGGTAACCGCCAGCTTCCTCCAAATCCGCTTCGATTCTATCTTCAAATCCAATACTTGATTTACCAAATTTGGTCGTTAACACATGCCCCCCAAGTCCGCGATATTTGGAATGTTGCGGATTTGCTCGAATCCTCTCCGAATCGATCTAGGGTTCTGTTTCCATTTCAACCGTTATCACACGCCTTCTTAAATAGCAACCACTGCTTGGAGGTTTTCACGCCGTTACTCCCGTTTTCACCGCCTCAACCGTAATCGCCTCCAACTCTTGCAATAGCCTCATCGGATTCTCCGGCGACCACATAGGCGATTCTCTCGTCAGCAACAACTCCATCTCCGACGATGTCATCTTCCGCAGCTCCTTCAAGCGCTCCGGTCATCGAGTTCCCTGAGGTAACCCCATCAGCCGAATCCCATCTCTACTCATAGATTAGTTTTCCTTCGCAATTTATTTCTTCTCCCCTTTCTTTTCTGTAGCATCTCTCCCACCAAGTTGCAATCCCAAGCCTGGTTCATCCCAATCGGTACTTCTTGGGCCCAATCGGCAACAAAGACCCCATAGAAATCATCAATGCCGAGACAAACAGGATCCCCTTTAAGTTAACCAACCCTAGTTTGAACCATTGGAGCAACACTTTTAAATCCTGGCCATCGGCTGTCAAGACTTGGTCTGAATGGTATAAGAGGATGTCAGCTAGCAAACAAACTCACTGGGAAGAAATCGGCATCGCTCAGTGCTTAGCCCTAACCATAGCCGATTTAGCCAAAGATGAACCCATGCTATCGGCTGCCAGCTATTTTTGGTCCAACACCTTGAATGCCTTCCTCTTCAACCAAGGGCCAATGACCCCAACTCTTCTGGACATCACCATGATAACTGGGCTAGACATCACCTCATCGGCTAACCCTATCAGCTTGAACAGCAAAAACCAATTTATTTTCAAAACCAGAAGCATTGGAGGCTGGAGTGGATTCATCTCTCTGAATATGGGATCTGGCCCTATCACTCCTAAAGAACACGCAGCCTTTCTCTTGATGTGGCTGGAAAAGTTTCTGTTTTGTGGTTCAAGCTGCGGTCCAACCACCAACTGGCAACATATAGCTGAAGCCTTAGTCAACAAAAAGCAATTCCCTCTAGGCAAATACCTCCTGGGTTATCTATACCAAGTTTTGAATAACGCATCGGCTAAGCTTGCCGTCAACTCAACAATCGGCACAGGTGGACCTTGGTGGCTATTGCAGTTATGGCTTAACCTCCAAACAATCAAAGTTGCCAAGAGACCAGCCTTGCCCGAAGCTGATTTTCCTTTGGTTGAGCCGACCAAAGATGACGACGGAGATGAAGTCACAACCAGAAGATGTATGTCGTTTGGAGAGGCAGCATCTTCATATCCCGGATCAGAATTATCAGCTGAACTCTTCGTCGACTGGTTCGGCAACTTTTATGATGGATTTCCAAAAGATTCTAGAAATTGGTTTGCATATGAATTCTCTGCAGATTTTGAATTGCCAGCTGATTTCAGATTTGATGAAATAAACTCTGAAAAATTTGAGAAATCCAGAGAAGTTTTTACAACAGCTATCACCCCCTGTATCCTTCCTGTTGGCATCCATCAAGGCAGGAACATCCAGATATCTTATGAATTCTACCACCCTATGAGCGCTGCCAGACAAATGGGAATGGGGCAGATGCCAATCGGCTTGTTCTTCTCAGAAAAAATCCAAGCCAGAGGAGAAATCTCATCGGCTCTGATGATGGACAGATTATTAAGCATAGAAGGACCTCCCCTTGGAAGTTTGGAAAACATTGAATTGGCTATGCTAAGGAGTTCCACTTTTGATCAATGGTGGATTGAATGGAAAAAACATCTTTTTCACCAATCGGCTTCCATGTATCTGACTGACATCATTCCAGACATGGTTCCACAGGTAAACATACTTCTTTTTTCAATATCCTTATCGATAGCCGATTGCCTTTAGACAATAACTTAACTCCTTTTCTTCTTTTGTTTGCAGACCACAGAGTCTTCTCCTCCTCATGTCAGCAGAAACGGAGTCAATATCAACTATGCTGCTGGAATTCTCCCCAACGGTGGTGGATTGGCTCCTTCAACCATCGGCTATAATGCCCCCAAGACATCTTCCCTGCTCCATGGACAAACACGTGAGCCGATTCTCTCTGAAGCTGGTAAGAAGAAAAGGACCAGGTCATCGGCTATCGCTCCATCGGCTACAAAGAAGAAAGCCACCAAAAAGCAGAAAAACATAACAGCCAATGATCCAGATGAAGAAGATATAGAAAAAGCCATCGATGAGGCAGCTGCCGAGCTGAGTGAAACAGTAGAAGAAACTCCAACAATCAATATCCCTATTCCTCAGCAAACTTCACCAACGCCGATCCACAAGACATATCAACCTCGGGTATGCACTTTGTACTCTTTAGTCCTTTCATAACTTTCTTTACCGATCTCAGTCTTAACTCTTCCTTGTTAGAAAAAGAAATCAGCTGCCAAGAAGAAACCTGCACCACCTCCATCGGTAACTCTTCTGTAGAAACTTTATTCAAATCTTCATTCTATCATGTACTAACTCATCTTATATCACAGCCGATTCGCTCTCCAACTCCTATCCATCATGAATCAAGTGAGCATACTCTATCGGCTAGAGACAGTCACCATATTGAAGACCAGCCGACTCCTGCTATTCCTGTAAGCATTTATGTTTAAAATATAAATCGGCCATTCTAAATATTTCATTGACTAATAACCTTTTCTCTTTCAGGTCTTAGCCGATATGTTCTCTTTTGACATCAAGCAATTCATGGACGAAGAAGAAGAAATATCCAGCAAAACTATTGTTCCCCTAGCCGATGATTTGAAAGCTGTCCTCAGAGATATAGCTCATCGGCTTGAGGGTTCCCTTGACGCTTTGGTTGGTAACTGTGGACCAATCAGAGCAAGATTTGAAGATATCCAAGATCAGATTCCAGATGATGCAGCCGAAGCCATCTCTCCAGCAGTCTTTCTTGAACAATTTCGACACAAGCTGGAAAGATCAAGGCAAAGGATAGCTGATAGACGAGAGCGAAAAAACCTTGAAGCAACCATCCAAGCTCATCGGCAATCCATAAACCAAGAAAAATCCAAACTTGATCAGATGGTCTCTGGGCCAAGTTCTATTCAAAGCAATATAGATCGGTTAAAAAATAGGAAGATCGAACTCCTAGCTGAATTAGAAGCTTGCAACGCTGAATTATCTCTAGAAGAACAGAAGCTTGCCGATCTGCCAAGAGCCATTGAAGAACAAAAATCCAAGCTGAAGTCTTCGATCAAACACTTAGCGGATCTAAACAAGTCCATGAAAGTTATCCCAGGAAGTGATGCAGCCGATGCCCAAGCCATAGAGGAAATAGAGCAGATCAGGCAAAAAGCAATATCGGCTATTCAAAAACTTGTAACATGAATCTTCCATATCTGTATTTTTGAAACTCCAATATTTTACTGTATATACGTATGCCCCCTAATTTTGTTATGGAGATCGAAACATCACAAAATTACAATCGGCTAAGAAAAATATCATGAAACAACCGATTATACGAAGGAAATCATACTAAGGGCGATATAACTTAATATCGGCCATCTAAAGGCGATGTCAACACATCGGCTATCACGCATCGGCAAAACACAACCGAATCATGAATTAATCCAAACACTCGGGTAATATTTTTTCAAATATTTTCCATTAAGAGCTCTTCCAAATATTTCTCCATCAAGCCCTTGTAGCACGTAAGCTCCCTTAGACACAGATTTGTAAATCCGAAAAGGTCCTTCCCAATTTGGTGACCACTTGCCGAACTTATTATCACGAGTTCCAATCGGCAGAATCAATTTCCAAACCAATTCTCCCTCCTCAAAAGATTTCGGTACAACCTTCTTATTATAATGTCGCGCAACACGCTCCTTATCTTTTGTTATCTTCTGTAAAGCATACATTCTGGATTGAACCAAGTCCTCTGATTCATCTACCATAAGATTATGATAATCATCGGCTGTCAATTCATCTTGTAAAGCAATCCTCCTTGAGCCGATGACATACTCCCATGGCAACACTGCTTCATGCCCATAAACTAACTTATATGGAGGAACTTGAATTGATCCATGACAAGCCATCCGATAAGACCATAATGCCTCAGCCAATCGGCTATGCCATTGTCGTGGAAAATCGGCAATCTTTCTCTTAATTAACTTAATCAAGCTTTTGTTAGATGCTTCCGCTTGACCATTAGCTTGCGCATAGTATGGTGAAGAATTCAACAACCTGATCCCCATACTATCCATAAAGTGAACAAATTCATCAGACACAAAAATAGATCCTTGATCAGTTGTGATTGTTTGTGGAAGACCAAATCGGTATATAATATGCTCTTTAACGAACTGAATTGCATCCCCAGAATCAACTTTTTTCAATGGAACTGCTTCCACCCACTTTGTAAAATAATCGGTTGCCACCAATATATACTTATGTCCTTTACTCGATGGTGGATTGATCTGGCCGATCATATCAATTCCCCAGCCTCTGAACGGCCATGGCTTGATTATTGGATTCATAGCCGATGCTGGTGCTCTCTGAATTGATCCAAATTGCTGGCAATCTCGACATCCCTTGTAGTATCTAAAGCAATCCTCCAACATCGTCGGCCAAAAATACCCAACTCTTCGAAGCAACCACTTCATTTTATGAGCCGATTGATGAGTACCACAAATACCTTCATGAACTTCTCCCATCACAACTTTGGCTTGATCAGAACTCAGACATTTGAGCAAGACCCCATCAATCGTCCGATAATACAATGCATCGTCCAACAAAACATACTTCAAAGCCTTATACTTTAATTTCCTTGAAGCCGATTGAGAAGGATTCCTTAAATAGCAAAACACATCGTACCTCCAATCATCGGCTGTAATTGTAGCAATCCCCATCTCGACATCTGTCACCATCGGCTTATATCCTGATGCCCCCTGAGCTAAAGCATTAGCCTCTAAATTCTGCTCCCGAGGAACATACCTCAATGTTACCAACCGAAATTCATTTATTAACTCCCGACACCTCTCATAATAAGCCCTCAATTCATCATTCTTGCACTCATACTCTCCAGCCAGTTGGCTAATCACCAACAATGAATCACCCATAACTTCAATAGCATCGGCTTCAAATTCCTTCAAAAGTTGCAAACCTTTGAGAACTGCCTCGTATTCAGCTTGGTTATTTGTAGCATATGGCTTGATAGTATAAGCAAATTCAAAACTCGCCCCTCTTGGTGATATGATAACCAAACCGATGCCACAACCATGAGTGCAAACCGATCCATCAAAAAATAATGTCCAAGGTACAATATCCACTGAGCCGATCGAGTCATCTCGATGTTCGACAATAAAATCGGCTATAGCTTGCCCCTTAATAGCTTTAGGTGACTCATACTTGAGATCGAATTCTGTTAAGGCATAAATCCACTTTCCAACCCTTCCTTTCAATACTGGAGCCGATAGCATATACTTGACTACATCGGCTTTACAGATTATAGTACATTCATTGGATAACAAATAATGCCTCAACTTTGTACAAGAAAAATACAAGCATAAACACAACTTCTCCACGGAAGAATACCTGGTCTCTGCATCCAAAAGTCTTCTACTCAAATAAAAGATTACCCCTTCTTTACCTTCAAACTCCTGGACCAAGATTGAGCCAATTGACCTTTCATCGGCTGATAAGTATAATTTGAAAGGCACCCCTTTCTGTGGAGAAACTAAAACTGGAGGAGAACTTAAATACTTCTTAATATTATCCAAAGCCTTCCGTTGCTCTGCCCCCCATGTAAACTCCTGATCGGCTTTAAGTCTGAGTAAAGGCGTGAAAGGCTCTAATCTCCCAGACAAATTAGAAATAAATCTTCTGATAAAATTTATCTTGCCGATCAAAGATTGCAACTGTTTCTTGTCTTCTGGAGGTTGGATTTTCTGTATTGCACTAATACTCCTTTGTGGCACTTCAATACCCCTCTCATGTACAAGAAAACCCAAAAATTGTCCAGCCGATACACCAAAAGCACACTTAGTAGGATTCATCTTTAAGCCATATTTCCTTGTTCTCTCAAATACTTTTCTTAGATCGGCTATATGATCAATAATCTCTTTAGATTTCACCACTACATCATCAATATAAATTTCAACCAATAAACCAATCAGATCATGAAAGATATAATTCATGGCTCTCTGATATGTAGCTCCAGCACTTTTCAATCCAAAAGTCATAACAACCCACTCATACAAGCCGATTGCACCAGGACACCTAAAAGCAGTCTTGTGAATGTCTTCTTCTGCCATTAAAATCTGATTATATCCAGCATTACCATCCATAAAACTTATAATTTTATGCCCTGAAGCAGCATCTACCAATTGATCGGCAATCGGCATTGGGTATTCATCCTTAGGGGTAGCCTTATTTAAATCTCTGAAATCGATGCAGACCCTAAGCTTGCCATTTTTCTTAATCACCGGAACTATATTAGAAACCCACTCAGCATATCGGCATGGACGAATAAAACCAGCATCATATAAACGAGTAATTTCAGCTTTAATCGCATCATACATATCGGCTTTACATCGTCTAGGTGGTTGTTTATATGGCCGATATCCCGGCTTGATAGGAAGCCGATGTTCAACAATCGATCGGCTAAGTCCTGGCATCTCAGAATACTCCCAAGCAAAGCAATCGCTGTATTCTTTCAAAAGCTTTAATAATGTAAGTTTGAATTCAGATGATAGATTCTTACTGATGAATGTCGGCCTAGGCTTATCTCCTGACCCAATGTCAACTTCTTCCAAATCATCGGCCGACATGAAACCCTGACCAAGCTTACCATCAAGATCATCTACAGCATCTTTAGTATAGAAATCGAAACCCTCCACAACACCCTCAAAGTAACAACTGGGGTTCTCCATCTCCAATTGGCTGTATACCACAATCAGACACTTTTAGATAATCTCCTTGCCAGATTTTTCCTGATAAGCAATCAATTCCATCCATCTCCCAAACAGATAAATCGGCATTAGCAACATGTACTGACCTGTCGGCTGGAACAACCTCTATCTTGTCACCTTGCCATTGGATTAAGCTCTGATGCATGGTTGAAGGAATACAACAATTAGCATGAATCCAATCCCTTCCAAGCAGTAAGCTATATGAACCTTTCCCATCAATGACAAAAAATGTAGTAGGAACAGTCTTGCTGCCGATTGTCAATTCTACATTAAGAACTCCTTTGGCCTCTGAAGGATTGCCACCAAAATCTTTAAGAACCATATTAGTCTTGATGAGGTCATCTGAACTCCTTCCCAATTTCTTAAATGTTGCATATGGCATTAAATTCACTGCAGCCCCACCATCAACTAACATTTTGGATATCGGCTTACCGTTAACAAATCCTTTGACATACAATGGCTTGAGGTGCCGATTCTCTGTTCCCTCGGGTTTCTCAAAAACAGCCTGTTCTGGTGACAATATCAATCTAGCACAAGATTCTTCCATGATATCTGCATTGTCTTGATTAGCCTCGAACTCCGCGGGTAGCACAAATACCATGTTGACCGATGAAGAAGCAATGGCCTTTCCTTTAATTACCCTTCTCGCTTCATCGGTTTCACTCTCATCGGCTGGTACTATTTTACTCTTAACACGCCATTCCTGTTTTGTTTTTGTTCTCTTCAGCCGATGATCGATTTCTTGTTCAACTTCATGAAATTGTTCCCTGCTCCTCATCCTCTGAACCCTTCTCTTCTGACTTTTAGAAAAAATCCCAGAAGGACACCATTGAGCTCTTGAAGTATCTTCAACAACCTCCTCCTGGAAATAATCTTGATGAATCGGGCCCAACCTCTGATGAACAGGCAACTTCCTTTGCATCAGCCGATCCTCTTTAGAATGAAATCGGCTAAAACTCCCATTATAGTTTTCATCGGCATTAGCACAACCTGGGCAGTCTTCTATCGATGGTAATCTCATCCCTTTATTCCAACAAAATATGAAAAATTCGCAGTTCCAATGTAGATCAAAGCTATCATCATCCTCATAATATTGCCTTTCTTGCCGATCATATCTCTTTTGATATTTATTAATCATACTCGTAGAGTCAAACTTATTGAGCCGATTGTCCTTTCTGTCGGCTGTCCTCCCACTTGTATGGACCATGTTGATAGGAAAAGGATTACCATCAATCTTCATCGGCTTCTTGGAGTCATCAAATTTTATCCTGCCTTGCTCAATGGCCACCTGGATCTGTTGCCGAAATACTTTACATTCATTAGTACTATGAGACCCTGTATTGTGCCACTTGCAGTATTTCCTCCTCCCTAATTCCTCAGCCGATGGAATCACATGACCAGCAGGCAGCTGAATTTGTTTCTCCCGAAGCAAAAGATCAAAAATTTTGTCAGCTTTATTGACATCAAAATCATATTTTTCCTCCTTTCCAGAGTTCTTGACCCATTGACATGGAATCACCTTCTTGTTCCTTGCCCATTCGGCTGCTGCTACCTCAGGAACATCCTCTTCCTCAGAATCAGAAATATAAGAATTAATGAAGTTCACCTTTTTGAATGCTCTATTGGCCTCTTGAAATCTTTGTTCGTGTGCTGTTATCTTCTGGGCCAAATGAGCCAAACTATCAAAGTCTTGAGCCGAAAACCTCTCTTTGATTGGTGTTAATAAACCTTGGAAGGCTAAATCGGCTAACTGAGAATCTGTCAACGCCAAGCTGTAACATCTGTTTCTGATTTCCCTAAACCTTTGAATATAATCTTGGACAGATTCTTCTCGTTTTTGCCTAATGTTTGTCAAATCAGATAGTTTCATCTCATGAACTCCACTGTAGAAATATTTGTGAAACTGTTTTTCCAGATCGGCCCAACTGTGAACAGAATTATAAGGTAAAGATGAAAACCATGTGAAAGCCGATCCAGACAGAGACAAAGGGAATAGCCTGACTCTTAAAGCGTCAGTAGCCGATGCTTCACCACATTGAGCTAAAAATCGGCTAACATGCTCATAAGTTGATACATTATCTTGTCCTGAGAACTTTGAAAAGTCTGGGACCTTGTATCGGCTTGGTAATGGCACTCTTTCAAAATACTCTGGATATGGATGCCGATACAGATTGTCACCATCCCTTGGTTTTAATCCAAACTGTTCTCTCATCACATCAGCTATCATATCGGCCCAAGGCTTCTGCCGAGCTCCATCTTGATGCTGTGGCTGTATCGGCTCGTCTTGATAAAACTGCGGCTGATGATATGGTTGAGGAGACGTTCTCTGCCGATATTGCACCTGTGGTGAGTGAGGTTGATATTGATAATTAAGATTGCCACCTGTGTGGGTCTGAGGCATTCGTGGAGCACTAAAATCTTGTTGATTAGGAACAAATTGAGTAGTGGCAGCTTGTTGCTGGAAGGTTGGCACTTGCTGTCTTGCTGGTGTATGCAGGATCGGCTGAACAACTGGCTGATTGGGATTGAACATAGCTGCAACTTGCTCAGCTGATATTTGAGGTATGTTTTGCCCTACATGCTGAGGTTGTTGTCGGACCAGTACATGAGGATTAAATTCTACTTGCTTCTGTACCGACGCTGGTATCTCTTGTTGAACTGTAGCCGATGTTGACGCCATCGGCTGTCCTGGGGCTATATTTGTGGCAGGTTTTGGCTGGCTGGTCATAAGCGGCCTATATTGCGGGAAGACCCCATCTGGTAAGAAAATTGGTCCTTTGGCTTGGTGTTCAGCAATAGTACCATCAACCACAGACTTGATCATATTTGTTAAAGTGTTGACAAGCACTCCTGACTGGTTGATCAAAGCATGATGCACAGCATAGTCAATCCGATCTTGCAAATTCCTGGGTTCTTCAGGAGATTCCTCTTGCTTAACCCCTTTTTCCTTCCCAGAACTTGACTCTGGCTCTTCATTGTTGGGCAAAGCTACTTTGTATCTCTGAACCACCGTTCCCGATCTAGTTTGGACAAAAGAATGTAAGTACTGGTTTTGAAGCTTGCTCATTATATCTTCCAGCTCTGCCTTTTGTTCCGACGTCAACTTGTCCACTGTCATTGGAATAATATTCTCTGGGTCAACGTCAGTTGTCTTGAGGTCTACCATGATGAAAATTCTTCGAAGTCCCACCGGGCGTGCCAAAAGCGTGTTGATGTAAAAAACACACACTGGCCTGGGAGATCTGCTTAACTCCAGTGCAGGTCCAAATATTTCTTTCGGGTTCTAGGCGTGCCAATTGGTTTGATCCTGCAACCAATAAGAAACAAAGAAAACGCAGTTAAATCCACCAATGATAGCCGATCGGCTGGTTTACCGATGACATATCATTGAGCATTGAGCCGATGCAAGATGCATTAAATCGGCTATAACAGATAAAGCAAGATAAAGCTAAATCTACTCAATCGGCTGTAGATATCAACAAAATATAATCTAAGTCTCAGAATATATTTAAACCAAGTGATTGGGATAGATCGGACAGGGCGCCGAGACAGTATGAATCACTTATGTCTAAATATATTATAAAGCGTAGATTATACATGTTCATAGCATAGCCGATTAGGTAAATCTAACATGTATCGGCTAGTACTCCGATACTACTTTATACAGAGATATTATCATGAACAAAATATATTAAACAACTTGTCAAACTAATGTTAAGATGATCCTAACCAGATTTGACAACAAGCTCAATATATTTTACTAAGTTAATATCTCGATATAAAGGGCAGATTTAATATATCAAGATAACAAGATAATTAAACCAGGTAAGATCGGCTGAAACCCCGACGCTATCTCTATTAGCAATCATAGACAGGCTAGAGACTATGGTTCTAAACATGATTTAGTAGGTCAAACCTAACTGATGCAGCACCAAATATGTAAAGAAACATAATGTCTAGATGATCAAGTCGATGAAAACCTTTTCGAGATGGTAGATATATTATATAATCTAGATCAACAGCGATATATAACCCTATCGGTTGCTTTTCTGTGAAACAGACATCAACCGATCTAAGTTATATATTGATATCAATTCAGATTATACAATATATATGATAACTCGACGATTCACACAAACAGGATCAGAGTGTCATAAAGATGGAAGCACTAATCCCGAGAGCGCAAGCCGCCATAACAAGTTTTACCTCTTGCTGGAGATCGAAACCGATGCAGCCCAACTCGAAAGCAAGAACTCGTCGAAACAAACGATGAAAGAGTAAAGGTGGCGATGCGCCGAAGTTGTTGTATTGATCTGTTTTTCTTCTTTACACAAGCCTGGGTTCAATTTATACCCAGAATTACACAATATGTCCTTGTCGGACACGACTCTTATTTCTATTACAACTCATATTGAAGATAATTCCCTAATACAAACTCTAACCGACAATATCTATTAGGAAACTAACATTATATCCTAATTAATAGATACAATTCCCTTCTTCGGACCCAATCCGCACGTGGGAATCCTTATGAAGCTCATCAACCGAACCCGACAAAGACTCTGTTATCTCCTCGTCGAAATCGGCTACATCGGCTATCCTTGTCCGACTCTGTCTCAGCCGATGGTCACAATAGCCGATTCGGTCACAGTCGATAGACACCGTAGCCGATTTGGTCACCAACCGATTCTTGCTCTGTTTTTGGTAACCGCCAGCTCCCTCCAAATCCGCTTTGATTCTATCTTCAGATCCAATATTTGATTTACCAAATTTGGTCGTTAACAGTATGTTGTACCCATTTTACGAAATGTTTTATGTTTGCAAATAAAGTGTATGTTTTGTTAATTACATGGGAATACGGTTTACCTATCCGTCCGCTTGTGCCATGTTTACTTGTTAAACCGTCCTTTGTTAACTGTGGGTGATAATTGGACTAGCGTAAGTCACTTATGTTGACTTTGATAGAATTATATATGCTTAGCCTTGCTTAATTACCACTAGCTCATTTAATGGGATAATTACACTGTTTACAATTTGTTTCTAACGAGCAGTTTGCTCGAGACACCCGACCAGGTTTTATTGGTCGTAATTATCCAACTAAAATATGACCTAATGGTGGGCTGTGGGTGCATGGTTTTGCTGGTCGCACCCATGGCAATTAAGGACCGGTTCATGGGAAACCCTGGAAGAATAACAGTGCTTACCACAAGCAAGAATGGGCAACTGCTGGATCTGTAGCATAGCTCTTTCCTAGCCGATGCTCCCCGGCAAGGGTGGGCGTGATGGAGTTGGGCCGGCCAGGGATATACCGGTTGATCGGCTGCCGGATTCACCGTGGCATGAGGGGGGGCTGCCCACTGCTGGTAAGCGAGCGGGGGCGAAACCTACGGTGTGGTGCGCTTGGTTAGGAGTTATGCGAAAGGTCTTGTCACGATTTCCCCCTTTGCAGTATCATGGCGATACTTCGAGGCATGGTAACATGTGTGGAATTGTGTCTTGTGGGTACAGTTGTGCACCTCTGATCAGAGTAAAACTATTCGAATAGCCGTGCCCGCGGTTATGGGCGATCAACCAGATTCACCATGATTAGTCCCACATGCTTAATTAATTTGACTTAATAAACTAGTGTAGTTCAGGTGGAATGGTTGGGCCTGTTCAACGTGGTTGTAGCGTTGTTCAGTGGAGATTTAATCCTATCTTAATTAAACAACTGTTTACTGTTTTAAAATATAAAGATTTGCAACTGCTTTTCTGCAAATAGCCACAAGCCTCCCTCTGTCTCCCTTTGTACGTTTGCATCTTTGGTGTGCCTTGTTAAGTACGGTGGTTGTACTCAATCTTGCTATTTTTCCCCCTTTTCAGAAGTTTAGTACTTCTGAGTTGAAGATGAAGTTAGAGGACCAAGGCTCAGACCCCAATTGAGTTTGCCTGTGGAGTGGAGCTGAAGCCCCGCTAGGAACGTCTCTTTCCGCTGCTGTTTTCTTTTCGGTGTGAGGACTAAGTGCCTCTGTTGTAAGTATTTATCGCTTTATTTACATTTGGGTCTGTTTATTGATTTGTTGTTTTGTGTACCCTGATTGATGCCTGGACAGGGACTTAGTACACAAAATGGTCTGGAAATTTGGGAAAAATTTCCGGGCGTGACAGTGCGTAAGAAAGGAGGCATGACAGTCATTGAAAACTCTAAAATTGAGTTGATCCCACAACAAACCGTCACATGATGGAGAATGTGTATAGACTACAGAAAGCTCAACGAGGCTACTAAGAGGAACCATTTCCCGCAGCCTTTCATTGATGAGATGCTAGAGCAGTGAAAAACCCTGAGCAACACTCGATAAGCTCATGGTTTTGATTGGCCCGATCTTTCGATGAATTGATGATAACTATGATTTGGTAGAAACGTTGTCGACCCGACTACAATTTTATGAGACGTTGTTGTGTTGCACCTTAACGATCGATACATCTTTTCGTGGGTTGTTGATCTTGCCAGTGCAGATCAACCTTATTCCTGCAAGCAAATCGAAGAAACAAGCAAGAACAAGATAAAAGAAATCTTAATTGCAAATAGAAATTGAATACAAATGATAAGGTTTAATTCCGTAACGAGTAAACCAACGATCTAACCGATCACGGGATTACACGGCAAAGTTTCAAAGCTAAACTTTAATCTAAACAAAACCCCAGAAACCCTAAAGGGGTACATAACTATTTAAGGGTGTGGAAGGATGACCAAAGGGTCCTTAGGGTCGTGCTCCACCAGATTGGTGCGCACCCCACATGGGCCCCACCTGGGCTGTGGTCCCAGAAAAATTTACAGGCCCATAGGCCAATTATAGGTAACGCAACACTTTATTTCTGTGATTGCAGTTGACTGGGATGGAATTTGGAGATGAGGCTGGATTCATTGGGAAAACCTTTCCATCAAGTACTCATGGGCCCAAAACGGAGCTCGTATGCATATTTGGCGGCCGTTTGAAGTCAGCACTATAGCAGGTGGCCGAATAAGATTCCAGAACTTGGACAACTTGATCTTGATGTCTTCCGATTGACCTATAATGTGAGCAATGGTTGTATCAATAGTAGTCATGGTGACATCATCCTCCCCTTCCTCCCAGAAAATCTTCCTCGTTTTTTCATATGGTGCTCTTCGCGTAGTCCATTTAAAATAACCTGTTTCTTCTAATCAAATCTAGTGAAACTCGAAATAGCATAATTAGCAGTAACATGTCCCTCTAGCTTGAAATTTTTATCCATCACTACAGGAGCTTCTAAATCTAAGTATGCGTAAACTGTATGCATCAAATATATTTCTCTATCAATATATTTGCCAAAGATATGAAATATAGTAATAGATGGACATGGCAAATTAATAGCAAATAATTTCTCTTTCAAATAATCGAGCTCACAAAAATCATCAAACATGACATATCCCAAAGTACTTAGAGAAGATAGCAATTCACGTTCCTCAACTTCATTAGCAATGTGAACAACATGCTTAAAATCAACGCAGAAAGAATGAACAACAGGAATAGCATGTTCATTTATTAGTTGCAGCATGGATATAAGTGAAGCATTATCACACAACTTTTCTTTATCACAAGGAACAACATGTAAATCAACTTGTGACAAAGGAATCTCAGTAATTGGTTTTGCTAATGGTTGCTCTACTATAACATGAGAAGTGAACATGTGTAGCTTAGTTTGAGAATACTCACCTTCATTTACTTCATCACCATTTAATTTACCTTGCAAACTTTCTTCAGACATCGCAGGTACTTCATGGTTCTCCTTTTTCTTTTTAAGAACATCATTCTCGTCCTTTTGTTGAATGTTTTGAACTCCCTACAAAACGTTAGTAACAGGAGACACAAAAGATTGCTCCTCCCATGTTTGCACATCATCATTGCACAACGATATAGGAGATTTAGAAACAGGAGATAAATCACATTGTTCATGCTTTCTCATATTTGATATAAAATCTTGTAAAATTTGACTCTCAATGCTACGAGCAAGCATGAATAGATGTGCAATATGATTATATGTCACATTAGCAAGTATTACCTGAATGTTAGAATTGAGAACCTTGAAAAATCTATGCATTGTGTTCTCCTTGCATTCTTTTAGACCACTGTAGATGATACAAACTTTAAATTTATAAATTTATAGATGTACTCTCTAACAGTTCTATTATCTTGTTTCAAATGTTCTAATTTCTCAAGAAGAGTACATTTGTAATAAGAACTCACAAAACGCTTTCTCATCATGGTTTTGCACTTGTCCCAAGTTTCAGGTTTATTACTAACATGACTCCACCAAAGAATGCAGAAAAGGTAAACTTATTACTAGCAGCCTTAATTATTCAGCATCAGAAAAATCATATTCATCAAATTCGTTGTCTACTGCTAGCTCCGAATCAACATAAGTAACAGAATTATACTTACTATCGTAGAATGGTAACTTTGATTCAACTCGTGCAAAATTATAGTCAGGTACCTCATATGCATCATGTGGAGAAGTCGTCAAAGGTGAAGAAATCGATGTTGATCAGAACCATCTTGTATCCCCTTGCGTAGCCCTGGGATGGTTAGTAGCAAACAAGAAACATACACAAGAATATGCATGCTCCTATCAACTACTAGGTAGTAAAGGCTTAAATATCACACACACTCAAGTTTTTAACCAAGCTCTTACAAGATCTTACCAAAGCAAGCGGAATGATGACCACACTGACTCAACCTATACCCAATAGAGGTTGGATGTATCAATGTCTTGGCAAACACTTGCTGTACGACTGCAATCAAATCTGTGGAGGTTTGGATATGCTTAAATATGTAGCAAAGGAATAGCAAATGCTCAAATCAGAGAATGCGAAGTTGAATAATTGTTCAAAGTCAGTACCGTGCTAGTCCTAGGCTAGAATGTACTACATACGCGAGCCTAGACACAAACGTTACCACAAGATAACACTAGAAACAATTCAAGCACAACTCTGATATACAAAAGCAATCTCAAAGATAATAACTGATTTTCTCTTTTCTTTCTTTCTTTCTTTTATTCTTTCTTTTTTCCTTTACTTTTTTTTTCGGTGCGACTTTTCTTTTCTTTTTGTTTAACCACCTTCCTGCCTTTTCTCTTTTTTCTTTTTTTTGATTTTTTAACTAAAACCAGCTTAAGGACCTCAATGTAAAAATATAGGAACTTAAATATAAATAAAAAAATTATAGGGACTCAAATGTAAAAGTTCAAACCCTAAAATTTGATCTATACAAAAATGGATTGCTCTCATCCCATAGGTTTTGTTTTTGCAAACAGATATCGAATCCGACACTCAAAAAATTTCACCAAGGTGTATGGGATGTCACTGTATATATTGAAACCGAGAGGAGAGAAAGGGAGTCAGACTTGGTCAAAGTGGAAAGCTCGGCCTTAGATTGAAACAAACCAACCAAACTGATCTAATCTACAAATTTTCCACCCTTCCTTCTTCCTCGCGTGCAAAACAGAAGTGCAGACACAACCAAACCACGGCCGGACAGGGCACAAACCACACGACAGAAATCCTAGCAACTTGATAACTTCAAAACCAACTGACAGAAACTTTTGAAGACTATAAAAATCGAACCCTGGCAGCGAGAGGCGATTCCGTTTTCGTAGGTCCCGATAATAACAAAGACATGGCGGTGGCGATGACAGTAGTAGTAAACATGACCAGAACTCGAAACTCTAAACGGACTAGATGCTAAGACCAGCAACCACAACTTGACAATGCAACACAAAACTCAACAAAACAAAAACTGAAAAGGACAATGCAATGGCACAAATGTGGCTAGGTAAAGGATGTAATTCTTTTTTTTTGTATGGCTATTTTCAGGTTATAGGTAGATAAAAACTTACCGAGCAACAAAAGCTTTGATACCACTTGATAAACCCTGAACTCCACTCAATAAGCTCAGAGATTTGGTTGTCTCGATGTTTCGATGAGTTGATGATAACTATGATTTGGGAGAAATGTTGACGACCCGACTACAACCGTACAAGACGTTGTTGTGTTCCACCTTAGTGATCGATACACTTCTCCGTGGGTTGTTGATCTTACCGGTGCAGATCAACCTTATTCCTGCAAGCAAATCAAAGAAACAAGCAAGAACAAGATAGAAGCAATCTGAATTACAAATAGGAATTTAATACAAATGATAAGTTGGGATTCTGTAACAAGTAAACCGGCGATCTAACCGATCACGGGATTACATGGCAAAGTAGCGAAACTAAACTTTAATCAAAACAAAACCCAGAAACACCTAGAGCTATTTAAGGGGATGTGAGAACGATCAAGGAGCCACTAGGGTCATGCTCCACTAGATTGAGGCGCACCCCATATGGGCCCCACCTAGACCGGGGTCCCAGATAAAGTTGCAAGCCCATAGGCCCATTATAGGTGATGCAGCACCTTGTTACTGTGATTGAGGCCGATGAGGATGGAATTTTGAGATGAGGCTAGATCCATTAGAAAGAGGACTACGAGACCTTTCAATCAAGTTCTCATGGGCCCAAAACGGAACTCGTATGCATATTTGGCGGCCGTCGAAAGTCAGCACTATAGCAGGTGGCCGAATTGGATTCCAGAACTTGGACAACTTGACCTTGATGTCTTCCGGTTGACCTATGATGTGAGCAATGGTTGTATCAATAGTAGCCATGGTCACATCAAGCGGCTGACTAATGACTCCTTCTGTTTTCTTGATGGCTATTCTGGCTATCATCAAATTCCCATCCATCCCAACAATCAAAGCAAGAAAATGTTCACGTGTCCGAACAGAACATATGCTTATCGGCGTATGTCATTCGGATTGTGCAATGCACCCGTGTCATTCCAATATTGCATGATGTCTATCTTTTCTAACATGATCGAGAAAATCATGAAAGTTTTCATGGACAAGTTCTTCGTATATAGAAAAAATTTTTATCATTGTTTGGAGAATTTAGACAAAGTCTTGAAACGATGTCAAAAAAAGGATTTAGTACTTAATTCGGAAAAGTGTCACTTCATGGTCCATGAAGGCATAGTCCTAGGACATCGAGTCTTCGAAAGGGGAGTAGAGGCGGACAAGGCTAAAACTGAGGTAATCCAGCAGCTTCCACCTCCTACCAATGTTAAGGGAGTCCATAGTTTTCTGGGTCATGCGGGGTTCTATCGATTTCTCTTTAGTAGCTAGACCCCTCACCAGATTACTAGCTAAGGATGCTCCCTTTAACTTTGATGATGAGTGTCTAAAATCTTTTAATCTCCTAAAAAAACACTCATTTCAACACCAATCATTCAACGCTCTCATTAGTCGCTTCCGTTTGAAATCATGTGCGATGCTTGTGATTATGCTATAAGGGCCATTCCTAGTCAAACTAAAGATAAAAAACACCATGCTATCGTATATGCTAGTAAAACATTGATAGGAGCTTAGCTTAATTATGCCACAACTGAAAAGGAGCTCCTGGCCATGGTCTTTGCTATTGATAAATTCAGATCTTACTTAGTTGAAGCAAAGGTAATTGGTTATACTAATCGTGCTGCTCTAAAATACCTGCTCACTAACAAAGATGTAGAGCCTCGGTTGATTAGATGGGTTTTTCTACTCCAAGAATTTGATCTTGAAATTAAAGATAAAAAGGGAGTAGAAAATTCTGTAGTAGATCATATGTCGCGTATGCAAATCACTAACATGTAGGAGCTACCGATAACTGATGTTCTACGGGACGACATGCTGCTAAAGGAACAGACTCGAACCCATGGTACACAAACGTCGTCAACTATATGGTTGCAGGATATGTGGCACCTGAGGAGAGCAAGCGGAAGCTCATGTATGAAAGCAGAAGGCATCTGTGGGATGAGCCATACCTGTACCGAGTTTGCTCAGAAGGTGTGTACCAACAACCGAAGGCACACAGATCATTGAAAAATGCCATGCAGCGCCATATGGAGGCCACTATGATGCATTCCGCACCCAGGCAAAGATCTGGCAGAGTGGATTCTTTTGGCCTACAATGTATGAAGACACAAAAGAATTCATTCAGAGATGTGCAAGGTACCAGAAGCATGGAGGTATCACCGCTCGTGATGCGATGCTCGTAACATATAACCTTCGAGTGGAACTCTTTGATATGTGGGGTATTGACTACATGGGACCTTTTCCAATGTCCCATGACTGCGACTACATTCTGGTGGCCGTTGATTATGTGTCCAAATGGGTGGAAGCAAAGCCATGCCGTGTCATCGACACCAAGCATGTCCGCAAGATGTTCCACGAGGTCATCTTTCGTCGGTTTAGAATAACACGGATGATAATAAGTGATGGAGGGTCTCATTTCTTCGATAAGACTTTCCATAACATTTTACAAGAGCTTGGGGCACAACACAACATCGCCACTCCATACCATCCCCAAACAAGTGGTTAGGCAGAAACATTCAGGGTGTGTTCGTTTCCCTGTGTTCCCAAAACACACAGTGCGCACGGAAAACGGAACAGTCCATTAGCGCGTGATTAATTAAGTATTATTTAATTTTTTTTGAAAAATGGATTAATTTGATTTTGTTAAGCAACTTTTGGATTGAAACTTTTTGCAAAAAACACATCGTTTAGTAGTTTGGAAAGCGTGCGCGTGGAAAAAAAGAGTGGTGAGTTGGGAAGATGAGGTGAAGAACAAAGCCTCGATAACCAAATCAAGAACATTTTGTAGAAGACCATGAATGAAATGGGGAAAGCATGGAAGCACAAGCTATCCAATGCATTTTGGGCATATAGGACTGCATATAAGACGCCCATCGGCATGTCACCTTACCAGCTCGTATATGGAAAAACGTGCTGCACTGGGCGCACTGGGCCATTCAGACTTGGAACATGGATTTGGGACAAGCCGATGGCACCGATAGATGCAACTATCGGAACTAGAAGAGTGGAGAGATAAAGCTTATCACAATGCTAGGATGTATAAGAAAAGAACCAAAAGATGGCATGATAAGGGATCAAGGCTACGGAGTTTGAAGCAGGAGACAAGGTGATGTTATTCAACTCCAGGGTGAAACTCTTCGGTCACGAAAATCTTCGGAGCAAACGACGAAGGTAACGTCTTTAAGGTAAACGATCAGCGTATAAAAGTTTTCCTAAAACTGATACAGGGTTGGGGCAGGATCTTGACTTAGGGGAATTTTGGTCGATTTTAAAGCATTTCCTAGAGCCCAACCTATGCCTAATGGGCTGGACCAAGTCCAGCACATCAACCTACCTGAGCTAGGCTAGGTTGGTGCCAAGGGTGGTTCGACTGAACCCAACCCTTGCGCTGCCAGCTCTGGTCTTCACCCAGTAGATGGACTAGTGGGCTCCTCTTGTTAGTACCGGTAGAATCACAGAGAAAAATAGAAGACAGTAATTTCTATCTCTCTTTTGAAATTCATTCATCTGTCGTTTCCTTTCTTCCTCCTCTCTTCGTCCAACCCTCTTGAACCCTAGCCAATTCCTGTTTTAATTCTCCACCAAAATCATGTCGAGAAAGGCATTGATCTCCCTCACCAGCTCAAACTCCACTTTCCACCTTGCGGGGGAGATCCAACCCACCAATCTGGCTTATCCGATGATCAAAGATGACAAACCTGGGTTTTGGAACCCCTAGCGATCCTGCCCCGCTCAATCGCAATGAGGGGCCGGCCGACGGCCAGGAGGGTTTGGCCAAACCACCCACGACCCCCCCATTCGACTGCACGCTCACCAAAGGCCGACAACGGGCAAGATCAGTCCTAAAAAGCCAATTTGCACCCGTTTGTTTCAAGGGGATGACTCCCCATTTCCATCCCGAAAGAGCGGTGACTGACCCGTAGTAGTCACCGACTCGAGAATTTGGGAGAGCCAGCGATCGAGTAGAGACGAGATGTCCTACTCAAGACCTCCGCCAAAGCTTCCCATCTGTTTCTTGGGCATGAACACGCCCGCGGCACGTGAGAAGGTGCTAATTCCTACATTGGCACCAAGTGAGAGGCTTAAGGTGGATGTCACGCCCAGAAATTCGCTAACCCAAATTCCAAGCAGAATGTGTATTAAAATCCCTGTCCAGGACCAGCCAAGGTACACAAACGACAAAGTTGCCATACAGATCCACGTCTTAAAAACATTATAAAAATCTCTTACATAAACGCAGCGGAAAAAAAAACAAGCTAATCTAATAAACTAATTAAACACTCGCAACGATGCAACTCCAAACCACAGGCATCCTTGACGGTAGCCACAAGCCTACTCTTCTGACAAGTCTTCCTCTGAAACATACTCCAACTCTGGTGTGGGGAAAAAATAGAGCAAGACTGAGTACTACTCACTGTACTCAACAAGTCATACCGGAAAGGAAAATAATGATGCAAGTAATAACAAAGGAGGGCTAAAGAGGTTAATTTGCATAAAATACGCATTTAAAAACAATAGTTGAAAACAGTAAAACAGTTGAGTTAATTAATCAAAATTGAACCATCACTGTCAACCGCTACACCACGTTGCGACAGGCCCAAACCACCATCTGAACTACACCAGTTCCATTAAGTCAGGTTATTAGAAATTGTAACTAATCACGGTGAATCTGGTTGATCGCCCATAACCGCGGGCACGGCTATTCGAATAGTTTAACTCTGATCAGAGGTGTACAACTGTACCCACAAGACACAGTCCCACAACACGTTACCGTGCATGGACATACCACCACGGTACACCGGAAAAGGAGCTGTGACAGGACCCTTCGCACAACCCTTCCTAACCAAGCGCACCACACCTCAGGTTTCGCCCCCACCTTTACACCAAGGTAGGCAGCCCCCTCTCGTGCCTAGGTGAATCTGGCAGCCGATCAATGGGTACACCCCCGCCGAGCCAACTCCATCACGCCCACCCTCGCCTGGGTACATCGGCTAGGAAAAAGCAATACTACAAATCCAGCCATTACCCACGCTGGCTTGTGGAAAGTATGGTAATTCTTCCAGGGTTTCCCGCGAACCGGCCCTTAATTGTCATGAGCACGACCATCAAAACCATGTGCTCACAACCCACCATTAGCATATTTTAATTAAATAGTATTACCATGGTGGCTCCTAAACCAAAGTGTCACCATAGGGACTACATTAATTAATTATTTAAGATGATCCCCTTTAGTGAGCTAAGTTAGCTAAGCATGGCTAAGCACTTCTAAATCAGTGGATAAAGAATTAATTGCCCAAGCTATCAAAGGTACAAGATAATCAATGTAATTGGCTGAGTACAATAGGTAAGAACCCACATAAAATGACATTATCAAATAATGCAGCTTTTATAGCAAAATAAGATATTTGTAAATTTACGAACAATATGATCAATGTGAAGCATGACTTGCCGTGCTCTTGCGCTGGGTCGACTTCGGCAACGACCTCGACGTAAACCGGAGAATCGGAATTGCCAGAATCTAAACGACAAACAAAGCACACAAGCAAACAGGCTATAAGTCTACTAAAATAGAGAACAAAACTATTTTTAATGGATTTTAGACATTTTTATGAATTTTCTGCAACTTGAATGGACTCAAACGGAGTCCGGATGGATTAGTTATGAATTTTTGAAGTTATCTGTGTTTTTACTATAACAGAAAAATCCTTAATTGATTTATTGCGCAATAAAACCCTAGGGCTAACGTCATGCTGATGTCAGCAGGCGGCGGCGGAGGGCTAGGGCTGACGTCATCACTGACGTCAGCGGCTAGGGCTGACGTAGCGGGCGGCGGCGGCTCCGACATGTGGGCCCTACCTGTCAGTGGCACGGTGGTCCCGGTCCACGGTGGACCGAGTCCACGGTCCGGCGGCGGCGGCACACCACGCGGTGCACGTGTGGCGCCGACACGGGCACCACGCGGCGAGCGGCACGGGGACGCAGCGGCCACGCGGCGCCGACGCGGCGCCACGCGGCACGGCCGCGCGGCAGCCGAGCCGCGGCCAAGGTGCGGCGGCCGACAGGGCGGCGCGCGGAACCGTGGCACGAATGGCGGCGGATGCGGCGGCGGGTGCGCGCGGAGCGGCGCCGGAGCGGCGGCCGAGCAGCGCGGCGAGCGGGCGGCGCACGCGGCGGCGCCGAGGGAGGACGAAAAAGCGGCGGCAGGTGCGGACATCGGCGGCGCGATGGATCTAGTGTTAGGGGCGGCGGCGGCGCTCGGGAAACGAGGGAGAGGGGATCACGGGGGAAATAAATAGGGGGGGCCGAGCGGCGTGGGCGGAAGCCCCGTCGGAAATCGCGGCGGCCGGCCGAGTCGGAGACGACTCGGTCGCGGTGGCGCCACCTGTCAGCCGCCCGAGCTTGTGAGGGGGGCGGCCTGGACTTCGGCGGCTCGGCCGCGGTCTCGGGCCGGCCCAGGAAGGGGAAACGGCATGGGCGCGAGGGCGGCTTTGGCTGGCCCGGGGAGGGAAAGGGAGCGCGGCACGGCGCGGCGGCTTGGGGCCGGCTGGGCTGGTCCGGGAGGAAGGAGGAGGAGTGGACCGACGGCCCGAAAAGATGGAAAAGAAAAAGAAAAAGGAAAAAGGAATTTTCCAGGAATTTATTTATTGCGCTTGAGGTTTTTAATTGATTAAAATTATTTTTAGGGCTCTGAAAATTCCACTAAAAATCCTGTTAATGTATTTTAACATGGGGAACTCAAGAAAAATCCCACCATACCATTTCAACTTGATTAAATATATTTTTAATTTGGAAATTGCTCTAGGTTAAAAAGGAACAATTTATTTTACGCGATTTAATTTACGAATTTTACCCTGGGAGACAAACTTCGGGGTGTGACAGTGGAGGCCTCTCTTGACTCTCTGCCTATCAGACGGCGTCTTTCTCCACATCCCCACAAGAAGTTGGTGGGGAAATTTGAGAATGATGGAGAAAAATCTCCACAAGAGCTTACTTTGGCTCATTTGGCCTTTGCTATTGTTCAGCTGCACGCTGAGAACAAGAGATCGAAGCACACCATGGCAGAGGGCCAGGTCAAGCTCGATGAGCTCTGGATCGACCTTGCATCCCTCCGCCGTGGCCTTTGTGCCAAGCTTCTTCGCTTGTACAAGGTCGTAGGGAAGGAAGATCTCTACCGTGCTCCTAGCCCATAGACCTTCCCTAGTTATCCTTAGCATTATGATAGTGGCCTTAGGTTTAATTTATTTTATTTTCTTCTTTTATTGATTTCAATTCTTTCATGTAATCGCAACTATCAATAATGTTGGAATGAAATAAATGGCTTATTGGGCTTCACCGGATGACTCTCATTGCTTTCACTTTGTTTTCTCTTTTTGTGTCCATGAAGCACCCCATGTAGAAGAACAAGTGTGGGGGTGATCTTGCGTGCACACAACGTAACCACACACCAAGATCACCCATGTCCATGCTACACCACGACTCATGCACGTTCACAAGATGAGATGTAGCAATATTGCGTACACGGCTACTCGTCATCACACTCATATTTGAGCGATGGTTTGCACGTTATCCCTTATCTCCCTAATTCTTGAGTTTGATTAATTTTGCCATATCTAAAAATTAACTCAAGAATTAAAATGAGTATTTACATGATCAACTGGAGTATGTGACTTGTTTGAAATGACTTACATACTCTTTATTCTTTGATCATCATTTGTTACTTATGAACCATATTCTTAGAACCACATGTTATCTAACTAATTGATGAATGAGAGATGACCAGATCATTTGAATCTTGCTCTTTGCTCTTACTGTTGAACCCTTGGGAATTTTATAAAAAGAACAAAATAACTTTACATACTCCTCATTGATGTTCCCTTCCTATCAAAGCCATATGTCGATCTTAATGATAAACCTTATACATATGTTGCTTTCTATCATTTTGAGTTTTGTCAAATGGTTGTGACCCTAGTTAGATTTTTTTCATATTCTCCTGATCAAAATCTTGTGTACTTCTCCACCAAATATATTGTTCTCCCTCCACACTGGAGGACTTGCAAAATATCCCATTAACCTACCATATGCTAAAGTTTTACATCGAAAGTCAGCATCACCCTATCCATCCACCAAATAAAGACTCCATATATCTGTGGTCTCTCCTCCAATGATCCATGCCAAATGAGACATGAGCTAAAAAAAGGAGATAAAAATGAAAACAATGCTCAAAAAGGGAATAAGACAAAAATATTCTCGAACATGTAGAAAAACAAAAAAGTAGTCATGTTCTCTTACATAATATGTGAGGAGGACCACAGAAAAATGAATCACCACCCATTTTTCATTTCTTCCACTTTTTACATTTCCAATCACATAAGTGCACAAGCTTGATTGTTGTTATATGATTGGTTATCTACTTGGATCCTCTATTTGGCTTTAAAATATATCTGATGCAGGTATGTCATTTCTTATTCCTTACCCTGAGCTCCACATAAGCCTTAGCAGAAAGGTAGGATAAGAAAAGGCAACATCAATGCCCTGGTGAGGAATAAACACTTTGATTGATTCAAGAGAATCAATTGAGGAGTATAGTAAAAGTTATGATTTTATGAGTATCAAAGAAAACCCCAAGGTAATTCATCAGAAGGAGTATAGCTGACTTGAGTCAAGGCCGTTCCATTCTTCAATCACCTAAGATGACATGGTAGACACATCAAAGTTCACAAGTACAGGTATGTCTCGAAATATGTTGTGTCATTAAACAAAAGTCATTTCTCTAATGATCCATGAGCTTTACTCAAGGATGAGTAAAGGATAAGTGTGAGGGTGTTGCTGACGGTTGTTAAGTGCAAACATTAATCGTCAACTCTTGCATAAAAGATATGAAATATTATATCAAAACTTAGTGTTAGGGGTTAATTACTAGCTTTGGTAAATATATGTATGCATGTGATTTTTGGGAGAAAACACACCCGCCATACGGCAGAATGCACCTCCGACCAATCACACACGAACACAAGGATTGAAGGGCCCACCTGACAGTCAAAACTGACTTACAGTGGGGCCAAACCATCCTCAACTGCCATAGGGGCCCACCTGTAAGACACTAGAGAAAGGCGGTGGAGAGAGGTGGAGAATCGCCACTGACCCCCCTTATCTCCACCTTACACGTGGATGACCTTGATGAGTCTCTAATGACGGTTATTGGCAGGTATAAGACATAACATCAACTCAAGTAGAGTACAACTCACTTGTTAGGCTTTACTTTAGTATGTGGGCTTAGTGAGGGAGTAAGGGAAAGCTCTAGAAGAAGTGCCCCAAAGTATTGGAGTTCTCTCCAAGAATTTCTGTAGGAGTGTCAGGTATGCCAGCATTCTTCCATCGAAGTTTCGGAGAAGCGCTAGAGCTGTCGGCCTTCTTCTTTCTTGTACCTTAGTGGATGCTTCTTTTATAAAGTAAGTATTCGAGATCTCGTATGTTATTTAATTAGTTTACTTAAGTGAGATATATTCTCATCGGTGCGAGTTCGTCGCTTAGTTTATAGTTAAATGCTCTAGTATTAGGACTCTGGATAAAGAAGGAAATTCCTACGCAAGGCTAGAGTAGTAATCAATAACTTAGGCGTGGTGTCTAGGTTAACGGTTACCTTCGTTTGTTGTGTGCTCAATGAAAAGTGAGGTAGGCAGCAGGTGGTGACAATACTGTTCATCCTTTGCATCCCTCCACGTTCGGGTACATCATAGAGCTCAAGGCCAGACTCACCCTGGCAGACTAGGAAAGAGATGGTACCCAAAGCATTTGATAGAGTTTTACCTTTAACTTAACATAACTAGTTGAATCCATTGGAATTCTCTATAGCCAATCTTATCTTTGTTGTTGTCCTTGGGTAGAATCTTTTTAATAGATATACACACACGTTCCTTTTGTTCGATACCCTTGGAATACTCTAAGGGAAGTGCTACAACAGTAATTGTGTGCTTGCGGATTTATCTGCGTGCGTAGCAAATACCAATAAATGCCACCATGAAGCAAGGTCAGGCTGACATATTGGCCTACTTTCGATCATAGGGATTCCATCCCCATCATGCACCATGACCAAGAAGCTAAGCTTGGGGAGTGCCTCCTCCACTAAGGTAACTTGTATCTTTACTTCTATTGCATTGCATCATAAAAAGAAAAAAATGATAAAAATTTACAAAACATAAAAAGACTAAAAATATTTGCTTTCCATATGCGGTAGGAATGTTTTAGTTTCCCTTGTTGAAATGATGAATAATTGCTTTGTTCTTATTTCCTACTAGTGTTTAGTTTACAACTTAGTTTTCACCGTAGTTTTTGAGTTTGTTGGTCAAAAATGCTTGCCTTGAACTTGAAACTTGTGGGTTGCATATGTATGATCTAAGTCTAGGTTGTTATAAGATATGAGATGGTGAAATAAAGTTACTATGATATTTCTCCAAGGGATACTTGAATTCCGGAATCTTTGTTTTTTTTCAAAAAAATAAAATTTACTAAGTTCCTCAATGACATAAATTCCCACCAAAGCCATATGATGATCTTATTGAATAGCCTATATACATATACTGCTTGTTATTGCATTAAGCTTTTTCAAATTATTGTGACCCTTGTGAGATTCTTTTCATGATTTCTTGATCAAGATATCACTCACGTGCACCCACTATATATGCTTGACCTCTATACTCGAGGTTAGCAAAAGCATGCCATACACCTACCATAGTTGTTTGACCTCTACATTGGGGGTTACCAACGTTTTCATCCACCAAATAAATACTTCATCATGTCAGTCAAAATGTCTCTCTTAGTAGTTTGAAATAAGAGATGCCTAAGAAAGGAAGGTAGAAAATATTCTCAATCATCATGAGAAGAAAAAATTAAAAAAGGAGAAAAGGAGTGTTGCTTACTTTTCTTCTTGAGCAGCATAAAAAAAGTTAGAAGAAAATAGCCATTCTCAAGTTAGGAACAAAAGAGAGACTATGACAAAGGACTACCACATACACCTTCCCCTATATAGCCACAAACTTTGCACATCTTGATCAGATTGTATGATTTGCCTTTTCCTTGGATCCACTTTTTGATTTTGCAATATATGTGATACAAGTATTGCCACATCTTTTATCCCTACCTTGAGCTCCAAATATAAACCTTTAGATGTAGGATGATAAAGAGCCAACGCTATACCTTGGTGAGGAATATAATACACATTGAGCAATCGAGAGTATCATTCGAGAAACTTTAGTTTTAATTGATAAAAAAATATTCTTGAAAACCTGCACAAGGAAAGTTGAACAAAATAAGTGATTGGTGCTCTATGATCCATTCTGTCTCTTGACCACCCAAGACGAGGAGAAGCTACAAGTCCCATGGGGAATAAGATAATAAAGGTAAAAGTACTATTGCCTACTTATTCAAATTCTAGGTAGGAGGATATGTTGTAGGCATAGTACTATTGTGAAATTAAACATGGTAGCAACTCCTGATCAACAACCTAAGTTTTATCCGACTCGAGACGAGCAAAGGTTTCGCTTGGGGGTGTTGTTGACGGTAGTTAAGTACCAATTTTGACCGCCAACTACCATAATAAATAATGGAAAAACTAGCATTTCTTAGACGTATATCAATGATAAAAAATGTAGTTTCACTATACCTGTATAATTAACATGTATGCAGAGAATAATCATCAAAGTGAAGGAGAAATGAAGTCGGCATGCACCGGTGAATCACGTGCGAGCACATGGATTGAGGTGCCCAAAAGTTAGCTCAAACCGACCTAAAGTAGGGCCAAACCACCAGGAATCGTCATAGGGGCCCACATGTCAGTGCGGTGCCGAGGGTTCGGTTCGGTTGAACCGACATTGCCACCGCTCATCTCCACCCCCGATGTGTGGCTTCCTGATTGGCTCCCAATGATGGTTGTGGGAGTTACCGACCTCTCCAACCGTCATAAGCAGCCTATTTAAGGAGCTCATTCCTTCACTTGCAACACACACCTCAAGGAGCAATTCACTCTATCTACATTATATTTCTATAGTATTAGTGGAAATAGGCTTAGAGTATCTTCGTTCCTATAGTCTTCTTAGAGATTCCGGTATGTCTTTAGTACTTTACTCTTCTTGTAAGACTATAGTTGAATTAATATATTATCTTCTTCATATTCTTGTGTTCATAATTCATATACTGCTCTAGTAGTTATATACTTTATGAATAGGATGTACTTCATTTATATGCTTCACTTGATCAGGCTAGTCGATCTATGCTACGGTAACGGTTCAATGACCTTGATGGGTTGCTCTAGCTCTTACTTGTCCATTCGAAGGGTGAGAATCCCAAGGAAGTTAGTGATATTATTTACTAGCATAAGCATGGTGTTTGGATATTAGATAAATAACATTGGATAAGAGTGTGTCCAACAGAAAGTGAGGTAGGCGGCAGGTGGTGACAGCTCTGTCCGTCCTTTGTATTCCTCCATGTTCAGGTATGATGTAAGAGTGCATAAATGCCATAACCACGCTGGTAAGCCAGCAAGGAGTGGTCTCTCGGTAATACCTGGGTGCCTAGAACTATGTCCTAGCCTTGTAAGCATGTATGTGTTAAGTATATACCAAATATGAGTAATATAGAAGTACAGTTATATCGTAGTTCTCTTATATCATTTTCCACTATACTAATTAATTAGAGGTGAATCTCCTCTGTGTGTCACACTACCCCTTAATTATATTTATCCTAACCCCTGTTTAGGCTACGATGAGTAAATTATAGATTGATTAATAAAGTATAAACTATATCTTTACACTGCCACCTTCCCTTGGGAATACTCACGGGTGAAATGCTACAATGGTATCTGTGTGCTTGCGGATTTATCTGTAAGCATAAAAAATACCAACGGGTAGCAAAGGGTTAAGGTCATGGGGCATCATAAACCATATTTAGCTTATGAATTTTTAAATTATATAATTTGCTCATATTACTCCTTTATTTTGCTGACTAATATCTGAAACCATATGTAGCAGTTTTTACTTTGTGAAATAAGTCATGATTCTCATGCAATCTTGTCCTTCTATGCTTTGGTTTGTGTCACAACCAGAAATTCACAAAAATTAAATCCCTGTCCAGGACCATTAAGGGTACACAAACAACAAAGTTGACATGCAGATCCATGTCTTACAAACATAATAAGAAGTCTTACAAATGCAGTGGAAAAGTAAAGCAAGCTAAACTAAACAACTTGAAACTCGCAGCGTGGCCACTCCACACCATAGGCATCCTTAACAGCAGCAACGAAGTCTACTCCTCTGAGTAACCACCATCTGAGAAGTAGTCTAGCTCTGGGTGGGGAAGATAGAGCAAGAATAAGTACTACCCATTGTACTCAGCAAGTTATACCAAGAGGAGGTATGATGCAAGTATTTCCAAGATAGGCAAGGGGTTCTTTCCACAAAACAGACATAAAGCAGTAGTTGAAAGTAGTAAAACTGTTGAATATAATTGAGCAATATTAACCATCACTACCGAACGCTAAACCACGTTGCGACAGACCCAACTATCCACTTGAACTAACCCAGTTCCATTAAGTCAAATTATTATAAATGGTGAGACTAATCACGGTGAATCTAGTTGATTACCCACAATCGCAGGCACGACTATTCGAATAGTTTTACTCTAATTAGAGGTGTACACCTATAACCACAAGACACAGCCCCACGACATGTTTTCGTGCACCGGCATGCCACAAACGGCATAACGAAAAGGGGCTATGACATGACTCTTCGCATAACACTCCCTAACCAAGCGCATCACACTTCAGGTTTAGCCCCTAACCTTAAAACCAAGGTAGGCAGCCCCCTCTTGTATCTAGGTGAATTCAAAAGCTGCATAGGCCATCGCAGGGCCAATCCAAACCCCATCATGCTCACCATTGCCTAGGTATGTCAAAATGGAAAAAGCTACATTACAAGCCTAGCCATTACCCACGCTAGCTTGTGGTACACACGATAATTCTTCTAGGGTTTCCCGCAAACCGCCACGGACGCGTCTATCAAAACCATGCACCCACAGCCCACCTGATGAGGACATTAATACCATCAATACAAGTACAACTCCATGGCATGATAGAGAGGACCAAAAGGAGAGAGAATTTGCGCGGGCTGGATTCGGACTTCAGAATAACACTAACTTGTGACCACCACCACAACTTCATGCGGACTCTTTTTTGGGCCTGCAAGTACTTCATGGAAAGCTTATCAGGTCTACTTTCAAATGGATCTGGCCTCATATTCATATGTATTATGGAGAAGCCGCAATCATCATTTTACTACAGAGACTTTTTCTGTCCATGGTGTTGCGTCATGTTATTTGGGCCCAATGGGCCATGTATCAAGTTGGGTCCATTAGGGACGTGTCCTAGGTTTAGAGGATGACCCCAACTCATCCTCCCACCTATATATACTCTCCTTGGCCACCATAGATCGACTTGAGTTTTGTTGATTAGAATTATCGACTTACTACTTGCTTGTAGCACGCGTGTTGGCTAAACCGCCCATATGTTAGTCTTTGGAACCCCACTATATCGTGATTTTAGAGTGAAACTTATATATTCATCTAGCAATTCAGTGCTTGTTCTACTTGTTCTTTCTTGTTCTTCGATTGCTTGCAGGACGAGTGCCCTAGTGGTCGGGTTGTCGTGCACCGCAAGTTCGCGAAAACCATTGGAGGTGGTGTATCAGTTGTTAAGGCGCAGCATCCTTGGATGGTTGTAGTCGGGCCGTGAATGTAGTCTCCATCTCAATCGATTATCCAATCTTCTTATCGAAAGATCGGGAACCAAACCCCCTTGTGGGTTCATATTACCACCATTGGGCATATTTTAGTTGAATTAATACCATGGTCGCACATGTCCAATGTCATCATCAGTAATCCAAGATGTGGATTACATGTGAGATTCTCATAGTGAGCTAGTTGATCTAAGCATGGTTAAGCATTTCCTAAGCCAACATCTAGTCATATTAGTTCCCCAGTTATCAATGATGTAAGGTAAACAAGCTATGACTGAGTATAATAGAAACCATCTGATAAACCCTTAGCTCCACTCGATACACTCAGGGATCTGTCTGTCCTGATCTTTTGGTGAGTTGATGATAACTACGATTTGAGAGAAATGTTGACGATCCGACTACAACCGTACAAGACGTTGTTGTGTTGCGCCTTAGCGATCATACACCTCTCCGTGGGTTGTTGATCTTGTCGATGCAGATCAACCTTATTCCTACAAGCAAATCAAAGAAATAAGCAAGAACAAGATAAAAGCAATCTGAATTGCAAATAGGAATTAAAGCTCATGATAAGGTGGGGTTTTGAGTACAAGTAATTAGGTGGTCTAGCCGACACACGTAACTACAAGAAAAAGTAGCAATGGCTAAAACTTTAATTTAACAAAACCCCCAGAAACCCTAGATGTGTACCTAGCTATTTAAAGAGGTGGGAGGATGACCAAGGGGTCTCTAGGGCCATGCTTCACTAGATTGGGGCGCACCCCATGTCACACCCAGAGATTCACTAACCCGAATTTCCAAGGAGAATGTGTATTAAATCCCCGTCCAGGACCGGCCAGGGTACACAAACGACAAAATTGACATACAGATCCACGTCTTACAAACACCATAAAAATATCTTACATAAATGCAGCGGAAAGAGATAAACAAGCTATTCTAGAAAACTAGACGCTCACAGCGTGACAACTCCATTCCACGGGCATCCTTGACGGCAACTATAAGCCTACTCCTCTGAGTAGCCTCCATCGGACACGTACTCTAACTCTGGTGTGGGGGAAAATAGAGCAAGACTGAGTACTACCCACTGTACTCAACAAGTCATACCGGAAAGGGAGTAATGATGCAAGTAGAGCAAAGGAGGCTGAAGGGGTTATTTGCATGAAATACTCATTTAAAGACAATAGTGGAATGCTGTCAAACAGTTGATTTAATTAATCAAAATTCAACCATCACTGCCCAATGCTACACCACGTTGCGACAGGCCCAAACCACCACCTGAACTACACCAGTTCCATTAAGTCAGGTTATTAGAAGTATAACTAATCACGGTGAATCTGGTTGATCGCCCATAACTGCGGGCACGGCTATTCGAATAGTTTTACTCTGATCAGAGGTGTACAACTGTACCCACAAGACACAGCCCCACGACACGTTACCGTGTGCCGGCATACCACCACGGTACACTGAAAAGGGATTGTGACAGGACCCTTCGCACAACCCTCCCTAACCGAGCACACCACAACACAGGTTTCGCCCCTACCTTTAAAACCAAGGTAGGCAGCCCCCTCTCGTGCCTAGGTGAATCCGGAAGCCGATCAACGAGTAAACCCCGCCGACCTAACTCCATCACGCCCACCCTTGCCTAGATGCATCGGCTAGGAAAAGTCACACTACAAGCCCAGCCATTACCCATGCTGGCTTGTGGAAAGTACGGTAAGTCTTCTAGGGTTTCCTGCGAACCGGTCCTTAATTGTCATGAGCACGACCATCAAAACCATGTGCTCACAATCCACCATTAATCAGGTTTTAGTTGGACCAATTAATTAATCATTCATGATTAACCATCGTGAGCTACCATTAAATATCCATCACTAAATAATAGTGAAGCATTAGTTATCCCAGTTATGTGCTAATGTTTCTAGGTAGGACTAAGTAGTTTCTAACCTAGCATCTATTCAAATTGCTTCCCAAGCTATCAAAAGAACAAGGTATTTAGAACATAAGGCTGAGTACAATCGGTAAATAAGCTCATATATGACATTATAAAACAATGCAATATTTAGAGAAAAGTAAGACATTCGCAATTTTAGGTACAATATTTTCAAGTGATTAAGCATGACTTTCCTTGCTCATGCGCTGGATCGACCTCAGCAACAACCTCGAAGTAAACTGGAGAGTCGGAAATACCGGAATCTAAACGAAAAACAAAGCACACAAGCAAACAAGCTATAAGTCTACTGAAATAGGGAACAAAACCATTTTTAATGGATTCTAGACATTTTCAAGATTTTTCTGCAACTTCAATGGACTTAAACGGAGTCCGGATGAATTAGTTATGAATTTTAGAAAATTAACTATGTTTTTAATATAAACAGAAAAGTCCTTATTCAATTATTGCGCAATAATCCCTAGGGCTGACATCATCGCCGCAAGGGCTGATGTCAGCAGAGCAAGGGCTGACGTCAGCGGGAGGGGGTGGCGGCGCCGACAGGTGGGCCCCAACTGTCGGTGGCTCAGGGTCCCGAACCACGGTGGACCGAGTCCACCGGCCGGAGGCTACGCGGCGGCCATGGCGCAGCCTTGGCGTGGTGGCACATGCGGGCAGCCGGCGCGGGTGGCGTGAGCGGTAGCCGGCACGGGCGGCTGTCAGATGCAGCAACGCGGGCGCACGTGAGTGGCGGCTAAGCGGCGGCCGAGCGGGCGGCGTGCTAGTGGAACCGAGAGGAGAGAGAGAGGACGAGGGGCGGGTGCTCACCGGAGGGGACGAAGACGACAGCGGCGGCTGCGCTAGGGTGCACGGGGAAGGTCGGCAAATGGGGAAAATGGAAGAGCGGAGTGTGGGGAGGAGATTTATGGGGGTCCGGGGCCTAGGGTTTGGCCGACGTGCTCCGGATTTCTTGCCGAAGTTCGAAGAGGAGAGAGGAGAGAGAGCTAGGATTTGGTTGCAAATCCCGGGTTCTACAATGCAGGAGAGAGAGCACGGAGTGGGGGGAAAGGGTGCGGTCGGCGCGCACTTCTCGGGAAGGTGGGTGACTGCGGTTGCGGAGGCGTCTGCGGCACGGGAGACGCGGGTGATGTGGGCGGCGACGGGCGCGGTCGGCCGGCCGGGAAGGAGACGGCCCGAGCGGGCGGCCCCACCTGTTAGTGTTAACAGCAGATTTTCGTAATCGACCCGGAGAGGGAAGAGGAAACCGAAGCAGAGAGGGAGGATTAAGTTGCAGTCGGACCAAGTATCGTATCGGACTCAGTGAACGTATCGGACTGGGAGAAGCGCTAGCAGGGAAAGTGTATCGGCCGATACGGATTCAATATGGTCATTGGCCGATAGAGGCTGGAAGTTGACAGAGTCAGCGTGGGCTTGGTCTGGGCTCGAGATAAGCTTCAAGGAAGTTGCCAAATAGAGATAAAGCTTGATTTTAGGCAATTGTATCTTGTAAATCAAGTAGGTTTAGATCTAATCTGTGGCAAGAGTCTGCCGCAAAGACTTGTTTGTTAGTTAGAGATAAGATCGTGTCCTACAAGGACCCTGTTGTAATCTCGGGTATAAATATCCCGGTAGTTTGTACATAGAAACTCTCTCAATCAATCACACAAACAACCAAGTTTAATCTACCTTCGGCGCATCGCCAACCCTCGCAAAAGGTTAACTCCCGACGAGTTCTTGCTTCCCCAGAGCAGAGGTAAGAACTCGTACCTACCCGACGATCTATATCGTCAGGGCTAGCGTGTCGCTTTAGGCACGTTAAGCCCTGGCGATGTGATCGTCGTTTATCGTGTGTTAGCTAATCTTGATGCGGCTTTCCAATTCTATCTCGCCAGCGGCTAACTCGTTTTAGGGTTTTCTGCCGACGACGATCGAATTAGCTTGCTTGTTTAAATTATCTAAGGCATCTACCATCCCCAAAAGCGATCGACGACTTGATTTTCTTTGTGTTAACTCTCGATCTACACTCTGAGTTGCTCTCGACCTTAGTCGTGTTTTGAGGTTTAACCCAAAGCCTGTTTTCCGATCGTAATTAAGGATAGCACCGGGGTTTCAGCCGGTCTTACCTAATGCATGTGATCAGCTATGTTCTTGCATGTATTGGCCACTTATACAGGTGGATCGGGGAATATAAATATATCGGTTACAGGGTATTCTCAGGATCTCTCTGTGATTGGTATATTTATATTGGCCGATTGGCTTGTATAAGTTTGCACTAGAGTATTAGCTCGTGTATTTATCTTCATGCGACTCTCATCGGCCGATTCCAGTAATTTACTATAAACGCATTAACATGGGCCGATGGGATTAGATCTGTTTCATCAGTTATATCATATTATTACCTCAAGTAAGCCGATATAGCTTTGCCCTATCGGCCAGGCCTCCATGATGCAGCATCGGCCTATCGGCCGATCGGCCATCGTTTCTCACATGGTTTACTTGTTTAATCTTGTTGATTGCAGATCAAATCAACTGGCATGCCCTACACGCACCTAGGCAAGCCATTGGACTTGCACTGGAGCTAAGCAGATCTCCTAGGCCGCCGTGGAAACGTGGAACCCGTTTTGTTGCGAGGTGGGTCTAAATTCTACGCCAACACGCTTTTGGCACGCCTGGTGGGACCAGAAGGACGCAAGCTTCGCAACAACAAGAAGACCACTGCAAGATGTTGAAGCAGGCTGAGATCTCCGAGGAGAACGTCGTCTCCGTGACCGTCGACCAGCTCAATGAAGAGCAGAAAGCCGAGATGGAAAAGCTGGTCGAGCACTTCCAAAACATGTACTTGCAGACATACTCTAGGACTCGGCAAGGCACCCTTATGCAAAAATCTAAGGTGGTAATGCCGAGCCCTGGAGATGGAGCCAGCACATCGGCGGCGGCACATGACCACGCCGTCAAGACCGAAGAAAACGCTGCGCCGACGTTGGAAGACAGAATCGACTCCGCAGTCCATTCTGTGCTAGTCAACTAGTCGGGGATCCTGGTGAATACTTTGACCAATACGGTCAAGTCGATCCTAGATAGTTCAATCCACCAGTATAAGCCTCAAGGGTCGATTTTCTTGCCAGAAAATAAGTTCCCTGCTTATCGGACTTTGAGGACTGACCTGAGCGCGGCTCCACAGCCAACGGCGCCGATGCCACCCCCATCGGCGCAACCGACATCAACCTTGCCGCTGGTCCTCACCAGGCAGACGGGAGGAAGCCCTCAGCACATCACGGAGGAGCAATATGCACAATGGACGAAGGGGAAACAACCGGTGATCGAGCCGATGCAACAAGTTCCTGTCAACTCGCCATTGGCCAGACAACCTCACATTCCCATGACTGGCAACCCTCTGCAACTAGCTGCGTACAACGCGCCGCAAGGCTACCAGCAGTACACCGCAAGGCAGTACGACGCACAGAACCTGAATCACCACTACCAACCGTACTCCCCCAGGCAATATCAAGCAGAGGGCTTGCAGTAATCTTACTAGCAAGACCTCCCGCACCGGCCCGCAGGATACTGGGCCGACATGATAGCCGAGGTGATGCGAGATCAGTTCGGTTTGAAGCCCAAGGAGAGTTCTACGGTGTATCGGCACCCGTACCCCGAGGAGTTCGGCAGATTGCCATTGCCAGGCCGATACAAAATTCTGGACTTCTCCAAGTTTTCAGGGCAGGACAACGTCTCTACGTACGAGCACGTGAGCCAATTCCTAGCACAGTGCGGGGAGGCATCAGCCATAGAGGCGTTGAGGGTGAGGTTTTCCCCTCTGTCTTTGTCAGGGTCAGCATTTACATGGTTTTCATCTTTACCCTGCAATTCCATCAGAGGATAGATAGATCTAGAGAAGCAGTTTCACATTACTGGGGCCGATACGACAGAGGTTCTCCTCTCAGGAATTCGACAGCCTAGCACAGCTAGCCCAACGAGTATCGGCCGATGAGCAGCGATTCCAGGAGGCAAAGAAGTTCGCAAAGAAGATCAATACAGTATATCAGTACGCCTCCGACGAAGATGATGAAGAAGACGCCGATGTCGACCTAGCCGAGTGGGCCCGGATGAAGAAGCCGACAGCATGCCAGTGGGCCAAGAAGGGCGACAAAGAGGATAAATACGACTTCGACATCAACAAGGCCGACAAAATATTTGACCTACTCCTGCAAGAGAAGCAGATTCAGCTGCCAGTGGGTCATGTATTGCCATCGGCCGAAGAAATCAAGAAGAGAAGGTATTGCAAATGGCACAACACGTATTCCCATCATACCAACGAATGCAAAATCTTCCGACAATAGATCCAATCGGCCATCGAGCAAGGCAGGATTAAGATCGATGATGCCAAGCGGCCGATGAAGATAGAAGGACACCCGTTCCCAGTCAACATGGTGCGGGCGGACAGGGCCGACGGCGATGGCCATCGGACCGGCAAGCGACCTCATCAGACCTCCGAGGGCCTGATTAGAAAATATCAGCGAAGGCGGGAGGAACAAGCACAGGATCACGCCGATCAAGACAACTCCTATGACCCTCATTGGGAGTGCGAGTTTTTCTGTTTCTGCTGGAATGAAGGAACGAGGCTGCCATCTATCCAAGAGTGCCCTGCGTGTAACGATGTAGAAGACTCCTATCAGGGCAGCTCGAGCAAGCATGTGGATCGGCCAAGCAAGCAGAGAAAGTCTGTACATGAGAGGCTAGGGCCGATGCACCATGATCATCAGACCGAGGACGAGGAGCAAGTCCAGAACCCCAGTGGTGCCCAAGCGACGTGTTTAGCAAGACACAAAAACGGCGGGTTCAGAGGCTAAGGAGGAAGGAGCAGATCCAAGAGCAACAGGCGACAACAGCCCATCGGCCGGCCAAGACCAGGAAGGAGTGGAGAGTAAAATCTGCAGTGGCCAAGGCCGATGAGGGCACCTCCAAGTCAACTCAAGCTCCTGTGACCGCAAAAGGTAAAGGCGTAGCATCGGCTTCTGTTGATATGGTTTTCATATTGCCAGCAGAGTACAGCGTGCAGACGGCCTATGAAACGATAGCCGACGATGAGCAGTCCTCGGCTAAACTACAGTTGTCACCTGATCAAGCTGTGTTCGACAAGCCAGTCGAGGCCACCTACATGCACCTCCGGCCGTTGTACATCAAAGCATTCGTTAATGGGCGGCCGATGACGAAGATGCTGGTCGATGGCAGCGCGCCGGTAAACTTAATGCCGTACACAACCTTCAGGAAGCTTGGAAATGTACCTGAAGACCTCATCAAGACTAACATGGTGCTGAAAGACTTTGGTGGCAACGCGTCTGAGGCGAAGGGGGTACTAAACGTGGAACTCACCATGGGCAGCAAGACGATAGCCACCACCTTCTTCGTCTTCGATGGAAAGGGTTCCTACAGCTTGTTGTTGGGACGGGATTGGATCCACGCAAACTGTTGCGTCCCTTCAACAATGCACCAATGCCTTATACAATGGCAAGGGGACTAGGTCGAGATCGTGCAGGCCGATCGGTCAGTACACGTGGCCAATGCCGATCTCGCAGTTTGGGAGATGGAGGGAATCGACTGCTTATCCGGGCGAGTCTGGGACGCCGATTTCCTCAAAGTAACTGATTGTGATATCGAGACGATTGAAGATCAAGACAAGCAGTTGCTTTAACAAAGATGCGCCATCCACTGTTTAAGATGAGCAAGCTAGTCCCTGCACAGACGACGCGGTGGATGAGCTAGATGGCAAATTGGGACAAGGCTTTACATCGGCCGATGAACTTGAAGAGGTTGATTTTGGAATAGGTGATAGGCCTAGGCCGACGTATGTAAGTGCTAACCTGCCAAGGGAATATAAGAATAATTTGATAAATCTTTTGAAAGAATTCATGAATTGTTTTGCATGGGAATACCATGAGATGCCAGGATTAAGCCGATCGATCGTAGAACATCGGTTACCTATCAAACCAGGCTATCGGCCATTTAAACAAGCTCCTAGGAGATTTAAGGCCGATATGCACGAGGCTATCAAGGCAGAAATCACAAGACATTACGATGCCAACTTTATCAGACCCTACCGATACGCGGAGTGGGTCTCCAACATAGTTCCAATGATGAAGAAAAACAGCAAGCTCAGGGTGTGCATCGATCTCAGAGATCTAAACAAAGCAACACCAAAGAACGAGTACCCTATGCCGTTGGCCGATTTGCTAGTTGATGCTGCGTCTGGACACAAGACTATCAGCTTCATGGATGGGAACGCAAGCTACAACCAGATTTTCATGGCTAAGGAGAATATCCACAAGACAGCCTTCTGGTGTCTGGGGGCAATCGGCCTGTACGAGTGGGTTGTTATGACCTTCGACTTGAAGAACGCTGGAGCTACTTATCAAAGGGTCATGAATTATATTTTTCATGATCTTATTGGCTCTTTGATTGAAGTTTACATAGACAATGTCGTCATAAAGTCAAGAGAGTATGATATGCACTTGGCCGATTTACGCCAGGTACTTGAAAGAGCAAGGAAGTATGGTCTCAAAATGAACCCTAACAAGTGTGCCTTTGGCGTATCGGCTGGTCAGTTTTTGGGTTTCTTGGTACATGAAAGAGGAATTGAGATTACACAGAAGAACATCGACGCTATAAAGAAGATCAAGCCTCCGACGAACAAGACCAAGTTACAATCTCTGCTCGGCAAGATCAATTTTGTCCGGCGCTTTATATCGAACCTGTCAGGAAGAATAGAGCCGTTCACTCCATTGTTGAAGATAAAAGACGATCAAGAGTTTACATGGGGCGACAAGCAGCAAAAGGCACTGGACGACATCAAAGAATATTTGAGCTCCCCGCTAGTCCTAATTCCTCCACAAAAGGGAGTTTCGTTTAGGCTGTACCTATCGGCCGATGAGAAGTCTATCGGCACAGTTCTGGTGCAGGATATTGACGGCAAAGAACGGGTTATTTTCTATCTCAGCAGGAGGTTGCTAGATGCCGAAACAAGGTACACGCCAGTGGAGAAACTATGTTTGTGCTTATATTTTTCATGTACTAAATTGAGGCATTATTTACTTTCCAATGAGTGCATTGTGGTAAGTAAGGCCGATGTGATGAAATACATGTTATCGGCCCCCGTGTTGAAAGGAAGAATTGGGAAGTGGATTTTTGCCTTAACAGAGTTCGACTTACGGTATGAATCGGCCAAAGCGATCAAGGGACAAGCCCTGGCCGATTTTATTTTTCAACATAGAGATGATTCAATTGCATATTCAAATATTGTGCCATGGACATTGTATTTTGATGGATCTGTTTGCAGACATGGATGCGGTATCGGCCTAGTCATCATATCCCCTCGGGGGGCAAGCTTCGAGTTTGCCTTTACTATCAAGCCTTATTATACTAATAATCAAGCAAAGTATGAGGCTGTTCTCAAAGGTTTGCAGTTATTACAAGAGGTTGAGGCCGATTCCGTGGAGATCATTGGTGATTCACAGTTGGTCATTAATCAACTTTCTGGGGAGTATGAATGCAAGAATGATATTCTCAAAGTTTACAATGAGGAGTGCAAGGAGTTGTTACAAGCTTTCAAGATTGTGACGATGAGACATATACCCAGGAAGCAGAACTTCGAGGCCAATGATTTAGCTCAGGGGGCATCAGGATACAGGCCGATGGCTAAAGATGTTCAAATTCAAATTACTACCGTGGATGCCGATGACTGGAGGTTTGATATCATCGAGTATTTGAGAAACCCTTCTCAATCGGCGTCACAAAGAATGAAGTATAAAGTTTTACATTATGTCTTACTGGACGATGATCTATATTATCGGACGATTGATGGTGTCTTGCTTAAATGCTTGAGTCTAGAGGAAGCCAAAGTTGTTATGAGCGAGGTCCATGAAGGGATTTGTGGAACACATCAATCGGCCCATAAAATGAGATGGCTTTTAAAGCACGTTGGATATTTTTGGCCGACAATGTTAGAGGATTGTTTCAAGTATTATAAAGGATGTCAAGATTGTCAGAAATTTGGAGCAATTCAGAGAGCACCGGCATCGGCTATGCATCCAATCATAAAGCCGTGGCCGTTTCGTGGATGGGGAATAGATATGATCGGCCAGATAAACCCGCCATCAAGCAAGGGACACAAATATATACTAGTGGCTACAGATTACTTCACAAAGTGGGTTGAGGCCGTTCCCCTTAAGAAGGTTGATTCCAAGGATGCAATTCAATTTGTCAAAGAGCATATAATATATCGGTTTGGACTACCACAGACATTGACTATAGACCAGGGATCAATCTTCGTATCCGATGAGTTTGTCGAGTTTGCCGAAAGCATGGGTATTAAGCTATTGAATTCTTCTCCATATTATGCGCAAGCTAATGGGCAGGCAGAAGCTTCCAACAAGACTTTGGTCAAGTTAATCAAGAGAAAAATTGATGAACAGCCGAGACGGTGGCATACCACGCTGGCCGATTCCCTTTGGGCGTATCGGATGGCTTGTCATGGTGCAACTCAAGTGCCACCTTATCAGCTGGTTTATGGGCATGAGGCTGTGCTGCCATGGGAGGCCAAAATTGGCTCAAGGAGGATTGCCTTGCAAGACAACTTGACAGCCGATGAGTACCATAATCTTATGGTCGATGAGCTGGATGACTTGGCACATGTCCGATTACGGGCATTGGAGAAAATAAAGCGCGATAAAGATCGAGTTGCTCGTCATTATAATAAAAAAGTTATTGCCAACTCGTTTGAGGAAGGGGATCTTGTTTGGAAATTAATAATGCCGATTGGTTCTAGAGATAATAAATTTGGCAAGTGGTCACCTAATTGGGAAGGTCCTTTTCAAATTCATCGATGTGTTCCCCGTAATGCTTATCTGCTCAGAGGATTAGATGGAGAAGTTTATGGCAGAGTTCTTAACGGCAAATACTTAAAGAGATATTATCCAAGCATATGGATCGACTCATGATCGGCCTTCCAGCCGATTTATGATCACAGCCGATGTATTATGCATTGTCTTTAGATGGCCGATATATACTACCGTCCTTAGTTCAAATTTTACAACATGAGCCCTCATCTTTTAAAATTTGGGGGGCATATATATAAGTGCGATGCGCAATTTTTCAAGATTGTTAGATTGATTCAAGGATTCAAGTTTATGGGTTTCAAAATTTTTTCAGACTTGGACTTTTTCAGATTGAGATATAATTCGACTGATTGGCCAATGAGATTAATTACAATTGGAGAATATCTGTCTACAAGGAGGACACCAAATATATTACATCACCCTATAAAGTCTGCAATAGCTGCGATGGCTCTACGGCGGATTTGATCAATATCTTCTATGGCTTGGGCGTCATCGGCCGTCGACCGTGGGATTGGCTTCAAAGATTTGCTCAGGGTTGCAAGGTACTTGGCCGATGCCTTCAGCTTCGCCGTTTGGTCTTCTATGGCCTTGGGTGATGCAGCTATTCCGGCTTCAACTTCTTGGATTTCTTTGCGCGTGGCTTCTAGCTTTGATTCTAGATCTGCTTCAAGGCGGCGGAGTTCTTCGAGTCTGTTCTTCAAGACAATCGGCTCCATAGCTAGCTCATCCAACCTGGTTTTGTTAGAATTGACTTGAGCCTTGCTAGCGGATAGGGCCGATTCCAGTCTCTCACGTTCCCGTCGTTCCGCAAGTCTTTCTTTCGCCTTGTGTAGCTTGAATCGGTATTGCTCCAAGAAGATAGCCGGTGTCAGGGTCTCCATCAAGTCTTCAGGCAGTTGATCTTGAATCTCTTGTACCCTGACTCTGATGGGAGTGCAATCCTCCACCAAGAACTCCAGTGAGGACTCCAGCCGATTGGCGATATCGGACAACCGATTCTTCAGTTCGTCAGAGATCGATGCCTTGGCTGAGACGGGTGGCTCCTTGTCCGCATCATCAAGAAATTGGCCGATATCGAAGGAGAACATATCGGCTAAGTTCTGCAAATACCAATATAGGGCAAGGTTAGCCTAGTCAAACGAGAATCGGCAAAAGGGATCAAAATGGTCTTGGTTACCTGTGTTGGAGCATCGGTGGTGCTTGCATCGGCTCCTTTTGCTGTCTTGAAACAGTAGGTGAGGGGGTTGGCCGATGTGGTGCAGGTGATGGAGCCCTTGGCTGAAGAAAAGCAAGAAGATGGTGAGCACAACTATGTCGCTAGAGGGGCAATGCAAAATTAACTCTTACCGAAGCAATCGGAGAGGGTGGTGGAGAAGGAGAAGGAGTTCTCCATCGGGCCTTGGCTCGTTCGTGCCTTTGCAAAGTTGCCTTTTTAGTTCTTGGTAAAGGGGCCGATTGAGTTCGTTCCTTCAACAGAGATGATGCAAGAACCTGCAAGGGGTAAGGTGTAACATACAAACAGAAGGAGATTACACAAATTCAAGGAAGGAAATGTGTTACCTTGCGGATTGCATGCCTGGTTTTCCTTGGCTAGGTGGTGTCAGCTTGGTCATCGGCCGATGGGATTGCGGTGGTCTTGGCCGATGGTTCCTTAGTAGTCTCGACCGATGGATTTTCTTCTTCAGGCGCATCGGCAGCTGCGGCATCGATTTCTTCCTCCATCACTTGTTCATCAAGGAATTCTTCCATGGAGGGGTCTAGTTCTTCATGATCGGCCTGATCATCAGTCTTGGCTTTCTTGCTGGTTTTTTGATATTTTCCTTTTGCTGGAGCCTTCCTCTTGGGGTTTTCTTTGGTCATCGGCCCTTGGAGTAGTGATGATACCTTTGGGGCAGTAAGGCCGATGATTGACTCCAGAATAGTTGATCCTGATGGAGCTACAACTTGAGCATAAGAGATTTTCTGTCCACTATTGCTCACGGATGGAATCGGGCTGTCAGGGACTTGGGGGCTGATATCCTGGATAAGCTCCGTTACATAAAATCTGGCCGATTGGTGGAAGATGTGAGCAGCCCATTCTTGCCACCATGCTTGGAAGCTGATGTGGATGAAGGCGCTCAGATGCAATCGGTCACAGTCACCTAGGTTTGGGATTCCAACCTCCAGTGCTTTGCTCATGATCAGCGCTGATGACACCGTGCCTCTTCTCTCTAGTAGTTTATGGATATATAAGCCGATGGGGAGTTGTCCAAGCCCGCACTGTCTAGCAGCTACCATGGGATTGTAGAATTCGTAGGACAGGCTGGTGCTTCTTCCTTGGAATATGCCTACTGGGAGTAGGCATGGGGTGATGCCGATCATAAATGATTCCCGTGACTCCATGTCGTCATTCACCAGGTCCAAGTGGAGATCGTCAGGGAGTTCAAAACCCTGGTCTGAGGTGTAGATGAACATGTCCATCTTAATTGATGGGGGGCCGGTGTAGGATCGGATAAACCATGTGGACATGTCTTCGGCCGATTGATCTGCTCCAGGATAGACAGAGGTCGCTTCCCCAAAAGACATGCACCTCCTGGTTCTTGGATCTTCATGATCGGCGTACTTTGATGGGAAGCAGGAGTCCGATAGTGGAGTCCGATCGACTATGGTGTTGGTATGGATAGTTAACCAAAGTTGGATAAACCACCATGGTCCTCCATGCGCCACAGTTTGCTTCAGCATCAGATCTTGAGTGGAAATATGAAGTAGCCGATACACAGCTCCCACGAGATATCGGCCAAGGGGGATTTGTTTCTTATCAACCAGAGCTTGAGCCAAATGTTGACAGTTTGTAGTGGGGCCGCAGGTTGATCCACAGAAGACAAATCTTTCCAACCATAGCGTCAGGAAGGCCACGTGTTCTCTCTCTGAGACTGATCCTTGTTCCATATGCTCAGAAATATATCCAGACCAGCCTCCATTCTTCTTGGTTTTCAATTTATGGCTGTTGTTTGCCAGGAGGCTGAAGGGATTGATCTCGGACTGGATGTCTAGTCCTGTTAGCAGCTTGACGTCAATCAAAGTTGGGGTCATCAGACCTTGCTTGAACAGGAAAGCATTCAGGGTGCTGGACCAGAAGTAGGTGGCCGCTAACATAAGTGGTTCATTTTTCTTGGTATCGGCCAGGGACAGAGTGATGCATTGGCCGATTCCTATTTCGTCCCGGTGAACCTGCTTGGTCGCAGCAATCCTTTTGTGCCAGGTTCTGTACCCATTGAGCTTCGACGACCAGGATCTGAAAGTGTGCTTCCACGAGGAAACATTGGGCTTGGCTTGCTTGAAGGGGACTCTATTTGTCTCGGCATTTATCAGCCAGGTTGGGTCGCAATTGCCCATGGGGCCTAGCAGGAATCGGTACGATTTGTCGTTGGTGGGGATCAAGATTTGGTTTTTGAAGACCTATGTCATAAGCACAACGATGAAAAATAAGACCCGGGGGGCAAGAGCAGGAACCCTAATTTGAAAAACTCGGCGAGAAAGTGAAAATGTGAAGGGGCTGACATACCACAGGGATCTTGGAGGCATAAAACAGAGCGGAAGCCATTGTTGTCATCAAAGAGGTCGCCGTTGAGGGAGTTGATGCCGGTGGGACGCCGAGGGGTCACCGGAGTTGAAGAACGCGAGGGCTGCGAATCTGGATCTGCGCGGTTTTCAGACAAACCCTAGCAAGGAAGTCGATGGGTTCCTCGGAGCTAATTCCGTCACATTATATAATGAAGCGGAATTGGGGGCATGTGTTAACAGCGGATTTTCGTAATCGACCCGGAGAGGGAAGAGGAAACCGAAGCAGAGAGGAAGGATTAAATTGGAGTCGGACCAAGTATCGTATCGGACTCAGTGAACGTATCGGACTGGGAGAAGCGCTAGCAGGGAAAGTGTATTGGCCGATACGGATTCAATATGGTCATTGGCCGATAAAGGCTGGAAGTTGACAGAGTCAGCGTGGGCTCGGTCTGGGCTCGAGATAAGCTTCAAGGAAGTTGCTAAATAGAGATAAAACTCAATTTTAGGCAATTGTATCTTGTAAATCAAGTAGGTTTAGATCTAATCTGTGGCAAGAGTCTGCCGCAAAGACTTGTTTGTTAGTTGGAGATAAGATCGTGTCCTACAAGGACCCTGTTGTAATCTCGGGTATAAATATCCTGGTAGTTTGTACATAGAAACTCTCTCAATCAATCACACAAACAACCAAGTTTAATCTACCTTCGGTGCATCGCCAACCCTCGCAAAAGGTTAACTCCCGACGAGTTCTTGCTTCCCCAGAGCAGAGGTAAGAACTCGTACCCGATGATCTATATCGTTAGGACTAGCGTGTCGCTTTAGGCACGTTAAGCCCTGGCGATGTGATTGTCGTTTATCATGTGTTAGCTAATCTTGATGCGGCTTTCCAATTCTATCTCGCCAGCGGCTAACTCGTTTTAGGGTTTTCTACCGATGACGATCGAATTAGCTTGCTCGTTTAGATTATCTAAGGCATCTATCATCCCCAAAAGCGATCGACGACTTGATTTTCTTTGTGTTAACTCTCGATCTACACTCTGAGTTGCTATCGACCTTAGTCGTGTTTTGAGGTTTAACCCAAAGCCTGTTTTCCTATCATAATTAAGCATAGCACCGGGGTTTCAGCCGGTCTTACCTAATGCATGTGATCAGCATGTATTTGCCACTTATACAGGTGGATCGGGGAATATAAATATATCGGTTACAGGGTATTCTCAGGATCTCTCTGTGATTGGTAAATTTATATTGGCCGATTGGCTTGTATAAGTTTGCACTAGAGTATTAGCTAGTGTATTTATCTTCATGCGACTCTCATCGGCCGATTCCAGTAATTTACTATAAACGCATTAACATGGGCCGATGTGATTAGATCTGTTTCATCATTTATATCATATTATTACCTCAAGTAAGCCGATATAGCTTTGCCCTATCGGCCAGGCCCCCATGGTGCAGCATCGGCCTATCGGCCGATGGGCCATCGTTTCTCACATGGTTTACTTGTTTAATCTTGTTGATTGCAGATCAAATCAACTGGCACGCCCTACACACACCTAGGCAAGCCATTGGACCTACACTGCAGCTAAGCAGATCTCCCAGGCCGCCGTGGAAACGTGGAACCCGTTTTGTTGCTAGGCGCGTCTAAATTCTACGCCAACAGTTAGCAGATGGCCGAATCGGAGTCCAGCACTTGGAGGACTTGATCTTGATGTCTTCTTGTTGATCCATGATGTCAGCAACGGTTGTATCCATAGTAGCCATGGTCACATCAGCTCATCTATCAGAAATAGAATCCTTCAAGGCCCAGTTGAAAGAAGCTAAGAACAACAACGCTCGACTTGCTTGTTTTTAATCCTGCAGCACACAAGGTGAAGTCCCGAGCCTAGTTTGAGATATTTGCTGAACGAATCCAAACGGCTGAAACTATCTGGGATGATATCGCAAACGCCATAGCTCTAATCTTGATTGCCATCTTTCATAATGGCCAGGCTCAAGCTCTGAGGATGCTCCTAAAATTTTTCACAAACTCAGAAGAGCCCCAGAAATATATTCGAAGAATATTAATGAAGTAGCTGCCATGGGTGCAAGTTAGGCTCTGGCAATGACCAAGTCCTTATATCCCCGAGTGGATATAAGTACTGTAGGAGATGGCTTCACTGATGGCACTTCGGACGAGCAAGCCGTGGAGCTAATAAACGATGCTCAAGAATCTGCCCATAAGATACTTGCGGATGTGCTAGAAAATTTCCAAGGATATAATCCCAATGTAAAGAATACATTTGTAATCCGACATGTAATCTATTAGCTTATTTATGCTATGTCTTGAAAGCTAAATCCAAGTTTTAATTTCTTAAAAATTCTCTTCCAACTTATACCAAACCTAAAACTTGATTAAGTCTTCAAAAAATTTGTAGTCCTGATCCACTCGACTCAGATCAAAACAAAAATTAATTATAAGCCAAATACAAACAAATCATAACCAAAGGAAATATTGTACTTCACTATTATTGATAGCCCCCGACTGGCAACTCAAGAAGGCAACTTACTTGACGTCGGTAGTCGAGAGAAATAAGAAACAAAAGAAAAGCTTAGGTATAATAACGCCGAAGGTGTTCAATATTCCAAGAATTCTCCACGATCAATCTGTCTTCACGCTTTAGTCGATAAGCCCCTAGTCGAGTGACCTCAGAGATTATAAAGGGCCCTTCCCTTAATGGAGAAAGTTTATGCCTATCCTTTGTCGTCTGTATTTTCCTTAAAACTTATCACCAACCATAAATTCCCGCGATTGAACATTGCAATTATGATATCTTGGAGATATCTTGCCGACTGAATAAGAGCAGCTTTACGGGCCTCTTCCAGTCGGTTTAAGTCCTCAACATGATCTTCGTCATGACACTCATTCAAATTACGAACCTGAAGAGATTCAAACTCCATCTCACTCAACAACATAGCCTCAGCCCCATAAACCAAAAACAAAGGTGATTGGCCCGTAGCACGACTGGGTGTAGTTCGCAATGACCACAAAACTGAAGGCAATTCTTGCACCCATCGTCCAGCATAAGGGCATAATCTATCAAAAACACGAGCTTTGATGCCTTGAAGAACCATATCGTTAATGCCCTCAACTTGTCCATTACTTTTAGGATCTGCAACTGATGCGTAACATATTTTGATCCCAAAGTCTTTGCAAAAATCTTTAGAAACACCTCCTATGAACTGAGTGTCATTATCAATAATAATTCTATTTGGAACTCCGAACCTATGTACAATGGTGATGAAGAAATCATGAGCTTTATCAACCGAAATTGTAGCAACCGACTTGGCCTCAATACACTTAGAAAACTTGTCTATAGCAACAAATGATGTGTGAAGCCTCCTGAAGCCTTCTGAAAAGGACCCACCATGTCCAAACCCCAAACAGCAAAAGGCTATGAAAGAGGAATAGTTTGCAACTCTTGGGCTGGAACATTGATTTGTCGAGCAAAAAATTGACAACCTTCAAAGTCCGAAGAACTTTGTATGCATCTATAATAGCCGTGAGCCAGAAAATCCCTGCCGATAAGCTTTTTCTACAAAAGTGCGTGCCGCAACATGACTACCACATATTCCCGAGTGGATATCCTGCAATAACTGCCGACCCTCCTCAAGAGAAACACATATCTTAACAAAACACTAGATGGGCTCCGCTTATATAACTCAGAATCAACCATCACATAATTTTGGTTACGATGTCGAACTCGTTCAACTTCAGCACGACCTTCAGGCAACTCTTGCTGAGTTAGAAACTTGATGAAAGACATTCGCCAATTGGTATCAAGCATACACTTGTTTCGCTGGATCTTCTTCAATGACTTCTTTCTTCGCAATAGTCGGCTCATGAAGGTGTTCAACAAAAACATCTATCGAGGTTGCGTCTCTTCTAGATCCAAAGTTGGCAAACTGATTAGTAGCTTCATTACTATGACTCAAAACATGAGTTAACTCCAAGCCATCAAACTTATCCTCCAGCTTGCGAACCTCCTGGCGATAAGCAACCATGTTGTCATTCAAACAAGAAAATCTTTCATCACTTGATTGACCACCAACTAAGAATCTCTTCGTACAATCATGTCGGATTCCCAATAACACAGCAAGACGTAACCCATGAAGTAAATCTTCATACTCAGCCATATTGTGTAATGCCAAAAATGAATTTGAAGAACATATCGCAACCTTTCTCTAATCGGGAAATTAAAACCACTCCAGTTCTCGTGCCAGTAACTCTCTTAGATCCATCAAAATACATGGTACAATATTCCAATCTCTCCATAGGCACATATTCTTGGCACGACGACTGGAGTGGTTTTAATTTCCCAACTAGAGAAAGGTTGCGATATGTTCTTCAAATTCATTTTCTGGCATTACACAATATGGCTGAGTATGAAGCTTTACTCGGTCCACTCGGCAACAAAATCAGCCAAAATCTAAGATTTAACTGACGTCCGAGCTTTGAAAGTAATGTCTAACACCATCAACTCCAGTGCCCACTTAGCAATATGTCCCGTGGCCTCACGATTATGAAGAACATCGCTAAATTGAAAGATGTAACCACCGTGACCGAGTGGCTCTGAAAATAATGAGCTAATTTCCTCACGGTAATTAAGACTCCATATAATAATTTTTGTACCTATGGATAGCGTGTCTTAGATCCAGCCAACACCTCATTGACGGAGTAGATAGCCCACTGAACCTTCTGGACTCGACCTTCTTCTCGCACAATGACCAGGACTGTACTAACCACTTGAAAAGTTGCTGATACATCAAGCAATAAAGGCTTTTGAGGATGTAGTGAAAGTAGCACAGGCGGCTTTGTGAGAAAATTCTTGAGGTCTTCAAAAGCTTTATGTGCTTCAGGAGTCCACTGGAACTCGTCCGTTTTCTTGAGTAATTTGAAGAAAGGCATGCCTCGTTCCCCAAGCTTGGAAACAAATCGACTGAGAGCCGCCATGCATCCAGTAAGTTTTTGAACATCTTCTCTAGGTTAGCTTCGATGCCTCGATGAGATACCATGAAGCCAAGTAGCTTCCCTGACGGTACTCCAAAGGTACATTTTTCTGGGTTTAACTTCATCCTGAAGGCTCGAATATTTTGAAAAATTTCCTCCAAATCAGCGATCAAATCGTCTCTTTGCTTGGTCTTGATAACAACATCATCAACATATGCCTCCACATTCCGTCCGAGTTGTGTCTGCAAACATCTTTGAATCAAGCGTTGATATGTAGCCCCTGCATTCTTGAGACCGAATGGCATTGTGATATAACAGTTGGCTCCGAACAGGGTGATAAATGAAGTTTTTAAGCAATTGGACTCCTTCAGGCTGATCTAATGATACCCCAAGTAACAATCAAGAAAACTTAGAAGCTCGCAGCCGACAGTTGAATCTACAACTTGGTCAATGCGAGGTAAACCAAAAGGATCTTTAGAGCAAGATTTGTTAAGATCTATATAGTCGACGCACATGCGCCATTGCCTGGTTTTCTTCCAAACCAAGACTAAGAATACCAGGCATATCAGAAGGTTTTCATGCAAATATATCTTTATTAGCTTGAAGAAAGGTGATGAGTGCGCATTCCTATTTACAATCTAACTCGGTGCCTATTACAGCGGTCTTCGATAGATCTGTAGGATCAAGTGGGATCTTCTTGGTCTTGGCGTCGCCTTCTCCCGACTTGGTTAACTTTTTAGCTAGGATTTCTCCTTCTTCAGATGTAGATGCAGCCAGTCGGATCTCCTATCGGCCAAGCAACATCTCACGAGATTGGGCCATGTCGCAACTCTCTTTGTTGCAGGTACAAGCTTGTTTGACGTCGCTGCGAAGGAAAATAGCTCCTCGTGGACCCGGCATCTTCATCATCAGGTAGGTGTAATAAGGAACAACCATGAAATTGGCAAGAGCCGGCCGTCCTAAGATGGTGTGGTAAGCTACCTCAAAGTTTGCAACTTCGAAACAAACGTTTAAAGCCCGGAAGTTCTCTCGAGTGCCAAAGGTGACTGGAAGAGTGATCTGCCCGAGTGACATTGACAACAATCCTAGAATAACCCCGTGAAAAGGAGTAGAACTTGGCTTCAACTTAGATCTTGGGATTTTTGCATCTCGTTCAGTGTCTTGGAGAATAGGATGTTGAGCGCGCTACCAGCATCGATGAGAACACGTTTCAACTTGACATTACGAATCACTAGGTCTAGCACCAACAGATACCACCCCGGGTGGACCTCTCGGTTAGGGTGATCCTAGCGGTCGAACAAGATAGCAACCTCAGACCATCGTAGGTATTGCAGTACTTCGGGCTAAATTGCGTTGATTTCTCTGTCGGTCAGTTTCTGCTTCCTTTTGGACTCATAGGCGAGTGGTCCTCCAAAAATATGGCTTAACTCGGCTCTGGGGTCATGAAAAAGACCCGTTCTATCGTCGCTATCGCCCTTTTTGTGCCCTAAAGTTCCTTTGTCGTTCGATGATTTCTTGAGCTGGGCTACATACTGCTCGACGAATTGCTTGTTGATGGAACAGTCCTTGGCCACATGTTTGTGATTTGGGTGATGTGTGCATTAGGCGTTCATGACTTTGTCGTATGTACTAACGCATGGACGTTGTTGCTCATAGTTAAAAGTCATGGCCACTAGATCCTCGGGCTTGCGCTTGCGATCCTTTTGGCCACCGTTGCCATTGCTGTTACCGTTATCTTTCTTGGGTTGCCAGCTGCTTCCCGACTGCTTCTCTTGACGTGATGCTTTGACGGCATCGTCCGACTTAGCATAAGAGTTAGACGTCCCGAACAACTTCTTGACTGCCTTTGGAGGTTTGCACCCAAATTTTCCAATGAGCAACTCATTGTGTATCCCCTTTTGGAAAGCTACTATAATGATGTCGTTGATGATATCCGGGATCTTGTTACGCTTCTCTGAAAAACACCGAATGTAATCTTTTAAGGACTCATCGGGTTTCTGGATAACGTTGTATAAATCGAAGTGGGTTCTAGTCCTTTCAAAGGTGCTTTGGAAGTTAGCGATGAAGTGATCATGAAGTTCGCTCCAAGAGTCGATTGAGCCCATTGGTAAGCTAACGAGACAATTCCTAGCTGAGTCGGCAAGTGCCATAGGTAAATAATTGGCCATGGCTTTGCTATCTCCTCCTATTGCATGAATTGCAAGGCTGTAGACGGTGAGCCATGACTCGGGGTCGGTTTTGCCGTCATACTTCTCGATCCAAGTGGGTTTGAAACCACTCGGCCAATTCACTCGACACAAATATCGGGTAAAAGCGGGTACTCCTTCGTTGCCATTGTCGGGGGAATATCTTCGTCCTTGACGATGGGCATGACTGTTGCGCTCCCAATAACATTGATCGAGTACATTCCTCATATCACTAGGAGTAGGCATTCGAGAACCACTTTGATAACTAGAGTTGCCATGACGGATTCTATCATGAGGCGGCTGGAAATGGTGTTTATCATGGGAATCAATCGATTGGTCTTGACGCCTTCTATCTTCTTGATGACGGTACTCGTTTGATCTTGTATGAGCGTTGCTGCACTCGGGCTTCCGGTAGTCTCTGGATCATAACGGTGGTAGGCGGCTGCCAGTAGGTGTTTCAGTAGTAGATGCATCAACTTGCTGACTAGTTCCAGCGCCCTGTGGTACGGGAGCTGCGACCATGATCTTCACTTTATTCAAAATTGGAGCCACGTTGGCTGGAGCCACATCGATGATGGTATCAAGCAGGGTAACTGCTGCAACCGCGTTTTGTAGTGGCGTGAGAAAAATGTTGGTTTTATCGACACAAGTTTGGAGTATAGCATCGCGGGCTGCACTCCCATCCAAAGCCGAATCTCGTTTTCTTCTGTCTTCCTCCTCCTTGCGTTTATGCTCCTCTTAAAACTTGGCTCGCTCCTCCTCTGCAACCCATCGGCCGATAGTCGAGTCGGTTTCTCCGACGTCTGCCATGAAAACATCGAAGAAGAGTGGTGTGTAGTCGTCGTCAAACTTGGAGCTGTCGATGGACTCAGTGGTGATGTCGTATTCTTCGGAAGAGCTGACACAGTCGGCAATCTCGGTCGATGAATAGGACCCGAGAGGTTGAAGCATGACGCCGACCTCCCTAGAGTTTGGTACGGCTGCTTCTGAAGCCGGTTCAGATCAAGACCTTCGAGGAAAAACGGATCTGGTATGCCTGCGTTTTGCTAGAGAAGTCGTGTGTGTTAATCGGAGATCCCCTCGAGTGGTTTGAAGCTGACTCTGAGGAAAAGGGATGGCAGTAGGTCTCGGTGGTGTTTGGTAACCCTAACGGCGCTGAGTGGTTGTCCCTTCCCGACTGGTTTGAATCCGAGTCAAAGAGGGAAATCTTGCCGAAGTTGTTGGTGATGAAGTCGAGGCTACCGAAGTGGCACGCCTGCCCGGGGGGAAAGGCGAAGTCGTCGATGTCTGAAGTAGATCCCATCGCACTTGTTGGTGAAAAACTTGACGCAACCCCTACCGGCACGCCAACTGTCGAAACTTGATTTCGATAATAAGAAAAGGGGGTAGCGCACAAGATCTAAAGTGGATGGGTTATGAGACAAAGGTTTAGATAGGTTCAGGCCTTCTCAGAAGGAAATAATACCCTACTCCTGTTTCGGGGATTGTATCCGCTGGGTGTTGTATTAATCTGACGATCGAGTTATAATTATCGAAGAAGTTATGCCCTCAAGGGGTGTCCTGTCCTCCTTATATAGCTCAAGAGAACAGGATTACAAAATAAAGACTCAATTAAATACGGTATAAGTCTCCTAAATCTTTTCTACAATATTATCAACTCAAGACTGTAGGTCGTTCCTTAATACACAAGAATACGTAATACCCAAATTCTAAGCTGTTACATATTCACTATATACAAACTATCCTCTATAATCAGTCGGATAGTCCAGCCATGTGGGTATATGGTACTCGTAATCTCCACACATCCCGTACCATTACAACTCAATTTTTGACCGCGCCACCCTAAACAAGTTCGATGCAATCGGCCATCACAACTACCTCTACATTAACATGCTAGGACCCGTAGAGGCAATCGTGGTCAAGGGGCTTCAAGCTTAGGCAACTTCGGAAAGCAGCACGGCCACGGCGAACTGTGATGTGAACATTGTACAAGCCCAAGCTGACGAAGGCGGGTGCATACCACCGAAGCCATCCCCACATGGCAGTGGCAGATGTACAGGGTGGTCTGGGTGGTCCCCGGACCACCAAAATATTAGCGACCAACAGTAATAATAAATAGCAAAATTAAAAAAAATAATCGCTGATTGCTTTGCATGACGCCACGATGGCTAGTTGGGGTCCGCAGCATTGTAAAATCCAAAACCGGGATCGCGCATCACTCTCTCCGACTTCTTGACTCCTCGTTTTTTAGGTGCACACACGCACGTGCCGTCGAGCCGCCAACCGCCGACGCGCGCCGACTCGCCGTCTCGCCGAGCACCGCGCCGCCACCGCCGTCTGGCCACCGCCCACCTATGGCCTACCGCTGGTCGGCGCTCGCTCGCTCGCCCGGCTGGCCTGCCGCTGGCGACGCTGCACTCGGGACGCGGCACAGCGGCCAAGTCCGAGTGCCACTGTCACTCGTCCGGCCGGCCGGCCGCCGACCGCCGCGGCGGCCGCTAGCTTTGCTCGACACGACACGGCCAGCGCCCAGCGGCTGCTCCGTAGACGTGCTGTGCTTCGATGTCCAGTGCTCCAGCCGTCCAGTGGCCAGCGTCCATTTACTATGAGACCACGACGGCCGACGACGTGACTTCGATTTTTCAATTTTAGGTCTGCTACCTGTTTCAATTTTCAGTTTTAAATTTTAACTCTTGTGCAATGTGCATTGTGATATTAAATTGTAGTACTATGTAATATATTGCAGATCGCTAATTGTTGAATTGTTGAAACATGAAGAAAGATGGAAATATTGCATCTCTTTTTCAAAAACATGCTGCAAAGAATAATGCTTCTAGATTGCCTTCTTCCCCGGTTGTGGTAGAGGAGCACAGTCAAGAACAAGACATTGAGGAAGATGTGTCACCACCACCACCGTCGCCACCGCCACCACCTCTGCCGGTTTATGACATTGACCGCCTTCCACATGATCCAGGAGAAATACTACCTATTGTAAGTTATCCTGTCAATGATCAAGATGCAATATATTCTTAAAGGTCCATTTAAACCTTTTCCGCATGATTTTAAGAAAAGAAAAATTAGAAATAGAAATAGGCAATTCAATGTTTATTGGCTTCATAAATATCATTGGCTTGAATATAGTATCAAGAATGAATCCACATTTTGCTTTGTATGCTACTTGTTTAAAAGAGAACAAGGCAAGGGCAGTAGAACTGATGCATTTACAAATGATGGTTGGAGAAACTGGAATAGAGATGATGCACTTAATAAACATGTGGGTGGAGTAGGAAGTGTGCACAATGCAGCTCATCAGAGGTACAATTTATATGTAAATCCTACTGCAGCAATTGATGATAGAATTGAGAATTGGAGTAGTGAGAAATTACGTCTGTACAAGATTAGATTGACTTATTCACTTAGATGTTTAAAGTTTCTTTTGCATCAAGGGTTGGCATTTCGTGTTCATGATGAAAGTGAACAGTCTAGCAATAGAGGAAACTTCATTGAACATTTGAAATGGCTTGCATCAAATAGTAAAGAGGTGGATAAGTTCGTTTTGAAAAATGCCCTGGGTAATTGCACCTTGACATGTCCAGAAATACAAAAGCAAATTATTCATTGTTGTGCCATAGAAACTAGAAAAAAAATTATTGAAGAACTTTTTGATGAGCACTATGCAATTCTAGCTAATGAATCCAGCGATGTATCTCATCAAGAACAATTAGCTCTTTGCTTGCGTTATATTGATAATTTGAGAAGGCCATGTAAGCACTTTCTTGGAGTTGTCCATGTAGAAAGTACCACTTCTTTGTCACTTAAGGAAGCAATTCAGGAATTACTTGTTAGTCACCATTTGACTCTAAGTCAATTTCGTGGCCAAGGTTATGATGGGGCTAGCAACATGAAAGGAGAGATTAAAGGGCTGAAAACACTGATAATGCAAGATTCATCTTCTGCTTATTATATCCACTGTTTTGCACATCAACTCCAACTAGTTCTTGTTGCTGTTGCCAAGGGAAATGATGATTGTGTGTGGTTTTTCACCCAAGTATCTCTCTTGTTGAATATTGTTGGGGTTTCTAGTAAGCAGCATGACATGCTTCGAAATGCTAGACTTCATGATGTTGTCAAAGCAATTGAATGTGGTGTACTAGAAACTGGTAGTGGACGAAATCAAGAGATGGGGTTATCTAGGCCCGGTGAGACTCGATGGGGGTCTCACTATAGAACCATTGTTAATATTATTGCTATGTATCCTGCAATCTGTGATGTACTTATAAACCTTGGACAAGATATTTCAGAAAGGGCAGAATGGCCAAAAATACATGCTATAGTTGCAGTTTTTTAGTCACTTGATTTTATTTTCAGTGCACACTTGATGCTTGTCATTCTTGGATACACAAATGATTTGTCTGAGTGTTTGCAAAGAAGAGAGCAAGATATTCTTAATGCAATGACACTCGTTCGTTTGGCAAAGAGTAGAATGCAAGAGTTGAGGTCTGATGGGTGGGTTGCATTCCTTCAAAGGGTCATTTTGTTCTGCAATAAACATGGTGTTGAAGTCCCTGAAATAGGTAGTGTTTATGTGCCTTTTGGAAGATCGTTAAGGTTTGCTTGCAATCAAACAAATGATGACCACTTTAGAAGAGAAGTATATATTGGGATCATTGATCAAATTAGCCAAGAGCTTGATAATCGCTTTGATGAGGTTAATATGGAATTGCTTTCCTGTCTGGCAGCCTTGAATCCAGCTGACTCATTTGCATCTTTTGATGCACAGAAGGTATGTATAATTATCAATTGGTATATTGTATGCATTCTTGAATCTTGTTGAGCGTTGACTCATTTTTGTTTTATTTTAATGCACAAAAGGTACGTCGACTTGCTGAATTCTATCCTAATGATATTTCAAGTTCTGAATTATTAAGACTTGATATACAACTTGAGAATTATATTGATGACATGAGAAAAGACGATGGTTTCAAAGGGCTAAACAATCTTGTTGATCTCTCGGTCAAGCTTCGTCAAACAAAGAGACATATTGTTTATGATTTGGTCTATTTGCCTCTTAAATTGGTATTGATTCTACCGGTTGCAACGGCAAGTGTTGAAAGAGCATTTTCTGCTATGAATTACGTCAAGCATAAGTTGAGAAATAAGATGGGTGACGGCCTTTTGGATGATTCTCTAGTCACATTCATTGAGCGGGATTTTTTCTTTAAAGTGGATGAAGAAGATATAATGAACACTTTCATGGCCATTAGAACACTTTCCAAACTTTTCAAGCTATGTAAGTTTCTTTAAGTCAAAGTTTTACTTAATTACTAATTTTATATATTTTAAGATGTTTTATTAATATATCATGGAACACTTTTGGTCCATTCTAGTATCTACACTTGTAGTGTACATATTAGCATTGTTAGATTTATGGTGCTTAGAAAAAAATTTTGAGTCGGACCACCTATATCCTAAATCCTAGATTCGCCACTGTGATAAACCCTGAGCTGTTCTCATACCACTTGATAAACCCTCAGCTCCACTCGGTACGCTCAGGGATATGGTTGTTTCGATCTTTCGGTGAGTTGATGATAACTATGATTTGAGAGAAACGTTGACGATCCGACTACAACCGTACAAGATGTTGTTGTGTTGCGCCTTAGCGATCGATACACCTCTCCGTGAGTTGTTGATCTTGCCGGTGCAAATCAACCTTATTCCTACAACCAAAACGAAGAAACAAGCAAGAACAAGATAAAAGCAATCTCAATTGCAAATAGAAATTAAAGCTCACAATAAGGTGAGATTCTGAAGACAAGTAATTAGGTGGTCTAGCCGACATACGTAACTACAAGAAAAAGTAGTAATGGCTAAAACTTTAATCTAACAAAACCCAAGAAACCCTAAAGAGGTACCTAGCTATTTAAAGGGGTGGGAGGACGACCAAGGGGATTCCTAGGTCGTGCTCCACCAGGTTGGGGTGCACCCCTCATAGGCCCCAACTGGGCCGGGGTCCCAGATGAAGTTACAAGCTCATAGGCCCATTTTAGGTGACGTAGCACCTTGTTTCTAAGATTGTGGCCGGCTAGGATGGAATTTTGGGATGAGGGTGGATCCATTGGAAAGAGGACTCCAAGAGTTTTCCATCACGTACTCATGGGCCCAAAACAGAGCTCGTATGCATATTTGGCGGCCATTTGAAGTCAGCACTGTAGCAGGTGGCCGAATTGGATTCCGGAACTTGGACTGCTTGATCTGGATGTCTTCCGGTTGAACTATGATACGAGCAATGGTTGTATCAATAGTAGCCATGGTCACATCATCCTCCCCTTCTTCATGAAAAACCGTCCTCGGTTTTTCCATATGGTACTCTTCGCGTAGTCCATTTAAAATAATATGTTTCCAATCAAAACTAGAGAAACTCGTAGTAATATGATTAGCAGTAACATGTCTCTCTAGCTTGCAATTCTTATCCACATCTACAAGAAATTCTAAATCGGAACATATGTAAACTCTATGCATCAAATATATTCTGCTATCATTATATTCACCAAAGATATGAAAATTAGCATTAGTTGGACATGGCAAACCATATTTAGCAAATAATTTCTCCTTCAAATTTCTAAGCTCACAAAAGTCATCAAACAGAACATATCCCAAAGTATTTAAAGAAGATAACAATTCACGTTCCTCAACTTCATTAGCAATATAAACAACATGCTTAAAATCAGCACATAAAGAACTAACACTAGAAATAGCATGTTCATTCACTAGTTGTGGCATTGATATAAGTGAAGCATTATCACACAACTCTTCTTTATCACAAGAACTAGCAAGTAAATCAACTTGTGACAAAGGCATCTCGGCAATTGGTTCTACTAATGTTTGCTCTACTATAGCATGAAAAGTGGACATATTCAATTCATTAGCTGCACACTCACCTTGATTAATTTCAGCACCATTTAGTTTACCTTTGATGCTCTCTTCAGATGATGGAGGTGCATCGAATTTGAGTGTGAACAATGGGAATGGCGGCTCATTCATGTCTCTCTCCTTCTTTTCGTGATTATGCACTTCCTGCAAATGGTTAGTAATAGGAGGCAAAAATATAGCGTGTTGTTTTTCGTGTTCTCCTCTATTTGACTTTCAACATTGCAAGCAAGTTGTAACAAATGAGAAAGAGATTTATAACTTTGACAAGCAAGCATGTCCTGAATTTCTTTGTTAAGCTCACGTAAAAATCTCAATTTTGTAGCTTCTTCGCATTCATCTAAACCACAATGTAATAAACAAGCATGCATATCATTATAGTATGAAATAATAGTTCTAGTATCTTGTTTTAAACATTGTAGTTTGTTGAGTAGAATATCAGCATAATATATGGGAACATAAACATCTCGCATATATCGTTTCAGGTCTTTCCAAGATTGAAGTATTTTATTATGCCTACAAAGATGTTTCCAATCATAAGAAACATTTTTAACTAAAACACTAGAAGCACACATAACCATTTGTTTCTCAGACAAATCATGCTTTTTAAATTCTCTATCAACCGCTAGCTCCCATTTAATGTAAGCATGAGGATCATAATTTCCTTCAAAATAAGGTAGTGCAGATATGATCTTACCCACAACAACGTCACTTACCTCATATGTGTCATGGTGATCACTCTCTATGTCTCGACGAAGATGTCGATGTTGAGCAGAGTTATCCCCGGTTATCTTGCGTATCCCTGTCATTGCTAGTAGAAAACAAGAAACATACACAAAAATATGCATGCTCCTATCAACTACTAGGTAGTTTAGGCTCAAATATCACACACATTCAAGCTTTTAACCAAGCTCTTACAGTTCTTACCAATGCAATCGGAATGGTGACATACACCGACTCAACCTAGACTTAATGAAGGTTGGATGTATCGATGCCTTGGCAAACACTTGCTGTACGGCTGCAATCAAATCTGTGGAGCTCTAGGTAGAGTTAAATATGTAGCAAAGGAATAGCAAATGGTCAAATCAAAAAATGCAAAGTTGAATAATTGTTCAAAGTCAAGTACCGTGCTGGTTCTAGGCTAGAACGTACTAGAGACGCGAGCCTAGACACAAACGATATCACAAGATAGCACTAGAATCAACTCAAGCATAACTCAAATATATGAAAACAATCTCAAAGATAACAACTGATTTTCTCCTTTTCTTCCTTCTTTTTTTCTTTCTATCTTTTTTCTCTATCTCTTTTTTCCTTTCTTTTTCTTTCTTTTTCTTTTGGTGCGGCTTTTCTTTTCTTTTTGTAAGCACCTTTCTGCCTTTCTTTCTTTCTTTTTTTTGATTTTTTTAGCAAAAACCAACTCAAGGACCTGAATGCAAGATTACAGGGACTCAAATGTAAATATGAAAATTGCAGGGACTCAAATGTAAAGCCCAAACCCTAAAATTCGATTTATACAAAAAATTGGAATGCTCTCCTCGTATGGATTCCGTTTTTGCAAATGGAACTCGAATCCGATACCAAATTATTTTTTATTTTTACAAAAAATCCAATCTAATCTAATCTAATCTCCTCCTTCCTTCTTTCTCACGGTAACAGCATGGACACGGGACAGGGCACAACCACACGACAGAAACCCTAGATGCAACTCCACCGAAAGAAAATGCCCAAAACGAGAAAAACGGAACTCTAGCGGCGACACGATTCCATTTTCAAAGATCCCGACGGCAACGAAGACACGGCGGCGACAGTGGTACTAAACGTGACTAGAACTCGAAACTCTAAACGAACTAGACGCTAAGACCAGCAACACGACACGACGATGCAACGCAAAACTCAACAATGCAAAAATGCAACACAAAACTCAACAATGCAAAAACTGAAAAGAACAATGCAATGGCACAAAGATGGCTAGGTAATGGATGTAATTTTTTTTATATGGCTATTTATTGGTCATAGGTAGATAAACAACTCACCGAGCAACGAAAGCTCTGATACCAATTGATAAACCCTGAGCTGCTCTGATATGACTTGATAAACCCTGAGCTGCTCTGATACAACTTGATAAACCCTAAGCTGCACTCGGTATGCTCAGGGATATAGTTGTCCTGATCTTTTGGTGAGTTGATGATAACTACGATTTGAGAGAAACATTGACAATCCGACTACAACCGTACAAGACGTTGTTGTGTTGCGCCTTAGCGACTGATACACCTCTCCGTGGGTTGTTGATCTTGCTGCTACAGATCAAACTTATTCCTGCAAGCAAAACGAAGAAACAAGCAAGAACAAAATAAAAGCAATCTGAATTGCAAATAGTAATTAAAGCTCATGATAAGGTGGAGTTCCGAAGACAAGTAATTAGGTGGTCTAGCTGACACATGTAACTACAAGAAAAAGTAGTAATAGCTAAAACTTTAATCTAACAAAACCCAAGAAACCCTAAAGGGGTACCTAGCTATTTAAAGAGGTGGGAGGACGACCAAGGGGTCCCTAGGGTCGTGCTCCACTAGATTGGGGCGCACCCCACATGGGCCCCACTTGGGCCAGGGTCCCAGATGAAGTTACAAGCCCATAGGCCCATTACAGGTGATGCAGCACCTTGTTTTTGTGATTGCGGATGACTGAGAAGGAATTTGGAGATGAGGCTGGATCCGTTGGAAAGAGGACTCCGAGGCTGCAACAGCACGGACACAGCGGCAACGACAATAGTGGTACTAGACGTGACAAGGGCGCCGTTCGAATCTACTATTTGTGGCAGATAAAGATAAAATATTCGTGGCACGTTTTTCAAACTGCTAAACGGTGTGTTTCGTGCAAGAATTTTCTATATAAAAGTTGTTCTAAAATATCAGATAAATCCATTTTTCAAGTTTGTAATAATTAAAACTCAATTAATCACATGTTAATATCACCTCGTTTTACGTGAAACACTTAATCTTCATCTTTATCTTTATCTTCAGGACATTCAAATACCACCAAGAACTCGAAACTCTAAATGTACTAGATGCTCAGACCAGCAACACGACACGACGATGCAACGCAAAACTTAACAAAGAAAAAATTGAAAAGAACAATACAATGGCACAAATATGGCTAGGTAAAGGATGCAATTCTTTTTTATGGCTATTTTCTGGTTATAGGTAGATAAACACTCACCGATCAACGAAAACTCTGATACCACTTGATAAACCCTGAGCTGCTCTGATACCACTTGATAAACCCTCAGCTCCACTCGGTACGCTTAGGAATATGGTTGTCCCGATCTTTCGATGAGTTGATGACAACTATGATTTGAGAGAAACGTTGACGATCCAACTACAACCGTACAAGACGTTGTTGTGTTGTGCCTTAGCGATCGATACACCTCTCCATGGGTTGTTGATCTTGTCGGTGCAAATCAACCTTATTCCTGTAAGCACATCGAAGAAACAAGCAAGAACAAGATAAAAGCAATCTAAATTGCAAATAGGAATTAAAGCTCACGGTAAGGTGGGATTCCGAAGACAACTAATTAGGTGGTCTAGCCGATACACGTAACTACAATAAAAAGTAGCAATGGCTAAAACTTTAATCTAACAAAACCCAAGAAACCCTAAAGGGGTACCTAGCTATTTAAAAGGGATGAGAGGACGACCAAGGGGATTCCTAGGTCGTGCTCCACTCGTACCCCTCATGGGCCCCACCTGGGCCGGGGTCCCAAATAAAGTTACAAGCCCATAGGCTCATTATAGGTGACGTAACACCTTGTTTGTGACATTGTAAAGAGGACTCCAAGAGCTTTCCATTAATTACTTATGGGCCCAAAACGGAGCTCGTATGCATATTTGGCGGCTATTTGAAGTCAGCACTGTAGCAGGTGACCGAATTGGATTCCGGAACTTGGACTGCTTGATATGGATGTCTTCCGGTTGAACTATGATATGAGTAATGGTTGTATCAATAGTAGCCATGGTCACATCACACTTCCACATGGCAAAGTGCAGAAGGTTCAAGTCTATGTAAGTGACCCAAGCAACACAATCTCCATCGACGGAGACGCAGGCAAAGAAGAGACATGAAGCATTATGAAAGTCATAGCAAGCAATCTCGACAATTTCACCTGGAGCCCTGACGAAGGGGGAGGAGTTTCACAAGACCTCATCATGCACCATTTGGCAGTGAAGGCAAATGCAAAACCGAGGAAACAAAAGCTTCGCAAAATGTCCATCGACTGCCAAGAGGTGGCCAAGGCAAAAGTACACAAGCTGCTCAAGGTTGGCGTGATACAAGAAATCGATCACCCGGAGCAGTGGCGGATCTAGGATTTAGGATATGGGTGGTCCGACTCAAAATTTTTTTCTAAACACCATAAATCCAACGATGCTAATATAGATAATAGAATAGATCAAAAGTGTACCATGATATATTAATAAGACATCTTAAAACATTTAAAAAATATACAATTAGTAATTAAGTAAAATTTTGACTTAAAAAAACTTACCTAGCTAGAAAAAGTTTGAAGAACATTACCATACTACTTCTTCTTCTTATTGGGTCTACGCCTTCTAATGGCCATAAAAGTGTTCATTATATCTTCTTCATTCACTTTAAAGAGAACATCGCGCTCAATGAATATGTCTAGACAATCATCCAAAAGGCCATCACCCATCTTATTTCTCAACTTATTCTTGATGTAATTCATAGCAAAAAATGCTCTTTCAACACTTCCCATCGCAACTAGTAGAATCAATATCAATTTAAGAAGCAAGTAGACCAAATCATAAACAATATGTCTCTTTGTTTGACGAAGCTTGATTGAGAGATCAACAAGATTGTTTAGGCCTAGAAACCATCGTCTTTTCTCATGTCATCAATATAATTCTCAAGTTGCTTATCAAGTCTTAATAATTCAGAACTTGAAATATCATTAGGATAGAGTTCAACAAGTCAATGTAACTTTTGTGCATTAAAAGAAAAAAAATGAGTCAACGCTCAGCAGGATTCAAGAATGTCATACAATATACAAAATGACAATTATACATACCTTCTGTGCATCAAAAAATGCAAATGAGTCAACTAGGTTCAAGGCTACCAAACAGGAAAGCAATTCCATATTAACCTTATCAAAGCGATTGTCAAGCTCTTGGCTAATTTAATCAATGATCCCAATATATACTTCTCTTCTAAAGTGGTCATCATTTTTTTGATTTCGAGGAAACCTTGGCGATCTTCCAAAAGGCACATAAACACCATCTATTTCAAGAACTTCAACACCATGTTTATTGCAGAACAAAGTGACCCTTTGAAAGAATGCAACCCACCCATCAGACCTAAACTCTTACATTCTACTCTTTGCCAAACGAACGAGTGTCATTGCATTAACAATATTTTGCTCTCTTCTTTGCAAACACTCAGACAAATCATTTGTGTATCCAAGAATGACAAGCATCAAGTATGCACTGAAAATAAAATCAAATGACTCAAAAACTCAAGCTATAGCATGTATTTTTGGCCATTCAGCCCGTTGTGAAGTATCTTGTCCAAGGTTTATAAGTACATCACGGATTGCAGGATATATAGCAATAATATTGACAATAGTTCTGTAGTGAGATCCCTATCGAGTCTCACCGGGCCTAGATAACCACATCTCTTGATTTAGCCCACTGCCACTTTCTAGTACACCACATTCAATTGCTTTGACAACATCATGAAATCTAGTATTTCGAGGCATGTCATGCCGCTTACTAGAACCCCAACAATATTCAACAAGAAAGATACTTGGATGAAAAACCACACACAATCATCATTCCCCTTGGCAATAACAACAAGAACAAGTTGGAGTTGATGTGCAAAACAGTGGATATAATAAGCAGAAGATGAATCTTGCATTATCAATGTTTTTAGCCCTTTAATCTCTTCTTTCATTTTGCTGAGATACATCACTAAACTCATCAGCTAGAATTGCATAGTGCTCATCACCAAGTTCTTCAATAATTTTTTTTCTAGTTTCTATGGCACAACAATGAATAATTTGCTTTTGTATTTATGGAAATATCAAGGTGCAATTACACGGGGCATTGTTCAAAACGAACTTATCCACCTTTTTACTATTTGATGCAAGCCATTTCAAAAGTTCAATGAAGTTTCCTCTATTGCTAGATTGTTCACTTTCATCATGTTCACGAAATGCCAACCCTTGATGCAAAACAAACTTTAAACATCTAAGTGAATAAGTCAATCTGATCTTGTAGAGACGTAATTCCTCACTACTCCATTTCTCAATTCTATCATCAATTGCTGCAGCAGGATTCAAATATAAATTGTACCTCTCTTCAGCTGCATTGTGCACAGTTCCTACTCCACCCACAATGTCTATTAAGCGCATCATCTCTATTCCAATTTCTCCAACCATCATTAGTAAATGCATCAATTCTACTGCCCTTGCCTTGTTCTCTTTTAAACAAGTAGCATACAAAGCAAAATGCAAAATCATTCTTGATACTATATTCAAGACAATGATATTTTTGAAGCCAATAAACATTGAATTGCTGATCTCTATGTTCGATTTTTCTTTTCTTAAAATCATGCGGAAAAGGTTTAATTCGATCTTTAAGAAAATAAATGCTCTCTGAATTGCATCTTGATCATTGACAGGATACTTACAATGGGTAGCCTTTCCCCTAGATCATGTGGAAGGCGGTCAATGTCATAAACCGGCGGAGGCAGCGGTGGTGGCGGCGGCAGCGGCGGTGGTGGTGACACATCTTCCTCAACATCTTGTTTTTGACTGTGCTCCTCCTCTACCACAATCGGGGAAGAAGGCAATGTAGAAGCATTCTTCTATGCTACATGTTTTCGAAAAAGAGATGCAACATTTCCATCTTTCTTCATGTTTCAACAATCAACAATCTGCAATATATTATATAGTATTACAATTTAATATCACAATGCACATTGCACAAGAGTTAAAATTTAAAACTAAAAATTGAAAAGGTAGAACACCTAAAATTGAAAAATCGAAGTCACGTCGTCGGCCGTCGTGGTCTCACGGAACGGAGAGAATCGGAGACGCAGGCCGGCCGGGCATGTAGCGGAGAGCGGGCAGCGGCGTGGGGAGAGCAGCCGGACTACCGGAGTCAGCTGCCGGCGCCCAGCGTCCGACGGGCTGGTTGCTAGTGTTGGGCGGCGGCCGGACATTCATGGTGCGCTGCGTGCCGGACAGCGGTCGGGCGGGCAGTTGTGACACCACGGCGGTCGGGCATGCGGCGTGCTAGCGTGGTGGTAGGTGGCAACCAGACAGCAGTGGTGGCGGCACTCGGTGAGTTAGCGCGCAACCTATTCGGTAGCGGCGGCCGGCATTCGGCGAGTTGGCACGCAACCTATTCGGTGGCGAGCGGTCGGCGGGCGGCACCAGCGGGCTTGCGATCGAGCGATGCAATGCGCCGGTGCCACGTGCATGTCGAGCCGTCGTCACTTGTCCATCAAAAACGAGGACTCAGAGAGAGAGAGATGCGTCGAACCGAACTGCCGATGCCGTGATGCGCACGATTTCCGATTTTCCAGGACCCCGTCCAACCGTCGTGCAATCAGCAATTTCCAATTTTTTTTCTAAATTTCGCTATATATTGTTGTTCATCGCTCCCTAACCTGGAGTGCTGGTCAAAAAGTCAAATGGCAAATGGCAAATGTGCATGGACTTCACCGACCTAAATAAGGCTTGTCTGAAAGACGATTTCCCGCTCCCGTGGATCGACAAGCTAGTTCATGCAACGACAGGGTGCGAACTCATGAGCTTCCTAGATGCATATTCCGGATACCACTAGATATTCATGGTGTCCGAAGATCAGGCAAAAAGCACGTTCATCACACCCTTCAGCACATATTGTGATATCAGGATCCCTTTCAGCTTGAGAAATGCTAGGGCCACCTTTGTCGGGCTGGTATACAAGGTGTTTAAAGGGCAAATTGCGCAAAACATTGAAGCATATGTCGATGATGTCGTTGTCAAAAGCCGAAGAGCAGCCAAACATGCCGTGGATTTACAAGAAACTTTTGATAACTTGAGGATGGCTTGGATCAAGCTTAATCCAGAGAAATGTGTCTTCGGCGTTTGAGTGGGCAAGTTATTGGGTTTCTGTTGACGAGAAAACACAGCAGCCTAGGAGTTCTGCTTAGCTATAGTGCAGATCCAAATCTTGTTTTTGGGTTCAGAGCATGCCAGTTGGTTTTATCCTGCAACCAACAAGATATACAATAAAACAATATCAGTAAACGATAGCCGATCGGCTGGTGGGCCGATGACGTATCGCAGAAACCTAGCCGATGCACAGACTGAATTGGCTGTAAGGTGAAGGATGCTATACATAAACTAGATTTAGATTAAGTATAATCATAAACAACTTTTCCTTAACAGGATCAATCCTATAGGTCAAACCCAATCGATGCAGCATAAGATTGATGTCTTTTGAAGTCAACTGTCATATGATTATAAAACCTAAATAACCAACTGATGGATAGATGTTGAGGATTAAACCTGAAACAATCATGACCGGCTGTATAAATAAACCACATGGAATCATTCATTTAATCTTTCTCTTAAATGCAAGCAATTATAGATCAGACCCAACCGAGACAGTATTAATTACTTATAACCAAGATCAGATAAATCAATGATTACATGAACCTATTTCATGACAAATGAGATGTTTTAAGGTGATTTAGATAACGTATCGGCTAAAACTCAGATACAGCCTTATACAGGAGTATCACTCTTGATCAAATAAGTTAAACAAGTTTCAACATCGACGGGTTAGACCTAACCGATGGCAGACTGATAGTTGAAACAAGCTCGACAGATTTGAAGGATCGATACACTTGTATAAGATGGAAGATATAACATATAAAGCAGATTAAAAAATATGAAATAGTTATACCAGGTAAGATCGGTTGAAACTCCGATTCTACCCTTATTGGCAATCAATAAGCAGGTTAGCTTTTATGATTCTGAACACGACATAGTAGGTCAAACCCCATTGATGCATCACTAACTATGAAGATGTGCATAAAGTCCAATCAATCAAGCTTTTGAGTGATTTTCAGGGTGGTTGATACCTTAGCCAATCTAAGCTAATGGGACGATTTAGCCGATACCGATAAAACCTTGTAAAAGGTTTGGCCGATACAAGTAAATCAAGTCATAAAGTTAGACTGACTAAGATATATGATAACCAGGGATTGTATAAGATAGATTAGAACATCTAAGATGATGTGCTAATCTGCCAATACAAACCGTTGTGACAAGCCATATCTCTCATTGGAGATCGAAACCAATGCAGCCCAAGTCGAAACAAGAACTCGTCGAAAAGTAAAAGTAAAGTTGTGGCGATGCATCGAGAGTGTATTGAATTGTTCTTGTTTTCTTACAAGACCTTGGCATATATTTATACCCGAACATACAAACCTTGTTCATATCGGACACGACTCAAAACTTGCTTAATTACAAAATAAACAAACAAGTCCCTAGACAGACTCTTACCTTGAATTTCTTTTAAAGGAAACAACTAACTCTTATTTCTAATTAATAAATACAATTGCCTCTTCTAGACTCAATCCTTCTTTGGCAATATCTTCAAGTTCCTCCCTGAGTCTGGCATGGACTCATGTTGCTCATATCGGCTGACCGAGTCCGATTCTGTATCGGCCGATATGGCTTCCAGCCAATTCGATGTTCTGTTTTTGGAAACAACCTTATCCCCTCAAATCCGCATCGGATCTAGCTCCATCTTAGCATATCTTTACCAAATTTTGCCATTAACACATGCCCTCCAATTCCAGAATATAGATCAATATGCCGCGGAATTATCTCTTAGATCCAAAAAAATCTAGGGTTTTCATAACTTGACCATTAAAGACGTAGCAACGGCTTTAGCCCTAAATTTAACGCCGTTAACTTTTGTTCACCGCCTAAATCAACACCGAAGCTGCATATTGCTTTCCTCTCACCTTCGGTGATTTCATCGACGACACAAGCTTCTCTGGCAACGACTTCAGCAATTCTTGTCGATTCCCCTGCTCCAGATCTAATGGCGACCACCACCAGCGTCCTTGAGGTAAATCCCCCTTCAACTTGTACTTCATCGCCTTAATTCCGCACCGGCTTAGATCATAGTTCGGCATTTTCAATCTTTTTCTTCTTTCATTCTTCTTTACTATAGCACCTAAGGCATCAAATCGCAATCCCGGTCCTTGACAAACCAACACACTATATCCTCGGACCTATGGGAGATGCAGACCCCACCTATTTAATCAATGCTGAAACAAACAGAATTCCCTTTAAGCAAACTAAACCCAACTTGGTCGATTGGCGCCTTAGTTTCAGATCTTGGCCATCAAAACTCCAAGGATGGAGAAATTGGTGTAAACTCATATCGGCTGCGAAGCACACCATCTAGGCCGATAGGGAATAGCTCAATTCTTAACTTTGTCTTTAGCTGAGACGCAAAAGGATGAACCCTTAATGTCATCAGCCTCATACTTTTGGTCCAATACTCTAAATGCTTCATGTTCAACCATGGGCCGATGACTCCAACACTACTTGACATCTCCATGCTCTCCGGTCTATATGTAACCTCATCAACTAATTTCTTCAGTTAGAGGATAAAACGAGAAAACAAGCTAGAGACCAAAGTTGCAGGTGGTTGCTCAGGATATATAGCCAGGCTTCAAAAAACTAGGCTGGTTTCTGACAGAGAACATATTGCCTTCCTGAACTTGTGGTTAGAAAGTTTTGTGTTCTGTGGAACAACTTGTGGGCCAACCGCAAATTTCAAACACATAGCTCAAGCACTGGCTAATGGTATAACTATGCCTCTGGGAAGTACTTGTTAGGGGCTGTCTATCAAACACTTGTCAAGCATCGACCCAACGTTTGTCTAGCAAGCCCATCAGCTACGGTGGTCCTTGGTGGTTTATTCAACTCTGGCTCAATCTTTATACTGTTCAAGCTATAGAACGACCACATTTCTTAGAATCAAGCTTCCCCACCGATTATGCTGAAGAAACTGATGAAACAGCACGCCGATGCATGTCCTATGGAGAAGCAGTTTCAGTCTATCCTGGATCAGGACCATCGGCTGAAGAATTCCAAGTATGGTTTGATCATTTCTACAACGGCTTCCCAAAGAAAGCAAGAACTTGGTCTACCTGTGAAGATGCCAACTCTTATGAGCTCCCACTTGACATGAGATTGGATGAAATCAACAATGACTCCAAGGCTAGAGATATATTTATATCGGCCATTTCTCCTTGCATTCTTCCTACTGGGATTTCTCAAGGCCAATATTGAAGTCTCTTATGAGTTCTATCATCCCATGATAGGTGCCAGGAAATCAGTTTAGGCCAATTTCCTATCGGCTTGTACTTCTCAAGAAAAATCCAGACAAGGGAAATTATTACATCGGCTCTTCTATTTGATCGGTTGTCATAGCTTAAAGGACCAATTCTTGGCTCTTTAACAAATGTGGACATACACTCAATGCGCAGCCGATTATTTGACCAATGGTGGATTGAATGGAAGAAACATATCTTCAATCTAACCTCCAGCTTCTATCTGAGCGTTGTTGATTCCTCCATAAGCCCTCAGGTAATTTCTTCTTCGGATATTTCCTTTTTCAATTCCTTCCCCTTCAAATATTAACATAACATCTTGCAGGCCACCGATTCTGATCCCCTTGCTACAAGCAATAGCAGCAAGCCGATATATTACGCACAAGCACTGCTATTATCTGGAGAATTAGCTCCATCCCTCATCGGCTTTAGTGCCCCTCCTATAGGATCCTTGCTTCAAGGTCATATCAGAGAACCGATACCGAACACCAGAAGCAAGCGTGAAAAAGTAGCATCTCGCAAGTCCTCCAAGAAACTAAGGACCACAGACGAAGTGGAAGACAAGCTCCCAGAAATAGACTCAGATGTTGCAGCGGCTTTAGATGAAGTAGCCAACGAGAAAATTGATGATGCTGCTGCTATGGGTGATGAGCCTGCCGATGAAGCTGAAGGCGCAGCCGATGATGGTGAAGACACTGCAGCCGATGACAAAAACAGAAATAGTGAAGTCAGCGAGCAACCTTCATCAACACCTCATCGTCGCGTAACTCGCAAAGTCAAGGTACATGTTGTAATCTTTCTTCCTTTTGCAATCACCAACACTTGTTCTTCTCTTTTAGCCGAAAGTCATATCGGCTCTTGCTAAAGATAAACATTTTCCAATGCCTCCGTTATCTCCAAATCCTCAAGCCTCCCCAGTTGCATCGATAAACATTCAACCCCTTTAACTTCTGAAATCAACCGATACAAGATAGCTAGACACTTGTTCTGTTTTCAGCCCATAGCTAACATACACCTTTCGCCACTGGCAGCCATCATGGAGAAGAAGAACAAACTACTACTGCTACACCATTGGCACAAGTAAGCTTATAAACATATTTTCTATCGGCTTAACCCTATTTATTTTCTAATCATCAATTTTGTCTTGCAGAATCTAGGCGATATGTTCTCCTTTGACATAAGGCAATTTTTAGATGAGGATAATGAAGAAACCACCAGCAAGGCAAAATCTCCCATCTCTGAAAACTTAAGAGCCCAATTGCTAGATATATCTGGTTGGCTCAACGTCTCCTTGGATGCCTTAATTGCAAATAGTGGGCCGATCAGAAACAGGTTCCAAGAGATTCAAGACTAGCTGCCTGACGACGTAATTGATGCCATCTCTCCAGCAACTTTTCTTGAATCCCACCAATTTAAAGTCCAAAGAGCTAGGCAAAAAGCTTGTAGATCGCCTTGAGCTCAAGGCTTTGGAATCGGCTCTTCAAAGCAACCGTCAACAAGGGAACGAAAACAAGGCTAAACTTGATGAGCTAATAGCTGGTGCAGAAACAACCCATTAGCACATTGCTAAATTAGAACAACAAGAAGCCGATCTCTTGGCCAAATTAGAGCAAATACACAAAGAAATCGCCCAAGAGCAGCAAAAGCTAGCCGATCTCCCTAAGGCTATTAAATACCAAACGGCAAAGCTAAAGGCATCAACCAAGCACTTGGTGGCTCAGAACAAGGCCTTGAAGCCAATTCCAGGAACGGATGGCAATGATATACGAGCCATTGAAGAAGTTGATCAAATCCGCCTGCGTGCGATATTGGCGATCCAAAGTTTCTTTGGTTGATATAATAGTTTCTATTCTTGATACATTTTGCTTCAAAACATTTGAAACATTTTTGTGTAACATAATCATCGGCCTTCGAGCCATTTTATTCCTGCCTTCACACTTGTTTACTTTTGAAATTTTGGCCTAAGGACGATAGTATATATCGGCCATCTCAAGGCGTTGTAGTTCATACATCGGCTAAACAACCAATTATGAGTTGATCCAAACACTTGGGTAATATTTCTTCAAATATTTTTCATTTAATGCTTTTCCAAAAACTTCTCCATCAAGTCCTTCAAGCATATACGCATTTTTAGACACACATCGATGAATCCAATAGGGCCCTTCCCAATTAGGTGACCATTTTCCAATCTTGTTATCTTTTGTCACTATCGGCAAGATCAACTTCCAGACAAGTTCTCCTTCTTCAAAAGTCATTGGCACAAACTTTTTATTATAATTTCTTGAAACCCTTTCTTTATCTCTTTTAATCTTCTCCAAAGCACGTAATCGAACCTGCGCCAAATCTTCTAAGTTGTCAATCATTAAACTATGATAATCATCGGCCGAAAGCTCATTTTGTAAAGAAATCCTTCTTGAGCCAAGATTATTCTCCCAAGGCAAAATAGCCTCGTGCCCATGTACAAGCTGATAGGGTGGTACTTGTGTGGCTCCATGACATGCCATCTAATACGTCCATAACAAATCGGCCAAAGTAATATGCCACTTCCTAGGTTGTTCTGCAATCTTCCTTTTAATCAACTTGATCAAACTTTTGTTAGAAGCTTTGGCTTGTCTATTGGCTTGTGCATGATAAGGAAAAGAATTCAATAGTTTGATACCCATACTATCGGCAGACTGAATAAACTCATCGGACCCAAAAATAGATCCTTGATCTGTCTTATCGTCTGTGGAATCTCAAACCGATAGATAATGTGCTCCTTAATAAATTCAATAGCATCTCTGGAATCAACTTTCTTTAAACGAATTGCTTCAACCTACTTTGTAAATTAATATGTTGCCACCAAAATATATTTATGCCCTTTACTTGATGGTGGATTAATTTGGCCGATCATATAAATTCCCCAACCTTTGAACGATCATGGCTTGATAATTGGGTTAATAACCGATGCTGGTACTCTCTAAACTGCTCCAAAGCTAGAGAGTTATATTACTGCTAATCATGCTACTTCGAGTTTCTCTACTTTTGATTGGAAGAAACAAGTTTTTTCAAATGGAGTACACGAAGAGCACCATACGGAAAAACTGAGGACGGTTTTCTATGAAGGGAAGGATGATGTGACCATGGCTACTCTTGATACAACCATTATTCACATCATAGGTCTAGTAGAAGACAACTCGCCGAAGTTCTGGAATCCAATTCGGCCACCTACTACAGTGCTGGATTCAAACAGCTCTCAAATATGCATACACGCTCTGTTTTGCACCCATGAGTACATGAATTACAGAGCTTTCAGAGACCTCTTACCAACAGATCCAGCCTCATCACTAAATTCTCTCTCAATTGGCTGCAATCACAGAAACAAGGTATTCCATCACCTATAATGGGCCTATGGGCATGTAACTTCATCTGGGACCCGGCCCAAGTGGGGCCCATGTGGGGTGCACCCCAAACTAGGGGAGCACGACTCTAGGGACCCCTTGGTCATCCTCCCACCTTCTTAAATAGTTAGGTACCCCTTTAGGGTTTATTGGGTTTTATTTAGATTAAAATTTAGCTTCGCTACTTTGCCGTGTAATCCTGTAATCGGTTAGATCGCCAGTTTGCTTGTTATGAAACCCAACTTATCATTTGTATTTAATTCCTATTTGCAATTCAGATTGCTTTTATCTTGTGCTTGTTTGTTTCTTCGATTTGCTTACAGGAATAAGGTTGATCTTCATCGACAAGATCAACAACCCACGGAGAGGTGTATCGATCGCTAAGGCGCAACACAACAACGTCTCGTACGGTTGTAGTCGAGTCATTAATGTTTCTCCCAAATTATAGTTATCATCAACTCACCGAAAGATCGGGCCAATCAAAGCCGTGAGCTTATTGAGTGGAGCTCAGGGTTTATCACAACCCCACCTTCCACGTGGAGTTTCCCACCGACTACAGGAGTCCATCTGGGCTGCGCACAGGTGAAGATAGTGGATCCAAGGGTCGGTCGAACTAGGGGTTCGACTGAAACGACATTGGCTCCCCTTGCCATCTGTCGCCACGTGGAGGACCATGATTCACTCTGAATGACGGTTATTGGTGGAAACCGCTATTGGAGAAATAGGAACTTGGGTATCCCTTTCTCCAGATCACAAAGCAGCTTTTGACAAGTCATCCCATTGTACAGTGATAATCTGCAATATTAACACAAGAATTAAAGAACATTGGTGCCACGTGGCCTGCTCCTGCCACGTCCCTGGGGCACCTCACTTATCTTGTAGTCACACACTTTCTATATTAAGCAGACTGTGGAGACCTACAAGATATATATCTACAAGGTGTGACGTGGCCTACTCCTGCCCGGACCCCAGAGCACCTCACCTCTCTTGTAGTCACATACTTTCTGTATTAAGAAGAGTGTGGAGACGTACAAGGTATACGTCTACAAGGTGCGATGTGGTCCGCTCTTGCCCGAGCCTCGAAGCACCTCACCTCTCTTGTAGTCACACACGTTTTGTATCAAGAAGAGTGTAGAGATGTACAAGGTATACATCTACAAGGTGCGACGTGGCTCGCTCCTGCCCGAGCCTCAGAGCACCTCACCTCTCTTGTAGTCACACACTTTCTAGACCTACAAGAACTAGATCTAAGAAATATTAAGAAGGGTGTAAAAATATACAAGATTTTACATCTTGTCAGATACTAAACATGCAATTAAATAATAGTTGCCCAGGAATGTAACAGCTTGAGAAAATGATGCTTCTCAGGATGGACACAGGACTAGGGCAATGACAAAATGATGAGCTCAAGACTATGCAAGAGACTCGGGCTCTTCGTGAAAATCCACGCAAGAGACTTAATATCTTGGACACAAGCCTGTGTACGCTGCTTGAAATTTGTGTGGAATGATGGGCTTGGCGATCAGATCAAGGGCAACATCATCATGCCGATTGCAAGGCGGCGCCTAGAGGATTACAAAATAGGATTACAGCTCATTTACATGCAACCAAGAGGTGGCAAAGTATGAAGGCGTTGGTGATGCCACGTTACTAAAAGGTACAGGGGCAGGGTAACGTGTTGCATGCCAGCTAGGAGGTTCATAGCTTTACCGTCAAAGAAAAAATAGAACGGCGGTAACTCTATTGCCACATGACTTGGATCTACTTGGTCTAGGTTCACATACATGGTGAAAGGAGTAAGCCCCAACACCCCCGGGTCCTGTTGATTGAGAGCCCGGGGCATGGTAAAAGATAACCATCCATACCAATTCGTTCTCCAATTCAAAGATGTCAAAGGGAACTATCACGCCCGGAAATTCACAAGTAATTTCCAAACTAATTTGTGCATTAAACCCTCGTCCAGGAATCAGCCAAGGTACACAAATCGACAATTTGAATATATAGTATCAAATAAACTAAAACAATAAATACTTACAACAAAGGCACTTAGTCCTCACCACGAAAAAAACTGCAGCGGAAAAGAAAATCTAGCGAAGCTTCAACTCCACTCCCACAGGCAGCTCAACTGGGATCTAAGCCAAAGGTCTTTTCCTTCTGGATCCTTTCTCTTCAACTGAGATTTGATGATTATTGCAAGGTGAGCACATGGAATACTCAACAAGACACACAGCAAGTATGCAAGTGCAAGGGATACCAAGAATGGCATAATATAAGGTTCATTTGCGAAAGCTGTATTTGGCAAAGAGTTGAGAATTTTTAAAACAGTAGAGTAATTAATTAAACAGTATTAATCAACACTGAACAACACCCCATGTTGTACAGGCCCAAACCACCACTGAACAACCATGCTCGGTTTCACAGATCCAACCTCCAAACCAGGAATTAGCCATTCCATACCAGGAGCTAAACCAATTATCACCATATATCACATTATTATTATTGATGAACAAGTGGGACTAATCACGAAAAACATTGCTAGGCTCGCCCATAACCGCGGGCACGGCTATTCGAATAGTTTTACTCTGGCCAGAGGTGTACAAATTTACCCACAAGACATAGCCCCACAACATGTTGCCATGCCCTCAGTACCACCACGGTACCTCAAAATGGAACTGTGACAAGACACCCAGCATAGCACAACTCAATATAGTGCATCGCTCCTGGATCATAGTCGCCCCCTTTAGCCAAGGTATGGACTCCCCAGCGATCCCCCGTGGGCTTATCTCCGCCACTTCACAGTCTGGCACTCTACATTGAATCATGCTACACCAAATATCCAGCCGTTGCCCATGCTGGCTTGTGGTTAGTACGGTTAATGCTTCACAACAGTATCTCGTGAACCGGTCCTTAATTGTCATGAGCACGACCATCAAAACCATGTGCTCACAACCCACCATTAATCAGCTTTTAGTTGGACCAATTGATTAATCAATCACAATTAACCATCGTGAGCTACCATTAAATATCCATCATTAAGTAATAGTGAAACATTAATTATCCCACATGAAATGATACTAGAGTTTCTAAGCATGGCTAAGCAATTATATCTAATTTCTAGTTGAACCAATATATATAAAGTCCAACTAGTCAAATTCTAACCCAAGGTATCAAGGAATAGGCTAATCAATGCAAATTGACCATACAAAGAATAGTTTCACACCACCCAATGACATTTGAAAATAAATGTGTATTTGAAATAAATAGAGAATTTAAATATAGGACCAACATGCTCAAAGGAATTGTGTTTGGGATCTGTGTGACTTGCCTTGCAAATAAGCGTCTTCAATTCGTCTTTAGGAACTTCTCCAACGAACGAACGATCTTTCGAAACGACGAAAAACTAAACCTAGAACATAAAACGAGGAAAACACTAATAAAAACCAAATAAACAGTATAAATAAAGTTCATAAATAGGTAAAGATTAAATTTAGATGAATTTAGAGACTTGAACGGCCTCATTCTGACAACATATGAATTAGTTATGATTTTTACAAAATTTACTCCAATTAAAGCTTAATTAAAAAGATTAAATAGATTTATGACACAATTTATATTTATTATTATTTTTATTAAATAGACCTTGATTTTAAACAAATTTAGCAACTAGAACCATCAGAGTTACGGTAAATTAATTATGAATTAATGAAGTTTTAATCCAACAAAAACTATAAAAAAACCCTGAGTAATTTATTGTGTCATAATGAATTATTTTTGTACTGGAAAAGGGTGGAATATGACGTCAGCCCTAAGAAGAGAGAGAAAAGGGCTGGTGACAGGTGGGACCCACTCGTCATAGAGACAAACGGTAGACCGGGTCTACCATGAACCAAGTCCACGGAGGTGGTTCACGGGTCCACGGGATGGATGGCAAGGATTGGTTTGACCAGAGGTTTGACTTGATCGGACGGTTCAGACCTATCCCGATCTAGGGTTTTAGGGCTGCCACGTGGGATCGGAAACGACGACGTGGCGCTGAGATGGTGGCAACGTGGCGGCTGATATGGAGGCCACGCGGGATCGACGGCCGGCCAGCAGTGGATGACGGCGGCGACAGCAAACAACGGCACGGCGGCGACAACCGAGGACACCAACGCAAAGAGGAGATCGAGACGGTCCTTATCCAACCTTACACGACGACGGACGACGAAGAACGGCGGTCGGCGACGAGCTTCAAACGGCAACGACGTCGGGTCGGCGGTGGCGGCGGCGTTCCAGCGGTCTTCGGCGCAAGGGACCGGTGGCCGGGCTTCCTCTTCTTCTTGCGAACTCAAAGGTGGCGGCGGTGACTGAAAACGACGATGGACGACGACGGGAGGCACGGCTGGAGCGGCGACCGGAGTTGGAGAGAGATGGCGAGCACGTGGAGAGGCGGCTAGGGCTCGGCGGCTCGGGAAAAAGAGGGGAAACGGAAGAGGGGACCCGGGGCATACTTTTTATAGGCGGAGAAGGGAGAGATCAACTCGGATTTAAAGGGATTTGGCTATGGAAAATTAAGGTTTATCCCAAGTTCGCCGGAGAAGAACGAGGCCATAATTCGTGGGATTGAGTACGGTTTTGATGGGGCTTTCTTGGGGAAAGTAGAGGAGATCGAGAGGAATCCGTTCCCGCAACTAATTTTGGAAGGGGAGCAACGGGGAGGCCGGATTTGGAGGAGGAGGAGGCGCCGGGTTGGGTGGTGTCGGGTTCGGCTGGGTCTGTTCCATGGAAGATGACACTGTAGCGCAAGCAAGGAAGGTAAGGTAGACTTTCACCTTTTACTTTTTTTTTGGGCCAGTTGAAGAAGGACATGAAACAGACTTTGGAAGGAAGGGGGCAGTCCGGGGCTAAGAAAGAGAGGAAGCTGAGTTAGACTTCTCCAGATTCGGCCCAAATCAGGAAAGAGACTTAAATTACTTTTTCCAATTAAATAATTTCTGAAATGATCTTTTGATTATTAAAAATACTTTCAATGCTCAAATAATTCCAAGAAAATTCTGAAAATACTTGGACACTCAAAGTATTTAATAAAATTTTAACCTTATCATTTAATTATTAATTTATTATTGAAATATTTACTGAAATGTTCTTTGTATTATTAAAATTAGTATTTGAGCTCCGGAAAATCGGAGAAAATTTTAGAGAGTGTAATTAACTATGGAGAATTTAATAAAAATTAAATCCACCAACAATTTATTCAGGAAATTATCTAGCTCGATTTAATGTTTAAATTTTTCAAAGATTTTATTCAAACACTTACTTTAATTATTAAATAATTTCTAAAAATTCCTTTTTCACAACAATTTATATTTTAGCATTTTTTGGGTGTGACAGGAACGATGACAAGACGTAGCATAGGAGTTACCGAGATAATTACGACATTGTAAACACCCCTTAGACTATACAAGGAGGGGTCATGACACATACTAGGGGACTTTTGGCATATGGTTGAAACCGCTAAACCCTAGTTCTATTACCAGCTCACAATGTAAACCTCTAGTGTTCACATAGCGAAAAACTCAGGAGTAGGGTATTACGCTTCCGAGCGGCCTTAACTTGTATAATTTCTTGTGTTCATTTCTGTTTGTATTTTTCACATACCAGGAACTCAATCTCTACTCACCAACTGGCTGAATCTATCGAGAGGGAGATGTTCTCTTCCTCATTGTAGGAGAGTGATCTCTGTCAGTTGGCACGCTAGGTAGGGGGTGTTTTGGCTGTTGAGTTTTGAGTTATTATTTACTCACACCGATATCGATGCCAGGAGGACATCGGCGCACAGATTTAGATGATGAGGAAGCTGAAGGTGAGGAGGGCCATGTTACTCAGGAGATAGGAGAGGTGGACCCCATTACTATGGTGGCAGAAGCGACTCCCCGTGCACCTGTTCTAGTATAGTCTTCTGCCCTGACGAAGGCGTCATCGCATGAGGCTCGATTACGTTGTCTTGGCCAAGTGGCCTCTCTTCCCTTCCTAGCAAATGAAGCAGGGAAAGGCCCCGTCGAGATCACGGAATTGTCCTCGCACTAAGTTAGAGCGTGGTTTCCTCCTGAGGGACGCCACCTCAATCTTGTTCATATGACACCCAGTGGTGTTGTGGGGCAGCAAAACTATTGATACAAGTTGCCCGGTTTGGGCGAAGGCGACGATCATGAGCGCAAGTTGCTGGATGAGATGACATAGCTAGTTGAGGTGGCGCACCTACGAATAAACGCTGCTCATGTCCACTCCAGTTCTAAGGTTGGCACTCGTGGGACCTCTGGTGTTGCACAGTCTTCGGCCCGTCATCGTTCGCCATTGTGGGTTAGAGCACCGCATCGGCAGCCCTAGCCAGAGGGTGAACAATGACATCCGGGCCTGTCTAAGCGGGTTGCGGTTGAATGGAGTTGCTCGAGCCGTGGTGGAGTGGCGTTGTGAGCGAGGAGCAGGTAACTCGGGTGTTTAGGCATCGTCTAATGCCGCAAGGCACAGATGTAACCGGGCTGCCCCTGTTTCCTCGTCTACTCCCGAAGCGTTGTACAGCTTCGGCTATCTCACGCTGACATACGGGCTCCGTCAGGTGTAGTGGGCACCCAGGTTCAGGCCTAGCCTACCAAAAAAGTACAACAGATTTATTGATCTGACTGAGTACTTACAGATCTACACTATGGCTATTCAGGCTGTGGACGATGACGAGAAAGTGATGGTGAACTATTTCCCTATTACCCTCACTGCCCAAGCACTGTCGTGGATAATGAACCTCCCTGATGGATTAGTCCGTACATGGGAGGATTTGTGTCGTTAGTTTGTGGCGAACTTTCAGGGCTTGTACCCTTGCCTATGGACAGAGGCGGACTTACATGTTGTTTGCCAGTGCAAGGATGAGACTATACGGCAATTCTTGCAGCGATTCAACCAGGTTCGCAATACTATTCCGCACATCGCACATCACGCGGTCATTCATGCGTTCCGTTCTGGTGTTTGGGACAAGAACATGCTAGAGAAGACAGGCACGCGAGTGATTCACACGACAGTCGAGCTCTTCAATCTCATCGATCGGTGCACTCAGAAGGAGGAGGCGAGGGCTTGGAACAAACCCCGTCCTGAACTATCCCAACATGGTGATGATGAAGGTGACGATGCCAGCAAGGGCACCTCTCGCTCTGCCTCATTGCGGAATCGGAAGAAACGAAAGAAGGAGAAGGAAGCTGCCGAGAACTATGTCTTGGCAGTTGGCAAGAAGCTCTGGACAGAGGCAAATGGCAGCAAGCAGCAAAAGCTAGTGCTCCCCCGGCAGTCCGAAGGGGCAAATGGTGCTCAATCCATAACACCAACAAGCATGATCTCACAGAGTGTCGTGCTGTCCATAATCTGGGCAAGCGTGTCCACAAGTACCAGCAAGAGCGGCAGCAGGCTAAGGCGGCTGCCCCCGAGCAGGAAGGTGATGATGACCTTGGGTACCAAGAACCTGAGAATGTTGTTACCACTCTCGATAGTGGTGCCCGTGTGTACACTTCACACCATAGCTTCAAAGCCATGAGGCGCAAGCTGTTGGCCACGGTCCCAGGGCCTGAGGTGTCTTGGAAGCTGAAATGGTCCGAGGTCTTGATGACTTTTGGACCTGAAGATCACCCGACTCGGGTTCCTGTTGAGGGCCAGTTCATGTTGGTTGTGTCCCTCACCATATGCAATGTCAAGGTGGGTCGTGTCCTTGTTGATGATGGTGCAACCCTTAGCATGTTGTCTCTAGAGGTCTTCAACAAGATCAAGGCCTCAGGGATGTAGTTGGCTCCCTCTCTTCCCATCATAGGGATTACTGAGGGGTTTACCTTTCCAATGGGACACTTTGAGTTGCCCGTGACCTTTGGGGATCGGGGCAACTTAAGCACGGAACACGTCATCTTTGATGTTTGCAAGTGCAACCTCCCCTACAACGCAGTCCATGGCTGCCCAACCCTCATCAAGTTTATGGCAGTAATGAACTATGCGTACCTGACCATGAAGATCTCAGGCTCGTTGGGCCCGATCGCAATGTTCAGGAAACTCAAGACAGCTCTAGCCTGTGCAGAGCAGAGGGCGGTGAATGTGGCCCTGGCCAACCCGGGGGCTGCGAGCGCAGTAGGCCCATCGACTCCTCCCAGCATCAAGCAACGCATCGCCACGGGCAACACCATGATTGCCAAGGAGGTCCCTCCTGGTGACGACGCATCCAGGACTGTCAAGATTAGCGATTCACTGGATGCCAAATAAGAAATCGAGCTCGTCGCCTACCTCCGAGCGAATGCAGATGTGTTTGCATGGCAACCATCAGATATGCCTGGGGTCCCCTGGGAGGTGATTGAGCATTGCTTATCCATCCGCCCGGGCTCACATCCTGTGCATAAGAATGTCCGACGCCAGGCTTCGGAGCGTCAAGTCTTCATCCGTGAGGAAGTCGACAAGATGCTTACAGTCAGCTTCTTCCATGAGGTCATCCACCTAGAATGGCTCGTGAACCCTGTCATCGTACCAAAGTCCAATGGGGAGGTGCATATGTGTATAGACTACACCGATCTAAACAAAGCTTGTCCTAAAGATCTTTTCCCTTTGCCGCGCATAGATCAAATAGTTGACTAAACTGCGAGGTGCGACCTTCTGTGTTTTTTAGATGCATAGTCTTGTTATCATCAGATTCACATGGCAAAAGAGGATGAGAAAAATACTGAATTTATTACCCCCGTGGGAGCTTACTGTTATATATGTATGCCTTTTGGTCCAAAAAATGCTGGTCCAGCTTTTCAACAAACTGTGCATATTACTTTTAAAGTGTAGCTCGGGCGAAACATTGAGGCCTATGTCGATGACTTAGTGGTGAAGTCTCAAGACGAATCCACTTTGCTCAACGACTTGGCCAAAACGTTTGGTAATCTGCAATCAACAAGAATGAATTTGAACCCAACCAAATGCATGTTCGGGGTCCTGGCCTACAAGCTTCTTGGGTTCCTGGTGTCCAATTGGGGCACCTAGCTGATTACTTTGTTGTGCATTTGACCGGTGGTAACGATTCAGTTTCGGAAGAAATCAACCAAGAGGACATAACCGAGGAGCATCTTTGCATTACGGGGATCAATCTCCATGTCAATCCATTCCACAAATCATACAGAGGAGGTGGTGTCTTCGGTACCTGCACATTTCACGATTTAAAAGATCTTCATTACAAATTTCATTGCATTTAGTACCGCAAGCTCAAAAGTATAACAAATTACCTCCACTGGCTTCACCGTCTTTATTTCTTTCCCTTTGCCTTAAGCTCAAGCTTAGGCTTCTTCGGACTGTACGCATAATTGTGACACATCTAGTACCTCTGGTGGTATGTGTTATGGTCATCGCTAATTGCAAAGCGACAATTGTCACATCACCAACACATGGGACGATTAGCCTCTGGAGGCGGTAGCTGCCTAGGGCAATAACCCATTTCATCCTTGCTGAACATTCTACAAAACCAAGATTGTCTCCCGCCTAAATTACGATGAAATTTTATCAACCCCTACCTTATAACATAATTAACTTACTAAGCACTACAAACCTACCTATATTATTAAAATGTATTAAATTTGTCATCTCTCATGAAAATTTATAAATTTATATTAGCTTCAATAAAATTCTAGCATGCGACCAAATATGTCTCTCCTCCATATAGCACATAGCTACAAATTTAACCTATACCAATTTTTTCACACAACCATCCATTATAATCCAAACTAAAAATCATCATTACCACATATATACTCGAAAAAATCATAGCACCAACGAGCACATTGCACACATCTAACACTAGAATCATCAAATCCTCAATTTCAACGGTCAAATCAAAATTTTGGGCAAAATAACCCTTCGATCTATAAATGCCATCAATATTGGTGCCATACTCCTGCCACGTCAGTGCCGGGCCAATGCGTGGTGCCACTGTGGTGGTGTCACTGATGCTGGCGCCATGCTATTGGACCACGGCGCCAGTCACTCTGGCACCCAAAAAATTCATTCCCAAAATAAGTTTTTGAAAAGGACCAAAATGTAAATAAAATCAGTTGTGCTTAGATTACAACCCGACTGTACAATGGACTCACAAGAATATGGGCTCAGGCTTAACAGTAACTCTTGAATTTGATAAAATTTCTTCCATCCACATCAGCAAAAGAACATTAGTGTACTGTAGAGTGACTATACTATACAGTAATATATCAAAATCTACAAATGTTTAAGTAGTGGATGCACATTATTGGATGAATGGAACTGTACAGTAGACTTTATATTAACAAAATCTACAGATGATTAAATATTCCTTGTACAAATTAACAATCACATCCACCATAAAAAAGCAGATTGTGAAATTTAATATGGCAGTGAGGTTACAGATAAAAACATCCAAACTGAATGGTATTTTTTTCGCTATAAATGTTCATACTGCATTTAGGAGGCAAGCAGCATTTTATTTTTTTAATTCTTGCTGGTTTGGTTTCATTTGATTTAGGTGGATAGTATGCTAAATTTATTCCAGATCAAAATTCTACATTTGTATGCTCACAACGGATTACTACAGATTGGATCACTGATACATTAATTTATATTTGCAGACCGATCCTTTTCTGTCAAGGAAGCGAGGGGGAAACTACTGTTGCAACCATACCGTGAAAGAACTTTATAGTCAACTTCCACCACCAGATCTGCGCCACCGACACGCCGCTGCCTCCTCCATCAGCGCACAGCCACCTCCTCCGCCTCAAGAGCCACCACCACCAAGCCGTATCCCCTCTGCCGCCAAGGGGTACAGAAACCATACTCCCCCACCCCTCCCCTTCTCCTCTTTCCCCATCCTTATGAAGCATCAAGTATGTTTGTCTTCCTATATCTGAATGCATAATGGTTCTGTGTTTTTGGTCACTCTACACTAATTCATTTTTTTATTTGTTTGGATTCATAATTTTGACTAATTTGACGAAGATTGGATTGAAGGGTTGAAAAGAACGGGGAAGTCTGAAAATTTAGCTTTGATCTTGTGCTCTTAAAGTTGGATTGTGGATATGGATGGTTGTAGTGCTTATGATTTCATCAGATAAATTTATTGGGTACATGACTGTGTATGGTAGATTAATTGCATCAACTGCATACTTATGTTAAGATTAAAAAAATGCATACTTATGTTGGTGTAATGGCTGCATGTAACTAATTTTTGGCCAAATCTATGCAGCTTACGCATAGACTCACTAGAGGCCAATAAAAATGCCAATTTTTGGAATTCTATGCAGCCACTGAAAGTTTGCTATCTAAACTCTGTTTTCCTTTTGCATTACTCACTTTGTCTCCAAGTTATTCTACACTTAAAGCAAAATAAAATAGGTTGTGTAGCGCATCATCCTATCAGCACGACGTTTAAACAAATTATTCATATAGTTCGTAATTTTAATGGAAAATATACTAATATGAAACTTGAAAGAAAGGAATTTAGATGATCCTTCTTTTGTTGATAGTGAGTATGCCTCACGCCATTGCATCTTGTTCTTATCTTAAACATATGAGCAACTCGAACAATTAGATTTATACGTATGAGCTTCATGTATTCTGGGAAGTGAAAGAACTTTATAATCAAATCAAATGGTCTCTGACTTTTCTATGGTTTGGTTCTTTGTATAGATTTTTTCTGGAGCTAAATATTCTTAACCATTAAGCTCAGCATAAAACGAACGAGGACCACATTTTCAAGGAATACAATTTGCTATGTCTGCCCCGTATGGAGTAGATTTGTTAATATCTACTTCTGTTTTTAATAATCTGTATGCTTCATGGCTCATAATAAATCTCTACTACTCTTATTTATGTGGATGTATTGATTTCTAAATGTTTTGACATGTGCATTTTAACACTCAGGTATGACTTGAAGCAAACATGAGGATTTCTCCATTAGAAGGAATCAAACCGATCGAGAAGGTAGTACTTTGAGAACTGTTAGAGATGCAAGTCTGGCTAATTAATCATCGATGTGAATTGTCTGTATTAACTTTGGATTTAGAGAATATATGCCATGGGTTATTCGATCCACTCAACTATGTAGTGCTTATCCATTTGTAGATAGTTCTCCCTTGTATATACACTTTTCATTGACTCCAACCATATAACATTGCGGTACCCTAAAATTTAAAATATTTATAATTGTCTTTATATCATTTGTTTCATATTACTGCCTACACGAAACCATTGTAATGCACAATTTGTTTTTTACATACATATATTGTACTCTTAAATTTGTTGTAAACAAATGATTTTTATTATGAGGTAATATAATATTACTAATGTACTTTGCCTGAAATAAATGTGACAATGTGACAGGTGACATCCATCCAGCTATTTACAATTACATGAAATGTTTTGTACTTTGCTCGTAAATCACATTAAATGTTTATTGTGAACTAAGGTAGATTCATGTTTTATCGAATAGGAATGGATCCAAATGGTTTGACCAATGAAGAACACATTCGCTTTCAAGATATAACTAATGTTTTTTCAGGTGTTGTGACATGTTTATTTCTCGGTGATCTCTATATACTCCCATCGCATATATTAACTACACGCCATGTTTGTCTAGTTTTACAAAATTCATAGCTGCAAGAGCTGAAAATACACCTTCTACTGAGGAGCAACACAAGAAGGAAGAAACTAACGCAAAACAACATGAATATCAGCCAAAGAAGAAGGTTGAATCCAACCAAGTTATTAGCCCTTTTGTGTTTAGAACACCAAGCCAACTATCACAAATTGAATTGTTAGCTATGGAAGAGAAAGAGAAAAAGAACAGAAAGCTATGTGAGTGGCATGCAAGAAGCAAGGCCGAGTCAGTCCCTATTAGAGATGTACCATCTAACACTATCAGGCAAAATTTGACACAGACAGAATTACTAGCGAAAGAGAGGGGAGAAGAAAAGAACAAACAGTTACGTGAATGGCGAGCCAAGAGAAAAGTTGAGTCAAACTAAATTGAAGTTTGTGTACCATCAGACACTATTATTGAAATGTCGACCTTTTGCCAAACGTAATTGAATGAAAAAGAAGAGGATAAGTGATATGAAATATCGAGCATTGAAAAAAGAGAGCAAATGGCCAAATATATGCGTGAATGGTGCGCACGAAAGAAGGCTAAATTGAGCAATGTTAACGGCGGGTCTGCTGCACCAAACAACCCTGCTATTGGTAAATATTAATTCATTAGGCTAATTTGGTCGCCTTAATCATATTTTCTGATTTCGTTTTCTTATATAGGTGTTTCCTTTGCTATTCACGAAGGTTCACTACATGGAACGGCGTGTTCTACTATTCTAGAAGATGTAGACGTAAATGACAAAGAAAATCTTGATCTAGATGATTGGTTACATAGAAGTGGTACCTATAGACCTCGAATCAATGCAAGAAAAGCATCAAGCCTTCACCATGCATGAGACGGATCAATCCTAGGTGAGAACATTCAATATACTTCTATGCATTACTCTTTTTTTGGCTGCTAACCAAAATTTATCCCAAACACACTGTAATGAATTGTCCCTGTAACTAGATGGAGTTACGCAATATCAAACCATACAAATACCAACTGTTCAAAGACACCATTCCAGATACAAAATACGTCGAATTCGATAGTGCATTGTTCGAGCCGACAAATAAAGGTGGAGTCGGCGATGGTGAGTTATCATAAATCATTTAGCATGAAATATAGTCAACCATCATAAATATATCGTCACATGCATAATCAACCATCACTCTATAGGTCGCCTTGAGGACACAGAAGGTGCGGAGAATGATTTTGATGACTCCAATCAAGTTCTGGAGGACGATGGATATGAGTCATATCGTGTTGATGTTCATGGTGTTAACGGGATTGGTATTGATGATCCACACGACCGTGTGTACCACAAACTGTCAAAGACACACCATGTTTCAAAAAAGTGCCAGACTACAAACACTGTCATGCAAAAAGATTTCAATTCGAGTCTCCTAGGTTCTGTTGTGGGCAATGAAATAAATGTTAAGATTCCAACAGTTCCTGTTGAGTTAATATGGTTGTTTATCAGCTAGGTGCATAATGATGCAAAGTATTTCAGAAAGCACATACGGTACTTCAACTTCCATTTCTCATTCACTAGCCTTGAAGTAACCCTTGACCATAGAGTCAGCATTGTAGTAGGTACTTGTGTGTGTACATTTCGTGTGCATGGTGCGTTGTACCATCACCTGGACAATTTGGTTCCAGGTTTTCAAGGGCCTCACGATATGTAGTTTTACTTTTATGATACAGAAGATGCTGATGCACTGGCTCATAGGGTTCGGCAGTCTCCTGACCTTAATATCAATCTTCTCCGAGTCATTCTAGGAATTTTGGCACATAACCCATACGTACAAATCTTTAACAGAGTCGGATTTTTGCCTAATCTAGATGACTACATGCTTGAGCTTAACACTAATGTAACGCTTGCCCCCACGGTCTCGCAGGTTGCCGCTATCTGGTTAAAAGGGGATGATCCAATGAGAACTTTTGATAGGCATGTCATGGTACATGCCAAAGGTGAGAAGCCCAGCTATATCAAAGCATACCATGGTTGTTATGATTCTTTGGGGTATCCTTTATTTAACCCTAATGGGGAGACTGGGTGGAAACTGAAAATGCCATACGAGGATCCCAACAAGAATCCTTATGATGAGGAAATGGATGAAACATGTGAGCCGCCAACTTCTACTAATGTGCGTTCCACGAAGAAAACATTTTTGATGATCTTCCGGTTATGTACACTCATGACTTGCGTTGAATAATTTTTAAAGTTTATACCCTTGTCGAAACTTGGTTTCGACAATAAGAATCTGGGGGTAGCAGCCAAGCGCCAAACACGATGGGTTAGTATGCAAAAGAAATTTAGATAGGTTCAGGCCCTCTCTTCGAGAGGTAATACCCTACTCCTGTTTCTGGGATTTGATCCGCCGAGTGATTTATTGATCTCTTGATCTCTTTGTGCTCTCGTGAGTTTGTGTATTTTTGTGTATTCGTGTGTACCCCTCAAGGGACGCCCTACCCTCATTATATAGTCTTGGAGGGTAGGTTTACAAGTCGGAGACCCAATCACACTCTATGTCGGACTCCTCAATCTTACCAACTTTGAACTATAGGCTGTTACCTTATCACAATGGTAACGTAATACCCAAGTCCTAAGTCGGTTTACATAATTATGAGTCATAACCTATCCCCTATGGTAAGTCGGATAAGCTAGCCGTGAGGGTATCCGGTATCCATAATCTCCACAGTAGCCCCCGAGGCCTTCACAGTCGACGAGATAATCTTGCCTCGAACCAGAATAATACGCAGCCGAGTGACTCCTTAGCCGAGTGCTTCTATCGCCGAGTGCTTTCATCACCTCTGCCTGAGTCTCCCGAGTGCTTTATTGTCCAAAAAAGGCTGTGAAGGGCTGAAAATATCTCAAAAAATTTCTTAAGAATAAATATTTAGGTGCATCGACTGATGCACCTAATTAGGTGTAGCCCCCGACTATGTGTTTAGTTAAACAAACTAAGCATATAGTCAACAACTATAATAATCATACTCTCCTACGTTAAACAAATGCCTAGCCTAAGCCAAAAGCAATCATAAAAAGTCATATAACACATAGCCTTATAATCAAGGCATAGTGTATAATGAATCCGAGTACTCGGCAAGCTCATGCTTATCCGAGTCGTTTTGCCCTAGTCATCTCGGAACAAACAACTCAGCCAACTCTCATGGATAGAAAATCTGAGTTAATAAACTCATAATTCATCAGTCATCTGAAAAATATGACCAAAATATTAAATAGCTCTAGCCATAATATTGGTCTTAATAAATAGAGCACACCAAGGTGGCAAAATAGCATTGATATAATAGAAAGTCAAATGCTTTGTAAAAAACCAAACAGCTCTTGCAACCTATAAAAAGGTTACCAGGACAGTTTATAAAAAACTTTTACTGTTTGTCACCTTTCAAGTTGCATCGTACCAACCTTCAACAAGTTGTGTAACTACTGTATGAAAGGATTTTAAAGGTATTGGGCAATGAGACACGCGCATATTGCCAGAGCAAATTTGCTTAAGTCCTTAGAGACACGTGTCAAGCCGCACCTGTAATATGGGCCATAAGTTTCTCATGGGTCTCGGCCCAAACACAAGAAAATCTAGCAATATCCTAAAATCGCTGAAGTGCCTTTGTCTTCCCCGCCGCTTCATCTTCCAAAAATTTTCCCTTTCGCGCTCCTGTTCACAAGCTCTTCGTAGAAACCTAGAACTCGTGCGCATCCAAATTCATCCATCCGGAAGCTCAAGCCCCATCAGGATTCCTCGCGAGCAACCAACTTCCAGCATTTCCCTCAAAAAATCCCTACTCCCAGCGCTAGATTCAACTTCCCCAACTCGCATCCATGGCTGAGGACAGAGAAATCCCCTTCGACCAATGCGCTACTTCTGACGTGAAGGAACCAACCCTGCGGGAGATGGTGAAGGATGGAGTTCTTCTGGCCAAGGAGATCATCGGTTGGCGTCCAGCGTTCGGCGAAGAATTCCCGACCCTAAACACCGGTGAGATCATTGTCTTCACCCACTTCTTTTACTGCGGGTTTGGTCTTCCAACTTGCGATTTCTTCCGCGGCAACTTAGAATATTACGGTCTCCAACTCTACCATCTGAACCCAAATTCCGTGCTACATATGCCATCTTCATCCATGTATGCGAGGCCTTCTTAGGTATCCACCCGCATTTCAATCTTTTCCGTCGCATGTTCTCTCTCAAGGCACACCCAAATAAGGACAATCCCTATGTTGTTGGTGGCGCCGGTTTTCAGCTTCGCAGAACTCCCCGCAAAGATTATTTCCCTCTTCCTCTAAAATCCTCCAATAAGGGCTGGCATGCAAATTGGTTCTACGTCTCGAACTCAGCCCCCAGCTTGCCCGACTTCATCGGCCTTCCACCCATCCAACGGACCGACTGGAACACTATGCCAGAAGGGCAAGACTGGATTGACTCGAACAACCTCCTGGCTAAGATCCTCGAGCTGAAGAATAAAGGCCTCCAAGGAGAGCAGATCACTCGACATTTCATAAAATGCCGACTAGCTCCTATCAAGGAAAGGTCAAAGCCAACTTTCGAGTATGAAGGCCATAGTGACCCCAACCGGGAGGACCACGAATCTTTGAACTTCCAGGTCTTGTGCGCTCGCATGTACAAGATCTTCTCTTCTGGAATCGCGGTGGAGTATAGCAACAAGCTGCCAGTTGCTCCCTTTAGTCTTTTTCGACCACCTCCTCCGGTAAGTAGACTCTGCAACTCGTATCATTCTTCACTTTGTTTCCACCTTCCAATGCGTCTTAATAGTACTGCTTGTAGGCAAACGCTCTGATCTTCTCCAGGCCGTACAAGGTCTTCCACGAAGATGCACCTGCTCAGCCAAATACCAAGAAGCCAGCAAGCGGCCCAAAAATCAAACCGCAGACCAAAAACAAGAGAACCGCTGCCGAGGAGGAAACCAGGAAATGGGCTAGCAAGAGAAGGCTAGTCGTAGATGACTCGGACGAAGATTCTGAAGGAATTCAGACTCCAAAGACGAACATAACTTCTCCGAGGCCATCCACACGATCTGCTCCAAAGATCAGGATGTCCAACAGGTATCTCTTTGCTTATCCAAATTTATCTTCTTGCTGAAAATAAACTTGTCTTCACTATCTTCATCTTCTTCTGCAGAAAACCTCAAGATATAGATCCCACCGGGCAGACAGAAAAAACAAGCCAATCTGCAATGCCAGAAGAGCCAAAATCTGCAGAACAAGGGTCTCAGGACCCTCTCCCAAGTGAGGACACTCCTATGCAGGAGCCCCCGACTGCCAGCCAGGAAGCCCCGACTGGAAACCAGCCGGACAAGGACACACAGAGCTCATGTAGTCTAGAAACGCCGGTCGAGGACCCAGCTCCAAGGACAGGTAAGCTTCAAATAGTCTTCAGATTCTTGTCTTGAATATATTTTCCGACATCCTTCTCATTTGTCATCCTTAGAGCAAGCAACCGAAGAGGAGGAGATTACCCTGCTGAAATCTTCAGAAGACTCAGTTCCTCCAATAAAAATTGAGTGGTGGGATGCTGAAGGCAAAAGGCAGGGCGTCGTGTTGAACAAGGAGAAAGAAGCCGAAGAACGTGACATACTCATTGCCAGCCTCAATGAAGCTACCCAGCTGATGAATGTATGTATAATCTTCTCATATCTCGTCCATATAACCTTGTGCAGTTGACTGACTCAATCTTTATAATGCAGAGAATTCATCGTCGCTCGATGGCCAAGTCAGACACTCTCGAGAAGCTGGTGCCTCACATCAACTCCCTGGAGAACATCCAGCAAAAACTCAAGGAAGCCAGAGAAGAAGCAGCGGCTCGAGAGGTCGTCTTGAGGGAGGAAATCAATAAGCTTCGAGATATGAACCTAAAACTTCGTGGTTCAATCAAAGGTAATAGAAATCAATTGTCTTGCTTTTGTGTAATCTAATCGATACTTGATGATTCCAAATCTTCATGCTGTAGCCAATGTATCTGAGATCGACTCCCTCAAGGCTCAATTGAAGAAGGCTGAAACTGACAACGCCAAGCTTGAGTCCGACAAGAACAAGACCTTAGAGAAAATTGAAGGTAACCTCTGAAACTTATAATTCTCGATCCATCTGATCTTGGTTATTCATGTAATCTGACTCATATCAAATATGTAGCTAATAGAGTAAAATCCCAAGCTCAATTTGAAGTCTTCGCCGAAAAAGTCTTTGGGGCCGAAAGAGTTAGAGATGATATCGCCAATGCAGCCACGTCAATACTGTCGGTGCTCTACAAAAACGGCCTCAGGACAAGTTCTTTGGACGCGGTTGAAGTCTTTGATAAGCTCAGGATAGCTCCGAAGAAGTATATAGAAAATATTACGGATGCTGCTGTTATGAGTGCTAGTCAAACTTTGGCCATGACGAAGTTGCTCTATCCTCGGGTAGACATAAACTCCATAGGAGAAGGCTTCGCCGATGGTACCACCGATGAGCAGGCCTTAGAGCTGATTAATGAAGCACAAGAGACGGCCAAAAAGATTGTTGCTGACGTGGTAGAAAACTTCCAAGGGTAGATTAGCTGTTGTAAACATTGTGGAGACATGATTTGTAATTTCTTAATTTATTTATGCTCATGCCCTAATCCAAGTCTTCGCATGTAAATTCTTAAAAATTTTCGTCCGACTGTCACCAAGCCTAGGCTCGATTAGGCCATCGAAAAATTTTCAGTCCTTACTTGCTGAACCCAAACCAAAATAAGTAAACAATGATAAACTAAGTATGAACAAGTCATTACTGATAAAAAGAACATCATATTTTATTGATATGTGTAGCCCCCGACTGACAACTCAAGAAGTCATCTTACTTGAAGTTGGCAGTCGAGAAGAGCATGATACAATAAGTCTAAGTATAATATCGATGAAGGTGCTCAATATTCCAAGAATTCTCCAACATGGTCCCATCTTCACGCTTCAAGTGATACGCTCCTGGCCAAGTGACCTCAGCGATTATGTAAGGGCCTTCCCATAGCGGAGATAACTTGTGTCTGTCTTTTGTAGTCTGAATTTTGCGTAGAACCATGTCACCAACAATGAAAGCTCGTGACCGAACGTTGCGATTATGATAACGCCGATGTCCTTGAAGATATCTTGCCGACTGAACCAATGCAGCCTCACGAGCCTCTTCCAGTCGGGTCAAGTCATCAACTCTGTCTTGATCATAGCGTTCGTCATTGAAACTACGAACTCGAAGAGATTCAAACTCCATCTCACTCGGCAACATTGCTTCGGCCCCATAAACCAAGAAGAAAGGAGATTGGCCAGTAGCCCGACTGGGTGTAGTCCGCAGTGACCACAGTACCGAAGGCAACTCTTGAACCCATCTTCCAGCATAAGGACGTAATCTATCAAACACTCGGGCCTTGATGCCTTGAAGAACCATACCATTGGCGCGTTCGACTTGTCCGTTGCTTCTGGGGTGTGCCACCGATGCGTAGCAAATCTTGATGCCGAAGTCTTCACAAAATTCCTTGAAAACGCCTCCAGTGAACTGGGTCTCATTATCGGTTATAATTCTGTTCGAAACACCAAACCGGTGCACAATGTTTAGAATAAAATCTCGCACCTTATCTGTAGTTATTGTAGCAACCGACTTAGCCTCAATCCACTTGGAAAACTTGTCAATCGCGACGAACAGATGCGTGAATCCTCCTGGAGCCTTCTTGAAAGGACCAACCATGTCCAAGCCCCATACGGTGAAAGGCCATGATAAAGGGATTGTTTGTAACTCTTGGGCTGGGACATGGCTTTATCAAGTGAAGTACTGATAGCCTTCACACGTGCGAACCACCTTGTCGGCGTCGGAGACTGCTGTGAGCCAGAAAAAACCTTACCTGTAGGCCTTGCCCACCAAAGTGCGTGCCGCAGTGTGACTACCGCATATGCCTCAGTGAATATCTTGTAGCAATTAACGTCCTTCCTCAGGCGTGACGCATCTCATCAAAACTTCAGAGGGGCTTCTCTTGTATAATTCCGAATCAACCATGACGTAGCCTTGACTGCGATGTCAGACTCGTTCCGCATCATCCCGGTCTTCCGGCAGCTCTTGCTGAGTTAAAAACTTGATGAACGGTGTCCTCCAGTCGGCATCGAGCATAGCAACTTGCTCTGTAGCTTCTTCATTGGGGATTGATTTTTTAGCAATAGTCGGCTCGTAGAGATGCTCCACGAAAACGTTAGTTGGGGCTGCTTCTCGCTTGGACCCAAACTGCACCAACTCGTCTGCCGCTTCATTGTTGTGTCTCAAGACGTGGGATAACTCTAGTCCATCAAACTTGTCTTCAAGTTTGCGAACTTCTTGTCGGTAGGCCTCCATGGTATCATTCAAGCAGGACCAATCTTTCATTACTTGGTTGACCACCAGCTGGGAGTCTCCTCGTACAATCATCCGTCGTATGCCAAGTGACACGGCGATTCGTAGGCCATGAAGTAAAGCTTCATACTCGGCGACGTTATGTGAGGCGGGAAAGTGAATATGAAGAACATACCGTAGCCTCTCCCCAGTCAGGGAAATCAACACAACTCCCGCTCCCAAGCCGGTGACTCTTTTAGATCCGTCAAAGTGCATGGTCCAGTACTGCAGCTCCTCCCTAGGTACATTTTCTTTTCGCTCGGTCCACTCGGCCACAAAATTCGCCAAGACTTGAGACTTTATAGACGTCCTCACCTTGAAAGTAATATCCAGCAGCATCAACACCAGAGCCCACTTCGTAATGCGCCTAGTAACCTCCCGGTTATGGATGACATCGCCGAGTGGAAAGGACGTGACCACGGTAACCGAGTGACTCTGAAAATAATGGGCCAACTTCCTAGCAGTAATTAGAACTCCATATAACAGTTTTTGTACCTGAGGGTAGCGGGTTTTGGCTCCTGCCAGCACCTCGCTGACAAAGTAGATCGGCCTTTGAACCTTCTGAGCTCATCCTTCCTCTTCACGTTCGATGACCAAAACCGTGCTGACCACCTGGTGAGTTGCGAAAACATAGAGCAATAGAGGTTCTTGAGGGTGAGGTGAAGCCAACACGGGTGGCGTTGTGAGGAACTTCTTGAAGTCTTCAAAAGCTTTCTGAGCCTCGGTGGTCCATTGAAAATCGTCCGTCTTCTTCAATAAGCTGAAAAAAGACATACCTCGTTCGCCAAGTCTGGAAACAAATCGGCTCAGCGCCGCCATGCAACCAGTGAGCTTCTGGACGTCCTTCTGGGTACTCAGGGGCTTCATGCTCCGGATAGCGTTGATCTTTTCTGGATTTGCTTCAATGGCGCGATGAGACACCATAAAGCCGAGCAGCTTGCCTGACGGCACACCGAAAGTGCACTTCTCCGGGTTCAACTTCATTCTGAAGGCCCAAATATTCACGAAGGTTTCTTCTAAGTCGGCGATCAGGTCTTCTTTCTGCTTGGTCTTGATGACGACATCGTTGACGTAGGCTTCCACGTTCCTCCTGAGCTGGGTCTGAAGGCATTTCTTGATCATACGCTGATAGGTGGCTCCGACGTTCTTCAGGCCAAAGTGCATTGTGATGTAGCAATAGGCTCCAAACGGGGTGATGAATGATGTCTTCAGGCAGTCGGATTCCTTCAGGCTGATCTGATGGTAACCCGAGTAACAATCCAAGAGGCTCAGAAGCTCGCAGCCGGCTGTTGAATCGACGACTTGATCAATACGGGGCAATCCAAAAGGATCCTTGGGGCAGGATTTGTTGAGGTCGGTGTAGTCCATGCACATGCGCCATTGTCTTGTATTCTTCCGAACCAGGATCGGGTTGGCTAACCAGTCGGGATGGTCAACCTCTTTAATAAACCCAGCAGCCAAGAGCTTGGCAAGTTTCTCCTTGATGGCATCTTTTCGATCTTGGGCGAAGTGGCGGAGTCGTTGTTTTATAGGTTTCGCGTCATCTTTGACGTTTATGAGTGCTCGATCACCTCCCTAGGAATACCCGGCATATCAAACGGTTTCCAAGCAAAAATATCTTTATTATTCTGGAGGAAGGTGACGAGCGCGCTTTCCTATTTGGGATCTAACTCCGCGCCTATTACAGCAGTTTTAGAAGGATTAGAGGGGTCAAGGGGAATCTTCTTCGTCTGGGCGTCGCCTTCTCCCGACTTAGCTATCTTCTTCGCGGGGATCTTGCCTTCTCGAGATGTCGATGCAGCCAGTCGGACTTCTTGTTGGCCGCATAATCTCTCACGAGTTTGGGCCATGTCGTAGCTTTCCTTGTCGTAGGTGAAGGCTTGCCTGATGTCGTTGCGTAGGGTGATAACTCCGTTGGGACCGGGCATCTTCATGATGAGATAAGTGTAGTGTGGTACCACCATGAACTTGGTGAGCGCAGGTCTTCTGATGATCGCATGGTAAGCCGCTTCGAAGTCGGCAACCTCAAAGGTGATGTTATCTGTCCGGAAGTTCTCTCGAACGCCAAAGGTGACCGGAATGGTGATATGCCCGAGTGGTGTAGATGACAGCCCCGGGATGACTCCATGGAAGGGGGCTGAACTTGGCTTCAATTCTGCTCTTGGGATCTGCATCTCGTCTAGCGTCTTGGTGAAGAGGATGTTAAGGGCACTGCCGCTGTCAATGAGGACGCGCTTGAGCTTGATGTTGCGAACCACCGGCTCTAGTACCAGGGGATACCGCCCTGGGTGAACCACTCGGTCAGGGTGATCCGAGCGGTTGAACGTGATAGCCACCTCCCACCATCGTAGGTAGTGTGGGACTTCGGGTTGTGCCGCGTTAACTTCTCTGTCGGTCAGTTTTTGCTTCCTCTTGGACTCGTATGCCAGCGGTCCCCCGAAGATGTGGTCTAGCTCACCCATGGGATCTTGGAAAGGCTCTGAGCTGCCAGCCGGGTCGTTCCTCTAGGGTCCCGATGTGCCGGCTTCATCCGCCGGCTTCTGGCATAGTTGAGCTACGTACTGCTCAGCGAACTGCTTGTAGATGAAACAATCCTTGGCCGCGTGCTTGTGATTTGGGTGATGCGTGCACTGAGCGTTCATGATCTTGTCGTAGGCGGCGACTCGGGGCTAACCAGATCCTCAGGCTTACGCTTGCGATCTTTTTGGCCATTGTTGTTGTTGTTGTTGCTGTTGTCCTTCTGAGGACGCCAGCTGACTCCGGATTGCTTGTCGTCCCTCTTGTCGTGCCTGTCTTGCCGTGAGGCCTTGATTGCATCGTCGGATTTGGCGTAGGAGTTAGCTGTCTCGAAAATTTGCTTGACCGTCTTCGGTGGCTTGCGCCCAAATTTGCCGATCAGCAACTCGTCGCGGACGCCTTTCTGGAATGCGGCTATAATGACGTCGTCGGTGATGTTGGGGATCTTGTTCCGCTTTTCCGAGAAGCGCCGGATGTAGTCCTTCAACGATTCGTCTGGCTTCTGGATCATGTTGTATAGATCGAAGTGGGTCCCGGGCCTTTCGAAAGTACCCTGGAAGTTGGCAATGAAGTGGTCCCGAAGCTCGCTCCACGAGTCAATCGAGCCTCTTGGCAAACTCGTGAGCTAGTTCCTGGCTGAATCGGCGAGAGCGACGGGCAGGTAATTGGCCATGGCCTTGGTGTCTCCTCCTGCTGCGCGGATGGCGAAGGTGTACACGGTCAACCATGACTCAGGGTCAGTCTTGCCGTCGTACTTGTCGATCCCAGAGGGCTTGAAACCACTAGGACAATCCACTCGACGCAGGTCCCGAGTGAACGCGGGCACTCCATCGTCATAGTTGTCGGGTGATCTCCTTCGGTTTTCATAAGAGCGTCGGTCAAGCTCCCGATGGTGCCGGTCAAGGACCTCCCTCAAGTCACTCGGCGGGGGCCTTCGGGAGCTTCTTGGATGGTTGGAGTTGTAGCTGCGATGAATCCGATCATGGACGGGTGGTCGACCATGTCCTCTCTGATGAGAGTCGGTCGATTGTTCTTGATGCTTCCATGCTGCGTTGCGGGAAGGGTCCTTGGACTTGACGGGTGTCTTGCTCTGCATGGGCCTCTTGTAGTCTTTGGATCGAGCGATGGTAGGTGACTTCTTTCAGGTGTTTCGGCGATGGACTCGGTAGGTCTCCGCGCGGAGCTAGAGGGAGGGCCGTTGGCCGTAGCTACGACGATGGTCTTGATCTTGTCCAAAAGCGGTGTTACCGCAGCGGGTGTCGCTTCAATGACGGTGTCGATGAAGGTGAGGGCAGCTACGGCGTTTTGCTGAGGTGTTTGGAAGATGTTGGCGTTGTTGACTCGTGTCTGCAATATGGCCTCGTGGGCAGAGCGCCCAGTCGCCCTCAGGTCTCGTTTCTTCTTGTCAGCTTCTTATTTCTTCTTGAGCTCCTCCTCCTTGTGTTAGTTCTCCTCCTCCACATGCTTGCGCCCTTGCTCAAGCTTGGCTCATTCTTCTTCCGTAATCCTCCGGGCCATGGCTGAATCGGTCGGATCGTAGTAATCTTTGTCGAAGTCGGAGCTGTTGATGTCGTTCGTGGAGATGTCGTAGAGGTCATCGAAGTCGGGGGAGCTGAGATGTTCATCGAGGTCCGTAGACGAGTATGACCCGAGACGTTCGAGTATGACAGTAATTTACCTTGCGCCCAGATCGCAACATGAAGATGATGAAGAAGATTCTCCCAAGTGGATTGAATCCAACTCGGAAGACAGAAGGTTGTGGTAGATCTCAGCGTCATCTGGTATCCCAAACGGCGCCGAGGGGTTTCCCCCTCCCGACTGGTCCGAATCCGAGTCGAGGAGAAAGAGCTTACCGAATTTGTCGGTGATGAAGTCGAGGCTACCGAAGTGAAACGCCTGCCTAGGGGCGAAGATGAAGTCGTCAAAGCCTGATGAAGATCCCATCGTGCTTGTCGACGAGATGAAGAAGAAAACTTGACGCACTGCCCCTACCTGGCGCGCCAACTGTCGAAACTTGGTTTCGGCAATAAGAATCTGGGGGTAGCAGCCAAGCGCCAAACACGATGGGTTAGTATGCAAAAGGAATTTAGACAGGTTCAGGACCTCTCTTCGAGAGGTAATACCCTACTCCTGTTTTGGGGATTCGATCCCCCGAGTGATTTATTGATCTCTTGATCTCTTTGTGCTCTCATGAGTTTGTGTATTTTTGTGTATTCATGTGTACCCCTCAAGGGACTCCCTACCCTCCTTATATAGTCTCAGGGGGTAGGTTTACAAGTCGGAGACCCAATTACACTCTATGTCGGACTCCTCAATCTTACCAACTTTGGACTATATGCCGTTACCTTATCACAATGGTAATGTAATACCCAAGTCCTAAGCTGGTTTACATAATTATGAGTCATAACCAATCCCCTATGGTAAGTCGGATAAGCTAGCCGTGAGGGTATCTGGTACCCATAATCTCCACAACCCTTATGTATCGTATATGTATATTAATATGTAAGTTTTGACCCACAGAACGAGGCTGTTAACAATTATGTAGACAATGAAGATGATAATGAACAATGAAGATGATAATGGCATTAATAGCATATCTGGCAACAGGAAAAAGAAAAGATTTGTCACAGCGAGGGAATAGTATTGCTTCAGGCTACAGGTTAGAAGGAGACTTCTAAACATCATTTTGTTTGGAGGATGACTTTTCTAGCAGTGGACCGTTGACATGTACATCAAAATTGATTCTATAAGGTTTTATTGCTATGTAGGATCGAAGAACAAAAACTAAGCCAACCAGAGGGGGGGTGAATGGTTGTAGTACCCAAAAACCAAAACTTTTAGCGGAATTAAAAGTTACCCTCGAATCAATGTAGATCGGTCTGACCGAAATAGATCGGCCGGTCTGACTGCGTTGTGCCATCGGTCTGACTGTATTGATTCTCCAGTCTGACCGCTCCAAAATCATTGGATGCTTGTGTCGGTCCGAAGTTATGAATATATAAGAGAACAAAGAAAATTGCATGACCAAAATTATATTAAGTTATATTTTGTGAGTGCCATTGGCATGTCTCCAGAATATAATCTCTGAACCTCGAACATTATATTCTGAAAGTCTCGTATCAAAACATGCATAAGATAAAATTGATCAAACAACTTGTATTAAGTTTCTTGGAGCACTTTACTGAACCAATATACACAAGGCCATGCCATATACAGAAATTATCATTATATAACAATTTTAGGATTACTTATAACAGAAATAGCAAGGGTGTATATCATCGAGATTGCAATTTCAGTAGGCAGTTTCATCTCAGGCTCAAATTATCCAAGGGGTGCAAAGTAAGAATCGACCTTGGTGAATTATTCTTCTTGCAGTCAAATTCACCACTGATACATACATACTCGAGTGCAGGATGGCCCCACTGCAAGAAGATAATTTTTAGGGCAAAAACTGTGCACAACAGATGTTCCTTTTTCCTTTTGCAACTAACAGAAGAACAAATTGTACAAGTAATTTACCTTTAGAGCCAACTCTCTGTTGACAAGCCGTGCTCTAACGCCCTACACAGGACAAGCAAAGTGGGCATTTTAACAGAGAATGTAGATCACAGTATGTAAATTACAGAATTACTGAGGCTACAATGCATAAATTTGCATGTCAAAAACAAATTCCAAACTACTTTGCATCTGTGTACCATAGTTACTTTGGCCACTAATATAAAATATTTGATAAACTTGTGAGGAGCAAAGAGAGATGCAACACCCTCATGAAATTCATGAGAAAGTTGCTTTGAGATTCCTGTCGAAACTTGTTTCGGCAATAAGAATCTGGGGGTAGCAGTTAAGCGCCAAACACGATGGGTTAGTAAACAAAAGGAATTTAGATAGGTTCAGGCCCTCTCTTCGAGACACAATACCCTAGTCCTGTTTCGGGGATTCGATCCGCCGAGTGGTTTATTGATCTCTTGATCTCTTTCAATATGTGCTCTCGTATGCTCTTGTTATGTTTTCGTAGGTAGTCATCTATCTGATTCTCTATATTCGTCTTCTCTCCCTCAAGGGACGTTCTACCCTCCTTATATAGTCTTGGAGGGTAGGGTCACAAGTCGGAGACCCAATCACACTCTATGTCGGACTCCTCAATCTTACCAACTTTGGACTATATGCCGTTACCTTATCACAATGGTAATGTAATACCCAAGTCCTAAGCTGGTTTACATAATTATGAGTCATAACCAATCCCCTATGGTAAGTCGGATAAGCTAGCCGTGAGGGTATCTGGTACCCATAATCTCCACAACCCTTATGTATCGTATATGTATATTAATATGTAAGTTTTGACCCACAGAACGAGGCTGTTAACAATTATGTAGACAATGAAGATGATAATGAACAATGAAGATGATAATGGCATTAATAGCATATCTGGCAACAGGAAAAAGAAAAGATTTGTCACAGCGAGGGAATAGTATTGCTTCAGGCTACAGGTTAGAAGGAGACTTCTAAACATCATTTTGTTTGGAGGATGACTTTTCTAGCAGTGGACCGTTGACATGTACATCAAAATTGATTCTATAAGGTTTTATTGCTATGTAGGATCGAAGAACAAAAACTAAGCCAACCAGAGGGGGGGTGAATGGTTGTAGTACCCAAAAACCAAAACTTTTAGCGGAATTAAAAGTTACCCTCGAATCAATGTAGATCGGTCTGACCGAAATAGATCGGCCGGTCTGACTGCGTTGTGCCATCGGTCTGACTGTATTGATTCTCCAGTCTGACCGCTCCAAAATCGCCTCTGCCTCCTGCCACCGTCACTGGTCTGACCGCCGCGTCCTCGCCTGTCTGACCGCTTCGATGCGCCGGTCTGACCGTATATGACTCGCCGGTTAGACCGCCGAACCCGAGCAAACACAAATTAAAGAACTCTCAAAGTAGCTGACAACTTTATTACTTCTCTCTGTATTTACAAAGTGCAACAACAGCACTCCTCACAAAAATCTCGACTAAACTTTCAACTCAATGCTCTCCAAAGCGATACCGAAAGGCCACACCCTCCCTCTCTATTTATACATGAGGTAGGTAGCCTAAAGCCACGAACCAAACTCATACAAGAAGTCCTAATCCACCTAGGAAACCTTCTCGTACAACAAAGCAACTTTACATACTTCAATCGTACCAAATTTGGACTCCTTCCAAATTCGACTCCGCATCTCATACGCACACAATATCTCCATCGTATGCCATATGCAAACTCCGACCGTCCGAACGTCACCTTATCTCCAAGTTGACTCCCGATCCATCACCGGCAATACTCTCCCGAGACATAAAGATTACCTACACATGAATCAAACAAAGAAACCATATCCAAGCACAAGCTATCACCAACCTGACTCATTGTTAGCACACAACAGCATTACATACGCATAGTATCCATCTAGAAGCCATAAATATGAATTAACCACGGATATCCAATAAAACAACCCGAAACCGAAACCGACACAGAGTTGACCGGTTAGACCGTGGGCTAGCCGATCTGACCGCACACATACCGTCGGTCTGACCGGCCTTACCTACCTGGTCTGACCGGACAAAACACCAGTCCCTGTTCACCGTCTGAAAATTCAATCACCTCACAAACCACGTCGCAAATAAACTCCAAATATCAAAACCAATAACCTCAGATGCCAATTGTTCATCATGACAAAAGAATCAAACACACTTTGATTTTACATGATACTCAAACCCTGAGAACCAAAAAAGGATATGGGGCAAGCTATACCAAGTAAATGGTATAATATATTTCCATGACTATTGACACTGTCGCCCATCTAGGTATCAATGGACAGGTTATCTAGGGCGTGGTTGACGTGCTTTTTTTTGGAGAGACAAGTAGTTCGTCAGTTGGTAAGAGGGTTGTGCTACCTCGCTCTTTTCTTGGAGGCAATCGTGACATACGGCGAAGGTTTCTTAATTCAATGGCTCTTGTCTGGTGTTATGGTAGGCCAGATTACTTCATAACAATGACCTACAACACATACTGGGATGAGATAATAGAAAATCTCAAACCTAGACAGTTACCTAAGGACCGACCTGACCTTGTCGCTAGAGTATTCACGGGTAAGCTGCAAGACATGTTAGATCTATTTGTCAAGAAAAAATATTTTGGTGAGGTTCAGGCGTACGCACACGTCATTGAGTTCCAGAAGAGGGGACTACCATATGAACACATCATGTTGATCATGAAGTCAGGCAGTAAAATGACAGACCCTGATGAGCACGATAATGCGATTTGTGCGGAGATACCAGACAAGGCAAAGTACCCTCTATTGTATCGACTGGTTATGAAGCATATGCTGCACGGACCATACGGTGAACTGTATAGTGGATGGAGAGTGTCGCTTCAACTATCCTCAACAGTTCAACCAGGAAACACATGGAAATGACTCATACCCTTTGTACAGGAACAAAGATGATGAATGGCGAGTTAAGATTAGAGGTGCAGAGTTAGACAACAAGTGGGAGGCCCATACAATCCTGGACTGCTTATGCGGTATAACTGTCACATCAATGTTGAAGCTTTTGCAAGCATCAAATCTATGAAGTATCTATATAAGTATGTATATAAAAGACGCGACTATGCATCTTTCTCGATCGATCCATCAGGAGAAATAAATGAGATACGACAGACGGATGCCAAATATGTATCACCACTAGAGGCTATATATAGGATTCTTGGTTCCACTGTTCAATATCTATCCAGTTGTTTTGCAGCTCAAACTTTATCTTCCTAAGAAGCAATATGTCACATATGATGAGGATGGTAATATCGAGAATGTTGTCAATCATCCATTTTCTTCTAAGACAACTTTTATCGAGTATTTCAAAATGAATCAAGTAGACCCGGGTGCAAGAAAATTGCTATACAAGGAGTTCCCTGAATACTATCGCTGGATAGCTGGACAAAATGTATGGCATGAAAGAAAATAAAGGGAGACCTGCAGAGGGGTTGTGTATGCTCACCCTGCAGAGGGGGAGAGATACTACTTGAGTGTGCTTCTCAACCACGTGCGAGGTACAACCTCATATGAAGATTTGAGGATAGTGTCTGGTATCATGTACTCTACTTTTAAAGAGGCATGCGAGAAGAGCGGGCTTGTGGAGACGGATAAGTCACATGACGACTGCTTGAATGAGACATCCACTTTCCAAATATCATCTGCTCTGCGTCTGTTATTTGCAACCATACTGGTATTTTGCGAAGTCATAAATATCCACGCACTATAAGACAACACAAGGCTTCAATGTCTGAATATTACAGCCAAGGGAACACCAACCCTACTACAGTAGAGCAGATGGTGATACGAGACATACATGATTTGCTTCATTCCATGAGGAAGAATATCACGGATTATGGCTTCCCCGAGATCAATGATAGAGCTAATGTTTGTTGTATAGACACATTTTATTTCTTATTAATTTACGTTTTTACCACCCACCGATTATTTCATGATGCATCTATTTCTTTTCTCCAATCAGGTGAACGTTGCAATGACATACTGACGGAGATAAGAGAGGAACTTAACGTGCCAGTGGGCCAAGACCATTTAGACATATACACATTCCTTAATGACGAGCAGCATGCAGGATTTGATGAGATCATTGATCTTGTAACTAATAAGAACAGCTATGTATTTTTCATTGAAGGTCCAAGTGGCACTGGAAAGACATTTTTGTACAAGACACTTCTTGCTATAGTGCAATCCGAGAAATTAATAGCCATTGCAATTGCGACGTCTGGCGTAGCAACGTCGATATTTCCCATAGGACGTACCATGCACTCGAGATTCAAAATCCCCATTAAGATTGCTCACAACAGCATATGCAACTTCACAAAGCAAAGTGGCACCACGGAATTGCTTCACATGGTGTCCTTAATTATTTGGAATGAAGCTGCAATGACAAAACGTCAAGCTATTGAGACACTTGATAGGTCTCTTCTAGATGTTATGGGTTGTTCATTGCCATTTGAAGGACAGGTTATTGTCTTTGGATGTGATTTCAGACAGGTTCTTTACGTGGTGACATGTGGGACAAGGGCCCAGATAACTGATGCTACATTGTAGAGATCGTATTTATGGAAAAATATTAGAAAGATACGATTGTCACATGACACGAGGGCTCAATCTCATCCATGGTTTTCAGATTATCTCTTTAGGATTGGAAATGACACTGAAAACACTATCAGAGATGATTACGCTCGCTTGCCTGATGAAATTATGATTGCTTATGGGGACAGAGCGAGGATTCAATAAACGAATTAATTAATCATGTGTTTTCCTTGCTTCATGATCAAAAGAATGTAAGCTCTGCATCTTATATGAACACACGAGCCATTCTATCCACTAAAAATAATTATGTGGATAAGCTGAATGCAAATATGATCGACATATTTTCAGGGCAGGACAAGGTTTATCACAGCTTTGAATCTGTTGATGATGACCCCCACAATAGCTATCCTTTGGACTTTCTTTACTCCATCACTCCAAATGGTCTCCCACCACACGAGCTCATAGTAAAAATCAATTGTTATGTGATTCTTCTTCGCAATCTTAATCCTAATAATGGGTTGTGCAACAGAACTAGACTATTGGTAAGAGTATTTCAAGATAATGCAATTGATGTTGAGATTGTTGGTGGACAACATGCTAGCAAAAGGGTGTTTATCCCACGAATCCCTTTGTCTCCCTCTGACAATATATCTCTTCCTTTCAAATTCAAGACGAAGCAATTTTCAATACGTCTCAGTTTTGCAATGACCATTAATAAATCACAAGGACAAATCATCTCAAATATTAAGACCTATCTTCCAGTGCCCTTTTTTCACATGGTCAGCTATATGTCTTATTGACAAGGGGTGTGTCAAGGCAAACAACAAAGATTTTGGCCATGCCATAGAAAAAAGTAGACCCCATAAGAAAAAACACTAGTAATATCGTGTATAAAGTTGTTCTCGATTGGTGAGCAAAGGTAGGTTCTGATGATCAAAATTAATTCGAAAACATAATATAGAAGATACTAAATTGCGGATCGGAATGTTACTCACCAACGTCCTCTTGTTTTGTACATCACAGCATCACCATTTAGGTGAAATATTGTGAGATTATGTTCTCCATACTATCTCGTGTTACATGCATCAGTTTGCACCGGGCTGATAACATGATTATATGTTAACATACGTATACTTTTGTCATCGGCAAATTTTAGTATTCGTGCCATGTAGATCTTGAAAGAAGACGTTAACGAGATGACCAACAATTGTTATCTTGTTATACATAGTGAAACTATTAATTTGACATGTATTTCATGTCAAACTGTTATTTGTATTTATATTCACGTTCTTATGCTATGTGCTGAAAGGGCAGCGGCCAACATGTGCCTTGTGTAACGAATAGAAAAATCAAGATTTTAAAAGTTATTAAAGATAAATAGAATTGCAGTGTAGCATGGAGATGTTACTGGTATCAACTAGTATACCAATTCTCAAGCTAGGAAAGATTCCAACTTTCCAACTACCTAGCTCAGCTCGGTCTGGTTGACCATTTGCTCTTACTATTCCAATGCGTACGCACTAACACCCGTGGAAAAAAGTACAACGATTCACCTATATAATCCTCACGGACGTAACGTACTATCAACCGGATTTCGTTGCATAAGGAAAACCAAGTAATGGAATCGTCACTTGAGACCAAGCTGATCGATATGCCACAAGAAACCAATGGTGACGGCGAGGCCGCGCCTGAGGCAGATATAAGCATGGCCACGACGATGATGCCTAACGGTGTCGGCGAGCGTAAGGCGACAGCTGCGCCTGCGCTGCCGGCGGCTAGGCCGTCACCGGAGATGACTGACAAGGTTATGGCCAGCACAGCGAACCTGGCGCAGCTGCTGCCGACGGGCACGGCATTGGCATACCAGGCGCTGTCCACGTCCTTCACCAACCACGGCCAGTGCTACAGGTCAAACCGGTGGCTCACCGCTGGTCTCGTCGCCGTTCTCACCGCCTCCTCCATCTTCTTCTCCCTCACGGACAGCGTTGTCGGACGCGGCGGCAAGCTGTACTACGGCATGGCCACGCCGCGGGGGTTCAACGTGTTCAATCTGTGCCGGGATGAGGAGGAAGCGGAGGAGTTGCCGCGCGCCAAGCTCCGGGAGCTACGGCTTCGGCCGCTGGACATCGTCCACGCCTTCTTCACGGCGGTGGTGTTCCTCACCGTGGCGTTCAGCGACGTCGGGCTCACCAAGTGCTTCTTCCCCGACGCCAGCAACGACACCAAGGAGCTGCTCAAGAACCTGCCCCTGGGGATGGCGTTCATGTCGACGTTCGTCTTCTTGCTCTTCCCCACGAAAAGGAAGGGCATCGGATACACCGACACCGCTCCCCGTCCGGCGCCAGAAACGAACAAGCCTACTCAAGTTTCAGATCACATGCCATAGGAGCATTAACTGTATTACCTATTGCTAACTGCTAATTTAGTTTGCTTATTAGCGAGATTTGAGGTGCTTGAAGGACACACTGCTAATTCCACCGTTCAATTTATTGTACAGTAAAATTATTACTGTTTGACGTACATTCTTATTGGAGAAAATTCCTTCCATACCCCTGAAATTTTAGCCAATCCCTTCTACGTCCCTGAATTTTCTTCACTTCCTTCTATACCTTTGAATTTTGATTTGGATCCCTTCCATACCGTTGCCGTCAATTGACCGTTAGTTCACCGTTTAATATGTGCGGAATATGTAGAAATTTATGGACTATATTGTTGGAAGTATAGAAATTTGTTGTGTGACCATAATATTCATAAGTTTGTTGTACATAGAAATTTTCATATATATTAAAAAGTATGTATAGCATTTTTTAAAATGATAAACATAATTTTGAAAACCATTCCTATATAATATATACGACAGGAAAAAAATATGTTGAACTACAATAAAAATGCTACATATACTCTTTTAATAATTTTTATGTCATTATGTAAAAATAAACTTTGCCATGAATAATACCTTGCACAATAAAATCATGTATATAGTAGTCTTATATAACAAAATTATACACTTCCAACAATATAGTTAGTCTACAATTTTCATGTTTCCTTCATGTCTAAGGGCAAAATGGTCCTTTTCATAGGAATTAAATAGTCAACTAACGATCAACTAATTAAATGGGTATTAAAGAGATCAAAACCAAAATTCAGGGACATACAAGGGAATGAACAAAACTCGAGGACGTAGAAGGGATTGACTAAACTTTCATGGGCATGGAGGGAATTTTCTCTTCTTATTGTACTCATCATTAGATGAATATCACACTCTATAAAATTACTTGTTTGTAATGGTAAAGCAACAATACTATATGCTAATAGCATTCTTCAATTAATAGCATTCTTCAATGATCAATCATTTTTATAAGATATCGACAATGGTCAATATAGCAGTTGGTAGTAGAGATGCAGCGGTGGAGCCTGAGTGGTCCCCGTTGCTAGTTTGCTATCACAAGCTACAGCCTTAGTGGCCGGAACAAGGGTAACTGGGATTTTAGTTTATATAATTCCTTTCCATCAATTTTATATTATAAATTGGTTTGACTTTTTTTTACTTAAATCATTTTATATTTGACTAACTTCATAGAAGAAAGTAGCAATATCTACCATACCAAATTAGTTTCATTAAATGTAATATTAAATATACTATGATAATATATTTGTTTTATGTTGAAAATATTGCTATATTTTTCTAAAAACTTTAAAATGGAGTGAGTATTGTTTTAGTTTTGCACTCGAGGTGCACAAACTTATGGGATAGGTAAATATAAAGGTGCAATAGCTTATAAAATTATTTTTATTTGGTACAACAAATTGCTTATTCACATTGGCCTTGTCAGCGATTCCAATCCTCAAGTGGTCTATTTTTCTTAGCAGTTAACTGATCGATTGCACCTTGGACGGATATATTTTAATTGTGTGATTCGGTTTGGCACGAACAAGGGAACACTAGGGGCACATGAGATGCATGCTCAAAGCTTTGTTACAAATAACTAATGTAGCATGATCTAATCGTCATGGAACAACACTAATTTGCCCTTGTGGTTTGTTTTGCATGGACTGAGCAAGTTATTATATCGTAACGTATTTGTAAGTTCCTATACCTATTTTCATAACATAATTATACTACCACCGTAATTTAATTTATATATGACTACAAAAAAAATGCCTTATAGAGATATTGTTTTAATACTATATATACATTTTGAAAATGCCTATAAAGTATTGTAGAGACATTCTAAAGAATGTTTTATTAGTGTCTTTTAGTGAATTATCTTTACGAACTAAGAGGCATTTTATAAAATATGTCTATGCAAAATTGCAAAATAGAGACAATTTATACAGACATTAAATTATGCGGCAACTATAGCAAATCAATGTGAAAAAGAGAAAAAAAGTCTTTGCCAATACTTAAACTCATGACATCTTGAGTTGACCATATTTATGTTCAATGTACTAACCATCTCAACGTCATATGATTACTGGTAAATTCATGTTACTTATACCCAGCTACTGAGTATATATTAATATTTGAAAAAATGCCTCTACAGAGGTTTAAATGCCTTACATATAAGATAAATTTTAAAGTGTCAAAAAAATGTTTTTATAAGATAAATTTAACAAAATATGAAAAAGAAAGTGTGTCTAGAGTAAAAATATTTTAAGCGATTTCAAAAGTGCCTCTAAAAAGTGTGTCTAGACAATAGAACTTTAGATCTTAGAGGCAATTTGAAAATTGTCTCTATAAAAATGCCGCTAAATAATGTTTTTGTTGTAGTCTATTTTCATTCGTGGAGTGTGTAATAATGAGATCCTAGTCCTCTCCTTGGGTGACGATTAGACGAACAGTGCGGGCTTAAGAAAAAGATAATTGGGAAGCTGCCACTGAATGATCACGGTAATGGCCTTACTGCTAATTAGTCTTTATATATACTAGATGTTGGGGCACGTCTTATGGCGTGCTCCTATATACAACTCATTGGATGCTTGTGTCGGTCCGAAGTTATGAATATATAAGAGAACAAAGAAAATTGCATGACCAAAATTATATTAAGTTATATTTTGTGAGTGCCATTGGCATGTCTCCAGAATATAATCTCTGAACCTCGAACATTATATTCTGAAAGTCTCGTATCAAAACATGCATAAGATAAAATTGATCAAACAACTTGTATTAAGTTTCTTGGAGCACTTTACTGAACCAATATACACAAGGCCATGCCATATACAGAAATTATCATTATATAACAATTTTAGGATTACTTATAACAGAAATAGCAAGGGTGTATATCATCGAGATTGCAATTTCAGTAGGCAGTTTCATCTCAGGCTCAAATTATCCAAGGGGTGCAAAGTAAGAATCGACCTTGGTGAATTATTCTTCTTGCAGTCAAATTCACCACTGATACATACATACTCGAGTGCAGGATGGCCCCACTGCAAGAAGATAATTTTTAGGGCAAAAACTGTGCACAACAGATGTTCCTTTTTCCTTTTGCAACTAACAGAAGAACAAATTGTACAAGTAATTTACCTTTAGAGCCAACTCTCTGTTGACAAGCCGTGCTCTAACGCCCTACACAGGACAAGCAAAGTGGGCATTTTAACAGAGAATGTAGATCACAGTATGTAAATTACAGAATTACTGAGGCTACAATGCATAAATTTGCATGTCAAAAACAAATTCCAAACTACTTTGCATCTGTGTACCATAGTTACTTTGGCCACTAATATAAAATATTTGATAAACTTGTGAGGAGCAAAGAGAGATGCAACACCCTCATGAAATTCATGAGAAAGTTGCTTTGAGATTCCTGTCGAAACTTGTTTCGGCAATAAGAATCTGGGGGTAGCAGTTAAGCGCCAAACACGATGGGTTAGTAAACAAAAGGAATTTAGATAGGTTCAGGCCCTCTCTTCGAGACACAATACCCTAGTCCTGTTTCGGGGATTCGATCCGCCGAGTGGTTTATTGATCTCTTGATCTCTTTCAATATGTGCTCTCGTATGCTCTTGTTATGTTTTCGTAGGTAGTCATCTATCTGATTCTCTATATTCGTCTTCTCTCCCTCAAGGGACGTTCTACCCTCCTTATATAGTCTTGGAGGGTAGGGTCACAAGTCGGAGACCCAATCACACTCTATGTCGGACTCCTCAATCTTACCAACTTTGGACTATAGGCCGTTACCTTATCACAATGGTAACGTAATACCCAAGTCCTAAGACGGTTTACATAATTATGAGTTACAACCTATCCCCTATGGTAAGTCGGATAAGTCAGCCGTGAGGGTATCCGGTACCCATATTCTCCACAGTAGCTCCCGAGACCTTCACAGTCGACGAGATAACTTTGCCTCGAACTAGAATAACACATAGCCGAATGACTCCTTAGCCGAGTGCTTCTATCGTTGAGTGCTTCCATCATCTCTGCCTGAGTCTCCCGAGTGTTTTATCATCCAATAGAAAGGCTGTGAAGGGCTGAAAACAACTCAAAAATTTCTTAAGAATAGATATTTAGGTCCATCGACTGATGCACCTAATTAGTTGTAGCCCCCGACTGTGTGTTTAGTTAAACAAACTAAGCATATAGTCAAGAACTATAACAATCATACTCTCCTGAGTTAAATAAATGCCTAGCCTAAGCCAAAAGCAATCATAAAAAATCATATAACACATAACCTTATAATCAAGATATAGTGTATAATGAATTCCGAGTACTTGGCAAGCTCATGCTTATCCGAGTCGTTTTGCCCGAGTCATCTCAGAACAAACAACTCAGCCAACCCTCATAGGTAGAAAATTTGAGTTAATAATTCATCAGTCATCTGAAAAATATGACCAAAATATTAAATAGCTCCAGCCATAATATCGGTCTTAATCAAAAAAGCACACCAAGGTGGCAGAAAAGCATTGACATAATCATAAAATCAAATGCTTTGTAAAAACCAAACAGCTCTTGCAACCTATAAAAAATTTACCAGGACAGTTATAAAAAACTTTACTGTTTATTACCTTCCAAGTTGCATCGTACCATCCTTCAACAAGTTATGTAACTTTTAACAGTGGATTTTCGTAATCGACCTGGAGAGGGAAGAGGAAACCGAAGCAGAGAGGAAGGATTGAGTTGGAGCCAGACCAGGTCTCGTATCGGACCCGGTAGCTGTATCGGACTGGGAGAGGCGCTACCAGGAAGAGCGTATCGGCCGATACGGATTCAATATGGTTGTCGGCCGATGCAGGCTGCAATTTGACAGAGTCAGCGTGGGCTTGGTCTTGACAAGTGTTTCAATTATGCTTCGTCGGTGATTTACTCGTTTTAGGGTTTGTTGCCGACGGCGGTTTAATTATTGCGCTTGGTTAGATCATTCAATGCATCTACCATCCCCAAAAGCGATCGATGACTTGATTTTCTTTGTGTTAACTCTCGATCTACACTCTGAGTTGCTATCGACCCTAGTCGTGTTTCGAGGTTTAGCTCAAAGCCTGTTTTCCGATCGTAATTGACGATAGCGCCGGTGTTTCAGCCGGTCTTACCTAATGCATATGATTATTTTATGTTCTTGCATGTGTTTGCCTTTTATGCAGGCGGATTGGTGAATATATATATATATTGGTTACAGGGTATTCTCAGGATCTCTCTGTGGTTGGTATATTTATATTGGCCGGTTGGCTTGTATAAGTTCGCACTAGAGTATTAGCTAGTGTATTTACCTTCATGCAACCCTCATCAGCCGATTCCAGTAATTTGCCATAAACATGTTAATATGGGTTGATGAGATTAGATCCACTTTATTAGTCTTATCAATTTATTACGTCAAATAAGCCAATCTAGGTTTGCCCTATCGGCCAGGCCTTCACAATGCAACATCGGCCTATCGGCCGATCGGCCATCGGTTCTCACATGCTTTATTTGTTTAATCTTGTTGATTGCAGATCAAATCAACTGGCACGCCCTACATGCACCTAGGCAAGCCATTGGACCTGCACTGGAGCTAAGTAGATCTCCTAGGCCACCGTGGAAACGTGGAACCCGTTTTCTTGTTGGGCGGGTCTAAATTCTGCGCCAACACGCTTTTGGCACGCCTGGTGGGACTCAAGAACGCAAGCTTCGCAACAACAAGAAGACCACTTCGAGATGTCAAAGCAGGCTGAGATCTCCGAGGAGAACGTCGTCCCCGTGACCGTCGACCAGTTCAATGAGGAGCAGAAAGCCGAGATGGACAAGCTGGTCGAGCAGTTCCAAAACATGTACCTGCAGACATACTCTAGGACTCGGCAAGGCACCCTTATCCAAAAATCTAAGGTGGTAATGGCGAGCCTTGGAGATGGAGCCAGCACGTCGGCAGCAACCCATGACCACGCCGTTAAGACTGAAGAAAACGCTGCGCCGACGTTGCAAGACCGAATCGACTCCGCAGTTCATTCTGCGCTAGTCAACCAGTCGGGGGTCCTGGTAAACACATTGACTAATACGGTCAAGTCGATCCTAGATGGGTCAATCCACCAGTACAAGCCTCAAGGGCCAATTTACCTGCCAGAAAATAAGTTCCCTGCCTATCGAACCTTGAGGAACGACCTGAGCGCGGCTCCACAGCCGACGGCGCCGATGCCACCCCCATCGGCGCAACCAACAACAACCTTGCCACTGGTCCTCAGTAGGCAGACGGGAGGAAGCCCTCAGCATATCACGGAGGAGCAATATGCGCAATGGACGAAGGGGAAGCAACCAGTGATCGAGCCGATGCAGCAAGTTCCTGTCAACCCGCCATCGGCCAGACAACCTCACATCCCCACGACTGGCAACCCTCCACAACCAGCTACGTACAACGTGCCGCAAGGCTACTAGCAGTACACCGCAGGGCAGTACAACGCACAGAACCTGGATCACCACTATCAGCCGTACTCCCCCAGGCAGTATCAAGCAGAGGGGCTGCAACAATCCTACCAGCAAGACCTCCCGCATCGGCCCACAGGGTACTGGGCCGACATGATAGCCGAGGTGATGTGAGATCAGTTCGACTTGAAGCCCAAGGAAAGTTCTACAGTGTATCGGCATCCATATCCCGAGGAGTTTGACAGAGTGCCACTGCCAAGCCGATACAAAATCCCGGATTTTTCCAAGTTTTTGGGGCAGGACAACGTCTCGACATACGAGCACGTGAGCCGATTCCTAGCACAATGCGGGGAGGCATCGGCCATAGAGGCGTTGAGGGTGAGGTTTTTCCCTCTGTCCCTGTTAGGGTCTGCATTTACATGGTTTTTGTCTTTACCCTGCAATTCCATCAGAGGATGGATAGATTTGGAAAAGCAGTTTCATAGGTACTTTTATAATGGCGTGCAAGAGATGAAGCTGTCTGATCTTACTGCCATCAGGCAACGAGTGGATGAATCGATCCCTGAGTATATTCAAAGATTTAGGGACATAAGGAACAGGTGTTACAGCCTCAGCCTGACCGATTCATAGCTCGCCGATTTGGCGTTCCAAGGATTACTGGGGCCGATACAAGAGAGGTTCTCCTCTCAAGAATTTGACAGCCTAGCACAGCTAGCCCAACGAGTATCGGCCCACGAGCAACGATTCCAGGAGGCAAAGAAGTTCGCAAAAAGGATCAATACAGTCTATCAGTATGCCTCCGATGACGATGATGAAGAAGACGCCGATGTCGACCTGGCCGAGTGGGCCTGGATGAAGAAGTTGATAGCATGCCAGTGGGCTAAGAAGGGTGATAAAGAGGATAAGTATGACTTCGACATCAACAAGGCCGACAAGATATTTGACCTACTCCTGCAAGAGAAGCAGATCTAGCTGCCAGTGGATCATGTACTGCCATCGGCCGAAGAAATCAAGAAGAGAAGGTATTGCAAGTGGCATAACACATATTCTCATCATACTAACGAATGCAAGATCTTCCGACAACAGATCCAATCGGCCATCGAGCAAGGCAGGATTAGGATCGACGATGCTAAGAGGCCGATGAAGATAGAAGCACACCCATTCCCAGTCAACATGGTGCGGGCGGACAGGGCCGACGGCGGTGGTTATCGGACCGGCAAGCGACCTCATCAGACCTCCGAGGGCCTGATTAAAAAATATCAGCGAAGGCGGGAGGAACAAGCACAGGACCAAGCCGATCAAGACGACTCCTATGACCCTCATTGGGAGTGCGAGTTTTTCTGTTTCTGCTGGAATGAAGGGATGAGGTTGCATCCATCCAAGAGTGCCCTGCATGCAATGATGTAGAAGACTCCTATCAGGGCAGCTCGAGCAAGCAAGTGCATCGGCCAAACAAGCAGAGAAAGTCTGTACACGAGAGGCTAGGCCCGATGCACCATGATCACCAGACCAAGGACGAGGAGCAAGTCCAGAACCCCCAATGGTGCCCAAGCGACGTATTCAGCAAGACATAGAAACGGCGGGTTCAGCGGCTAAGAAGGAAAGAGCAGATTCAAAAGCAACAAGCGACAATAGCCCATCGGCCGGCCAAGACTAAGAAGGAATGGAGAGTCAAATCTGCAGTGGCCAAGGCCGATGAGGGCACCTCCAAGTCAGCTCAAGCTCCGGCGTCCGCGAAAGGTAAAGGCGTAGCATTGGCTTCTGTTAACATGGTTTTCATATTGCCAGCAGAGTAAAGTGTGCAGACGGCCGATGAAGTGGTAGCCGACGATGAGCAGTCCTCGGCTAGACTACAGTTGTCACCTGATCAAGCCGTGTTCGACAAGCCAGTCGACGCCAGCTACAGGCACCTTCGGCCGTTATACATCAAAGGGTTCGTTAATGGGCGGCCGATGATGAAGATGCTGGTTGATGGCGGCGTAGCGGTCAACTTGATGCCATAAACAACCTTCAGGAAGCTTGGAAAAGTACCTGAAGACCTTATCAAGACCAACATGGTGCTGAATGACTTTGGTGGCAACGCGTCCGAAGCGAAGGGGGTGCTAAACGTGGAGCTCACCGTGGGCAGCAAGACGATACCCACCACCTTCTTCGTCTTCGATGGAAAGGGTTCGTACAGCTTGTTGTTGGGACGGGATTGGATCCACGCAAACTGTTGCGTCCCTTCAACCATGCACCAATGCCTTATACAATGGCAAGGGGACCAGGTTGAGATCGTGCAGGCCGATCGGTCAGTACACGTGGTCAATGCCGATCTCGTAGTTTGGGAGATGGAGGGAATCGATTGCTTGTCCGAGCGAGTCTGGGACGCCGATTTCCTCAAGGTAACTGATTGTGATATTGAGACGATTGAAGATCAAGACAAGCAGTTCCTTTAGCAAAGATGCGCCATCCACTGTTCAAGATGACCAAGCTAGTCCCTACACAGACAACGCGGTGGATGAGCTAGATGGCAAATTGGGACAAGGCTTTACGTCGGCCGATGAACTTGAAGAGGTTGACATAGGAATAGGTGATAGGCCTAGAGCGACGTATGTAAGTGCTAACCTGCCAAAGGAATATAAGAATAATTTGATAAATCTTTTGAAAGAGTTTATGGATTGTTTTGCATGGGAATACCATGAGATGCCAGGATTAAGTCGATCGATCGTAGAACATCGACTACCTATCAAACCAGGCTATCGGCCATTTAAACAAGCTCCTAGGAGATTTAAGGCCGATATGCACGAAGTTATCAAGGCAGAGATCACAAGACTTTATGATGCCAACTTTATCAGGCCCTGCCGATACGCGGAGTAAGTCTCCAACATAGTTCCAGTGATGAAGAAAAACGACAAGCTCAGGGTGTGTATCGATTTCAGAGATCTGAACATAGCAATACCAAAGGATGAGTACCCTATGCCGTTGGCCGATTTACTAGTTGATGCCACGTCTGGACATAAGGTTATCAGCTTTATGGATGAGAACGCAGGCTACAACCAGATTTTCATGGCCAGGAAGATATCCACAAGACAGCCTTCCGGTGTCCAGGGGCAATCAGCCTGTACGAGTGGGTTGTTATGACCTTCGGCCTGAAAAATGCTGGAGCTACTTATCAGAGGGCCATGAATTATATTTTTCATGATCTTATCGGCTCTTTGATTGAAGTTTATATCGATGATGTCGTCGTGAAGTCAAAAGAGTATGATATGCACTTGGCCAATTTATGCAAGGTACTTGAACGAGCAAGGAAGTATGGCTTAAAGATGAACCCTAACAAGTGTGCCTTCGGCGTATCGGCCAGTCAGTTTTTAGGTTTTTTGGTCCACGAAATAGGAATTGAGATTACACAGAAGAACATCGATGCTATAAAGAAGATCAAGCCTCCGACGAACAAGACCAAGTTACAATCTCTGCTCGACAAGATCAATTTTGTCCGGCGCTTTATATCGAACCTGTCAGGAAGAATAGAGCCGTTCACTCCATTATTGCAGATAAAAGACGATCAAGAGTTTACATGGGGTGATAAGCAGCAGAAGGCGCTGGACGACATCAAAGAATATTTGAGCTCCCCACCAGTTCTAATTCCTCCACAGAAGGGAGTTCCGTTCAGGTTGTACCTATCGGCCGATGAGAAGTCTATCGGCTCAGTCTTGGTTCAAGACATTGACGGCAAAGAGCGAGTTATTTTCTATCTCAGCAGGAGGTTGCTGGACGCTGAAACAAGGTACACGCCAGTGGAGAAACTCTGTTTGTGCTTATATTTTTCATGTACTAAGTTGAGGCATTATTTACTTTCTAATGAGTCCATCGTGGTAAGTAAGACCGATGTGATGAAATACATGTTATCGGCCCCCGTGTTGAAAGGAAGAATTGGGAAGTGGATTTTTGCTTTAACAGAGTTCGACTTGCGATATGAATCGGCCAAAGCGATCAAGGGACAAGCCCTAGCCGATTTTATTGTTCAGCATAGAGATGATTCAATTGCATATTCAGATGTTGTGCCATGGACATTGTATTTCCATGGATCTGTTTGCCGACATGGATGCGGTATTGGCCTAGTCATCATCTCCCCTCGGGGGGCAAGCTTCGAGTTTGCCTTTACCATCAAGCCTTATTATACAAACAATCAAGCAGAGTATGAGGCTGTTCTCAAAGGTTTGCAGTTATTACAAGAGGTTGAGGCCGATTCCGTAGAGATCATTGGTGATTCACAGTTGGTCATTAATCAACTTTCTGGGGAGTATGAGTGCAAGAATGATATTCTCAGAATTTACAATGAGGAGTGCTAGGAGTTGTTACAAGCCTTCAAGATTGTGACGATGAGGCATATACCCAGGAAGCAGAACTTCAAGGCCAATGATTTAGCTCAGGGGGCATCGGGATATAGGCCGATGGCTAAAGGTGTTCAAATTCATGTTGCTACCGTGGATGCCGATGACTGGAGGTTTGATATCATCGAGTATTTGAGAAACCCTTCTCAATCGGCGTCACGAAGAATGAAGTATAAAGTTTTACATTATGTCTTACTGGATGATGATCTGTATTATCGGACGATTGATGGTGTCTTGCTCAAATGCTTGAGTCTCGAAGAAGCCAAAGTTGTCACGAGCGAGGTCCATGAAGGGATTTGTGGAACACATCAATCGGCCCATAAAATGAGATGGCTTTTAAAGCGCGTCGGATATTTTTGGCCAACAATGCTAGAGGATTGTTTCAAGTATTATAAAGGATGTCAAGATTGTCAGAAGTTTGGAGCAATTCAGAGAGCACCGGCATCGGCTATGCATCCAATCATAAAGCCGTGGCCGTTTCGTGGATGGGGAATAGATATGATCGGCCAGATAAACCCGCCATCAAGCAAGGGACACAAATATATACTAGTGGCTACAGATTACTTTACAAAGTGGGTTGAGGCCGTTCCCCTTAAGAAGGTTGATTCCAAGGACGCAATTCAGTTTGTCAAAGAGCATATAATATATCGGTTTGGGCTTCCACAGACATTGACTAAAGATCAGGGTTCAATCTTCGTGTCTGATGAGTTTGTTCAGTTTGCCGAGAGCATGGGTATCAAGCTATTGAATTCTTCTCCATATTATGCGCAAGCTAATGGGCAGGCAGAAGCTTCTAACAAGACTTTAATCAAGTTGATCAAGAGGAAAATCGATGAATAGCCGAGACGGTGGCATACCACGCTAGCCGATTCCCTTTGGGCGTATCGGATGGCTTGTCATGGTGCAACTCAGGTGCCGCCTTATCAGCTGGTTTATGGGCACGAAGTTGTGCTGCCATGGGAGACCAACATCGGCTCAAGGAGGATTGCCTTGCAGGACGACTTGACAGCTGATGAGTACCATAATCTTATGGTCGATGAGCTGGATGACTTGGCACATGTCCGATTGCGGGCATTGGAGAAAATAAAGCATGATAAAGATCGAGTTGCTCGTCATTATAATAAAAAAGTTGTTGCCAAGTCGTTTGAGGAAGGAGATATTGTTTGGAAATTAATAATGCCGATTGGTTCTCGAGATAACAAATTCGGCAAGTGGTCACCTAATTGGGAAGGTCCTTTTCAGATTCATCGATGTGTTCCCCATAATGCTTATTTGCTCAAAGGATTAGATGGAGAAGTTTATGGAAGAGCTCTCAACGGCAAGTACTTAAAGAGATATTATCCAAGCCTACGGATCGATTCAAGATCGGCGCTCCAGCTGATTTATGATTACAGCCGATGTGCTATGCATCGTCTTTAGATGGCCGATATATACTATCGTCCTTAGTTCAAATTTTACAACATGAGCCCTCATCTTCTAAAATTTGGGGGGATATATATATACAAGCGCTGAATTTTTCAAGGCATTTTTTCAGATTTGGACTTTTTCAGATTGAGATCGAATTCGGCTTTGTGGCCGATGAGATTAATTATAGTAAAAGGATATCTGTTTATAAGATGGGCTTCAAAAACAATTTTCAAGCCGGAGTTTCTTCAGATTTATTCAGATCAAATTCGGCTGCTTGGCCGATGAGATTTGTGTTTACACAATATAAAGACAAAATATGTTACATCACCCTATAAAATTTGCAATAGCTGCGACGGCTATACGGCGAATTTGCTCAATATTTTCTATAGCTTGGGTGTCATCGGCCGTCGACCCTAGGATTGGCTTCAACGATTTGCTCAGGGTTGCAAGGTACTTGGCCGATGCCTTTAGCTTTGCCGTCTGGTCTTCTATAGCCTTGGGTGATGCAGCTATCCCGGCTTTAACTTCTTGGATTTCTTGGCGCGTGGCTTCCAGCTTTGACTCTAGCTCTGCTTCGAGGCGACGGAGTTCTTCGAGTTTGTTCTTCAAGATAATCGCCTCCACAGCTAGCTCATCCAACCTGGTCTTGTCAGCATTGACTTGAGCCTTGCTAGCGGACAGGGCCGATTCCAGTTGTTCACGTTCTCGTCGCTCCGCAAGTCTTTCTTTCGCCTTGTTAAGTTTGAATCGATATTGCTCCAAGAAGATGGCCGGTGTTAGGATCTCCATCAGGTCTTCGGGCAGTTGATCTTGAATTTCTTGTACCTTGACCCTAATGGGAGTACAATCCTCCACCAAGAACTCCAATGAGGACTCCAGCCGATTGGCAATGTCGGTTAGCCGGTTCTTCAGCTCATCAGAGATTGATGTCTTGGCTGTGGTGGGTGGCTCGTTGTCCTCGTCATCAAGAAACTAGCCGATGTCAAAAGAGAACATATCGGTTAGGTTCTGCAAATATCAGTATAGGCCAAGGTTAGCCTAGTCAAACGAGAATCGGCAAAAGGGGATCAAAATAATCTTGGTTACCTCTGTTGGAGCATCGGTGGTGCTTGCATCGGCTTTCTTTTGCTGTGTTGAAACAGTAGGTGAGGGGGTTGGCCAATGTGGTGCGGGTGATGGAGCCCTAGGCTGGAGAAAAAGCAAGAAATTGGTAAACAGATCTATGTGGTTAGAAAGACAATGCAAAATTAACTCTTACCGAAGTAATCGGAGAGGGTGGTGGAGAAGGAGAAGGAGTCTTCAATCATGCCTTGGCTCGTTCGCGCCTTTGTAAAGTTGCCTTTTTGGTTCTTGGTAAAGGGGCCGATTGAGTCCGTTCCTTCAACAAAGATGACGCAAGAACCTACAAAGGATTAAGGTGTAACATACCAGTAGAAGGGGATTGCATAAATTCAAGAAAGGAAACATGTTACCTTGCGGATTGCGTGCCTGGTTTTCTTCGGCTGGGTGGTATCGGTTTGGTCACCGGCCGGTTGGACTATTGTGGTCTTGGCCGATGGTTCCTCAGTGGTCTCGGCCGATGGATTTTCTTCTTCAAGCGCATCGGCAGCTGCTGCATCGACCTCTTCCTCCATCACTTGCTCATCAAGGAATTCTTTTATGGAGGGGTCTAGCTCTTCAAGATCGGCCTGGTCGTCGGTCTTAGCCTTCTTGCTGGATTTTTGAGATTTTCCTTTGGCTGGCGCTTTCCTCTTGGGATTTTATTTGGTCATCAGCCCTTGGAGTAATGATGATACCTTTGGGGCAGTGAGGCCGATGATGGATTCCAGGATAGTTGATCCTGATGGAGCTACAGCTTGAGCATAACAGATTTTCTGTCCACTATTGCTCACGGATGGAATCGGCCCATCTAGGACTTGATGGCTGATACCCTGGATAAGCTCTGTCACATAGAATCTGGCCGATTGATGGAAAATATGAGCAGCCCATTCTTGCCACCATGCTTGGAAGCTGATATGGACAAAGGCGCTCAGGTGCAATCGGTCGCAGTCACCCAGGTTCGGGATTCCAATTTCTAGTGCCTTGCTCATGATCAGCCCTGATGATACTGTGCCCCTGCTCTCTAGGAGTCTATGGAAGTATAAATTAATGGGGAGTTGTCCAAGCCTGCACTGTCTAGCAGCCACCATGGGATTATAGAATTCATAGGACAGGCTGGTGCTTCTTCCTTGGAATATGCCTACTGGGAGCAGGCATGGGGTGATGCCAATCATAAACGATTCCCTTGATTCCATATCGTCGTTCACTAGGTCCAGGTGGAGATCGTCGGGGAGTTCAAAATCTTGATCTGAGGTGTAGACGAACATATCCATCTTAACGGATGGCGGACCGGTGTAGAATCGGATGAACCATGTGGACATGTCTTCGGCCGATTGATCTGCTCCAGGATAGACAGAGGCCGCTTCTCCATAAGACATGCATTTTCTGGTTCTGGGATCTTCATGATCGACATGTTTTGACGGGAAGCAGGAGTCCGATAGTGGTGGCCGATTGACTATGGTGTTGGTATGAATGGTTAACCAAAGCTGGATAAACTACCATGGTCCTCCATGAGCCACAGTTTGCTTCAGCATTAGATCCTGAGTGGAGATATGAAGCAGCCGATAAACAGCTCCCAAGAGATATCGGCCAAGGGGGATTTGTTTCTTGTCGACCAGAGCTTGAGCCAAATGTTGACAATTTGTAGTGGGGCCGCAGGTCGAACCACAGAAGACAAATCTTTCCAACCATAGCGTCAGAAAGGCCATGTGTTCTCTCTTTGAGACTGATGCTTGTTCCATGTGCTCAGAAATGTATCTAGAGCAGCCTCCAATCTTCTTGGTTTTCAATTTGTGGCTGCTGTTTGCCAGGAGGCTGAAGAGATTGATCTCGGACTAGATGTCTAGTCCTGTTAGCATCTTGATGTCAATCAGAGTTAGGGTCATCGGACCTTGCTTGAACAGGAAAGCGTTCAAGGTGCTAGACCAAAAGAAGGTGGCCGATGACATGAGTGGTTCATTTTTCTTGGTATCGGCCAGGGATAAAGTGATACATTGGCCGATTCCTATCTTGTCCCAATGGACCTGTTTGGCTGCAGCAATCCTCTTGTGCCAGGTTCTGTACCCATTGAGCTTCGACGGTCAGGATCTGAAAGTGTGCTTCCACGAAGAGACGTTGGGCTTGGCTTGCTTGAAGGGGACTTTGTTTGTCTCAGCATTAACCAGCCAAGTCGGGTCGCAATTTGTCACACCCCGATTTTCGATCGGGATTAAAAATTTCCTAATAATACATTTTCCAGAAATTAAATAAAAATCAAAAGCAATTTAAACAAGTGAAATTAGCAAGGAAATCAAAAATTTCCTTTAAAAATCATGGCCGGAAATATTTTTGTAATATTCTCTGTGCCTTAAAGTACCCTCCAAAATTTTTCGTGAATTTTTGGAGCTAAAGAAATAATTTTAAAGTCACAAAGTTCATTTAACTGATTAAATTAAAGGAAAAACAATTTAAAAGGGGCTCTTTTGTTTTGGGCCGTTTTCGGCCCAAAACCCTCCCCCTCTTCCGCGGCCCACGCTGTCGCCCCCCTCTCTCCCTCCCGCGCGGCCCACGGGCCCCGTCCCTTCCTCCCCTCTCCGGCCCAGCCACCCGAGCCGCCGCGCCTCTTCCCTCCTCGGCCCAAGGCGGCCCAAGCCGCCCGCCTCCGCGTCCTTCCCCCTCTCGGGCCGGCCCGAGGCCGTGGCCCAAGGCCGGCCGAGAGCCGCCGCCGCCTCCCCGCGCCGCGCGCCCACTGACGGGTGGGCCGCGCGGCCGAGTCGTCCCCGACTCGGCCGGCCGCCGCGCCGCCCGCCTCCGCCGCTTTTCCCGGCGGGATTCCCCCCGCGCCGCCTTTATATTTCCCCCCCCCGAGGCCTCCTCCAATTTTCCCCGCCGCCGCCGCCCCCAAAACCCTAATCCTAGCGCCGCACCGCCGACGCCGCCGTCTTCCGCCGCCGGTGAGTTCCACCGCCGCCTTTTTTCCCCTCCCGGCCGCCGCCGCACGCGCCGCCCGTGCACCGCTCGCCCGCCGCTGCGCGCTGCGCCGCCGTCCGCGCGCACCCGCCGCCGCTCCGGCCGCAGCCGCGCCGCTGCTCTCCGCGCCGCCGCCCGCCGCCGCACCGCCGGCGCCGTGCCCTCACCGGGTCGGCTAGGGTTTCGGCCGAACCCTAGCCGTCCGCCCGGGCCGTAGAGGCCGCTCCGTTCGGCCCACCGCTTCCTCCGGCCCAGCGACTGTCGGGCCGATTGGCCCATCTCCCCGCAAAAGTCTATTTTGCGTCCCTCTCCCTTTTTCTCAGGCCGGCCCATCACCCCGTTCGGCCCGATTGGCCCACCTCCTCGTAAAAGTCCAATCTTGGTCCCTCGTCTCTTTGGGCCGCCGGCCTACTATCCCTTCTCCACGCAAAAGTCTACTTTTCGTCCCTCGGCCCTTTTAACTTTTTCCCGAGAAAATCCAGCTCATCTCCTCAAGTCCAGTTTACCTCCCTCTCAGCCTAATTTTCCCCTTTCCCCTGCAAAGTCCTTTTCACCTCCTTTCCCTCCCCGGTTCGCCGACACTTGTGTCGCCGACACGTGGGCCCCCTTTGTTTACTCCAATCCACACCCAGACCACGTGGCCGCCCACGGCTTCGCCACGTTGGCGTCCACGTCGGCGCTACCTTCTCCCTTTCGTCCGCCGTGGTCACCACGTCAGTGCCACGTGGTGCTTTTCCACCGTGGATTGTCCGCCCTTGACCCGTTGACACGTGGGACCCGCCGTTCCGGCGCCGATTCCCTTTGATGATGTCAGCGTAGTCCTTTCCTTTGCAAAATTAATTAATAATTGCGCAATAAATCGATTTAATTTCCAGAAATTCATTTAAATGGCTCAAAACTTCTAAAATTCATATCTAATTCATACGAACTCCAAATTGAGCCATTCAACTTGCAAAATTCATCTAAAATTGAGCTCTACATGTTTGTTTACTTTTTATGTACTGTTTACTTGGTTTTTATTAGAGTTTTTCCTTGTTTTGCGTGCCAGCGTGTAGATTCCGTCGTTTCGGGAGTTTGCGCTCGCGTGGAAAAGAGTTCGGAAGATTGTTTGAAGAAGCAAGGCAAGTCACACATTTCCCCTTGAGCATGTTGTACCTATTTTGTGAAATGTTTTACGTTTGCAAATAAAGTGCATGTTTTGCTAATTACATGGGAATAGGGTTTACCTATCCGTCTGCTTGTGCCATGTTTACTTGTTAACCGTCCTTTGTTAACCTTGGGTGATAATTTGACTAGCGTGAGTCACTTATGTTGACTTTGCTAGAATTATATCTGCTTAGCCATGCTTAATTACCACTAGCTCATCTACTGGGATAATTACAATGTTTACAATTAGCTTTTAACGAGCGGTTCGCTCGGGACACCCGACCATGTTTTATTGGTCGTAATTATCCAACTAAAATATGACTTAATGGTGGGCTGTGGGTGCATGGTTTTGCTGGTCGCACCCATGGCAATTAAGGACCGGTTCATGGGAAACCCTGGAAGAATAACAGTGCTTACCACAAGCAAGAATGGGCAACTGCTGGACTTGTAGTGTAACTTTTCCCTAGCTGACGTACCAAGGCAAGGGTGGGCGTGATGGAGTTTGGATGGGCCCGGCGAGGGTCTATGCGGCTGCCGGATTCACCAAGGCACGAGGGGGGGCTGCCTACCTTGGATATAAAGGTAGGGGCGAAACCTGAGGTGGGTACGATTGGTTAGGGGGAGTTATGCGAAAGGTCTTGTCACGATTTCCCCCTTTGCAGTATCGTGGTGATACTTCGGGGCATGGTAACATGTGTGGAATCGTGTCTTGTGGGTACAGTTGCGCACCTCTGATCAGAGTAAAACTATTCGAATAGCCGTGCCCGCAGTTATGGGCGATCGACCAGATTCACCGTGATTAGTCCCACATGTTTACTTAATTTGATTAAATGAACTGGTGTAGTTCAGGTGGAATGGTTGGGCCTGTTCAACGTGGTTGTAGCGTTGTTCAGTGGAGATTTAATATTGCTTTAATTAAACAACTGTTTTACTGTTTTAAAATGTAAAGGTTTTCAACCGCTTTTCTGCAAATAGCCATAAGCCTCCCTTTGTCTCCCCTGTGCATGTTTGCATCATTGGTGTGGCTTGTTGAGTACGGTGGTTGTACTCAATCTTGCTATTTTTTCCCCCTTTTCAGAAGTTTAGTACTTCTGAGTTGAAGATGAAGTTAGAGGACCAAGGCTCAGACCTCAGTTGAGTTTGCCTGTGGAGTGGAGCTGAAGCCCCGCTAGGATCGTCTCTTTCCGCTGCTGTTTTCTTTTTGGTGTGAGGACTAAGTGCCTCTGTTGTAAGTATTTATCGCTTTATTTACGTTTGGATTTGTTTATTGATTTGTCGTTTTGTGTACCCTGGTTGATGCCTGGACAGGGACTTAATACACAAAATGGTCTGGAAATTTGGGAAAATTTCCGGGCGTGACACAATTGCCCATGGGGCCTAGCAGGAATCGGTGCGATTTGTCATTGGTGGGGATCAAGATTTGGTTTTTGAAGACCTAGTTTGAAGAAATCAGCGGGAAAGTGAAAATGTAGATTCAGAAGGGATTGTAACACAGGGATCTCGGAGGCATAAAATGGAGCGGAAGCCATTGTTGTTGTCGAAGAGGTAGCCGTTGAGGGGGTTGATGCCAATGGGACGCCGAGGGGTCGCCGGAGTTGAAGAACACGAAGCGATTGCTGAATCGGCGATGGAGAGATGCGAATCTGGATTTGCGCGGTTTTTAGGCAAGCCCTAGCAAGGAAGTCGATGGGTTCCTCGGAGCTAATTCCGCCACATTATATAATGAAGCGAAATTGGGGGGCATGTGTTAACAGCGAATTTTCGTAATCGACCTGGAGAGGGAAGAGGAAACCGAAGCAGAGAGGAAGGATTGAGTTGGAGCCAGACCAGGTCTCGTATCGGACCCGGTAGCTGTATCAGACTGGGAGAGGCGCTACCAGGAAGAGCGTATCGGCCGATACGGATTCAATATGGTTGTCGGCCGATGCAGGCTGCAATTTGACAGAGTCAGCGTGGGCTTGGTCTGGGCTCAAGATAAGCTTCAAGGAAGTTGCCAAATACAGATAAAGCTCGGTTTTAGGCAATTGTATGTTGTAAATCAAGTAGGTTTAGATCTGATCTGTGGCAAGAGTCTGCCGCAAAGACTTGTTTGTTAAGTTAGAGATAAGATCGTGTCCTACAAGGACCCTGTTGTAATCTCGGGTATAAATATCCCGGTAGTTTGTACATAGAAACTCTCTCAATCAATCACACAAATAACCAAGTTAATCTACTTTCGGCGCATCGCCAAACGTCGCGAGAGGACAACTCCGACGAGTTCTTGCTTCCCCGGAGCAGAGGTAAGAACTCGTACCCGACGATCTGCATCATCGGGGCTAGCGTGTCGCTTTAGACACGCTAAGCCTCGATGATGTGAGCGTCATTTATCATGTTTTGGATGATCTTGACAAGTGTTTCAATTATGCTTCGTCAGCGATTTACTCGTTTTAGGGTTTGTTGCTGACGGCGGTTTAATTATTGCGCTTGGTTAGATCATTCAATGCATCTACCATCCCCAAAAGCAATCGACGACTTGATTTTCTTTATGTTAACTCTCGATCTACACTCTGAGATGCTATCAACCTTAGTCGTGTTTCGAGGTTTAGCTCAAAGCCTGTTTTCCGATCGTAGTTGACAATAGCGCCGGGGTTTCAGCCGGTCTTACCTAATGCATGTGATTATTTTATGTTCTTGCATGTGTTTGCCATTTATGCAGGTGGATTGGTGAATATATATATATTGGTTACAGGGTATTCTCAGGATCTCTCTGTGGTTGGTATATTTATATTGGCCGGTTGGCTTGTATAAGTTCGCACTAGAGTATTAGCTAGTGTATTTGCCTTCATGCAACCCTCATCGGCCGATTCTAGTAATTTGCCATAAACATGTTAATATGGGCCGATGAGATTAGATCCACTTTATTAGTCTTATCAATTTATTACGTCAAATAAGCCGATCTAGGTTTGCCCTATCGGCCCGGCCTTCACGATGCAACATCAGCCTATCGGCCGATCGGCCATCGGTTCTCACATGGTTTATTTGTTTAATCTTGTTGATTGCAGATCAAATCAACTGGCAAGCCCTACACGCACCTAGGCAAGCCATTGGACCTGCACTGGAGCTAAGCAGATCTCGCAGGCCGCCGTGGAAACGTGGAACCCGTTTTCTTGTTGGGCGGGTCTAAATTCTGCGCCAACAGTAACTGCTGTATGAAAGGATTTTAAAGGCATTGGGTAATAAGGCACGCGCATATTGCCATGGCAAATCTGCTTAAGTCCCTAGAGACACGTGTCTAGCCACACCTGAACAATGGGCTGTAGGCCTCTCATGGGTCTCGGCCCAAATACGAGAAAGCCTACCGATACCCTAAAAATTACTGAAGCACCGACGTTTTCTCCGCCGCTTCATCTTCTGATCCAAATGGTTATCCCTCATGGGATGCACCAAAATAGATTTGATAATTGAATCCCAACTGGCGCAAGAACTCAGCTTGTGACCCTTGTGGGAAATAATGATTGATCCAGACCATGAATATAGGAGATAAGCTCGCGGCCATGAATTCATGTTGCATATATCCAGAATAAGTCCAAATTGAAGGTATGATCCTCATGCTAGAGCTATTAAGCCCCTGAGCATGTTGCTTGTCCTTCTGTCGCAGTCGAGGTTATCCATTGGTGGCAACTGATGCAATCGGTATGGAAGCGAGACTACCAATGTGAAGATAAAATTGCCCATCAAAGGTAACGAAGATATCGATGGTGGAGACATACTTGCCCATCAACAGCGATGGCGAAATCCACCAACCATGGAGACGAAGAAAATAGTCGGCGGTGATAAACGTGACTAGCAGTAATGATGACAGTCATTAGCGACCAAGGCAAGTCGGTGTTGAAGATGGAGACGCACATCCGCAGCGACGACGTAGGCTAGCAATGATGACGAGACCACCAGTCGGTAACGACGGAGATAGCTGGACGATAAAGACGAAAATACTAATCAGTTGCGGCGTAATAAGCCATCAATTGTGACAGACGCAACCGGTGGTGATGATGATCCGCAGCAGGAGAAAACAGCCGGTTGTAGAGACAAGGTTGTAGAGACAAAGTTGTCCATCAACAGTGGCAGAATTGATTAGGCCGAAGAGACATGGCAAAGTGTTGATGAAGATGGCGACGTTGATATCCCAGTCAAATTTTAGTGTAAACGAAGCCCAAACTCCTGAAGTAAAGAACTTGGTTGACAGTAGTTGACTGAAGATGAAGATAATGCCGATGACGAAGGTGCCGATGATAATAATCCATCAAACTGTTGAGAAGATATCAAAGCCAAGCAGTTTCCTTGATGCTAGCATGTGTGTGGCGAAGAACTTCAAATTCCATGATATATAAATGAAATCTTGGACTTGACATTTGAAAAACTTGGAGTAGACTGTAGCATCAACTGAGAGCTAAAGTTATTGGTGAAAATGTTGGAGTCGCTGAAGTAGAAAGCTTGCTCTAGAGCGAAGATTTTGAGTCCTGTATTTGTGTAGCCCCCGACTCTATGCTTAGTTGGGAAACAACTGATCATAGAGTCAAGAACTATAGCTTGTCATTGAGTAGCCTTTGCTTGAGTTAAGATACGCATTGAGGATGTCATGTTGAGGCTCTTGGAGACATCTAGTTGGTGATGTGATGAAGCTTGCGAAGTAGAGGCAATAGAACTAGTCGACGATGAAAACGTAGACGCCCAACAACGGTGATGTCACCAATCAACCGTGTAGGCGAAAAAACCAGTCGACGGCGGCGAAGGCAGGCCGAGGATGAGGTCGTAGACGCCCAACAATGGTGATGTCACCAATCGACCGTGTAGGCGGAAACACCAGTCGGCGGCGGCGAAGGCAGGCCGACGACGAGGTCGTAGATGCCCAACAACAGTGATGTCACCAATCGACCGTGTAGATGGAAACACCAGTCGGCGGTGGCGAAGGCAGGCCGACGCTGAAGTCGTAGACGCCCAACAACGGCAATGTCACCAATCGACCGTGTAGGAGGAAACACCAGTCGACGGCGGCGATGGTAGGCCGACGATTAAGTTGTGGACGCCCAACAACGGTGGTGTGTCCAACCAACCATGTAGGCGGAAAACACCAGTCGGTGGCAGCGAAGGCAAGCCGACGATGAAGTCGTAGACGCCAAGCAACGATGGTGTGTCCAACCAACCGTGTAGGCGGAAAACACCAGTCGACGGCGGCGAAGGCAGGCCGACGATGAAGTCGTAGACGCCCAACAACGGTGATGTCACCAATCAACCGTGTAGGCGGAAACACCAGTCCGCGGCGGCGAAGGCAGGCCGACGATGAAGTCGTAGACGCCCAACAATGATGATGTCACCAATCAACCGTGTAGGCGGAAACACTAGTCGGCGGCGGCGAAGGCAGGCTGACGATGAAGTCGTAGACACCCAGCAACGGTGATGTCACCAATCAACCGTGTAGGCGGAAAACACCAGTCGGCGGTGGCGAAGTGTCACACCCTGAAGTTTTCCTAAATCGTAAAAATCGAGTTTAATAATTTATTGGAGAAATTGTTTAATTAATCTGGAGAAAAATCCAATTCATTAATGCATTTAAGAAGTGGAAATGGCAAGGTGGAATTTTTCTTGAGTTTCCCATGTCAAAATACATTAACAGGATTTTTAGTGGAATTTTTAGAGCCCTGGAAATAATTTTAAACCAATTAAAATCAAATTCGGAATTTGATTAATCCCAGGAAAATCCCTTTTCCTTTCTTTTTCTTTTTCTTTTTCTTTTTCCTCATCTTCTTCCTTTCGGGCCGTCGGCCCAGTCCGGCCGCGCGCCGCGTGCCCCTTCCCCCTCCCGCTGGGCCGGCCCAGCCGGCCTCCTTTCCTCGCGCGCGCCCCCTCCTCTCTTGCGGGCCGGCCGCAGGCCGAGGCCCGCTAACACCGCGCTCGCTGCCGGTCCGGGCCACCGACAGGTGGGCCCCACCTGTCGGGCCCGTCTCCCTTCTCCAGCCGCCAGAATCGGAGGGGAGCAACCACCGGCCGCTTTTTTCCACGCCCCGCGCACGTGCGCGCCCACGCGCCGCCTCCCCGCGCCCGCTCCGCCTGCAGCCGCCGCGTGAGAGGGGCGGGATCCGTTTTTCCTGGCCGCCACTCTCTCTCCACTCTCTCTCCCCACTCCAGCGAGAAATCCGCGCCCATCCGGCCACGATTTCGCCTCCCCGAGCCCATTTAAACCATCCCCATGTCCTCCTCTCCCTTTTTCCCCACTTTTGCCGTCGCTCCCGAGCCCCCTAGCGCCGCCGCGCCGTTGAACCCTAGCGCCGCCGCCTTCCACCACCTTCGGCCGTCGATGCGCGCCTTTCCCCGCCTCGCCAAGCCGCGCCGACGCCGCCGTCACGCTCGCCGTCCGCCTCCGCCCCTCGGCCGTGCCTCCGCACCGCCATTCCGCCACCGGACGCCGACCTCGTCGTCGTCATCTTCCTCTCCGGCCGAGCTCGGTGCGAAATCTTCCCCCTTCTCCCCTTCCTCTCTTTTTCCCCGGCCGCGCCGTCCCCTTCCCGCGCGAGCGCCGCCCTTGTTTCGTCCCGCGCGCCGTCGCACGGCGCCGGCGCCCTTGCGCCGCCGGCCGCTGCGCTGGCCGGCCGCCGGCCTCCGCCGCGCGCCATGGCCGAGCCGCCCGAGCTCGGGGCCGTGCCGCCCCGGCCGCCTGCCGCCCGTGCGCCCTGGGCCGTTAGATCGGCCACTCGGGCCGATCTCGGCCGTCCCCCTCCGTCCCGCGTGGCCGCCCACGTGGCTGCCCCGTGGCTGCCGCGTCGGCGCCACGTGTGCGCCACGTGGTGCACCCCGCCGCCACGGTCCCGTGGACCGAGTCCACGGTGGACCGGCCGCCGCCGCCGCTGACGCCAGCCCTGGGATTAATTGCGCAATAAATTAATTAAGGATTTTTCTGTTTTAGTAAAAACACAGATAACTTCAAAAATTCATAACTAATTCATCCGAGCTCCGTTTAAGTCCATTCAAATTTCATTAAATTCATAAAAATGCAGAGAATCCATTAAAAATACTTTTGTGCTTTGTTTCAGTAGACTTATAGCGTGTATTGTTGTTTGCTTTGTTTGTCGCGTAGATTCCGAAACCTCCGACGCGCCCGTTTATTTCGAGATCGTCGCAGAGGTAGCCTCAGCTCAGGAGCAAGGCAAGTCATGCTTCACATTGATCATATTGTACCTATATTTACAAATGTCTTATTTTTCCGTAAACACTGCATTATTTCGCAATGTCATTTCATGTGGGATTATACCTATGGTGCTCAGCCAATTATATTGATTATCTTGTATCTTTGATAGCTTGGGTAATTAATTCATTGTTCGCTGATTTTAGGAGTGCTTAGCCATGCTTAGCTAACCTAGCTCACTAAAGGGGATCACCTTGAATAATTAATTAATGTAGTCCCTATGGTGACACTTTGGTTTAGGAGCCACCATGGTAATAATATTTAACTAAAATATGCTAATGGTGGGCTGTGGGTGCATGGTTTTGATGGAAGCACCCATGGCAATTAAGGACCGGTTCGCGGGAAACCCTGGAAGAAATACCGTGCATACCACAAGCCAGCGTGGGCAACGGCTGGGCTTGTAGTGTAGCTTTCCTCTAGCTGACGTACACTGGCTAGGGTGAGCGTGATGGAGTTTGGATGGGCCCTGCGACGGTCTATGCGGCTGCCGGATTCACCAAGGCACGAGGGGGGGCTGCCCACTGCCTTTTGAGGGGTGGGGGCGAAACCCGAGGTGGTACGATTGGTTAAAGGGGGTTATGCGAAGGGTCCTGTCACAGTCCCTTTTCGGGGTACCGTGGTGGTATACCGGCACGCAGAAACGTGTCGTGGGGCTGTGTCTTGTGGGTACAGATGTACACCTCTGATCAGAGTAAAACTATTCGAATAGCTGTGCCCGCGGTTATGGGCGATCAACCAGATTCATCGTGATTAGTCTCACTTTCATAATAACTTGAATTATTGAAATTGGTTTAGTTCAGGTGGATGGTTTGGGCCTGTCGCAACGTGGTGTAGCGTTGGACAGTGATGGTTTAATATTGTTCAATTAATTCAACTTTTTACTACTGCTTTCAACTACTATTTTTAAATGCTTACTTTATGCAAATAAACCCCTGCCTGCCTTTGAAATATTTTGCATCATGGCTCCTTTTCCGGCATGACTTGTTGAGTACCGTGGGTAGTACTCAGCCTTGCTTAATTTTTCCCCCACACCAGAAGAGGAGTATGCGTCCGATGGAGGTTTCTCAGAGGAGTAGGTTTCGTCCACCGTCGAGGATGCCTGTGGAATGGTGCCAGCCCGCTGCGAGAGCCCCGTTCTAGTTTAGTTTGTCTTTTCGTCTTTTCCGCTGCATTTCTGTAAGACTTTTACTGAGTTTGTAAGACGTGGATCTGTATGTCAACATTGTCGTCTTTGTACCCTGGCTGGTCCTGGACAGGGGTTTTAATACACATTCAGTTTCGGAAATTCTGGTACTGAATTTCCGGGCGTGACAAGTTGGTATCAGAGCCGACCTTGACCGTAGGACAAGCCAACTGGAAACCCTAAGAGCCCTCTGAAACTCTTTCATATGCATATGCCTTTCCGCATTTGGAGTTGTTTCAAAGATTGGTTTCCCCGGTTTTAAAAAAAATAAAAAAATAAAAAAAAATTTTGGGGTCGTTTGTTAAAAATTTTACGTCGGTGTAGAGTATGGAAAATTTTTGGGGTAAATCGGCTTCGGTTTATTGGAACTTTATTCAACGGTTAGTTGGGAAATTATTGGGGAAAAGCTGCATTAGGTCTGGAATAGGATTTATGGGTTGCAACATTTATTTATGTCTTTAATATTATTGTTGTTCCAAATACCGCTATTATTATGTCTATTTTCTCATGCTATTTTATTGCTTAGAGTCGATAGTGTCTTTATTGGTATTCATGCAAAAATAATTTATGCATAAGAAAAAATTCCCAGCTTTATTGTGTCTTTTATTCTAGTCTTTTGCTGTTTATTTTAATTTGGATTTGAGCATGCATTGATTCGCACCCCTTTGTCTCCTATAGATGGCAGGCCATCCCCCGACGCACCACGGTCAGAACATGGAAGGTTTCGTGGCAGAGTTGGCCCGCATGGCCCTGGTAGTTGGATATCCAGAAGCCCCAGAGTACACCACACTGCTGCCCCTCACGGGAGAGTTGTCACACCGAGTCCGCTTGGAGGTACATGGCTTCGTGGGCACCAGTCTCCCCAACATGGTGGTCACAGCTTCGGGAGAAACTAACGAGCACGCCTGTCAAGAGGCGGCCTACCTGATGATGGCCAGGATGCGAGAGCTACACGACCACGCTCTCCACAGCTCAGCATACTGCTACCACCCACGCCGCGGCAGTTCTTCCAACAGCAGCACCTACCAGTCAGCCGCGGAGGAGAACGACACCACCTTCGGTCACATGAGTACGGTGATGATGGGCTTGGATAGGATGCACGCCGACCTCCACAGGGCTGCGAAGGCCCTGAATGACCAGAAGCTGGGACAGATCGTGGACCTGCAGGACGAGGTAGCACGCCTCAAGAGGGAGAATGCCACCTTGAGGGGACTGCCAACACCAGGTGGATCGCGGATCCGCACGACTGCCAGGAAGACTACCACCGCTCCCGTCCGCATCCAGCTGGCGCCCAGGCACCCACCGCCAGCAGCCGCTCCAGCTCCACCGCCATCACCAGTCCCGACGCCAGCAGCAGCTCCAGCTCCGTCCTCGTCACCTTTCCTTACCTTCGTTCCAGCCTCGGCCTACCAGGGAGGCAGTGGCAGCGGAGGTTGGTTGTCTGCTACTCCCAGTGGCAGCAACGGCAGTGGCAGCAGCTCCGAGCCTACCAGCGGAGACACTAATATGTTGGACTCCAGGAGCCGCTCAGAGGATGAGGGCGATGACCAGGGGAGCGATTTCGACTCCACCGACCGTAGGAGCCGTTCGGAGTTTTAGAGCCGTCACCCTTAGTTTTTACCATTTTGCTTAGTTTGTTTTCCTGCTAGTTTCTGTGTGTTAGGTCTGTTTGTTTGTGGGTTAGTCGGTGCTCCATGTCATGTGTTGGTATGGCTGCCCCATTAAGGATGTTGCTTGATCTTTCCAGTGTTTTTAATTTAGATCAGAACAACTGCAGTTAATTTTAATGAAATAAAGTTTAGTTCTTAAGCAGTCTGTCTTTCTTCTCTTCTATTGTGGTTCGGCCTACTCCAGATGGTCAACACCAGAACCAGCGGCCACACCAGCGGCAACGAGGAGCCCGCAGGAGGGGCTCATGTCAATGGTTCCACCGGCAATGCACCACCACCACCACCACCGGAAAACCCGACGATCGCGCAAGTGTTGGCAGCTCAGACCCAAATGATGACTGCCATGATGCAGCAGATGCAGCAGCAGCACCAGCAGATGATGCACCACATGCAACAGCAGCAACAGCAGCACCACCAGCAGAATGCTCCTCCTCCACCACCCCAGTCGAAGCTGCCGGAGTTCCTTCGCGTGCGACCGCCCACCTTCTCAAGCACCACCAACCCCATGGAGGCGAATGACTGGCTCCATGCCATTGAAAAGAAACTCAACCTTCTTCAATGCAATGACCAAGAGAAGGTCGCCTTTGCCACCCACCAGTTGCAAGGTCCCGCCTCAGCATGGTGGGATAATTATTTGGTCACCCGTCCGCCCGGAATGGAAGTCACCTGGGCGGAATTCTGCCGCAGTTTCAGGAAGGCCCAAATTCCTAACGGCATCGTGGCCCAGAAGAAGAGGGAATTCAGGTCACTCCATCAAGGTAACCGGACAGTGACGGAGTACCTCCACGAGTTCAACCGTCTTGCGCGTTACGCCCCAGAGGATGTGCGCACTGATGCAGAGAGGCAGGAAAAGTTTCTTTCCGGCCTGGACGATGAGTTCACCAACCAGCTAATCTCGGGTGATTATGCTGACTTTGAAAAGCTGGTCGACAAGGCGATCCGTCAAGAGGATCAACGCAATAAGATGGATATAAAAAGGAAAGCAGCTCAATTCAGGGCGCACCAGGGCAGCAGCCAGAAGCCCCATTTCACTCCGGGACAGCAGGGTGGACCTTCCACCTTGATTGTTCGCCAGCATCGCCCTTACCACTCTGGTAACTTCCGTGCTGGTTACAATGGAGACAACAACAACCAAGGTGGGCAGCACAACCGTCCAGCTCCACGCCCGCCAATTGCACCAACCCCATCAGCTCAGCCAGCTCAGCCCAAGAAGGATACTGGAGTGAAGCCAGGAGCTTGCTTCAACTGTGGTGAACCAGGGCACTTCGCCGACAAGTGTCCGAAGCTGTGCTGGGCCTAGGATCCTTCAGGCTTGCATCAACCACGCATCGGCAGAAGAGGCGCTGGTAGCACCGGAAGTTGTACTGGGTATGTTTTCTGTCAACTCAGTCTCAGCTACAGTTTTATTTGATTCTGGTGCAACGCATTCGTTTATTTCCAAGAATTTTGTGGGGAAGCATGGTCTAAGAAAAAAGGAACTTAAAATACCAATGCGGGTCCAGATCCCGGGAAATAGTTCCACCTCTGTCAGTTAAAGCCCCTCTGTGGCGATAGAAATCAAAAGATCACAATTTCTAGCCAACCTTATCCTTCTCGAATCTAAGGACCTAGATGTCATTCTTGGGATGGATTGGTTGACGAGGCACAAGGGAGTAATCGATTGCGCAAGGCGCACCGTTACTCTAACAAATGACAAGGGAGAAAGGGTTACTTTCCGATCTCTGGTGCCACAGAAGTCCGTGACAAGTTTGAATCAGGTTGCTACTAAGGAACAGACCAGAGAAGTGGTGAAAACCCCTAAGAAGTTGGAGGATATCCCAATTGTCAACGAGTATCCTGAAGTCTTTCCGGACGATCTAACGACAATGCCACCTAAAAGAGAAATTGAGTTCCGAATCAACCTGGTACCGGGAACCGCCCCGATACACAAGAGACCTTACAGGATGGGAGCCAACGAGTTGGCAGAAGTCAAGAAGCAAGTTGACGAGCAGCTACAGAAGGGATACATTCGCCCGAGCACGTCACCTTGGGGTGGTCCGGTAATTTTTGTGGAGAAGAAGGACAAGACCAAGAGGATGTGCGTCGATTACCGCGCACTTAATGATGTCACTATCAAGAACAAATACCCGTTGCCCAGGATTGATGATTTGTTCGATCAACTAAAAGGAGCAACAGTGTTCTCTAAGATAGACTTGCGATCAGGCTACCATCAGTTGAGGATCCGAGAAGAGGACATACCGAAGACTGCCTTTGTCACTCGGTATGAACTGTTCGAGTGCACAGTTATGTCCTTTGGACTCACTAACGCACCAGCGTTCTTCATGAACCTGATGAACAAGGTGTTTATGGAATTCTTGGACAAGTTTGTTGTGGTCTTTATCGATGACATACTCATCTACTCCAACTCTAAGGAGGAACACGAGCAACATCTTCGCTTAGCGCTCGAGAAATTGAAGGAGCATCAGTTGTATGCCAAGTTCAGCAAGTGTGACTTTTGGCTAAAAGAAGTGCAATTCTTGGGTCACATTATAATAGCTCAAGGAGTGGCAGTGGATCCGTCAAATGTGGAGTCAGTTACCAAGTGGAAGCCTCCACGCACGGTTTCACAAATCAGGAGTTTTCTAGGACTCGCGGGTTATTACCGTCGGTTCATTGAGAACTTCTCCAAAATTGCCAAGCCAATGACACAGTTGTTGAAAAAGGATGAGAAATTCAAGTGGTCAGATAAATGCAACAGAAGTTTTGAGGAACTTAAGAAGAAGTTGGTAACGGCACCAGTCTTAATTCTGCCAGACCAGACGAAAGACTTTCAGGTTTATTGCGATGCGTCTCGCCAAGGGCTGGGATGTGTGCTGATGCAGGAAGGCAAAGTGGTCGCGTATGCTTCACGACAGTTGCGTCCACATGAAAATAATTACCCCACTCATGATCTGGAATTAGCAGCAGTGGTACATGCCCTAAAGATCTGGAGGAATTACCTTATTGGGAACCGATGCGAGGTGTATACAGATCACAAGAGTTTAAAGTATATCTTCACCCAACCGGACTTAAATCTCCGTCAGCGAAGATGGCTGGAATTGATTAAAGACTATGATTTGGGAATCCACTACCATCCCAAAAAAGCGAATGTAGTGGCAGATGCTTTAAGCCGGAAGAGCTACTGTAATTTCACCAGAAGAGATGAGCCGCCAGTTGCAACAAGACTTTGAACGGCTGAACCTCGGTATTGTTGAACATGGGTTCGCGTCCACTCTAGAAGCACGACCAACGCTCGGGGAGCAAGTCCGAGCAGCTCAAGCTAAAGATCCGGAGATAGCAGAGCTCAAGAAAAACATGAGGGTCGGAAAGGCCCGAGATTTTTCTGAAGATGAGCATGGCACGATATGGATGGGAGAAAGACTGTGCGTCCCAGAAGACAAAGAGTTAAAGGAGTTAATACTCACGGAAGCCCATCAAACTCAGTATTCAATTCACCCTGAGAGTACCAAGATGTACCAGGATCTTAAATGCTTACTTTATGCAAATAAACCCCTGCCTGCCTTTGAAATATTTTGCATCATGCCTCCTTTTCCGGCATGACTTGTTGAGTACCGTGGGTAGTACTCAGCCTTGCTTAATTTTTCCCCCACACCAGAAGAGGAGTATGCGTCCGATGGAGGTTTCTCAGAGGAGTAGGTTTCGTCCGCCGTCGAGGATGCCTGTGGAATGGTGCCAGCCCGCTGCGAGAGCCCCGTTCTAGTTTAGTTTGTCTTTTCGTCTTTTCCGCTGCACTTCTGTAAGACTTTTACTGAGTTTGTAAGACGTGGATCTGTATGTCAACATTGTCGTCTGTGTACCCTGGCTGGTCCTGGACAGGGGTTTTAATACACATTCAGTTTCGGAAATTCTGGTACTGAATTTCCGGGCGTGACACGAAGGCATGCCGACGATGATGTATAGTTGATCGATCCTGCAGTATAAACACGTAGGATGAGTAGTATCTGATGCAAATATAGTACTTGAGGAAAATTCAAGCATTTTAAAATATTTATAAGTATGTATTTCTCCTCTTGTCGGTTTTGATTTGCCCGAGTAGATGACTCCTCACGTTTAAACACTTTGCCCGACTAGTCATTAACATGAGTTCATCATTAATGGAACAAAGTTTCACATATCAGGATTTACTACTCGGGTACTTTCGTAATTGTTTAGAGCAGAAAACAAACAAATTATTTTATCTCTATGCTTTTGATTTCTTCCGAGTAATACTTAGCACCTTGCGTTATACACTCCATCCAACGAGCTCCCGGGTGCTAGGATTCGGCCCAAAGGCAACTATCCATCGACAAACCAAACGGAAAGCATAGGGAAATAGAGTTTCATAACTCGATGGGCACTTTTTTACTCGGATTATTTCGAAAGCAATCGAGATAAACATTATAAAAATTAACTCAAAAAATATGATATAACATCTGTAGCCCCTGACTCACTGCTCAACGGAGGACCAGTTGATGTAGTGAGGCAGAGGAAAAAGAAAATATCATATAAAGAAGAAAATTAATGATGACTTAGCTTTTTGATATTTTCACCGGTGACGGCAGAGGTGGAGCCCCACGGTGGGCTTTAATTGTTATGCTTGTCTTGCCACGAGGCTTTAATTGCATCGTTCGATTTGGCATAGGAGTTGGTTGTTTCGAACATCTTCTTGACCGTCCTCGGAGGCTTACGCCCGAATTTGCCGATCAGCAACACGTCGCGGACGCCTTTCTGGAATGTGGCTATGATGACGTTGTCGGTGATGTCGGGGATCTTGTTTCGCTTCTCCGAGAAACGCCGAATATAGTCCTTCGATGACTCATTGGGCTTCTGAATCACGTTGTAGAGATCGAAGTGGGTCCCGGGCCTTTCGTAAGTGCCCTGGAAATTAGCGATGAAGTGGTCCCGAAGCTCGCTCCACGAATCGATCGAACCTCTTGGTAAGCTTGTGAGCTAGTTCCTGGCTGAATCGGTGAGAGCAATGGGCATGTAGTTCGCCATGGCCTTGCTGTCTCCTCCTGCTACGTGGATGGCGAGGGTGTAAACGGTCAACCACGACTCGGGGTCGGTTTTGCCATCATACTTGTCAATCCCTGTGGGCTTGAATCCACTCGGCTAATTCACTCGACGCAGGTCCTGAGTGAACGCGGGTACTCCATCGTCATTGTTATCAGGTGATCTCCTTCGGTCTTTATAATAGGATCTATTGCGCTTACGATGACGCCGGTCAAATACCTCCATCAAGTCACTCGGCAGGGGTCTCCGCGAGCTGCTTTGGTAGTTGGAGTTATGACGAATCCGATCGTGGACGGGTGGCTGACCGTGACCTCTCTCATGAGAGTCGGCCGATTGTTCTTGATGCTTCCATTCTGTGTAATGGCGAGGGTCTTTGGACTTGGCAGATCTTGCTCTGCTCAGGTCTCTTGCTCCGCTCAGGTCTCCGGTAGTCTTTGGATCGCATCGGCGGCAGGCGGCTGTCTCAGGTGTCTCGGCGATGGACTCAGTAGCTCTTCGCACGGAGCTCGTGGGAGCGCCGTTGGCTGTGGCTGCGACGATAGTCTTTATCTTGTCTAGAAGTGGTGTTACTGCAGGGGGTGCCGCTTCGATGACGGTGTCGATGAGGGTGAGGGCGGCGACCGCATTCTGTTGCGGCGTGAGGAAGATGTTGGCATTGTCGACTCGTGTCTGGAGTATGGCCTCGTGGGCGGAGCACCCAATCCCCCTCAGGTCTCGTTTCCTCTTGTCAGCTTCTTCTTTCCGTTTGAGCTCCTCCTCCTTGCGCTTGTTTTCCTCCTTCATATGCTTGCGCTCTTGCTCAAACTTGACTCGTTCCTCTTCTGCAACCCTTCGGACCATGGCCAAATCAGTTTCGGCTACTTCAGCCATGAGGACATTGAAGAACATCAGATCGTAGTCCTTGTCGAGGTCGGAGTCATTGAATTCGTCCGTGGAGATGTCATATAGATCGTCGAAGTCAGAAGAGCTAAGGTAATCAGCGATCTCAGTAGATGAGCACGACCCGAGCGGTTGAATCATGATGGCAATTTCCCTTGAGCCCGGATCGTAGCATGATGATGATGGTTCTTCCAATTGGATCGCTTCCAACTCAGAAGACAGAAGATTGTGGTAGATCTTAGCATCGTCCGGTAACCTGAACGGCGCCGTGAGGTTTCCTCCTCCCGACTGGTTCGAATCCGAGTCGAGAAGAGAGAGCTTGCCAAATTTGTTGGTGACGAAGTCAAGGCTGCCGAAGCGAAACGCCTGCCCAGGGGCGAAGGCGAAGTCATCGAAGCCTGATGAAGATCCCATCGCGCTTGTCGGCGAGATGAAGAAGAAAACTTGACGCACTGCCCCTACCTGGCGTGCCAACTGTCGAAACTTGGTTTCAGCAATAAGAATCTGGGGGTAGCAGTCAAGCGCCAAACACGATGGGTTAGTAAACAAAAGGAATTTAGACAGGTTCAGACCCTCTCTTCGAGAGGTAATACCCTACTCCTGTTTCGGGGATTCGATCCGCCGAGTGGTTTATTAATCTCTTGATCTCTTTCAATATGTGCTCTCGTATGCTCTTGCTATTTTCGTATGTAGTCGTCTATCTGATTCTCTCTATTTGTCTCCTCTCCCTCAAGGGACGCCCTACCCTCCTTATATAGTCTTGGAGGGTAGGGTCACAAGTCGAAGACCCAATCACACTTTATGTCGGACTCCTCAATTTTACCAACTTTGGACTATAGGCCGTTACCTTATCACAATGGTAACGTAATACCCAAATCCTAAGCCAGTTTACATAATTATGAGTCACAACCTATCCCCTATGGTAAGTCGGATAAGCCAGCCGTGAGGGTATCCGGTACCCATAATCTTCACAATTCCATTGATGGACATTCGGTATTTACACACAATGCATTCATCAAGTGTCTAGTAGTGGTATCTACCTTCATGAACAGCCATCAGCAAAGGCAGTGTGAGGTTTTCAATTTCTTTTACTTTCGTTTAACCTAGGCACCTAGCTGCTCCACTTTCCTAGTCACAAGAGCGGAGCCTTAAAAGTTCTGAAGCATAAGGAAAATTTCAGTTGTTGGCACCAAAACCTTGAAATCAAACTAAAAGGTACACACTTTCTGGTAAACTAACCAAGGGAACAAAATATACGCCAAAACGGTAGTAATAACTACTATATTTGTAAACATAGTTGAGATTTGAAAAAACATCCAGGAGGTTCATTTGAGTAAAAATGAGATGGAAACAAAACGTTGCCGTGAAAGCTGTTGTGTCAATCAAACACCTTTTCTGCTTACTCATGTTCAAATGGAAATGAAAACATGACATTCCCATTGATTTGGAAGTAAAGCAACTGAAACATCACTCCCATGGCATCCAAAATCTCCTCAGCTGTTTCATTTTCTTAAAACAAATGAAGAAAAATATTTATCCTTCTAACACCTTAAACAGAGGTGAATCAGCAGTGTCCTTATTACACACTTCACCTAGCTTATATGCTGAAATGTTGTTTAGCAGTAAAATCAAGCAGAACTTTTTTCAACTTTAAATAATGATACAATACACTACTGATCGGGAGAACTCACCTTCTACTTGGAGCTGCCAACAACCCAACGAATCAGCCTCATTCTTACCCTGCCTCTAGCTATTACCATCTTAGTACAAAGTTAAAGGGAAATACCCAAAACAATGAGGTGATCCTATCGTCTCAAATGGAAAGAAATAGAAGAAAGAACAAGATTGTCAGTTAATGTCATGGCAATGATTGAGACCATCGGAAAGAAAATGCACTTCAAAATGCAGCAAGCAAGCATAAAAAAACCTGCATCTAATACACGAAATGGAGAAACAACGGATAGAAGTAAATGATATTTATATGATCCCTGCAAATTTTGCACACAAGAGGACTAATTGCTCAACTGGCACAACGCTCGTACGCACTGCAACACAGTAGATACATACAATAAAATCCAACGTGGCATCAGGGGGCGTATCCACCAATAATTCATGGGTACTCATGTGAATACCCATAAATTTTATAAAACAACTCAATATATCAGTATATACACATATATTAATAAATTTTATACCCATCAGCATGCTAATTCAGTAGTTCTATAAAATAAAAAGCCTATCTAACACTCTCCCAGATTATCCAAATATAAGTCATAACATTTTTATCCATCTCAAACTAGATTGAATATACTATATATATTTATGAGGCATATGAGGCTGTAGATATATTTACCTTGGCAGTAAAAGCCTACTAGTTGCTTCACCTAATTTTGTTTTCCTTTTTTTCCGTGTAAATTCATGCCCATAATAAGGCATCACTAAATTTTATATACACACTACTACAGAAAGGATTTTTGCAGACGGGCGGATTCGATCTTCGCATGCGGTTGGCCGGGCCGCATGCGCGAAAAGGTCTGTGAAGATCACCATTTGCGCATGCGGCCGGAGCCAGCCGCATGCGAAGATCGATCTTCGCATGCGGTCAGTTATGACGGCCGCATGCGAAAACCGATCTTCGCATGCGGCCGATATAAGCAGCCGCATGCGAAGATAGATTTTCGCATGCGGTCCAATTAAGTGGACCGTTTGGGAAAATAAATTTTCCAACAGCAAAATTAATATTCTATCGTATTTGATATTATATTTCGTATGATTTATTATCGTATTTTCGAATAGACGCATATGAGATAGTCGGATTGATGATATTACTGTAAGAAATATCAAATACATAACCATAAATTGAAACGTTGTTTACATACGAAGCATATATTACAAATATCACAACTGTTTCATCACATATATAATTAGTGTACATCTCATTGCATTTGTTCTTTCTCCCACTCTCTGAGAGGTTGAAATTTGTCTTCCAATGCGAGTTCACTCTGGTTGTCGTAGAAGAGACCTCTTGCGTTGCAGACATCACGACGGATGAATCGGCAGAGGTCAGCGCACACGTTCCAGATAGTCCTGTCGTCGAATCGTTGTGCAACATAAGGGATTTCCGGGATCTGTGCACAGCAAAGTCAACAAAAGGTTACTAAGTGAAATATGTGTTGTAGTTGGGTTTCTTTGTAAAGAAGGATATGCTGACGTACTCGGTCACTGGTTGTTCGGTACCTCCCGTTGACTCTAAGCATCTCGCACACGTAATATCCGCACAAGTTGGTTCCCGCTGGTTGTTTGTAACACTGCGATATAATTACGAGGGACCAATCATTAGACATAATTCAGGAACTAATGTACGATAGTTTGTTGTATTGGCATATATATGTTCGTACCGACCAGCCAGTCTTGACGGATAACTTCTTCTTGGCCGGATCATGTACTGGTCCACCTCTTTTGCGGTAGTACTTGTGTGCTCTGTTAGAACAAAACAATTGTTTCTCCAGTACTAAGAAAACTAGAAGTCAAAAAAAATGTCTATTGAAATGTGTATCACTTACAAATTCAAAATAGTTAGGAATTCCATAAACGTCTCCTTGTCATAGTGTGCGGGGTCCAACGATACAATCAATTGGTCTTTTGGATATACGAGGAATAGTATGTAGTGGTCGCTGCAATTAAGAAAGACAAATTAGAGATAGAGAATTTAAAAAATGATAAATTAATTTAACACAGAAGAGAACGCTTACCTGAACGCGTAGGGGACCATCACGACATTTTTGTCGGCGTGCGCCAACATTGCTATTGCCAAGTATGTTGCTACCTCCAGCTTCTTGGTCTTGTTGATATATTCTTGCCAACATATTTTTCTGGAGGGGTCTTGTCAACCAATTCTGGGCAGTCGGCTCTCATCTGTATGGTGTGTTGCGTTTTGCATATCCTTGTTGGATCGACATAGCCAACCGATGATCCAGTTCTGTCAGCTTCGTGAAATTGCATCCTATACAATGTAAATGAAGTAATGAGATATGGTTTTTTTGTTTGGAACGATACGTGTAACATATAAGAGTTCAGACTTACAGGCAGAACGCGGCAAGAAGATTCACATCCATTTTGTCTAGCCTGTAGATGGCGTATAGGTCCCAGAAAGAGATAAAGAATATCCCATTAGGACCACTCATGAAAGCGCCTTCCGGGACGGCGACGCTTATGAAACCGAGACCCTTCCTAGCAGCCTTGATGTACCATTCATGCATTACCCTCATTTTCCAAGGTAGTTTGTTAAGAAGATAAGTTGGTAAAAATGGCTTGCCATATTCGTAATTTTCAGGCACATCTGCAGATACCCAAGATTGCACTTCATCTTGGGCTCATAGTACTGACTTCTGACTGTCTGACATGACATGCGCTAGTTCTTTTGACTTATCAGAATTCCTGAAAGCTGAAAACATGAACTTCTCCTTATCCTTGTCAATCTCCTTTGGGTCGTATGTTGATATCAACTTTGGAATTAGACGACGAGGTTCCAAGGGATTAGACCTCGGTCCGGATTTAGTTCCTTCAGGTATGGGCAGTTGTTCCACCGGAGCAGATTGGGGTGTGGGCGGAGAGGGTTGAATTGTTCGCGGAGAGGGGGGAGCTGGAGGAGCTGCCTCTTGAGCTGAGGAGGGCGGTGGATTAGGTAGGCGAGGCGGGGACCTAATCGGTGATGGCGACGCTGGATCTGGAGGGGAAGGTGGTCCAGGAGGCGACGGTGGTGCTGGAGCGGCAGCTGTCTTTGCTTGTTTTGAGGTTGGAGTTAAAGATGTTGGTGCTGGAGCGGCAGCTGTCAGGATTATGTCTCGACGATGCCACAATATAAACTGATTTACTGCATCGCCGAGAAGTTCAATCCCCTCCGGTGCAGGGATGTCTAGTTCCATAGAAGTGTGCTCGCTATGTACCTTAGCGACTTGTACCCTTGCATAATCCTCAGGGATTGCCGTGTTGTGGAATTGCCGGCCGGGTATCGCTAAACCCGTTGCAACCTCTTTAGTCTTTCCAGCGCGGCCGATAGGTACTACGAGTGAGCACGGAGTTGGTTCGGTTATACCATCCACAGCGCAAGGAGTTGTGTCCACTGAGCCTGCACTGCTACGTACTTGAGTTGTTGGCTGTGGAGATTGGATGGTTTGCTGGCTATCAGGGAATAGCCTTGGAAAGGCCGTGGGGTTTTCAGCTGCCAACGAATAGAAGTGTTCCTTCACTTGCGCATAGATTTTGTCCGATAGTTGTTCTTTGTATTTGTCTCTCTTCTTATAGCTTGATGTGTCCTGTGGGAACCCTAACCTCCAACTCGTCTTTGACGACAAACCCCTTACACGTCCAGAGTGTTCGGCGGTCCCCAAGGCTGCAGTAAGTTGGTCATTCTCCCTCCGTGGGACGAACTGTCCTGATCTTTCTTTCTCGGCGATCTTCTGCAAATTTTCAGTGATCTGTTCTATGTCAGGAGTCTCGAATAGTATATCTCCCTCCTCCGAGACCTGACCTGTGCTGCGCGCCCACACCCAATTCTTGCTTCGTTCCACCATGGGGTCTACGAGCAAAGGCTTGCCAGCGGCTGCAAACTTTTGCTCGGTTTCTCGCCATCGATCGACGTGCCCAGCGTATCCACTCGAACCCAATCGATGGGGATATTTGTTCTTCTTCGCCAGATCTGACATTTTTTTCCTCAACGCCAACGCTTCAGCTGTGGTACGATCCGCAACGAACGTATCCCAGTCAGCCTGCGATATATGTCCATAGTCATTGAACGGGGGGCGATTCTTCTGGACGTAATCCCGATTTAGATCGGACTTCCACTGTCGCCATCGATCTCCCATCTTTTTAAGTGCGTACTCTCTGCCTATGACCTCCGATCCAGGAGGGTACACGAAATACCTTTGCAAATCATTCCAGAGCAGTGTCTTGATGTTCTCGTCCACCTTTTCCCATAACTTAACATTGATTGGACAACGTGTCCTGACTAGAGTGCCACAGGTGTTGCTGAACCTGGACCTCACAATCGATGGCTCGACGGGCTTCCCATCCTGATCGACAGCAATCACGTTGTATGTTTCCTTTGGTAATTTGTTCTTGCTTCTCTCACCACGTCTTCTTTTCCCACTCCCGCCTGCACTCGCAGATGTATCCGTACGATCCGGGGCAGACGTAGCAGTGTCCATTTCAACTTCTTCCGATCTGCGAGTCCTCCCGGCCTTACGTTTCGAGCGGCGTCGGACTTCCATCTGCAGAACATAAGTCACTCTCTATATCATTAGGCAGATTTGGTATTTACGTACGAATTAATATATGGCTAACGATGTTCAACACTTACGGCCTGTTCCATAGGTATGTAGTCCGGATCATCATCGCGAGGAGCGACTTGTATTACTTCCATCGGGTCACTTGGTGTTCGCCACGTTTCTTCACTAGAAGCGTCAGCCTCCTTGTTGCTACCGGAAATCTGAGGAGCTTTGCCTTCTTCAGTACGAGCTTTGCCTTCTTCAGGCGCTACTGGGGCGTTCGATGGAACCTTGTCGTTCGACATCTTTCACATTGACGTAAAAACAAATGAGTACACAAACCTGAATATGATTTCTCATCAAACATGATATGCTTGTGAAGTGATTAATCTGTCTTACTATATATATACAAATGAGTACACAAACCCGAATATGATTTCTCACAAATCCTTCCATTTGGAGCCTTGCCGCAAATAATTATTATATATATATTCACACAAACATATGTTAATCGGATTACTATATATGCATATTAATTCTGTGTAGCCAAATATATAATAATTAGTTAAGCTCTTAGACAAATATATATATTTTTTAGGTGACAAATGTACAAGCTAGGCATCATAACCTTCCAGCATGCAAACATACATATTCACACATATATATTGAGACATACATATCTCACTGTTCGACATATTCGCACATATATATTGAGACATACATATCTCACCGTACTTGCACATGAATTCTGTTGCAAGTTAGGTAATTAATTTAACCGCTAGTGATGACGAATGGTCAGGACTTGGGGACTATTTTATAAGGACCATTAGTTCGATGAAGCTTGCAAGTACATGCATGCCAAAGAAAAAATGGGGGAAGAATCCATCAAAGGCGTACGTACGGACATTCTTTTTTTTTTTCTTAATATGGCATCCAAAAATTTTACTGTTTCCTTTCTAGCCAATATTTGAAGCTTGGTTTTAGATTGGGATGGATGAAATTAAAGGATGAGATATCAAGGAGAAACAAGAAGAAGGATGCAGAAAAGTTAGCTGGTACTGCAAGATAGATTGGGTACATAAAATTGTAAATGGTATAATTAATACTATCATACAAGCGTAACATTTGGTTTGGCATATATATGAGAAATTTACTATATGCACTGCTGGAAAAAAAAGATCTATTTTCTCTGTCTCAAATAGAACTGAGGACATACTAGAATATCTTGTTGAACCCTGCAAACGCCGATGACAAATATATAGAGAAATGTTTTTATTCATCACGTATAAAATATTAATAGTTTTATTCATCAAACATAAAATAAAAATATTTTTTAATCATATAATAATTAGAAAAATAATGGAAAAAAGTTTTTAGACTATATCGTTCTCCAAAATGACAAGAAAGATAAAATGGTGTGCTACATATGTTGTTTTTCTAGAAAGGCTAATCAAGCAGGCCGTTAACTTCCTCGTNATCATCACATGCGGGCGGCTTTACCGGCCGCATGGAAAAATGATCTTTCCATGCGGCTGTCTCAGCGGACCGCATGGAAAGATAATTTTTCCATGCGGTCCGCTGAGACAGCCGCATGGAAAGATCATTTTTCCATGCGGCCGGTAAAGCCGCCCGCATGTGATAATGTTCTTTCCATGCGGCCATCTTAAGAGCCCGCATGCGAAAATAATTTTGCCTTTTGGTTAAACTTTTTTTCCCATATTAGTAAACTTCATTGGTACAACTAATTTTTTTATTACACACAATATTTTCAAAATACATCCTAAATATGTAGTAAATTATTTATAACAATGGATTAATAATATTATTTAAAGAAACTTTCGTATAAAAACATGTAGGAAAAAACAACGTTTAGCAGTTCGAAATGTGGGCCACTTTCATTCATCCCGATAAATTTAGAACACCACGACAACTAAAGGTTACAAAAGAACTAGAGCTTAATTATCTTTGCGATACCATCTGATCGAATGTACGACATATTAGCTTCGTCGATGGTTCGCTCGACCTTCTTAATTCGCATAGGAAGATCGGTAAACAATGGTACATCGTCGAACTGGTTGTAATCAGCGGGGTCTTCGATGTTGTCGATGCCGATGATCTGTTGTTTTCCGTCCACGACAATATCCATCCGTTCATCCAAAGGGTCCTTCACATAAAACACTTGAGCCACACGCTCTGCTAAAACCCAAGGATCATCCTTGTGGCCTATCTTACTGTGATCGACTATCGTTAGCCCATAGTCGTCCACGGAAACCCCTGTTGTGTCTTTCACCCATTGACAACGGAGCACGGGGATCTGGATGTTCAGGCCGTAGTCGAGTTCCCATATTTCCTTTATGGTCCCGTAATACAACTTCTTTTCACCAGTTGGGTCGATCGCTTCGACACGAATCCCACTGTTTTGTGAGACGCTTTTCTTGTCCTTCGTACTCGTGTACAAGGTAAAGCCATTGATGTCGTACCCTTGCCATGAGTTGACAATACTTGAAGGCCCACTTGCCAATCTTTGTAAAGTAAGTTGCTCCGTACAATCACCGACTGGCAGGTTTAGATCTTTGAACCATTGAGGAAATCGACGCCTGTGCTCTCTTGAAACCCAATCGGCGGATCGTCCTGGGAAGCAGGCTTTGATTTCTTCAAAGTGTCGCTCAATGAATGGCTCGACGATAGCAAGCTGTTGTAGAACGCTGCTGTGTGCCACGGCCACTGTTTTGTAATCATTATCGAAAAACTGCTTCCTACCAACAGTACCCCTTCCAGATAATCTCCCTTCGTGTCGATGCACAGGAATCCCAATGGCATTACCATCCTTTATGTAATCCATACAACACTCGACCGCCTCTTCAGTTGTGTATCCCTCTATCATTGATCCTTCGGGGTGAGCGCGATTGCGTACATAGCCTTTGAGGATGACATGTAACGCTCATACGCCCACATCTGGTGTAAGTATAAGGGACCAAGTTCAATAATCTGAGGGACGATGTGAACGATCAAATGCTCCATCATATCTAAATATGATGGTGGGAAATACATCTCCAGCTGACATACGGTCTCCACAGCAAATGTCTGAAGGGGACCTAATTCGAGAGGATCAAATACCTTTTGTGAGATTCGATTGAAAAAGTAGCACAACTTTGTTATAACCACCTGTTGGCGGCAGAATTTCGACCCGTCCAGCAACCAAACGGGTTCCGCGTTACCACGGCGGCCTGGGAGATCTGCTTAGCTCCAGTGCAGGTCCAAATGGCTTGCCTAGTCGTAAGTAGAGCGTGCCAGTTGATTTGATCTGCAATCAACAAGAAACAAGTGAACCAAGTCAGAAAACAATGGCCGATCGGTCAGCAGACCGATGACACATTGTCATAGCCCAGCCGATAGGGCGAAGCTATATCGGCTCACTTAGAAGATATGTAAGACATGAATCTAATCTTATCGGCCTTCATTGATACGTAGACCTCAACTAATAATATCGGCCGATAAGAACGACAAAGATAACTACACCAGCTAGTACTCTGGTGCAACCTTATACGAACCAATCGGCCAGTATAAACACATCAACCATAAAGAGATCTTAAGATTACTTCACGATCAACACGTTTATACTCATCGATCTGCACGTAAAAGTGGCAAACATATGCAAGAAACACAAAGCAATCGCATACGTTAGATAAGACCGGCTAAAACCCCGGTGCTATCCTTAATTACAACCGAAAACAGGCTTTGTGTTAGATCTCAAAACAGGACTAAGGTCGATGGCAACTCGAAGTGTGAATTGAGACTTAACACAAAGAAAATCAAGCCGTCGATTGCTTTTGGGGATGACAGATGCATTGAATAATCTAGGCAAGCATGAAAATTAAACCATCGTCGACAATAAACCCTAAAGCGAGTAAACCGCTGGCAAGGCTTAATCGAGATACCTGTCAAAACT